>CM040120.1:442603235-443203235 GCA_022559845.1 Amorphophallus konjac
CTTCTTGCATTGCTTGCATCCACCTATCCTTGTGCATATCACCCTGCACCTCTGCAAAACATTCTGGTTCATCACAGTCAGTAAGCATAACATATTATTGAAGGATACCTGGTAAAGGAATTCGATCCTTTGTCCTCTCCCATACTGCTCTTCAGTTGGCTTCTGCTTGAGAGGGCTGCTCCCCCTCTAGACCTTGTCCCCTGGTCCAACATGATCTTCTATGGGAAAGTCACTTGACTGTTGCTCCTTCTAACTCTGAGTCTATTTCCTCAGCTTCTTCATCAGCCTCGGCTTGCTCATCAGGCTATTCTTGAGTTTTCTGTTACCACAGGCATGTGGAAATCGCGTGCATAACCTCTAGCTTTGAAGACTTCTCTAAGTCCTCAATTGTCTGATCCTCCGTGAAGACAACATCACGGCCCTACGGATTGTTTCCGCCTTTGGATCCCAGAGTCTGTAACCAAACTCATCATTTGCATATATAGGAAATATAAGTGGCACTACTTTATCATCTAACTTTGATCTTTGCTCTTTAGGCACATGCATAAATGCCTTGCAAGCCAAAGACCCTTAGATGATCATAGGACACCTCTTTTCCTGACCAAACTCTCTCTGGAATGTCTCCATCCAGTGGCACTGAAGGAGATCGATTGATCAAATACATTGCATACGCATTGCCTCACCCCAAAGGATTTCGACAATTTGGAGCTGGAGAGCATACTCCTGATTCTCTCCACAGTGGTCCTGTTCACACCCTTAATGCAACTCCATTTTGTTGTGGGTATAGGGAATAGTCTTTTTCATGCCAAATCTCATACTTCATACAGTACTTCTTCAATGACTAAGCCATTTATTCACCACCATTGTCTGTGCGTAGCCTTTTCAAAGACTTTTCCTGTTTCACGCTCAACAGCATCATGAAACACTTGAAAATCTTAACTGACTTCACTTTTACTTTTTCATTACCAAATGTCCACACTTCCTTGATGCATCATCAATGAATGTAACAAAATAAAAGCACCACCTTTTGATGTTACATTTATTATCGGACCACAAACGTCAGAATAAACTAACTCCAAACGGTCAATTGCTCTTTTTGGGTGATTTCTCTGAAAATAACTCTATGTTACTTGCCACTAAACCAATATCACAAGGGCTTAGATGCGTACCTTTCATATTTGGAATGAGATCTTTCTTCACAAGTAGATCCATCCCGTTCTGACTCATGTGTCCTATCTTTTATGCCACAAATTTTATAAGGAACCATCTTCCATGGTGTTATCTCACATTTACTTACCCGTGCTTCATGCCATAAAGAGTACATACTTGCTACCTCTTGCTAACACAAGTGCACCTTTTTTAGCTTCCAGCCTATCTGGCTGAAGTAGTGGAATATCCATCTTCACCTAACTTTCCTGCAGACATCAGATTCATCCTGAGATCTGGAACATGTCTCATATCTTTGAGAATGAGTCGACACCCCTATGTAAGGCTCAACACAGACATCTCCTATCCCCACAATCTTTGACGTGTCCGTGTTACCCATATGGACAACACCAAATCACATGTTCTATATGATGAGAATAGATGTCGACACGGTGTAGCATGATAGGATGCTCCAGAATCTAAAATCCAGATTGTGCCACCCTTCTCTATTGTAAGACAATTTTCGCCATTAGAGAGAAGAACTACTATCTCCTTCGTCAGACCAACGGTCGCTGCAATCTTCTTGTCTTTCCCGTTGTCTTCAACTTTTCTCTTTTGATCTTTTTCTTCTTTCAACTTTCTACAGTCAATCTTCTCGTGGCCAGGAATACCACAATGATAACACTTGCCGATGATTCTGGATCTGGATTTTGATCTTGATTTTATTTTTTCATAGGTTTGTCTCTATCTCTGTCTGCCATAATCTTCTGTTGTCAAGATCTGTGAAGTTGAGGCACCCAATGACGACTTTCTTCATGTCTCCTCATTTAAGAGACACTGGTCACGTGCTTCAAATCAGCACACCATCTAGAGCAGAATTACTTAGAGAGACTACAAGGGTCTCCCAACTGTCTGGCAAGGAGAGCTGAGTAGCAATAACAGAGCTTGCAACTCATCTTCAAGTACCATCTCATTGCAGATAATTGGTTTATGATGCTCTGCACTTCATTCAAGTGCTCTGTAACTGAATTCCCCTCTTTCACTTGAGATTCACCAATTGTCGTATTAAGCTCTCATAGAGATCATGTAAATTTCTGCCACAGAGATTTTACAATCGTCTCACCTAACACATGGTAGAATACACTATCATTCAACCACTGTCGTATATGCCGATTGCCTTCCGATCTAGCTGCTTCCACGCGACTTCTGACATATCTGCTGACTCGTGCTCAACACCCTCAATGGGTGTATAGAGATCCTTGCAGTAAAGGATGTCCTCCATCTTGGCCTTCCATATCACCCAGTTGCTACCACTGAGTGATATCATCTTGCCGACGGTTGCATCCATCTCGTCTCACGCTGTCAACAATAATGACGACCAGACTCTGATACCACCGTGTTGGAAAAAATGGTCTTTTCTCGTCCGCGTGAACGACAGGATGAACTCTCGGCAACCATACAAGCATAAAATTAGCTTTGCAGAAAAAAATACAACAAAGACGATGTACAGACTTTATGTAAAAATCCTCCAAATTGGAAAAATAATTGGATAAAATCCAATCCACTATAATAAAATAAAATAATACACCGACTCTACTCTCTACTACAAATTGAGAATTACAACCTCCACACAAGTATGAAGACCACACACCTGAGACCCCAATGACAAACTCTGGGTTGATATCCGAGACGAGAATCTCGAGGAAAGAGATACCCGAGGAAGCCCGGAGATGCCGCGCGAGCCCTTCTCCTTCTTCTTCTCCTTTTCTTCTCCTCTCTCTTCTCTCTCTCACCGTGTGTGCAAGGGACTTCTTTCTGTCACCTTTGTTGTTTCTGGTTTCTTGCATGCATGGGTTCTCCTCCCTTTTATATGGAGAAAAGCCTTCATAATAATCACAAATACCCACCTACGAGGTGCATGGAGGAGAGTTAATTTAAAATCACCTTCTCTATCTCTTAATATTGGCATCTCATGAGACTTGACTGATTCTAACACCCCCAGATACCATCGGTCCTAACTTGGGCATCAGAGGCGGAGTCGGCTTCGCCCTTCCTTTATAGCCCAGCTCGCTTCCTATCCTCCAAATCTCACTCACCTCGGCCACGTCTGTCTATCTGATCTGAACCGAAAGGATGCAACAATTACTGTTGCAAGTGTAATAAAGAAAAGTCTTGTTTAGCCAAATGTTGGTTATTACTTGACAGTCGTGTAGCTGATTTTCCACCTGGCTTCTTTATTTTTCCCTTCATTTCAACTTTGACAAGCAGATATGAGAATTATCCATAAAAAATGTCAGAAATTAAGCATTTCTGCAGTTTTATAAGAAAACAGGTTCGGTTAAATTTTTCAAAAGCCTCAAAATCTCATATACCATGAAGTAGGAGATGCCTTCAGCAGCAACTTGCTCAGAAGCATAGGAAACTTCAAAGTTATGAACACCAAGCTCACAAATGGCTGGTCACAATTCCCAATTTACTTAGGGCCTCTTTGTTATTCGAATGCGGACGCCATGTTCGACCCCAAAGGGTCGAACACGGTGCTCGGGGTCAAATAAGATGGATGGATGTGAGAGAGGGGTGTGGGCCCCAGTCACTTTTCTCTCTCATCATATAGCGTATTCCTATCCTAATCGAGAAACAAAGAGTCCCTTAAGAGAACCCATGCCACAGCCTCTCTCTTGGTTGGAGTGACGTAGATGGGAAGAGCAACGTCCACGAGACTATGTACATCAAGGTGGAGCTTTCCAAGCTCTTTAAAAGAGCTTTTAAGTGGAAGATTTTCATTATATTGGTGGGTTGGATATATGATGTGTACGACATGTTTTCGAGTAGAAAGAGGTACCCAAAGACAAAGAAACCATGTACAAGCATCTGCACTTCATGTGCCAAGGAGGTATAGAAATGGAGGCTTACATGTAGGAGTTGATACCAATTAGTTTTATTGAATGACTAACTGAGGTTGATAAACAATTGGTGGGATGCATCTGGTGACTGTGAGAATCTATCTAGGAGTTTCAATGTTACAATGGCGTGGTGGTCCGAGTGGGCAAACCATGGAATCTCAATAGTAGAGAAGAATAGTCAACACTGATGCCTGGAGATATTGCGCCTTAGTAACACTATTTCACGTACGTACAAACAATCGAAACATATATAGGTTGATAGAGTTATCAGATCCTGCCAGCCATTTCAACCACTGGAAGGGTCTCTACATCGAAGGTTAAGGTCAGGTAAGTAGAGTTGTCAATGGGACGAGTCTGACCCGACCCAGTATAACTCAACTCAAGTCCACCACATTATTTTCTAAGTTCAAATCCGGCCCAAGTCCAAGATTTATGGGGCAGAGTTATGCTCGATTTATTATACTAAATTTTAAGATCCAACCTGCCCTGACCCATCAAAATTTTAAAATATAAATTTATTTCTAATATTTACTCTATTCCTTCCTTGCACATCTAGTTTATCCTCCTTTTGCCTTCTCCTCACCGTCATACCCATTCCTAATTCTCACCTGTCTTTCCGAGAACAAGGAACGCATGATGAGCATGATAGATGGTTCGGAGAATCGGAGTTGAGCCATTGTGGGGATGCCGGGGAACTAGGGCACTCGCAAGTCATCTTTCACAGGACTGCAGGAGGGGGGGCAACCGATATGCAAGGTAGTACCCAAAATAATGAGATTTTTTGTTTTACTCTTTCTAAAGTATAACATTCGTTGTCACGATATAATAACCTAAAAGTCATTCAGGCCGACCCCAAAAACCCAAACTCGTACATTTCTTTAACAGGTCAGAATTTCAGGCCCAACAAAAATCCCATGGGTTAAAACTAGGATGGCAGCACGACCCAATGCTAGACTAAACTCGCGAACCCATCAGGCCCACCCGGCCCACTGACGACCCTATAGTTAACTGACTACTATTGGTAAAAACATTAGCAAGTTTTACTTTTAATATCACAATCAAGTTATAACTAAAGTTACAGAAACATCTAGATCCCAACAAAAACTTTCATCACTTGAGACAACTTACTTCATTAGCATTAAGCATCTAGTGCACTCCATTGATAATCACACGGACGGACACAGATGCGGAGGTGGAGGGGAAGCTACCAACCCCCATGCACCCCCCACCACCATGCATTACATAATTAAAGGGTGGGTAATTTTATTTAAGGTGATAAGTTCCCCTCTTGCCAATTAATATGCAATTCTCAATAAAGATACATTCTCTTGTCACATGGATCACATTTAAGGGAGAGAAGTTAAAAATATATCTACTAATACATGATTTTTTTGTCTTCCTCATTAGCCTTATTAGCTACAAATTCTTTTTTCATGAGAAAAATTTGCATGAAATATATTTTAAAAAAACAAAGGGAAAACAACTTAAATTTTAACATCACCAAATTATTTCCATACATGAGATTATGAGTAATATATATATATATACTTTTGTCCAAATATATATATATATATACATGTATTTAAATTTAAATTTATATATATATTATTTTTATAAAATATTTCTTGTTTAGTTTCTCTCATTTTGTTTTGATGATTATAAACTAACTTATTTGATTGTCTAACTTGGTTGTTAAACATGTTTAGGAGTTGATGGTTGCAAGTTATGCGTTACTATTTGAGGGGAATGCTCGCCAAGTCCAGAAGAGCCCAATGTCGCTAGGCCTAGTACGGTCTAACATTGTCGCAAGGCCTAGTACGGGCCTGATGCGGGAAAGCTAAGGAGGGTTGAGCCTTGACCACGAGTCATAGCCTAACTAGGGCCCAAGAGAACTCCGTCAACCCACCGAAGAGATCATCACGCATAGGATAAGCGCCGTAACATTCGCTTTATGCAAAGGATGCCCTCGCCAGACCTAGTACGTGCCCGATGCGGGAAAGCTAAGGTGGGCTGAGCCTTGACCCACGAGTCATAGCCTAACTAGGGCCCAAGAGAACTCCGTCAACCCACCGAAGAGATCACGGCGCATATGATAAGCGTCGTAACGTTCGCTCTATGCAAAGGATGCCCTCGCCCTTATGGAGCCATCTCCGAAAGGATTCGGTCGCTCCCACAACGCCGAGGCACGAGGCTCCCATCTCGAAATAAACAGGAATATAACGAGCAACTCTTCCCACGATCGAGGAGGTGTTACTCCACGACCCACGCCATTTCTCATTGAGGAACGGACGGCCATCGCCAGGACAACCCCTATAAATAGGTCCCCCACCGGACCTAGCGGAGAGGGGGTCACATACAGACACAGCGACACACCCAGAGATACAGAGAGACACATAGAGAGAGAGGCCAACACACCCACAGACTCCTCCGCGAGAGTAGAGGCCACCTTCAGAAGCAATTGGGCATCTTCACACAATTCTCCACAGAGATGTAGAGAATGAGAGGGGCAGATCCCTGCCCTCTTTGGCCAAGAGTACTCGCCCACTGAGAAGCAGAGTAGGGAGGTTCTAAAGGTTCTTCCTCTTTACTTCTCCAGGCTTTTGCCCACTGTTCTGAGCACTCCCCAGCCTCTCCGAGCATTCCAGAACTCTCATTCATACACGTAGGCTTGAACTCTCCACTCTCTATTCCTCCTATCTCTTCTCACTTATAGTTCCATCACTGACTTACGCATCGGAGGGTTTGTCCCCTAGGGTCATGCCCAACGCTCCTTCTGACATCTTTTCTCTATTGTTTGCAGACTTTCACGGGTGATCATCCGCTCATCCTCAAATAAATAAATCTTCAAAATGTGGTACGAGAATTAAGAACCACTTTTCTACCTCTACACTATTTTTAAAAGAATTTAAGAAACTCATCAAACATCTAGTGGTGTTTGAAAATGGTTGGACACCATGCCAGACACCAAGTGGCACAGATTGGAGTTCTATATCTAAAATAGAGCCTACTTTTTTTATGTTGTACTCTAACAAGGAAGGTGGCGTGGGAAAGCATATGAGGATGAGTTTGGAGACTTCCTAAGGTTGCAACAGTCTCCATCAATAAGAAAAAGAAAGCATATTCGAGCTGATGTTGGAGGGCTTCTTGAACAAAGGAGATCTCCTCAAGAACACGATGGTTTCTCAAGATCTGCTCATGGGGATCTGAAGGAACTTATCTTTTGTCCATACTTCCTCCATCAATGTTTCTCTCTAAAAACTTATCTTTTGTTGTATTTCTTGTGCTCTTTTTATGGGGTTTCTAGTTGAGATCTTTGGATCATCATTTTGTAAGGGGGATAAACTTTTCTCTTTAATGTTTGTGTTTGAGACGAACTAGCGTCTTCATGTCTAGTGGATTCAAGACGTACTAGTGCTTTCATGTCTAGTGGATTCAAGGCAAGCTAGTGCCATTGTATCTAAAGTAGGTGGGAGGTGTCCTTGAACCTTGATGTCAAGGGGAGTATAATAATGTCTAGTGGTTTAGTGGTAGCTCGAGGAGATCTTGGGAAGTGAGTGTAGGGATAGCCTCAGGTTGAGGTTGTTGCCGAACCACACTATAAATCATGCGTCTCTTTGTGTGATTAATTGTCATTGTCTCTCATCTCACTTCTTATTCAAGGTTAATTTAATCGTAAGTTGTTTAAAAATCGAATTCATCCCCTCCTCTTGGATTCTTGTTCCCAATATTTTTCTTTCATCTCTTTCTAAACTTTATATGATAATGTTTGCGTAGCAACCCCCCCCCCCCCAATTTGCTCAGGCCCCGCAACTACGTACATAGACGGTGCTAATGTAACGTTAACTTCAGAAGTTCTTTTGAACTTACATATTACGATGCAATGCACATGAGATTGAGTTAATAGAGATTGAGGTAATTAAGGAAACAAATATGGACGGAAAACGGTCGACCCCTTCTGGAAAAGAGTCTACCCCTGTGATTTATGAGCACAGACACCCTCACTGAAAAAAAAAAAAGAAAAAGAAATGGTCCACTGCTGCTCGAGGAACAGTCGACCACCCCGAGCAAAGGAATCCTCCTATTTTTGGGCCGTTCGAATATTTTTTGGTTCCGATTTTTTCTTGTTCTTGGATTCGAACCTAAGTCAACGGCCTTCTGGGCCTCAAAAACTCTCACTAGTTTAAGCCTGTTAGACACCGATAGAAACTGTTTTGTAAGCGTCAAAATCCAGAGGAAATTCGCAAAAACTACTAAAAGAGATAAAATGAAGTGTAATGCAGATGTGGCTGACCGAGATTGGCCCAGGTTCTTGGATTGGGCCAGAGCAGGCGGGCCTTGGTTTGGTTCCGTGGGCTGTTATTAGAATGGATAAGAGTGAGGGTTTGATTTGGGCCTGAAACCATGGGCTCTGAATTTAGCTCCTGCGGGAGTGGACCGGGTTTAAGGAAAATGGGCCTGGATTTGGTGCGCTGAGGTGTTTGGGCTTCGTTGGGTTATGGGTTGGAGGGACGATTTGGACTTGACAACGTGGATAGGTGCAGTGTGGGTTTGGGCAGATTCCTGTGGATTAATGCCTTTCTTAGGAAACCAAAGTTGTGGGGTCGGGTTGGCGTAGTTATCGCCTTCGATGCACAGATGCACGTAAGCGGATGGTTGCGCAGCCCAGATCATAACCACGTATAGAATTTGATATCATATTAGTGTTTATTAGATTCGGTCATATAACTCAAAATTTTAAGATGTTGAGTGGAGAGTATTCTGTAACTATAAGCATATTATATTTCATTCCGTTTCTAATACGGGATTAGACTGTTCTAACGGGCGGGATTGTCTAACAGGACAGATGAAGAATATTAATATGAAAACAAATAAAAAAACAAGAGACAAGACAAGATCAGTTTGGGGAAAGGTTTCAGCCTGGGTTGTGCGACCATGTATATATTCATGGTTGGGAACGGGACAGGTGGAAGCCTTCCCACCGGGAACGTAGAGCTAGGGTTATGTGCTGTGCAGTGGGTGGCTGCTACATGATGATGTGTTGCATGCACGGTTGCGCAGGGATATATATACATATATGCATGCAAATGTGGGTAGGTGTCAGCTGATGAATATTGCTGGAAAGGAAGAAAACAGACAAGAAAAAGAGAGGGGGAGGAGGAAGATGACAAGTGGAGAGGGGAAGACCAAACGTGCTGGCTGCAGGGAGAGGTGTATGAATTCACCGGATCATAACAGGGAAAAGAAAAGACCGGAGATCTTAAATTTTTATTTGTTTGTTTATTTATTTTTGTAACGATGGTGAACAATATTACTATGAAATTGCTAGTTAAAATTGTTTCAAAAGGCTCATTTTAACAATGAAACCGTTGCTTCGACGTAGAATTTAAGTTATGATTAACAACGAGCAAATACTTCGTCGTCATAGATTAAGAGAAATAACGATGAGATTATTTGGTTGTATAGACTATTATTAGACATTGGCTAAACTTTTAACCAAAACAATTCTCATAGTAAACTGAACTATTACAACGAATTTTCTAGTTCCTACATATCAACTAAGATATGTTGCCGAAGATTTATCATTAAATATGTCACCTTTATTTACATGGCCGCTGTACAATATTATATGCTCAACATATATCATTGACTTAGATGAAACACGTAATCCAGCATTTCTTGAACACAATCGTCAAGAAAGGCACACAATTTTTCATTCCTGTGTGAAACGTAACAATTACAATTGTTCATGCCCATAATACAATGTAGGATATATGTATAGAAAAGTCTTTACAAGAATGATTACGACTTAACACCACACGGCCGGGATAGCAGATAATCATATAATAAGACAAAGTAGATTCCACTACATAACGTCTCGAAGTGATTGAGTGACACTGAAGCAGTCCAATGCATAGCTAAATTTCACTTGGAAGAGATGATGCAGTTGTAAATGATAATTCTCATTTAGAATACTTAAACTGCATCATTAAAGAGCATATATAGAGAATGATTCAGTTAAAGTGTGAAGTGACATGTTCAGATTGAATCATTAAAACAGTGTGAGCTCAAGTTCCTTTGTGATGAACAATTAGTTGTATTAACTAAGGAAAGAGTTACAGAATTACTTGAATGCTTCATGTAAACCAAAAGTATCTCATTCGTAGGATATCCAGTCTTATGAGTTCGCCTGAATTAGATTTAGTCAATTCATAAGATACAACATGAGAATGTTTAATAGTTTTCAACTGAATAGTGAATCAATAAATGGCACTTGAATTAATTTAATGATAGCTAGAATAACAAATGATTCAAGATATTTTGTTGAGGTTTATCACCTTTGAACTCTGAATGTGAGTAGTATTTTAGCTGAAGAGTAAATCAATAAAAAGGCAGCTGAATTGATCAAATAAAGCTAGCAAGAAGGTTATTCAAGATATTTTATTGAGTCTTATCATCTTTGAATATGAATGACTCATATATTTTTGATGTCTTTCCCCTTGGTAACTTAGTTGAAACAAATCCATTGGATGAGATGAAGTCAAGCGACAGTCAGTCGCAAGACATTGATTACATAGTTTAGTTGATTACTTCAATTGTAATTAGTCGTTAGGAATGTTTCGACAATAGTTAATCATAAGAACTACATCGACTGTATTAAATCATATGACGTTCGATTGAGTCTAATAACACATTATGTGTATCGGCTGAGTGGCTTACAATTGAAGACAGTAGAAAGAATTTAATTAAGTTTCTACTAACTATCCTCAGTGTTTAATGCTCTTCCAGTTGAAATGATTTTTCAAGTACTTCGACTGGAATAAGTTGAGACTAAATAGTGCAACTAATGTTAGAGTGTGGTGTCAGAACTCTTTTGTTCGTGCGCCTCTGCACAGGATCACACTCTGCCTCAGGAGCGCATCCACTGCTCCAGGGGAGCATTCACAGCATCAGGGAAGCATGGTGAGCTTATGCCATCTCCAGGGGAGCATTCGCTGCTCCAGGGGAGCAATCGCTGCCCCAGGGGAGCATCCACTGCTCCAGGGGAGCATCCTCAGCTCAGGGGAGCATGGCGAGCATATCGCATCTCCAGGGGAGCATCTTTCAGTGCCAGGGAAGCAACCGCTGCTCCAGGGGAGCATATGCTGTCCGGGTTCTAGCAGGGAAGCACATGCTGTCTCTGGAGGGCATTCATTACCTCAGGAGAGCATCACTGGCGTCAGGGAAGCATGCATTGCGGGTTCAAGGCAAGTCGATATCACTTGGGATGCGTCGACCTTGTCTTGGCAATGCGTCGACGCATTGTCTTGGCAATGCATTGATCTGACTGATGGTGGGGGAGCATCTGCAGCCGCTGAAGGGCATACTCGGTCCCAGGAGAGCATCCGGTGGGACAGGCGAGCATGCGCGTCTAATGTATCCAGGAAGAGGGTTTCTATTTATCAGGGGTATTATTGTTCTTAATACCCTGATTAGTGACGCCCTAATCTCCTAGTATAAAAGGGTGGGCTGTCTCTTTGTATTGAAACCTAATCTGGTTGGTGATTACTAGTGGAATCCTGTTGCGGCCGGGGACGTAGGAAGGCATCTTGCCTCCGAACCACGTAAAAATCCATGTGTGTTCTTGTGGTTTGATTCTTCTTCTCTCCTTCTTCCTCCTCTCCTGGTTGTCCTCCTGTTCTGGGTACTCCGGTGTTCTATCTCCCAACAACTGGTATCAGAGCCTTGTTGTGGTTCGAGGGAGCAGTGGGAGCAATGGCGGCAGATGAAGGAAAGGCGAGGATCGACAAGTTCGATGGCAAGGACTTCGATTTCTGGAAGCTGCAAATCGAAGACTACCTGTATCAGAAGAAGTTGCATGAGCCGCTTCTTGGAACGATGCCGGAAGGGATGAAGAAAGAAGATTGGGATCTACTAGACAGACAAGCACTCGGAGTTGTTCGCTTGACGTTGGCCAGAAACGTCGCCTTCAACATCGTGAACGAGAAGACCACGGCAGGATTGATGAAGGCGCTATCAAATATGTACGAAAAGCCCTCAGCTTCAAACAAGGTATATTTGATGCGTCGTTTATTTAATCTGAAGATGGCCGAAGGTGCTTCTGTTACAGACCACATCAATGAATTCAATGTGATTACAACTCAGTTGAGTTCTGTAGAAATAAACTTTGATGATGAGGTTAGGGCCTTGATTATTTTATCCTCCTTACCTGAAAGTTGGGGTACAACTGTGACGGCTGTAAGTAGCTCTTCCGGTTCAAATAAATTGAAGCTCAATGAGGTTCGAGACTTGATTCTAAGCGAAGATATTCGCAGAAGGGAATCAGGTGAAGTCTCGGGTTCTGCCTTGAATACAGAGAGCAGGGGAAGAGCAAAACAGCGGGGTCAAAATAGGAGCAGATCTAGGTCCAAGAAGAAAGGTCAATCAAAGTTTGGTGGTGATGGGTGCTGGAATTGTGGTAAAAAGGGGCACTTAAAGAAAGATTGCAAGGCTCCAAAGAAGAAAAATCACAATGAAGAGTCCGCCAATGCAGCTGCAGCAGAGCAAGTTCAAGATGCTTTAGTTCTTTGTGTTGACACTCCTTTAGAGTCATGGATTCTTGACTCAGGTGCGTCGTTTCACTCTACCTCACATAAAGAAAGTATGCAAAATTATGTTGCTGGAAACCTTGGGAAGGTTTATCTTGCTGATGATGAGCCTTTAGATATTGTGGGGAAGGGTGATGTCAATGTAAGGACCACAAATGGCACTTTGTGGAAGTTAAAGAATGTAAGGCACACTACAAGAAAAATCGCGGATAGCGACCGACCTAGCGGTCGCTATTCAGTCGTAGATCGGTCGCAAATCTGCATTGCGACCGAACAGAGACTATCTAGCGACCGAATATGTCGGTCGCTATATAATAGTCGCTATATAGCGACCGACTTAATTCGGTCGCAGTATCAGTCGTTACCAGAGACCGATTATAATCGGTCGCCTTATCGGTCGCTAATTAAGTCGGTCTCAATTCGGTCGCTATTCGGTCTCTAATTATGTTGTATTTTTAAAAATAAAATTAACCTATCGGATTTATTCGGTCTCAATTCGGTCGCCAGTCGGTCGCCAAGTATAATTATTTAATAAAAGAAATATAACGTATAGTCGCTATTCGGTCGTAATTCAGTCTCCATGCGGTCGCTAATTTTGCATTATTTTTTTTTTAAAAATTTATTTAAACTGATAAATAAATTACCTGATAAATAACAAATTCATAACATAAATATAAAATCAACTACACAGACAACAATATCGACAAATCTCAAATTCATCACATACAAACACCTGATAAATAACAATTTCATAAAACAATAATAAATCAACTACACGGATCACAATCTCCACGAACCTCAAATTACACACAATTAAAATAAAATCACAAATTAATCATACATCCATAATAATAAAATGACAACATACACAACTAAAATAAAATCACAAATCCTCCACATATGTCTCATCCTGGTCGTCGTCTCGTCCAACATCATCCTGGTCGTCTTCTCGTCCAACATCTCGCGACGGATGATCCTGTATATCATTTAAAAAAATTATAATCAAATCCTTAATAAAGAAATCAAGCATTAACAAGACTTAATAAAGAAATCAAGCATTAACAAGAGTATGCCAATAGTTTAAGCCAGCTCATTTTCATATATATAAATACACACACACAATATAAGTTCAAATTTCATCTTGTATTTTAAAAATGAAGTTTGAGCGCCGAGCTCAAACCGGGCATCCGATTTGGATTCCGTCAGTTCTGACAAGTCACTTTCATCTCCCCGGTCGTATTGGAATGATCGGCACGGCCATCCGACCGGTATTTCGAATTTTAGACCCCCGGACCCGTCCTAACAGTTCATTTGAAATAAGTGTATTTTAAAAATGAAGTTTGAGCGCCGAGCTCAAACCGGGCATCCGATTTGGATTCCGTCAGTTCTGACAAGTCACTTTCATCTCCCCGGTCGTATTGGAATGATCGGCACGGCCATCCGACCGGTATTTCAGATTTTAGAACCAAATGCCCCGTCCTAACAGTTCATTTGAACTAAGTGTATTTTAAAAATGAAGTTTGAGCGCCGAGCTCAAACCGGGCATCCGATTTGGATTCCGTCAGTTCTGACAAGTCACTTTCATCTCCCCGGTCGTATTGGAATGACCGGCACGGCCATCCGACCGGTATTTCAGATTTTAGACCCCCGGACCCGTCCTAACAGTTCATTTGAAATAAGTGTATTTTAAAAATGAAGTTTGAGCGCCGAGCTCAAACCGGGCATCCGATTTGGATTCCGTCAGTTCTGACAAGTCACTTTCATCTCCCCGGTCGTATTGGAATGACCGGCACGGCCATCCGACCGGTATTTCAGATTTTAGAACCAAATGCATAAGTTGCTGCTTCTCGCTGCCTCCATTCAGGTTTGTTAATGTTTTCTTCTATGAATGGCATAACAAGAGGCACAATGTCATCTCCCACGGTCCGTGCAACCAAACCCAAGCATGTTCCTCCAGCCATTGCAAGATTCCAAACTCCTTCATCCTGATCTTGGTCGTCTTCTTGCTTAAGGAGTGTCTCCAACAGCATAGGGACAAGCGCAGGTAGTGCCTGCTTGATAAAATAAAAGCAAGGGGTGTCAGAATCAGCAGAAAAATCCCCTCCATATTCATCTAAGATGTCAATCTCTTCATCGCATATTGAGCTCCAGAATTCAATAGCTTGTAGAGCAACAGGTTCCTCATCTTCCCTCACAGCTTTTGCAGTGATGTTAAATATGTCCTGCATATACGATGCAAGCTTCTCATAATACATGGAGGATATGGAGACCAAGCATTCGAATGCAGCCTGCCGTATCTTCACCTCAGGGGACAGAGTAGCTTCACAAATGACTCTCATGATATAATCCCTCTCCATATCATTCCCGAAGTTTGCCTGAGCAAATCCCAAAGAATTATGCAGAGCTCGAGTTGCAGCCAGCCTAACATCAATGTTTCCCTCAGAAGCACTCATGCCTTGAACAACCGCTGTCAATATCTTATTGACTTGCTCTTGATCAACTTCATCAGGGGAGACTTCTTCACACATGTAACCTAGGGTGTCCAAAGTTGCTTGCTTAACATCTGGCTGAAGTTGGTGAATATTTGACAAGAGAGAACTGATAAGTTCAGGCCATTGATTTTGAGGCAACTCAATACCAACAATCTTTGCAACAACTTGAGATGCAGTAGATCTTGCATCAATCACCGGTGAAGAGAGAGTCTGTAGTAAACATCCTTTGACCTGGGCCCTAACAGCTACATCCAATGATAACCATCTCTGCACATGCTCAAATTTTCTGTGTTGCTCCTTTGCATCCAGGGCATTTTTGAGAATCAAGCCTGCCAATTTACGGCTAACAACAGGCTTGTCATTATTTGCTAATTCACTCGAAAGAGATAGCAAGAACCCAGTAACATTTTGATCCTGAAATTGTTTTAAACTTTCCTCAGCATGCTTGCGAACCGCTGAATCTATTGACTGTGCATTCAAAAGAACTTGGGTAACTTCCATAGCCATTTCTGTATGGTATCTTCTCCGCCTTTCCCTTGCAGGGATACGCCCCAATGGCGGCCGCCGCCGACTATATATAATATCCTTCACTTCTTGTAACTTATGACCTATGCTCCTTTGTATGAACTGCCCTTCCTTTGCTTAGAGGTGCTGTTCCTGGCTTCCTGCCATGACAGTTACCAGACTTTGGGGAGATCTTTTCACCTAAATTGGCATATTTTATTCATGTCTACATGTTACTTTCCTTATATTATTCTAGCTTTATGAATATTTATAGATCTGTATCCTCCCCCACTCAAGTGAATAGAATTTATACATATCTTTTCACTTTCAGTTCTAACCAAAATCTCTATACACCTATGGAAAATCCTGCAGAACAGTCTGCCTGTTGATTCTAATATCCAGAGGATAGGTGTAAGATGATATTTAGAGTTAAGAAAATGATATTTTCCCCTCCTCAATCTAAATTCTTATATTTTGTAAGATGATATTTAGAGTTAACAAATAGAAAATCAATCAAATAAAATACTTACCGGAGGCTGCTGTGCAGGAGGTGCAGGAGGTGCTCTACTACTATCAATTCCCAAGGATGTGAGCATCTGGGAGACGGTCTGAGCGACGATGGTTGAGATATTCTGAGAGATATTCTGAGAGACGGTCTCGTTGACGATCTGCCTAAACATATCTGGAGTCATGGTCGGGGCGGCACTGGAAGAACCATCTGGGGCTGCTGGTGTGGTAAATGGAGAGGTCGCATGTGAGACCGAACTCGAGCATGATGATAACACCCTAGTCGTGCCCAAGCTATGTCCAAAACCATAAACATGTCCTTTCTTGGGTGCCCCAGATGCTGCAACCCAAATGGCAGGATCCAACTCTGACGCTGACTGTCATCCCCGTACCTCTCATCCATTCGTCTACTATATGAGTCCTGCAAAAACCAAAAAAAAACAAAAACCAAATTATTCTACAATTTAATCTTAAATGAAAACTATTAATGTATACACTTACCGCTACCTCCCGAGCTTTCTCACTAATGTAAGCATTTGTCCCTTTCTTCTTATGAGTTCGATCAAAAAGTTCATGAAATTGAGCTGGCCGCTTTAACTGTGCTTCCTGTTATTCAAATAAATCACAGTTTCATAATAGAAACAAAAAATTTATATATGTAGAAGTGTACTTACTAATCTCGCTTTATGTGTTGCAAAGGAGACAGAGCCACCCGTGTGTAAATTCGCTTCAGGATGCGCTGCTCTGTTTTGCTTTGCTTTGTTTGAATTGGCATTCCATTTCTCCGCTTCCCAAATGTTGCACAGCTCTGTCCAATACTCCTTTCTCATCCACACAGGGCCCATGCTCCTTCCATATGTTCTGATCAGACTTGCACATGCTTTTTTTGCATATCTTTCGGGCATTGTACATAAGATGTTTGAAATTATCTCTTGCAGTAACTGTCCATGCAAATCTAGCACGTAACTCATCTGAATGTTCTGTGAATCGATGATTCCTCTATATATTAACAACAACAAAAATTTATAGTTTACATAACAAAGTGGGGTTAAAATAATATTGGAAAATGACTTAATATGATAAAATAAGATAAATACCAAGAACATAGAGAACAATAAATCCTGAACACCCATCGGAAAATCAGCAAAGCGATGGATGGGGGCCTGGAAAATGTGCTTGAATTGTCTTTGTAATAAATTGTGATGCTTGGGCTGGCTCTATTTTATTCCTGAAATTAAAAATATTAATACCACAATGACGAATAAATAACAAAAATAATGCATTACGTACCCTTCATTTATCCACACTGCCCGCATCGTCTCATTACAACAGCCCTCCCCCTCATGATGACTCGCCTCGTCATCAGCACGTACTATACGAATTAAATAGTATAAATAAAAACAAACTATCAAAAAAACATAAATATGCAAATGAACATACCTGACTCAGCTGGGGGAGGTGTAGATCCACTCGCCATGTGTGATGGCGGTGCATAGGCCGTCAATGTACCCGTTGTCAGTGGTAACGGTGCA
Organism: Amorphophallus konjac; assembly: GCA_022559845.1. NCBI lineage: Eukaryota > Viridiplantae > Streptophyta > Magnoliopsida > Alismatales > Araceae > Amorphophallus > Amorphophallus konjac. The sequence continues at coordinate 442,620,905 of CM040120.1, forward strand.
GAGGCCGTGGGTCCTGTAAGGATAAGAATCAGATAACACAAAAACATAAAGAATTATTTTAAACAAATACTCAAATGAATTATACATGAAAGTATACATACCTACTACCGGGTGGTAGCGGTGCATCCCTCGGTGGGTAACGGTGCAGAGGTCGTGGGTCCTGTGAAAATAAGAATCAGATAACACAAAAACATAAAGAATTATTTTCAACAAATACTACAATGCATTATACATGAAAGTATACATACCTACTACCGGTGGTAGCGGTGCAGAGTTCGGTCGTAACGGTTGTAGAGGTCGTGGGTCCTGTGAAAATAATAATCAGATAACACAAATACATAATGAATTATTTTCAACAAATACTACAATGCATTATGAAGGGAAAGTATACATACCTACTACCGGTGGTGAAACGGAAGTAAATCTCCTCCCGCTACCCTCTCCCCTCCCACCTCTGGGAGTCCCACGCCGTCCTCGAACCATATCTTCAACTGGTAATAAAATACACCAAGCTCCATCATCATACGTGACTGTTTTTGAACTTCTTAGAGAACTCCACAAATACACGGTCACCCTCAATAACAATTCTTCTCCGGTCTTAGCAAGTGACTTAACAATGTCAGGTGAAATCCAATTCTTATCTTCCGACTCATGTACATCAATTTCTGCTCGTTGTCCATTAGGTAAATATGCAGTAAAAATAATCGGAAGAGGAAGCATACTGATTACAAAATGTAGGACCTCAACTTATAAAAATAAGTTGATTCCCTTATGCCTCTGATACCAAATCTGATGCAGGACAGAAACATTTATAACCATTAAATGACACTTTTTCACTCATCAAAACATACAATGTTACTTTTTGAACATTAGTAAATATGGTGCAATCTTAAACCCCATTTTATTACTGAGGATGGATAAGATAGTATGATAGGTCTTTAAAACAAACAGATGGAGGAAGAAAAACTTTTAGAAAAAAATTGTAACTAATCCTCATAGGTACCTGACAGCCTGTGGCCAGCTAGAAACTTCTTGATGTCAAGGTGACTGGAATTGTAATAATATTTGACAACTTATAGTCATAGAAGATTTATGAGAATGAATTGAGAAAAGAGATGCAAATAAGGGGCTTTACTTGAGAGAGAGGATGGGTCAATTGTAAGGGCAAAGAGTATGTTTATGCTGAGCGCACACATGGATATGGATGTTAGATGTTACCTATCAGATATAGCAGATCTACTCTCTTCCTTAATCTACTAAAGTAATATACCATAATCCTATACCTGAATCTCTGATACTAGAGCATAGGGCCAAGTTATCAAATGGTTATAATTTCTTTTAGGTTTCTGTCCCTGTACCGCTTGAAAATTAGCTTGGTATTCAGCTTATCCTGACCTAAAACATGAATATGCTTTCCATCATGCTAACAAGCATAAATACACTTCGTATACAGTTGTGGAAAAGATTATTTGACAGAAGGATAAGTGATCACACAGCAGCAAAAGAAATAAATTGGGCCATTATGCCATGGAGATCAAAGATAGAAGGGAAGGAGACCGGAGGGAAGGGAAGAACTGAAGAAGTGGCCGGAGGTGGAGATGGGACTGTTTAGCTGGTTCCGGGGAAACGGGCCGTCGGGTTTTGGCTCTTCTTCTACGGCGGAGCAGGTCACGGAAGGCCTCGACGCCGGCAACCTTACAGCCATCGTCACAGGTTCCGCCCTTCACCACTCTACCCCGACCATCCGACACAGAACACCATATATACCCGTCCATGTCATCCCTCCTTCATTCTCTCTCTCGTTCTAACCTGCAATCCTCATCTATAGGTACTTTTGGTAGTCTCCGGATCGATGATTTCAGCCAGCTGGTAGTAATCTCTAATTGATGGGAGGCGATCTGAACATGTTTAATTTGTTCTTGGCAGGCGCCACCAGCGGCATCGGGAAGGAGACGGCGAGGGTGCTGGCCCTGCGCGGGGCCAGGGTCATCATCCCCGCCCGCACACTGGAGGCCGGCGCGAAGGCGAAGGAGAGCCTGCTGGAGGGCAACCCCCACGCCAAGCTCGAGGTCATGGAGCTGGACCTGGGCTCCCTTGCCTCCGTGGAGTCCTTCGCCCGCTCCTTCCTCTCCTCCGACCGGCCCCTCCACATCCTCATGTGAGTTAAAACACGATCGACCACCACAAGGTGTTAGGTGTTTCACCAACACATCCACGGCCCCGCCTCCAATATTTAGGATCAAGAAGACTGAGACGGGATCCATCTCTTCTCTTGCTTCAGCAACAACGCAGGGATCTGGTGGAGTCCCTTCCAGCTGTCCAGAGATGGAGTGGAGCTGCAGTTCGCCACCAATCACCTGGGTACGTAATAATTAAAATCATGAACATGATCAGTAGAAATCAGTAAAGCTGCTCCTGGTCTTCATGTGGGTTACATTTTGGTCATTCAAATTGCTTTCTGGTGATCTTGAGACTGATATATACCTGGGAAACGCAGGGGGGAGGGGAGTAGGCCGGCGGGGGAGGGGAGCAGGCCGGTGACGGAGGGGGAAGGGAGAGAGAGAGAGAGAGAGAGAGAGAGAGAGAGAGAGAGAGAGAGGTACCTGCGGAGGGCGACGACGGCAGGGCGAGCGGCGACGGCGACTCGACGCGAGCGGCGCGGCGACGGGCTCCGGCGGAGGGGGGCTCGGGCGGGAGGCAGCACGGGGAGGGGGGCTCGGCGGAGGAGGGGGGCTCGGGCGGGAGGGCTCGGGCGGAGGGGGGGCTCCGGCGGAGGGGGGCTCGGGCGGGAGCGGGGAGGGGGGCTAGGGCGGAGAGGGGGCCGCAGGGGAAGGGGCTCGGGAAGGGGGGGGCTCGGGCGGGAGGGGGGGGGGCTCGGGCGGGAGGGGGTCGTAGTAGGAAGGTATAACGGCATCAGCGACCGACTGGAGACCGAAGTTAATTCGGTCCGCAATAATAGCGTCCCGATTAGCGACCGATATACATTCGGTCCCCGCCCCTTGAAACCGGTCTCGGTTATGCGACCGATTATTTCGGTCTCCGAATTGGTCTCTATTTGGGACCGACTAGCGACCGATTATATCGGTCGGCTAATTAGGTTCGCTATATGCCGCTTTTGCTTTGTAGTGGCATATACCTGGCTTGAAGAGGAACTTGATATCTGTTGGACAGCTTGATGATGAAGGTTATGTCACAACCTTTATGGGTGGATCTTGGAAGATCACCAAAGGTGCTATGATTATAGCACGAGGCAACAAGATTGGTACTCTCTACATGACTGACCACCCAAAGATACAGTGGGCAGTGGCAAAATTCAGGAGTTGACTCCAATATATGGCACGGCAGGCTTGGTCACATGAGTGAGAAAGGGATGAAGGTACTCCTGTCAAAAGGAAAATTGTCTGGCTTAAATCTGTGGAAGTTGGTCTTTGTGAAGACTGCATTTTTGGGAAGCAAAAGAAGGTTCCATTCTCAAAGACTGTAAGAACTTTGAAGACACAGAAGCTAGAGCTTGTACATACAGATGTATGGGGTCCTTCCACCAGTACCATCTCTTTGAGGCTCACTCTACTATGGTCACTTTCATTGATGACTTCTACTCATAAGGTATGGGTTTATTTTTTGAAAAGAAAATCTGATGTATTTGTTACTTTCAAAAATTGGAAGACCCTTGTAGAGAATGAGACAGGTTTGAAGGTGAAGTGTCTGAGATCAGACAATGGTGGAGAGTATGACAACAAGGAATTCAAGGACTTTTGTGCAGCTAGTGGTATTAGGATGGAAAGAACTGTTCCAAGAACACACAAGCAGAATAAAGTTGCCGAGCGCATGAATAGAACCTTGAATGACGGGCTAGAAGCATGAGGATACATGCTGGACTGCCTAAAACATTTTGGGCAGATGCAATTAACACATCAGCTTTCTTGATAAACCGAGGACCATCTGTCCCTTTGGATGGTGAAATTCCAGAGGAGGCCTGGACAGGGAAAGAGGTAAATCTTTCACACTTGAGAGTCTTTGACTGTGTTTCATATGTGCATGTAGATTCTAATGAAAGGGATAAGCTAGATGCTAAGTCTATAAAGTGCTTTTTCATTGGATATGGTTCTGATGAGTTTGGATATCGATTTTGGGATGATGAAAATCGAAAAATTCTCAGAAGGAAAAATGTTATATTCAATGAAAATGTCTTGTACAAAGATAGGGCTGTTGTAGAATCTGACAGTGCAGGGAAACAAAATGAGAATGGTGGACATGTTGAGCTAGAAGAAATTTTACAAGATGATGTGAATGATAAGATACAGGATGTATCTGAAATAGAAGCACAACCTTGTATACCGGTACAACTGAGAAGATCTGCAAGAATACCTAGGCCTACACAAAGGTATTCTCCATCTTTGCATTACCTACTGTTAACTGACGAGGGTGAACCCGAGTGTTATGATGAAGCAATGCAGGTTACAGATTCTGTTAAGTGGGAGTTAGCCATGGAAGATGAGATGAACTCATTGCAAAAGAATCAGACTTGGGAGCTAACTAAACTCCTAAGAACAAGAAGACATTGCACAACAAGTGGGTTTTACAGAGTCAAAGATGAACCTGATGGCAGTAAGAGGTACAAAGTAAGGTTGGTAGTGAAGGGCTTCCAGCAGAAGGAAGGTATAGACTACACTGAGATCTTTTCTCCAGTTGTGAAACTACCACTATTAGATTGGTGTTGAGCATTGTTGCTGCTGAGAACTTACATTTAGAGTAACTAGATGTGAAGACAGCTTTTCTCCATGGTGACTTGGAGGAAGACATCTACATGTTGCAACCGGAAGGTTTTTCAGTCCCAAGCAAAGAAAACCTTGTATGCAAGTTCAAGAAAAGCTTGTATGGTCTGAAACAAGCCCCCAGACAATGGTACAAGAAGTTTGATAGATTCATATGTAACAATAGTTTCATTAGGTGCAACATGGACCATTATTGTTATCTTAAGAAGTTTGATAATTGTTATATCATATTGTTGTTGTACGTGGATGATATGCTTATTGCAGGATCAAGTATGACAGAGATTAACAATCTGAAAATATAATTATCAAAGGAATTTACTATGAAGGACTTAGGAGCAGCAAAGCAAATTCTTGGGATGAGAATTGTGAGGGATAGAACAGCTGGTATTGTGAAGCTATCTCAAGAAGGTTACATCCAGAAGGTGTTGGGCAGATTCAACATGCAGGATGCAAAACCTGTTAGCACTCCTTTGGCAAGTCACTTCAAGCTGTCTAAAGAGCAGTCACCAAAGTCTGCTGAAGAGCGAGAGTCCATGAAGAAAATTCCTTATGCATCAGCTGTAGGAAGTCTGATGTATGCCATGATTTGTACCAGGCCGGATATAGCACATGCAGTGGGAGTTGTGTGCAGACATATGGCAGATCCGGGCAAGCAACATTGGGAGGCTGTGAAATGGATTATGAGATACCTAAAAGGCACCTCAAGCAAGTCACTTTGTTTCAGGAAAAGTGATGTTATTCTACAAGGTTTTGCTGATTCAGATCTTGGTGGTGATCTGGACACCAGAAGAAGCACCACTGGATATGTTTACACCTTGGGTGGCACTGCAGTGAGTTGGGTTTCAAAACTTCAGAAGGTTGTTGCTCTCTCAACAACAGAAGCAGAGTATGTAGCTATCTCTGAAGCTAGCAAAGAGATGGTATGGCTGAAAAATTTTCTGAAGGAGTTGGGCAAGGAACAAAGCAATAGTGTGTTGTTTTGTGACAGTCAAAGTGCAATTCATCTTGCCAAGAACCCAGTCTTTCATGCAAGGACTAAGCACATACAACTGAAGTATCACTTCATTCGTGGTTTGCTTGAAGATGATGTTTTACTGCTGGAGAAAATACTTGATGCAGATAATCCAGCAGACATGTTAACCAAGGTGGTAACAACAGAGAAACTGAGGTTGTGCAAGACCTCAGTTGGCCTCCATGGATGATTGATGGAGGGATGCCGTAGCAGTTTATTTCTACTGTTATATTGAGCAGGGTTAATACATTGAGATGTTTGCTTTCTTTGGAGTTCAGACTCCAAGTGGGAGATTGTTAGAGTGTGGAGTCAGAACTCTTTTGTTCGTGCGCCTCTGCACGGGATCACACTCTGCCTCAGGAGCGCATCCACTGCTCCAGGGGAGCATTCACAGCATCAGGGAAGTATGGTGAGCTTATGCCATCTCCAGGGGAGCATTCGCTGCTCCAGGGGAGCAATCGCTGCCCCAGGGGAGCATCCACTGCTCCAGGGGAGCATCCTCAGCTCAGGGGAGCATGGCGAGCATATCGCATCTCCAGGGGAGCATTCGCTGCTCCAGGGGAGCATCTTTCAGTGCCAGGGGAGCAACCGCTGCTCCAGGGGAGCATATATTATCCGGGTTCTAGCAGGGAAGCACATGCTGTCTCTGGAGGGCATTCATTGCCTCAGGAGAGCATCACTGGCGTCAGGGAAGCATGCATTGCGGGTTCAAGGCAAGTCGATATCACTTGGGATGCGCCGACCTTGTCTTGGCAATGAGTCGACGCATTGTCTTGGCAATGCATTGATCTGACTGATGGTGGGGGAGCATCTGCAGCCGCTGAAGGGCATACTCGGTCCCAGGAGAGCATCCGGTGGGACAGGCGAGCATGCGCGTCAAATGTATCCAGGAAGAGGGTTTCTGTTTATCAGGGGTATTATTGTCCTTAATGCCCTGATTAGTGACGCCCTAATCTCCTAGTATAAAAGGGTGGGCTGTCTCTTTGTATTGAAACCTAATCTAGTTGGTGATTACTAGTGGAATCCTGTTGCGGCCGTGGACGTAGGAAGGCATCTTGCCTCCGAACCACGTAAAAATCCCTGTGTGTTCTTGTGGTTTGATTCTTCTTCTCTCCTTCTTCCTCCTCTCCTGGTTGTCCTCCTGTTCTGGGTACTCCGGTGTTCTATCTCCCAACAACTAAGTGAGATATAATCTGAATGGGAATATTTTAACTGAAGAGTGGTTGAATCAAAATATACAGTCAAAATGTTTCGACTGAGTTTGAGCAACAAACTGAGGACAGCTTTAAAGAACGAAGAAATTTTCTAATGATTGCCCTGCTAGAATGTGACTACATTCTTTACACTAATTTTTTTAAAAGTACTTTAATATATAACCAGTCCTAGTCGAAGAATCAAAGCTTGGAACTTAGGCTGAGTTCAACGATTTTCAAGATGATTTTTCAGCTGAACTATATTTGAACTAATTTGATCAGTAAAATGTTCAAGAAAATTAAGTGATTAGTAGAATGTTTAAGTTAAAAGATCAGGCAAAGTGAAGTTCAATCGAAATCAGGTTTTGTGGCTTTTAGGATTATGTTATGAGCTTAAACATATGAGAGCACGTGCTATGAAATTTTATATAAATGATATTTTTACTTAAGTTATGTCATTATTCAAACAATAAACTCAATGTCAACATTAAGGCACGAGGGTCTAACAACAGTCTTTGCCCAAGAGGTCCTCCAATCATGAAGTCATGCATAGTGAGGTTGACCCATTCCAAAGTGGAGTAGAGGATTTGGAACGATTATAGGGAGGTGTCTACATAGTCTACAATACTATATCTCCCACGTCTCACTCTCCTTTTGACTCGACCCTCTTCAAGGTGATAAGAGAGTAGGGATGAGATGATGTCATTTGGGCAACCCTATGTTGCTCTCCGACTATTCAAGAGATTTCAAGGTTTCTCAATTGTCCCTCTCGAGGAAGAGACTTCCAGATGAGAGGTTGACTAATGAGTAGTGGGCCCTCTGGGATCGCTTGCCTAGAGGCGAACTACAAGTGGTAGAGACTCATTTCCCCTTTAGTGGGTGTGATGGGCCAATTGGGCCATAATACGAAGGACATAACTTTTGAAAAAATAAAACATTACTTCTATATCTCTAAAATCATTCAAAATTATCCCTATCTACCTTTATCGCATGTACCGTAATACTTTTAAAATCTTTTAAAAAATGGGCATTATATCTCTTCATAGGGGTATAGGGGTAATTTCTTAATTGAAGGATAGGAATGGATAGAGACCCGATGAATCATTTCTTAAGAATTTCAGAAGTATTATGATAAATACGATAAAAGGAGGGATATAGAGATAATTTTATAATATTTTGAAGATATAGGGATAGTTTTTCCTAACTTTTACCCTGAGAGATTAATTTGCTCATAAAAAATTCCAAAATGAACGTCAGATGAAATGGTATTGCACGACTAATTAATTAATGTGTCTATGGTGTGCTAAAATTTTGATCTTTTTTAAGAGGAAACTACAGGCTTGAAGATCTTTCGACGTAAAGGCTTCCTTCTATGTGATGCATATAACCTATCCTATGACTGGATGATCGAAGATCTCAAATATAAAAATATTATCCATATATTTAGAAAACCCAAATAACTTTCTATCTTGTTACAAACATATAAACACTAATCGGTATAACTTAGAAAATAAAATACAAAAGAAACATCATATAAGAAAAGATATTAATAGTTCCGATTAGTCATTTTTGTAGTGAAGTCATATACGCAATTACTAGTTTTTTGAATTTTGAAAGACCCAGCTTATCTTAAGATCACAATGATACGTATAATACATTAGGTAGAGAGAGCTCCATTATTTTAAACATAAATTTTTTTAACATGTTTCTAATACGACACTATATATTCTAACACGTCTCCCTCACGTGCAGGCCAATTAGACACTGTCATGTAGATCATTAGATGTGTGACCTAAATCATAACTATAGACTCCAATACCATATTTAGAGTTTATTGGAATAGATCTTCCAACTCAAAATCTTAAAAGTGTTTGAGTGGAGAGGGCTTCACTATTATAAACATTCTAATAACACGTCCCCTCACATGCATGCGAGTCAACGTAGGCTCTGTCATATGGACTATCACAAACATGATGCGCATCACACATCATAATCATAGACTCCGATATCATATTAGACTTTATTAGATTGGATCATCTAATCGAAAATCTTAATATCTTGAGTGGAGAGCACTTCGTTATTTTAAATATATTTTATTTCAAATATTCAGGCCAAATCTTATGACCCCCAATAGGGCGTCCATTGCAACCGGACCACACTAGCATTCAGATGTAGGACCACCGGTACCCCGGATCATTACTTTGGCCTTAATTAATTATGTAGCTGATCTTTACAGGCTAACCATAATGTCGGATTGTGCCTGGTCTCTTGCTCTTTCCAAACCAACATGGTCAAGTTGCCAGAGGCACTAACCCCCAGAGATATGCTTAATTACATATATAATTAATGACTTGGGGCCCATAATTATAATTATATATAGGGGTAGATCAGTGGTCCTCCCACCCATTTGCACTACTCTATGTATTACGTCTATGTATGATGGGAAGAAGCTATATATTATATACTCAAACTCACATCCCATGCATCTCCTCCGTGTCGACATGGCATTAATTGTCGCGGTATTGGGTGCATGGGGGGATGACCTAGATCACCCCACTAATTTGGATAATCAAGGAACAGGGATATAATTAATCTAAAGCATATATATATATATAAGAAAGGGAAGATTCAGATTAGCCAACTCCCCTTTAATCTAATCTAAGATGCTACTACTCAATGCATTTTCTGGCTGGAGTTATCTTGGAACCGTTCTTCTAAGCTTAGAATAGCGGAGCTGTTAATTTTTAATGACTCTTTATCTTTTAGATTTGTTCCCTCCCTTAATGTCGTTGGTATGTTTTTGGCACATAGCTAGTCTTGTGTAGATCAGATATTAGATTGCATCTGATCTTTTCGAGCCCCTTTGCTAATCGAGCACGATTAAGTACTCACATGACGACCATAAGCACATCTCTCGTACGTAGTAATTTAGTAATAACCATCATGGAAGGTTTAGATTACTAATTGGAGTAGGTTAGGGGCAAACGTTAAAGCCCCCTTTGTTAATCGAGCACGGTTAGCGTGCTCGACCCCGGAGGGTCGAGCACGCTAATCACCCTTGGTTGGCGGAGGCTGTGTGAGGGGGGAGGCGGGGTCCACCGGGAGTTTCTCTCTCTCCGGTTGCGTTATCCGCCCGACCAACCCGATGTCAAAGCCGCCCTAATTAAACAGGTATATTGCATGAGGCAGTAGGTTTGGTTCCGTATAGATTTACTAAAAAGTTGCTATAAAGGAGAGAGAGAGAGAGAGAGAGAGAGAGAGAGAGAGAGAGAGAGAGAGAGAGAGAGAGAGAGAGAGAGAGAGAGAGAGAGAGAGAGAGAGTTTTCTATACCTACCGTGAATATATGGTGAGACGTACGAGTGATTAAACTACAGCCTTGGCAAGTGATATTTAGGTTGTACTATATGTCTATTGATAGAGCACATTGCATCTCAATGCACTAGATCTCATTCCACATAAACAATTTACCAACCAATAAAAAGATTGACACCAGCCTTCTTCAAGATTTTTCTAACATCTTTTCAATAAAAAATAAAGATTTTTACACATAAATTATCATTAAAATAAAATTTATATATTTATCAGTATTACATTTATATTTTGGGCACATGTCATTAAAAATATCAATAATATACAAAATGACCATAGAATATCCATCCTTTTGTACATTTCCAAGATCTCATTTTGCAAATTAAAATTGGTGCACACTGCACACCGTCAATAGTTTTAGGCACTGTTTGTTTGTAGAATATATAGGTTGAGGGGATACTATAATGAGGGTTAACTTAATCCAAATAATAAGTAATTTTTCCTTGATCGAGGGATATCATAATTGGGGTTAGTTTATTCTATCTTTTCTCTTGAATGGCCTTGAAGAGGGGTAAATCCACCAGACTCATGCAGTTAGGCCCATTTTCATGGCCTACCTCTAGGGCCCAACTCCAAGACCCACCTCCAGACAACCCCAGTCCGACTCACAACCTACCACGGGACTAGCTCGGGTCTAGGTTTGTACAACGTGTGCGCCTCCGCCATCCGGTGCCAACGAGACACGTATCTTGTCAGCGTCCTCGCATTAATGGCAGAGCAGCACTAGTTTGGCAAATTAAGAGACGGTGGGTCACCACCCATGCCGCCCCTCTCCTGTCAGGCGAAGTGGTGCCCATTTCTCCGGTGAGCACTGCGGCATTAATGGTGGGCCAACCACAAAGATGTAAAGGGATGACAAGTCAATTTCTACACCTCCGACAAAGGGACGGCGAATCGACGTCCACGCCGCCCCTGCCCTGCCATGCCGGCAGGCGGGTGACTTACGCTTCCACATCTCAAGGTAATTAACCCCCACGGCACCAACCTAAGCAGCGAAGGTCAACTGATAAGCTCAAATAAGGCCATATAAATAGGACTCTACCCACACAGTCAGGGAGGTTTGAAACCTTTACCTTTCAAACTCCCCCCTGTTGTCTTATGTACAAGCACTTTTCCACTCTATCTGCATCTGCTAGACTTAAGCATCGAAGAGTTATCTCCTAGGATCACTCTCAAAACACCTTTTGATGCCTCTCTACCTTTGTAGGTATCCCCTCGAGACCACCTTCTTCATCATGCATCAACCAAATTTCAGGGGTGTAACCAACGATTCGAGACGACCAAATTTGACCTCTACAAGTCTAATCGGCCCTTTACTCGGATACTGACCAGAACATGAGATCCATGTAACTAAAATGATTAGGATGGATAAGTGTGAGATATCAAGGTTAACTCTACTCTATTATGTAAATAAATAGGGCATTTGTGATACGTGTGTAAATGTAAATACAAGGACTATAAGCATATGTAACTTTTTACCATTGACTTATATGTAAAAATTCAAGAGATTATGGCACACTTAAATTAGCATGGTATTGTACACCCAATTCAGAAAAAAAAATATGTTAACTCCCTCGGACACTGTAGTCTGTGACCCCCAAACGTCTCAATCCAAGACTTCCTTTAATCTACTTTGGGACTCGCGTAGCATGCTCTTGTACACTCAATCCTGAAAAAAAAATATGTTTAACTCCCTCGTACGCTGTAGTTTTTGACGTTTCAATCCAATACCTCCTTTAATCTACTTTGGGACTCGCGAGAATATCCAACCGGCTCTAACTGGCTGGGGTTCTCCTTATTTTCTGCGCACTGCTCCCTTTCTTTTCCTTCCAACATCAGCCACCCCTCCATTAAAGTGATTTGGCAGGGAACCCTAGAGATTTACCCTCCCTGGGTCTGCGAGCCGCAGACTTGCATGCAGTTTACGAGCGAGGGCTCCTTTTCTCTCTTTTGTTGCATGCCATTGGAAAGAAGGGGAGATCCCTCCCGGTGGCCGAGCCATGGCTAAAGCTGTGAACAGAAAGCAACCCCTTCCCACAATCTTTTAATACCACATATACATATGAGAAACCCATGTTGGTTGACCAGACCCCCCTCGTGGATGGAAAGCCATTGAGACCACCCATTTCAGATGGATGGGCAATGGGAGATGTCCCAAATGGAGGGTGAGAGATTGGAGATTTTCTGCATAGGTATGTACGTAAGGCGTGGCCTTTGTAGGGGAGCTGATCATCTAGCTCATCTCCCTGGCCACTATTTGCATGGGTACTGCAGTGTCATCGGGGGGAGTGAAATCATGCCCTCATAATTTGCATGGAGGGTGGGAAACGGGGTGACCATCCCTTTCTGCGCCAAGTTTCTCTACTTTTAAGGGACGCATCTTGTGTGCGTATGTCTTCCCGCACGTTAAAGAAGGGGGAAGCATAACACAAAGTGTAAAATCCAAGTAGATTTGCACGAGGAATCGGATGCCCTTCTCGTGAAAGAGCCTTCCCCTGCCTTTTCATCGCTCGAGAAGGAAGAAAAATGAGTGGGCAGACATGGTGTCCCTAGGTTGACCACGACCCTTATTTGACCATGCCATGCGTGACCGCTCTCCTCACTTTAGGGAAGATCTCATCTCCTACCACGACTTGTATATATGTTGGAGCTTTGGGTTTAAAGCATGGACCCATCTCTCTCTCTCTCACACACACACACACACACATACACACACACAGTCTCGTTCCATTCTCTCCAGTTGTGACCAAACTCATTAAAGTGTGACATAGAATCCAATGGTACTAGGACAGGGGTGGGGAGGAGGGAAAGGCAAAAGAGCACCGCTGTGGGTACGCGTGTTTGTATTACAGGAGTAGGTTTAGGGAGCACCTAGCTAGGGGATGTCAGTCCATTTTAGGATCTCTCTTTTGGGCTGTCCAGAACAGAAGCTCCGGATTTCTTAAATCTTGCTTTTAGGGAAGGTGCACCGTTTTCGCTTTGGGAGCTTATCTTGAACAGCCACCTCACACCATGTCTCAAAAGGGAGGAAGAAAGGAAAAGGGAGACAAGAACCAAGAGAAAGATAGCCACAGTTGCGCATGTTGGGGTTCCCCCCCTTCAAGAAGTGCGTTAGCATGGCTGCCTTTCTCTGGCATGCCTCTCACACGTGTCTATGCATGCGCTCGTGTGTTATGAACTTTTGCCCTTTTTATCTAGATCTTTGCCAACACTACATGCCGGATTTTGATGCTATGCATGCACATGGTAACTCGACAGTCCCATGCGAGCAGTTTGGACAATAATGCAAAGAACAACACGCACATGGATAGCATCAAAGCTTACAATGGTTAGAAATCTAGAGCTGTAGATGGAATGGACAGATGAGGCGGCGTTGTCAACCATGCATGTGCTGCTATAGTTGTGCACACTTTGGAAACGCAAAATGACTTATAACACATTGGCAGTAGCTAGCTAACAAATGATATTTGTAATCGTAGTTGCTGCCATGGATCATCTCCAAAGTCCAAACAGTATTTCTCTTCTTCAATCCCCGTCTGAAGTTCGACAGATGAGAGCTTCTTGAGTGCATGCTTTGAACTTCTCTAAAGGTGTTATATGTCAGCTACGAGGGACAAGGACTTTCGTCTTTAACTTAATTAGATTAACTTCGTAGATTCTTATGTAGTCGCCATTAATTATATATCATCGTCATTGATTGTCATCATCATCTCTCAGACTCTGATTATGTACAATCAAAGATACAGATTTTGAGCAATAAGTACTCTTGCATATATTGTCCTTATATTCAACATTCAAGTACATATGGACTGAAGTGGGAGTTGTTACATATATCCAAATGAGAATCTCTCTCTCTCTCTCTCTCTCTCTCTCTCTCTCACTCACACACACACACACACACATGGGTTGCCCCCTCTACACAATCTTGCAAGTGGAAAGCCTCCACCCCCCAACAACAAAAAAAAAAGAATAAAAGAAACAAGAAAACCATTTGAAGAGTTCGCCAAGGCAATGGATTACATGGGTCCCAAACCAAGATCACTATGTTTCTTCATGTCATTGAGGTTTTAGTGCCCTACTAGAGATTGGGTTGATTGATAAGAGATGAGTCGACATCTGTAAGATACTAGATCTGTTTGGCCTATTGGATAATGGCATCTAAAATTAAATAGACTTCTTTGCGAGCAAGCTCGATCAAGGCTGACTAGCACAATCCACAAAGCCCTACCCCCCCCCCCAACCCTCTTCCACCGTCATATATATATATATATATATATATATATATATAGAGAGAGAGAGAGAGAGAGAGAGAGAGAGAGAGATTCTCCTCTAAAAGAATGGCCCAAAGAGTTTAGATTAAAGGTGGTCTAAAGGCTAGAAAAAAGGTCTGATCTTCAATCTATTCCATGTCAAGGACCCAACATTAATTTTCCCAATTTTGGAACTTCCAAAGCATTATTTGAAGAGAAAAATCAGTTAAAAGCCATATATATATGTACAAACCGGCTTCCTCAATCTTCCAACTTCTTTTATCCACTCACTTCAACTGATCTGAAAAGCCTCAAAGGTTCTCCAGGTGCTCTCCCATGACAGATAGATGCACAAGATACCCAACCAAACCACCACCACCACCACCAGTACGCAAAAGATGAAACATTTACCAAAAAACGTTAGATTCGCAAGACATCATACTGAGCATCCAAGACCTGCCAGCAGGGTGAAAAGGCTTGAATGCTCATTGCTCCTTTCCATGAGATGACAGCTGCCACTTTAGAGTAGAAAAATATACATGCGTGTATCATGACTGTGATAAAAGAATACTACAAAAGGCTTCTCCTTTTTCTTGCTTGATCTCTCCACCGCTGCCGGGACCATGCATGCCTTCCCCTCGCAGCTGGTGAGTAAAAGATGATGAGCGACCACAGAAGGGAGCAACCCCACCCCCCTCTCCTTCCATCACTGACATTTACAAATGGGGTTTTTGCATATGATCATTGACAGGAACATCATACTTTATTTTATGCTGCCATGAACAGGAAGAATGATTGGTGATATCCGAAATATATATATATGTATATGTATATATATATATATGAACTCTTTCCTCCCTTCTCCCCCTTGTCGCGTTGCCCCAGTCCGACAGAACAACAACAGCAATGATATAACAATGGCAATGGACATATATTAATTAATCAACATCAGCAGAGACACTACTAACAGGACTGACTTCATTAGATGAACAAGATCTCTCTCTCTCTCTCTCTTTCTCTCTTCCGCCACCCTCTCTTTTATTGTAAACTCACTCCTCTGTACTAAGCTTTAAACATCTTCTTCTTCGGGGAAGGGGGACTGGGACCGGGAGAAGATCCGCTGGCCCGGCGAGAGGATGCCCAGCGGGTCGTACCGGGCCTTGCGCCCGGCGAAGCGGGGCCACTGCTCCCCGAAGTGGCGCCGCCACTGCTCCCGGCGGCCGTGGTGAGGCAGGTAGAGCCTGAAGTCGTAGCCGTGGGCGGCGCAGGTGTCGACCACCTCCTGGTTCTGCGCCACCAGCTCCTCCGCCGACGGGCCCTCCGGCGGGGGCCGGTTGAAGCGGAGCAGCGCCACCAGGTAGAAGACCTCCCCGTCCGGAACAGCCACCGACGCCCTCGGATCCCACCTGGCGAGAACAGAAGCCAACAGGGGAAAGGGTGAGGGTGTATGGCCCCACTGATCACTCGATCGAGAGAGGGGGGGGGACCAGACGAGGGGACGGCGGAGGATGACGCGGGCATCCCCATCCTCCACGTCAGCTGCACAGGGACGTGACCTCCCCCACCACCCCCGTGATTTAACAGTGCCACGGCAGCAGGGGTAATTCCGTCTTTTCACCTCATGACGGCCGTTAAAAAAATGGTGATTGAGAAATACATATCGATCACGGTCGTGGTCAAATTTGCATCATGAACTATATATTTTCATATTTATTAAAGAAGGGTATCCGTTCGTTGTCTACTATCCCAACCCTTGTTCGAATGACAACGATAAACTCTGACGCAAAGCTGCTCCTGCGCACCGTGATCTTTTCCTTCCAGTAAAAGACGGGAATAGAAGAATCTCTGGGGAATGACCTGACTGCCCCTGTGTCCCGCAGCTAGACGACGGCAACTGGGCTGGGTGGCAACAGCAGGCCGATGGGTGGGCCGTGGGCCAATGTATTGGGCCCCTTCAAGACTGGAGCCCACCGGGGTGTGCGTGGATAACCACTCCTCCGGGACCGCCCGATGGTGGGGTTGACGACGATGATGATCAGATGGATCGTGGGGAGAGGATGATCACAACGGAAGTGGGTGCTTACTTGGACTTGACGAGGGGGTACACGAGCATAGGTCCACCGACGCCGCGGCGGAGGATGCGCTTGAAGACCCGGCGGTCGAAGTCGGCGATGTCGGCCTTGGACACGAACAGGTTGAGCCACGGGTGCGGCGCGCCTTCCCAGATGCCGCCGGCCTTGGCCGCCTCCTCCGCCCGCTTCACACGTGACAGGAACCCCTCGTAGCTCACGTCCGCCGCGAACTCCAGCCCCCGCACGTGCCTCAGCCGCCCCAGCATTGTCTCCACCCTCTGCCAGGTTAAAAACAAGAAAGAATAAGAAAAGTAGAAGTGCAATTAGACAAAACTTGAAGTGCATTTCAGGAGAATAGATAATAGGGATGAGTCGGAAGACGACAAATTTGGGGATCCCCTCCACCTCCACGCGGGTGGGGAAACGTTTTCGGAAGCCCACTCGCCGCCGGTGAGAGGGCGGTTACGCCGTTCCCCCGGAAAGAACAAGAATTCGAGTCGCGCCGTTTGGGGGTAGCGATGATAGGGGCATTTTGGACATTTCCTAGGGAAGGGTGGGGACCACCCGTCGGAAACTGAAATCCCTTTCGTGCGTCAGGATGGCGAGGATCCGATGCGGATGAGATTTGCCCGAAAAGCCCCACGGATTCGAACCGAACAACAGAGCGGACCCGACGGATGGAGGGGAAGTCATTCACGCCCTGCGGCGTCAGGTTGTGTCAGGAAATCCAGCCTAAGATCGCACGACGAGGATGTCCGTCTTCCTTGTGGACCCGGGGACCACACCAATGTGTCAAACGGCTAAAATACTCCGGTAAGTATTATAATTTTTATTTAAATATTTTTTATCTTCTTATTATTTGATGAAAAAAAATTTCCTCTTCTTAATGGTTCGGAGGTGGGGGAGGTTTTTTTTTATTTCCTATTTACCTTGTCGATGGCGTCGAGGGGGTCGCGGACGGAGTAGTGGAGAGCGACCTCAAGGCAGTAGAGGATGGGGCCGGGGCCGGGCGGGAGCCGGGCCCGGTCGAAGCGCTGGCCCGGCTCGAGGGGGACCGAGTCCCACCCGTTGACCGGGTCGTCCCCGTTCACGAACGCGAATCCCTCCACGTAGTCGAACTCGTCGCCGGCCTCCGCCGCCGCCTGGCTCACTAGCCGCTCGGCGTCCTCCGCGTACTCGGCGAACTCGGCGTACACCACCCTCACCCACCTCACCTGGCACATACCAGATAGTATAATATGTGTTAAAGTGGACGAGCAACCGGGTAATTTTTAAGGGGAGTTTGTGGTGGGTGGCGGCGTTCGGCGGCGCGGGGACGCACCATGTCGGGGGCGGGCTGGAGGGGGATGGTGGCGCGGGTGATGACGCCGAACTGGCCGAGGCCTCCGAGGGCGGCGAAGAAGAGATCCGGGTTGTGCGACTCGGAGCAGACGACCGTTTCGCCACCGCCCGTGACCACCTCCAGCTCCAGCACGTTGCAGCTCTGTGGGCCGAACCGGAAGGCCTGTCCGCTGACGCCGCCGACGGAGAGGGTGCCACCGACGGTGAGCCCTAGGTAGTCAGTCCACGACCGCGGGGCTAGCCCGTGCTCCGCCACGCACCAGTGGAGCACCTCCTCCCACAGCGCCCCGGCGCCCGCCCGCACCGCCGGCGGGTCCCCCGGCGCCCGGCCCGGCACCAGCTCCATCCCCGACATGGACGGCCGCATCTCGAGGACCACGCCCCCGGCGGCCATTGCCTGCCCGTAGATGGAGTGGCCGTTGCCCCGGGCGGCGACGGTCAGGCGGGTGGAGCGGGCGGCGAGGCGGATGACGGACGCCACGTCCTCGGCGGAGGCGGGGCGCACGACGGCCGCGGGGCGGTGCTGGTAGATGCCCCCGAAGTCGCGCGCGGAGGGCGGCGGCGGGGAGGAGGCGGTGGGGAGCTCGAGGGAGCCCTGGAGCTCGATGGTACGGAGGAGAGCGAGGCCCTCCTCGTCGTCGCGGGTGGCGTCGTCCCCGCGGGAGCCCGCCACGGCGTCGCTCTCGGGCAGGAACCGCTGCTCCAGGCACGCTATCATCTCCCTGCTCCTCGCCAACCAGCCAGGCAAAGTAACACAACACCACCCCCCTAGGCCCCCGCCCTGCCTCCTCTTCCTTCTCCTCCTGTTAATTGTTGCTGGGTAACCCAAGTGGGAAGTAACAGGGATATGACAGGGATGCAGAGGAAGAGGAAGGAGGCAGACGAGAGCTGGAGAGAGAGTCCTCGGCGCCTTATATAGCGGTGGCTTCAAAGGAAGGATGGGGGAGAGAGAGAGAGGGGGGGCAGAGGGGGACGTCACGGCACAGTGGGGAACAGGAGCACCACCACCAACATCCTCCACGGCTGAGGGGGGGTTGGCCGGGGGCGGGGGTGTGGGGGTTGGGTTGCTCTGATCCAATCAGACGCCTGCTGGTCTGCCACTCGGGTTGAAATAAATAACAAAACGAATCCTCCTGAAGCCGCGTTTGACGATGCAGGTGGTTTTTTCATTATCCAAATAATTCACGTACCGTACAAATGTGCAGAGAAATTGAGATTCATCGTCATTAAATCTTCAAAAATAACTTCGAAATTATTTTGAGAGATCACGAGAAGTTAGATTTTTTTATGTTCGATTCTCTCTCTTCTTTAAAATCTCTGTTTCACGGAAGTCAAGAACTCTTGATCATTTGAGGGATATTAATACCTGTCGAAAAATTATCCATGGAAAGCCACACCCAGATGAGTTGTCAAACGTAGCTGTTAGCTGTCGGGGGATTGATATCCATGGAAACCCACGATTCCAATCTTGTTCGGGGGATTGATACCTGTCGGGGGATTTATCCATGGAAACCCACGATTCCAATCTTGTCCTGGGGATTGATATTCTATTTAAAAATAGTTAACAAATATTATCGGATAAAAGTTATGTTTGATATTGAGATAAATTATAACGAGAATAAATATAAATTATTTAAAATTATTTTATTTTTATTTTTATTTTCATGTATATTTAATATACGAAAAAAATAAATATGTTAATATTTTTATTACTCGATTAGTAAAAAATAAGAATATGAATGAAAACAAGTGTTGAAAATATATCATTTTTTCTCCTCATCTTAGGTTAAAATACATAGTGTTATCCTTCGTTTGATTAGAATTAAGATGAATTAAGTAAATTTTTGAAATCTTCAAATTAAGGTCCATAATTAATTAGTATTAACAATCATAGTTATCACTAATAACAATTCAATTAATTTTAATTGATGATCTTAACCACTAATATTGAAAAAATTATTGAATTAATTTTTTATTAATCATGATTAATGTGATAAGATATATTTCTTAATTTTTAATAACAATTATAGTTAATTATACTATTATTTTAAAATTATTCCCTTCTTAGTGATGATTACTTAATTAAGAAAAATAATTAATCTTCCTAATTTATAATATTTATTTTTAAAATTATTTCATACTTAATCGTGATTAATGCTTTAATAGGAGACACGACTGCGAAGGGGGGAGAAAAAAATTTGGAGAGAGAAAAATAGGGATAGAGAGTGAGGACAACGTATTCCAATATTTTGTTGTAACGAGAAATCTCCGAAATTAACCCTATTTTTGGAGTCAATTTAATTTCTTTTAACTCGGGATATCCCCGTCTTTTTACTGCATATCAAACGAAAACTTAGGTTAAAATGGGGATAATCTCAGCTTAATTCCACGTCAAACATGCCCTAATAAATCAATGTAAGTTAATTTTAGTTCCGAGTAGTGTGACCTAACATCTAGTTCAAGTTAGGACAAGTTGAATTCTGGTCAAGAAACCAGATGAATCAAGGAGAATTTAAATTGATTTTTTTTACACAAAAGACTAATTTTTAAAAATAAAATTACTTGACATCTTCAAAGAAGTGCAATGTTCCTATAATTGTAGTTTGAGACGAAACTGAGAAAGGGATGATCTCCCCCTTTGTATTATGCAAGAATATAGAAGCCCAAAACAGGGCAAGATGTCAACAGGCTAGCTAGGTGTACGTACTAAGAATAGGACCACGAAGAATAGAATGACAGACGAAGATATAATATGCATTAACATATTTGATCGAGCATGTTTAGCTGGCCATCCCTTTACACATTTTATTCTATATGTGTACTCCTGCTGCTATTATATCTGATATTAATAGATTTTTGACTGATTTTTTTGGGGATATCACGATGGCCAGCACAACCAACACTCGGTTGTTTGGAGGATCATTTGCAAGTAGGGCTACCTAATCTCGGTCCGGTCTGATTTATCTATATTAAAGTTTAAATTTGACCCAGATCTGCCCTATGTAGAGTCGGGTGGAGTCTGCCCGATATTATTTAAAACAATTAAAACTCGACTAAAATCCGGCCTGGCTCGATAATTTAAATAAATAAATAAAATTAATAAAAATTAATATATTTAATAATATAAAATTTATAATCTCATTAAATTACTTAAAATTTTGATATTAATTATATAATTTGTGAAAAAAGAGAGTTTAATTTTTTTTTAATTAATAAATTAACATAATTTTAACTAAATAATTTTTAAAATATAAAGTGAGAATAAAAAAGGAGAACGGGCCGAACTCAAAGCCCGAGCCCGACCCGCGGGCCAAGTCGGGCCAGACTTTTAGGCCCGACTAAAAACCCACGGGCCGAAAAAGAACTTACTGTCCGGCCCAAAATCGGGCCAAGCCCGCGAACCTGTCGAGCCGACCAGGCTCATTGACAACCCTATTTGCAAGTCTATTACATATGGTGGAGTCAAGACTATTGCAATTCAAGGTATATAGTTGGCTCTTATAATGAAAATGCCTCGAAAAGCTCTCTCCTCGGAGTCACTTTGGGCTTCTTACTGTAAGCCAACATCTTCACGATTTGTATTTTTTTAGGTCAAATTTAGCAAGATTAAAACCACATACATATATTTTCGGAACGAAGCAACATGTTTCATCAACATAAATTATCAATTATCTATGGTAGATCATGTGTCCTACTTCTAGTTGGATTTGTGGATCGGTGGTTCTGCTCTTTGGATTTTGAGGAGGGGAATGTTCGCCGGACACAAAAGGACCTAGAGTCGCCGGGCCCAGTACATTCCAGCATCGCCGAGCCTATTGTTGGCCCGATACGGCCCGAAGTGGGTAAGCTAAGGTGGGTCGAGCCTTGGCCCGCCTACCTTAGTCTAACTAGGGCCCAACAAAGCTCCGACAGCTCACAGAAAAATCACGACACACAGAAGGGACACTGTAACGTTCGCCCCTGAAGGAAGACACCGCCACCGTTACGGAACTTTCTCCGGAAAGGATTGGGTCACGCCCACAACGTCGAGATTCCCGCCACGACACTCCTCTTCTAAAATAGGCAAGTGCACAATGAACAACTCTTCCCACGATGAAGGAGGCATTACTCCGCGACCCACGCCACTGTCCCGTTGAGGAACAGACAGCCACCGCCAGGGCAATCCCTATAAATATGTCCCTCATCAGACCTCGCAGGGGGAGAGAAAAAAGGGTGGGAGATCTGGAGACGCATACAGACACTTACGCATTCCCTTGCCTACTGGCACAAAGCCACATAGAGGGAGAAGAGTCTAGGTCCTTGCCTTCCTCAACTAGAGTGCTCGTACCATAGAGAAGGAGAGTCTAGAAGTTCTGACATTTCTTCCCTTCTACTCCTCTAGGCCTTCGCCCACCGTGCCTAGCACTCACTAGGATCTCTGAGCACTCCAGGAGTCTTCACCCCCACGCACAGGCTTGCCCACTCCGCTCTTAAACTCACCTACTCCTCTCCCTCTCATTGTTCTCTTCAATATGTCTCTAAGTTAAGCATCGGAGGGTTATTCCCTGGGGTCACACTCAAGACTCATTCTCATGTCTCTTCTTTAGTGTTTGTAGGCTTTCACGGGAGACTGCTTGCTCTTTCCCAACAAACAAATTTTAAAAATGTGGTACGAGGACTAGCAATCATTTTCCTACCTCTACGGATTTTTTTGCCTAATGATATTTGGGTTCCTCAGGATAATCATTATGTGACAACTTTTGATATCCTTTCTAACAAGAGTCACCGTCACTGGGATATTATTACATCTCTTGTGCTTCCATGCCTTCTATCCGGTGTCACTTCCACTCAACTTTGTAGGGAGACAAATAGGTGGACTCGACGCCCCTCTTCTAATGTTATTTTAAATACTAAATCAGCTAGACAACTCTGTCTCTATGCTGCTGGCTACTCTTATGCATGGAGAAAAATATGGGCTCCCTTTTTGCCCCTCAAGTGGTCCATCTTGTTATAAAAACTAGTGTGCTTCTAACAGCCACGAGGAAAACTCTATGCATTTGTCCTATTAGGGAGAGATGGCCAAAAGAGTATGGAGTTTCTTCTTGTAGAGACAAGAAAGTGGTTCCAAGTCCTCGTATCACACTTTTAAGATTTGTTTGTTGGAAAGAGCAACTGACCACCCGTCAAAGCCTGCAAAAGAGAAGGTGTTAGAAGGAGCCCTGTTTATATGAACAAGGGCTCCTGGAGTGCTCGGAGAGCCTCGAGAGTGCCCGGAGAGCCTAGAGAGTGCTCGGAGCAGTGGGCGAAGGCCTCTTCTCTCTCTGTGTATCTCTGTCTCTATATGTGTGTGTGTGTATGTCCCCCCTCCCTTAGGTCCGATGAGAGATCTTTTTATATAGGTTGTCATGGTGGTGCGGGCCCGTTCCTCAATGGAAAAAGAGTGTGGGTCGTGGAGTAACACCCCCTTGATCTTGGGGAGAGTTGCCTGTTGTGCACCTGCCTATTCTGGAATACGTGTCTCGTGGTGAGAATCTCGGCGTTGTGGGAATGACCCCGTCCTTGCCGGGGAAGAGTCTGTAATGGTAGAGGCAACGTTCGGTCGTTGGCAAGTTCTTCAGCGCTCAGGACGTGCGCATCAATCTCGCCCGTGGGCTGGCAAATCCAATGCGGGCCTTAACTGGGCGGCTCGGCCTGGGTTGCAGATCGTCGGGTAGTCTTTCTACGACTCAATTGGATCTAGTCACCTTGGGTCTGGCGCTATTGGGTCGGGCTGAAACAGGCGAATTTTACCCTCCTCACTTCTGTCTGGCGTCTCGGGGTCATGGCGTGGAGCCTTAAATGTGCTTGCATGTCGCCCGTCGAACCACCGAGGTTGTGATGTCACCATCATGATGGTGCAGCCTCAACTACCATGGGGGCACGGGATCGGACGGTGAAAGGACGTGGCCCTACGGTTTTCCCACCCGTTCGGGTGGACGGTGGCGATTTGTCCTTGTTGGTGGTTTGATCTGGGCCACTGATGCCCGTCATCTCTCTGAACTACCTCTTTCTACTTTAAAAGGAGTGTGGCAAACAGCGGAAGAGACATCCATTTGTCTCCTTCGACGCTGGCTCCCGCTGATCCCTCCTTCCTCCTTCTTCTAGTGAGACTTCTTCCTCCCCCTCCCTCTCATGGCTCCCCGTAGGAGATTGGTCATCGCTAAAGAGTACGAGCCTTCCACGAGGAGCTTGGAGGCGATCGTTAACTGTTCCTCGGGTACCTATGGATCTCCTTCTAGTCTTCCCATCACTCGAGTCTCTGAGGGAAGGGTTCCAGGTTCCCCCGAAGTTCAACATTATCTTCCCCATCGCCATAATGTAATAAAATAATATAAAATAATAATAATAATAATGTAATAAAATCAAAATAATAAAAAATATAAGAATAATGTAACAAAAATCAAAACAACAAAAAAATATAACAATAAAAAATCAAAACAATAAAAATTACGATAAAATCTAAGCAACAAAATGCAATAAGGTTAAAACAACTCAGAATAAAAAAATATATAAAGAATGATGATAATGATCATAATAAAATAGTTATGAGTGACGTAGGGTTCCTTCCTCGCCGAATCAACAAGGTCCCATTATGAATAATTCTCACTCCTCGTCACATATAAAAAAAATATTCTACATTTTTATGCATGCATTAATACATATTTCAGGTTATTGGGCCCCTTCTCATGATGATTAATCAAGGATTTTCTCCCCTCGGGGAGATGTAATTAACTTCACAACCTTTCTGGTGCGATGGGTTTGAGTCTCGACTCGATGCCCACTATCTTCTGGTCAGTCAGACGACTCACACACTTCAGCGACTTCAAGCTTTTCGATCTTTGGAGTCCGAATAAACTGTCACCTCGTGATTGGCACGTCTGTGCACAAATAAAAATAAAATAAATAAATAAGAAAAAATATTCCCACAGGCCCTGACGATATATTGGTGGCCGATGAGTGGAGGACCATGGCCTCACAGGGGTTGGCTGAGGTGGCTCGGGTGCTCGCTCTTCTGGACGCCGTTGTCGGCTCTTCAAAATGGATGAGTCCAAGTCAGAGGCGATGCTGCAAGAGCTGCGACGCAAGAGGCAGACATGGGAGGGGGAGAAGTAAACCCTCTAGGCACTCTCCAATTCCCTAACCAAAGCCAAGAGGTGATATAGTAGCAGTTGGCAGCCGCTCGAGAAGAGCAGCAGTGGGTGGAGGTGGTGTGGAGCACCGCGGAGGCAGGGGGACGGCAGCCGAGTCGAGGGTGGCTGCCCTAGAGTCGAGGGTGAAAGAGGCGATGGAAGAGGCCACTGCGGCGATAGAGGAGAGGGTGAAAGCCATGGCTAGGTCGAAGGCAGAAGAGGCAGCGGCGGCGACGGCGACGGCCATCGAGCAGTACAAGGACTCCGCGGCATTCACCTAGGAGGTGAATGACGTTGCCTACACTATCTTCCTCCTTGCCCTGGTCCTTGGCTTCCGCAACATGTGGGTAACTACCTTGAAGGCTGGTGCCGAAGCCACAGGCGTGCCAACACCCGACCTACTGCCCTCGATCGATCCTTACGAGGCGGGGCCCACAGAGAAGGAGGGGGAATCTGCCACTCTCGACACAGCCGATGAGGGGGTCGCGGGGGCCATAGAAGCCACCCAAGGTACAGTCGGCGAGCCGATGGTCATCCCCGGCCACCCTCAGGCACGTGGCGGAGCTGGTTGGGAACTGAATCCGATGGTCGAGTCCGAGCCCCCTGTCGACGTCTGAGGAGCAGCCTGCCTACTGATGTCGTGTGCTCACCGTCACGCCTTCTCCCTTTCTTTTCTCTTTTTCCCTATTCTTTCTTTTTCTTTCTTTTGACGGGCACGTCCATATGGGCATGCCCAATACTGTAAATTTACTTAGTGGAATGGAATGGAACCCCCATTTTGTCCGCTCTGCCTTTGCATCTCTCCTCACGGTCCATTGGGTTTTTGGATTGCCTTAGGAGTTAATGAGTGTTCCGATTCTTGAACCGTCACATCGGTGTCAGGGGCATTGTGGACGGGGTCACTTTATGAATTGTCGTGGGGCTCGAGGTCTGCATGCCTGCACCAGCCAGTGGGGGGTCTCCTCATGACCCTATGGGGCACCCCTCACTACTATAAATAGGGGTCCTCCAAGGGTTCCAGGGTCGGCAGATGACTTGGCAGCTCTTCAGAGAGGTTTCTGCTGGCTGGAGGTATGGCGAGCCAAGCGCACGAGTCTTCTTCAAGCGCAGAAGAGGAATCACCCAAGCATCCTCACCCTAGGGAGGGTCCCCTACCCGAGGCTAGCTCGTCACAGGGCGCAAAAGAGCTTGAGGACTCCCTCACATTCCGGAGGGGCTACTTCGTGGACTGGAAGGTGGCCTTGTACAAAGTCTACCGGTTGTATGACGTGAAGTGGGGTACTAAACATTACCCATGACTTGTATGACTTGAAGCTTGACGACTAGAACCGCCCTTTGTATTTCCTTCCAAGAAGTAACGAATTGTTCTCCTCGTTCTCTCTTCTTCTTGCATCTATGGTCGTCATGTTCTATGCTTTTTTTTTCTTCTGCCGTAGGGAGCTGAGGGCACCACCCTACAAGGGTTAAGAGAGAATAGAGAGTGAAAGTCTATGTAGGTCTCGGTGCTCGCCGGGCCTTGTTAATGTCAGGCGGGTCAATAGATGAGACCTCTCTGAATGCTGGTGAGTGGTACGTTGGTTCATAGTCCCGACTTGGACTGGGTGGGACCTTCCCGGACTCGACTAGGTGGTTCAATGGCCCATGGTTGATGGGCGTAGCCGTTAGATGGATGGAACCTCTCCGAACACCAGCGAGAGGAACTTGGTCCAAGGTCTTGTTCAAGACCGAGGGGACCATCTCTGAGCTCGACAAGGTGGCACAATGGTCCATGGTTGCGGGCATGGCCAATAGTCTATTGTACTAGTGGGGCTGGTTGGTCATTTTTCCTAGAGGGGCTAACCAACTGGCCCTCCGTTATGGGGCTTGTCGGCCAAACTCTTGGCGAGCGACGCGGTTGGCCGACAACATACAAACACTGAGAAGGCGAGAGGTTTCGAGGGGGATGGAACGTCCTTCCCTCTTCACAAGGAGGAGACTCGTCAGCCCAGCCTCTGGGGGTATGAAGATACCACCTGTTAGTCTCGAGGGAGCTAGGTAGTCGGTCCTTCCGGAGGGGCCGACCAGTTAGACTCTCTCTGGGGGCACGAAGCCACCCGCAGATTCTTTGCAGATTCGTCAGGAGGGATGTGGAGAAGCAGTGGGTTCTGTGCCCTTTTTTGATAATAGGCCGTAAGGTTTACAGAGTTCTAAGTGTGAGGGACTTCTCGATCGTCCAAGGTGGAAAGCTTATAAGCACCCTTTCTGAGCACCTTGGTGACCTTGTACGGGCCTTACCAGTTAGCGGCAAGTTTTCCAGCCACTACTTGAGGGTTTGCAATACTAGCACGCTGTAGGACTAAGTCGCCAGGGACGAAGAGACATCCCCATACCCGAAAGTTGTAATATTGGGCCAACCACTGCTGGTAGACAACCAGTCGTGCTCGGGCTCGTTCTCTATCCTCGGTCAACAAGTCCAGATTTTTTTAGAGAGAGAGGGGGGGAGAGGGTGAGAAGATAAAAATGACTTTTTACAAAGGGGCGCTACCACCGTTAAGGAGAAAATTGACGAAATATAACTCCAAGGGCATACCGACTCAGGTTAAGGGTTTTTAGAGGTTTACCGATAAATTCTATAAAGGCGGGGGTATAGCGATAATTCAGATATTTGTTAGGGGTATACAAGTACTTTGTTATAATATATTCTATTATTATCTAAATGAAATACTCTCTAGTTTTAAAATCATAAAAATACACTAATTTTAAAACACAATGTTTTAAAGTGAAGGGAATAGAAAAGAAAAAAAATACTGTGTAACACTAAGTATTTATAGTGGGACCAAGCCACAGAGCTGAGATGGTGGCGAGTAGAGTTCCCCAAAAACGAGCTGAGTTTTGAGCGGAGCGTCGGGTGGTTGTTCTTCTTCTAATGCAGGGAGAAAGTGTCTTTGGAGGAGAAAGGAAGAGACGGGAGCCAAGTGGCGACCCAAATGCTGAAGTCGATTGCTTTCCTACCACGAAAAAGTTGTTATCTAGGGTAGGATGTCTCGGGAGAACTTCTGATACTTAAGTCAACGATTGGCGGAGGAGAAAAAAAAATACTAATAACTCTGTAATTCAAGATTGTAGGTTTCATTATCAAACATCCATCTTCAGTTTGGTATTTGTTAAAAAAACTGTTATCGGATGTTTCAAAAATTTTTAGGGCATACATATATAACAGCTTAAAAATGATGATAAAAAGCTGCGATACCATGGTGTGACTCTTTAGAAAATTTAATAATGAAGGATGTTTCGAGAAGAAGAAAGTTAGCATGTCACATTTTCAAAAATGTGATATACCATGCTCATTATGAATTATGAATTATCAATTATTCAATCTCCTCGTGACTTCTAATATTTTTCTTTTAGGAATGTCCATGCATGGCATTGTGCAGGAGAAAAGTTGTGACATGTGGGGGCGTAAGGATCTCGTCAAGATCAAAGAACTTTGAGATCCTTTCGGAAAAAAAGGGGTGAGGATTTAACTATCACCTTTGTTTTAAAATATGCTTTCTCCAAACTTTAGCATGGTGCACATGAACTTTATGTAAACCTGATGTATCTAATGATAAATCATTTTTTTGAATTTTAAAAGTCTGCTGATATATTTAACTGGCCAGTTATTTCGCAACGAGTACGTTGGGAATATTTGATCTCTTCTAAGGAATGCTGGATGACAAATGGAATAAATAAGACATTAAATGGAATGAATATCACAAATACAAACTTGTGAAAAGAGAATGCAATATTTTATTTCTCAGGTCATCTCATCTTTTCTAGATGTCGTTTGGAGACAATGGTGATGTAGAACACTAAATCCCCCTCTAACTTTAACATTCATGCGAATTCTTCCATCGTTTGGATTTACATGAGCAACGTGATATGGGATTTAGACGGAATTCTTTACAAAGGTTTACATAGATGTTTTAGTTGGTTTGCAATAAACACAAAATATCAAACACGAGAATCAACATCCTTCTTTTCATGGCCAATGGGTGCTAATTTTTATTTTCATAATCAATGATTTTAGAATCCTCCGATCTCAATTGTTCCACATCAACCCGAATGGTCCCCAAACAAAATTCCCCCTGCCCAAATTAATCTCGAAGTGGGGTTTTTGGAAGTGGATTTGGGAATCCACAACTATCGGATTCCTGGAATCTGAGTGAAGGTGGATGCCTCGCAAGTGAAGACCATATTGGATTGATGAGGGTGTGTTTGATTGCGATTTCGAGCTGCTGAATTCAGAGATTCGCCAGTAATGGTGATTGCCGGGGATGTTGCAAATGCTGGGTTTGGTTGGCCAGCTCTTTGGTTCCAAGTATCCTTGGCCGCCCAATCCCTTTGCCTCTTTTGTTGACACCCACATGATAAGGACACCTTCGTCTATGATAAGGGCCCCTTCGGCACTGGAGCAGGTCGAAGAGACTTTTTTAAGGGGCGGACCAGTGATGTGATTGGGATAACATGCGTCCAATTATTGGTGCAACCCTCCCGATCACTGGCCTTCCAATCCTGAGCTAGTGGTGTGCAGGGGTTGTCTCCTTTCCCCTCAAGCCCTAGTACCAATGAAAGGGCCATTTTGTCCCGGATGTGATACCTTTTCATGTCATCATGTTATGGAGAGAATTTCCCTCTGAGAAAGGTCACCCCCAGCTCTAGAATATTCATGTATAACGGTTGGCCGTGTTATATCATTTCGTATCTGAGTCGAATCGAGACGGTCGACATAGTACGAGACGACCCAAGTCTCTTCAAATCAAGTCCGAGTCAGTGTGAGGTAAGTCGTACTATCTCATATCCATGTCAATCTGGATCAATAAGAACCACTAATACTAGTAACCTTGCCATATGTTTCTTTCAGCTCCAATGTCTCTCACTTGGGCAGGACTCCTTCCATGTGGGAATGCAAAAACTCTGTCAGGGTCTAACTCACTAATATGTAAATATGAAGTTTCAGGCAAGTTTTCTTGATGCAACTTTCCTTTCCTTCTGTAACTACAAGTAGTTTGACATTTCATTCACCAAGGGTTGTAGCAATTAGTAAAGAATTGTATGTATTGGGACACATGTAAGGACTCCCCCACTGGCTTGTACTTGGTCTAATATTTTCATGCATGTTTGGGGAAATATGAATCTTTCCCCACTCTTTTCTGTTTACTGTGTAACAGTTTTACCATGTGATAGGAGTTAAACCATGATCATCAGATATTGGCATTGTCATCTACTGCTGAACGTTGTTATCTTCAAGAGCATATACCCTATTTTAGATGGAATATTCTGCCAAGCTTTTACCTTGAATGCCTTGTACTGGAAATGTGATAGAATGCTACCATACGAGGGGGAAGACATGGCAGAAACTGGGATATACAGAATATCTATTTATCTATTATTTTGAGGTTTAAAGGAAGGATAAATCTGAGGTTGCATAATTTTGGATATAGGCATGCATGTTTTCAAATCCGATTACATGTTTGATCACCCAAGTGATTAGAACTTCTTATATCAAAACATTAAACACGTGATTTTTTTATTTGCTATATTTACTTCATAGAATTTACCTAACCTTATTTATGCACATTTAAATTCATGAATATATTTATGTAGTATGTAGAATGTTTGATAAGTAAATAATATATGCATGTTGATTTAAAAGAGCATATAAAAGACATCTCAGATGTTATGCTTTAAAAGTAAAATCTATGTTATTCTAAATATATATAGCAAGGGACTAATTAGACTAACACATATTACTATTTAATAAGAAGAAAAAAAAAGATATCAGGATAAGACGAGGATAAGATGTGTTGTCTCTGTTCGTTATTTTGTATCGACGAAGGTTTGCCTCGAATTGAGGATACGGAGAGATAAGTTTATCTCTCGTGAGGAGGGAGGAATCCCACATGGGCCCATTAACGTCCAATAATGACTGGCCCAAGATCCAAGTATGTGTCTTGTATGTGTGACTGCCCCACAAATCACCTAGCGCACAGTCAGGAAGCCATTATTACAATAATGGCAGATATTATCTCGGATGTTAGTGGGCATCGAGTGGCGACCGACGTCGTACACCTGGCCCTACACCTCTTGTGAGGTGGAAGATCAGGGCAACCCACGATGCATGATCCTAGACAACCGTGTCTCTAGTAAATCAGAAGTTGGGGATGACAGGATGTGCTTGAGGGGGGTAGACCCTGTAATAAGTATCCTAGCCAGACAACCATAGGGTAAGTGCTCTAAGCCCACAACACCATTTCCTCCACTTTTTCTTCCAAGCACTCTTTCCCTCTCCCGAACACTCATCTGATTTAAGTATCAAAGAGTTGTTCTTTGATATCACACTCGGGACTCCTTTTGACACATTTTCTTTTGCTCGCAGGCTTCCTTCTCGAAAAGTTTCCTCTATTTCTCGACAAATAAATCTCAGAAGTGTGACGCGTGGTCCGAAGGATAAACTTTCGACCTCTACCTCTCGTGTTTCCGATTATGAAATGAAAGATGATAAAAGCTGATCTCTTATTCCCATTTTTGAAATTAAAGATGAAGGTATGCCATTCCATCAAAAAAAGTAGAATGACTTATATATTCTTAACTTATGTTCTCCTTTTCCCTCTTTTTTTATGCTAGACATGTTCTTACTTCTAGGTAGAGGCTCTATCAAGATAAGTCAACCTAAATTTGTCCTCATAGTAAATGTGTTAAAAGATAAAGAAAAATAAAAAGATATATCTATTATATAAAGGATAATGATAGAGCTATACTATCCGCCCCTGTAATGTCCGTTGACATTCTTACCCGAAATATTATGTGCTCGGTCAATGGTGGCCTTAGTTGCAGCCATGACGTAAACGTGCAACCTTCACATTCATGAACGGCATGGACTATCGTGGGGAAGGTTGCTCCTGATAAAAGTCAACGTGTTTGGAATAAGTATAAATAAGTGAACCCTTCGACATAGTCAACAGTCTGAATAAGTATAGATAAGAAACACACACAACCCCATTCACGTCCTCACCCAACACATCCACGGATGAATAGCAGGTCTAAATTACAGGCGCCGGCTGCCCTACTCACATCTCATGTCTACCATCACTGCATCTGACTTTGAACAGTACTCATCCAATTGTCCGAATTAATCGTTTGGTAGGACTTTTCTTTTTTAACAGAGAGGAGAGAACCCATGATCGAACACATGGTGAGACCACTACTGCAAGTCGTGCGCTGAGTTTCTAATAAAATTCATCCCGACCCAACAAGGTCAAACCTTCGATATGGTCATCTACCATCTTTGGCATCCTCCAATGACTTGTAGCAGAGGATTTTAAGAAGGAGAGCAGTTGCCGCACCCTCTCCTTCCCATTGGATTGCTTCCTCAGTTGGATGTCTAATTTCACATGTTCTCCATCTCTCCACTGATGTACACCACACCCGCACGCCAGTGCTCACCATTTCCTCGATGAAGGCTAACTTAGAAAGGCCTCGACGCCAAAGCTAGCCGTCCCCCACCGTTGCTGTCAACCCCATGATCGACCACCTCTGCGGGTCGCCTTCATACTGTCTGGAGGATCTCTGGCCACACCAGGATGTCCTCTCACTGCACTTCCGGTCCACACCCCCAGATGGATACACGGATGAACCCATCAGCTGGATGTGAATTAATGGTGGCTCGGCCAAGGACAAACCGTCGTAGTCGCCGACCACCGGGCGCCGTTGGACTCGGCCGTCCAGCTCATTGCTCCTTGTCGCAACTGAGTCCGATCAGAAGAAGCGTCCAAATATATTAGAATAATCTTAAACTGACTGGAGACAAAATAGAAAACCGTACTGCATGGCTCAACAATGAGAAGACTATTCGATTTAGGATTTCCCGGGTGAGTTGAATGTTAGAAAACTTCCGTAAATAAGACTCTCTTTGTTAATCGAGCGGGGATACCGTGTTTGATCCCTCTCGGTCGAACACGGTGTCCAGACTCGATTAGTGACGTATGTGTGAAGGAGAGTGTGGATCCCCTCTTATGCTCTCTTATCAGATTCGACAGTCATCCGACAATTCGATTAACAAAGAGGATCTAAGAGATCTTAAGTTGTATTGATCTTAAAAAGATTTTACCAGATCACATACTAAATTCTCTGAGAGATAAGTGACTCGAGATTTTTTGATTCGTTAGATTCGAAATAAGTTAATCCCCCTCCCCCTTCCGACTCTATTCCATGGTGTGCTGACTCGGGTTGACTCGGACGTGCTGTACCGTATTTGGAAAAACCCGATACACTGTGGATCACCCCAGGATCATCGAGTCGGGCCGAGTCGCGGTGAGAGAGAGAGAGAGGAGGAGGAGAGGGAGAGAGAGGGCCGAGTCAGGCCGAGTTGGTTGAGACTCGGACGTACTGTATCGGATCAAGAAAGATCCGATCCAAAATACAGGTCACGGAGTCAACGAATCTAGCTCTATTCCCCAGTCCCGTTTAAAAAAGAACAGAGAATGGACAAACGCGGCCGTATAACACAATTACTGTCCCATCACCAAAACACCGCTCGCTTGGATCTCCCCTTCTGTGCACGTGATGGACAAAGCTTACCCCCCCCCCCACCCATCCTCCACGCAAAGGTCTCCTTTTTAAAGAAAAAATTGAGAAAGGGGAGGAGAGGAAGAGAGGAAGTTAGGTACGGTGAAACACCAAGCATTTGGATTGTCCTCGTGCCAAGCCTAGCTCTATACTCGAGCTTAACACAGAGACAATCACAAGTGTTGAAATATTGTATGTTGGATGAAGAATTTGCAGGCGTTGGTGGGCAAAGTGCATGCTCTCACGGAGGCGAGCACGGGGGCCGCATGCCCATCCACCCATGGTTGGTGGGAGACGACGTTGGCCTCCTCAAAGGGGTACCCAAGGGTGCATATAATAGTAGCATAGCATGGCTGTGGGGTATGAGATGACAAGGGGAGAGGAGGATATGAAATGGAAGAGAATGAGACGTACGGGCTCCATGCCTCTTTTTTAAAAGTCCAAGGGGTTGGATATTCCCTTTCATGACAAGAGCACACAACAGGCACACACTCTTGGCCTCTCTTTGGTATTGATTTATCTCGGGGTTAGTTTTAAGTTAACTCCGGGATAAATTTTTTTGTACTTTGGTAAAAAGTTAGTGTTAGTCGGATTAGGTTAAGAGCTAACTCAAGGATATTTTTGAGTTTTGAAACCCACACCCAAGGGTGGGTTAAGGTGAGTTAATCTCCTACTTCAATAAATACTCAATTAAATGTGTCTCTCTTTCTCATAATAAATGTGATTTCTCTCTCTCATTATTACTAGGTTAACCTACTATTTATCAAATCATACTAGATTAAAATTAGGTTAGCTCGCATCCTTACTCCCAGATTAACTACCCTCCTATCAAATCAAAAATGAGTTAATTCCGAACTACTTTAATCGGTTGACTTAGCCCATCTTTAACCTAACTCCAAGTTTAAACAAGAGCCCTTGTTTTGCCGAAACCCCGGTCTCCCTGCTGCGTGCTCCGTGCATGGGTTCTCTCTCTCAGTCTCTCTCTCTCTCTCTTTGTACAAGTGAAGAACCCCGTATTCCAACTGTAAAGCATGCATATATGGCCTTCCACTCGTCTTCCTCCCTATGTGTGTGATAAACGGTATCCATCCCGGGATTTGTATAATGTATCGGTTTTGGATGCTTGCAAGTTGCAACTCTGCCACTTTTGGTGATCTCCGAGAGGAAAAGTCCACACGGGAATATGTAGGAAGGAAACAAGCGCGCAGTAGCGCGTAGGAAATTATGTACTCTATCTCTCTCTCTTTCTCTCACCCATCAAATGATCATAGCATTTATTTGCATTGTTTTGGATGTGACGACCAGAAGACTTGGCATTAATCTAAGAGGAAGGTTTTGATCGCGAAGTCGACCAAACCTTGCCTTCTCCCCAGCAATTAATTGCTTCCGTGTGAACGATAAAGACCCAGCTCTCTATATACCCTGGCTGCATGCATTGGCACACCATCTCTCTGTCATAGATTCTTTATGGATCCAAATTCTGACCCAGAGGCATCCAGCCAGAGCAGATCATCTGCAATGCATGGACATCTTAAAGCCCCGCAAGCAATCTTGCCATGAGAGAGCACGCCGACGAAGACGTCTACCTGGCCTGCAAGTACGTAGCCCTGACCCACACGCTTCTTCCTTTCACATACTAACTAGCAGCTGTTTGGCAGCCGGAAATCGTCTGCAGATCCCCCCCCCCAACCCCCCACCCACCAAAGACTGAAGTCGAGACGGGGGAATCGATCGATTACAAGTTTACCGCCGGAATCCTTTCCTTGTACGAAAAAGGTGCCGATAAAGAAAGCCGAAGTGCATGTTTGGTTGTTTGCTTCCTGTTCCTAGTCATGTTTCACATAGAAACCGATGTTCTTCTCCACGCTGGTTAGGCAAATGACCCGTCTCTTTTTGACATCCCTCCGAGGGACGTGTGTGTCTTTAACATGTGTTTTGACCCGTGACTTGTTCTTGAGAATCCCATGGAGATCTCCCTTTCCAACAATCGTTCTGATCGACTTCCTGGATCAGCCAGCAAAGCTTGCACGAACGCAACACATCAAATCACTGAGATGACCAACGTGAACATCATACGACCCCGCCAAGGTGATACGCCCGCTCTCTGAGAACGTAACAGCTAAGATTATATGGTTATATCAGTACTGTTGTCAGGATATGGGCAGGAATCCGCCAGTGGCATCCTGCTTCCCATTGGTGGTGAGCTCGTGGGGTCACCACACGTTCTTCCATTGATGTGATCCATCGCCAATGTGCCCCCAGTCCTGGTGGTTCCCGGGATGGCCGCCAATGTGCCCCCAGTCCTGGTGGTTCCCGGGATGGCCAAACCGTGGGCTGTTTCAGGACAAAAAGAGGATCTTGGGGATAACGATTCTGGCTGTCATTTCGTCGAATGGTTTGTTGATGTCAGGATGGACAACAAAGACCGGGTCCATTGGATCCGCCATGGCATCTGTGGAACATGAGATCTGAGTTCTGGGTTTTCCATCTTTGGGTCCAAGCAGATGATCACGTACGGGGCGGGTGGGGGGGGGGGGGGAGGGGGGGTTGATCCCCCAGGTTGGGGTTGCGTCCGAGTTTTGCAACCTCAAAGCCAAACGGTAGTCTGGGAGAGGTTAAGACGGCTCCGGCAAGCAAGATCGTGGGCAGATCCAATCCCGGCATAAGTCGAACTTGTGATCTAACAACTAGTTTTGACAAATGTTTCATCGATTAAACGTCAACGACCGTGATGGTGTTGCGAAGCTTATGCCTTTGCAACTTCTTCAAGAGGAAGAATTTTGTTCAAACGATGATGAAGAAAATGTATTAATATTGGTCTTTGACCATAGTCACTTTCCTATTCCTCCACTACTTAAATGACACCAATCCAAGCCAAGTCATTGGATGTGGGCCCGGAGTTTACGGGAAAAAAGATGCGTTGAGTTGAGCGTCCCGTGAGTTTAAAACTGGATCTCTCACACTCCACATATACTTGAGTATCACTGCGTTAGTTATATGATCATCACGGAAAAAGTAGGGAACATCAATGAATCAATATGCTATTGTTGATCTTTTACCAAAACCACTTTTCCTCCATTACTTAAATGCATGATCTAGCAAGGCCATGTAATGATAGCCATTTGGCAAGAACAAGACCCAAGGGCCCATAAGCCCACTTAAACTCTTCAGTTGTGAAAATTATAAAGGAATTTTATGTTGTATGCTTTTTTGTTCTTACCATCTAACTTGCAAATTGGATGGTAGTAAGCAACAAGGTTAGTAACAATGTACTTGAGTTTGAGGTCAGATGACTGAGATGAGAGAGACAAATGAGGAGTGCAAAAGATGTTGTGGCAGCCACGATATTCCTCTATACCATATATTCGTCACTTTAGAAAAAAAATAGGGGACATGCACGTGAATAATGTCGTGAATTTTCTCTTGATTTTGATGATTACAAAATATTTTCTCACCCGTGTTTAACATCCTTAAACGACTTGTGATACTCTTAGCAGCCCACAAGGTCCACTTAAAGTCCATTTAAATTTGAATCTAAGAGCGAGAAAGATCAGAACCCAAAAATACTAAGGCTGCACTTGAAAACGTAACCTGTAGGAGAGACTTTTGCATAATCCGTCTATCGTACATAGCTCTGACAAGAGATGGATTTCTCATCATGAGAAATCACTATAATCCTCCTCCCACCAGCTTCGAAAGATTAAGGGGATGAGTTATTTCTGTCTCTGCTTCTCTTTCTTCCGAATTTTCAACCAACCCAAAAATTGAGATATGCCATGGGACATTTGTTGGCGCTCAAATCTTGTCGGAGATTCCAATTACTGGAATCCCCGCATGTGTGATTCTCAAACGCG
Source organism: Amorphophallus konjac (assembly GCA_022559845.1). NCBI lineage: Eukaryota > Viridiplantae > Streptophyta > Magnoliopsida > Alismatales > Araceae > Amorphophallus > Amorphophallus konjac. The sequence goes on from CM040120.1 coordinate 442,658,506, forward strand.
CCCTTAAACATGGTGTAAATAGAAAGACTGCTCATGACCATCCGGCGCCTCCCGGGGAAGAATTTTGTTCAACGTTAATGAAGAAATATATTAATATAGATTGGCCTTTAACCAAACTCACTTTTCTATTCGTCTACTCGTTTATCTAATGCACTGATCTAGCTAAGCCAGTGTGATAAAAAAATCTAGTTTTTTTTTTGGTGTGCATGATTAATGGTTAAAGAACACGTTATGCCTTGCTATTATTTGTTTACCGTAGCCCGACATACATAAAAAAAATCCAACAGGTTATGGGCTGAATTGAGGGCCAGCGGGTTTTGAACGAATCGCTGGGCCCTGCCTGTTATTCTTCAGAGAGACGGGCTGTGTGCATTGGTAGTTGAAGTAATAAATAAATAAAAATAAAAATTTTGGCATATCAATTTGATTCAAGTTATGTGTCAGTACAGTCTGATAAAGGATTAGACAACTAAAAAAATAAAAAAAAATTAAAGATCATACGGTCTAAGTGGATCATAGGCCCATTATTTTGAGAGTAGTAAGATGGACTATCTTTATTTTTTATTTTTTTAACCATCTTGTCATCCATCTGAATGCATGGACATTTAAATCAAATAAGACTTGATGTGATAATTTTTTTTAAAAAAAATAGGTAATAAGCATTACTCATGTATTCATTCCATGTCCACTATATGACATTGATGAGATTAAGATTTGACAAATCTATACGGTAAGTCTCGTGTCTCATACATTGGATCGTACCAACCGGTGATCGGTATGATCGATACGTAATCGATGCATTATTTATATTTTTTAAAATATTATATATTTTAATTTATATATATTTAATTTAATATATTAGTTGGTTGAAAAGAGTTCATTTTAAGCCAATGTCTCGTGATCAAATTGTGCAAGTAACATATGTTTATTCTTTAGAAATCGACAAAAATATTCTAAAAATCAAATGCATTTGAGTATTTGAACTCACGATCAACCATTTATATGTCAAACTTCTTAACCAAAGGGGGTAGTGGGACATATGGCCAAATTTACTTATAATTTATATATATCAAATATCATCTTTTGTTTTAGTATGCAATCATACCAGACTATAACGTACCATATTAGTAAAAGATCGGTACAACCAGTCCGTCAGATTCTAGATGAGATAAAAACGTTTTAGAATAATATGATTTCCAAGTATCCGACTATACCCTATTCAAGCCATTACTATCCCCGGCTCTCCCCAATTGCCGCCATCCCCACCACTACCTATCCCGCCTCCGCTAGGCCACCGGCGACCAAGTGTGACATATCACGTGCGTGCCACGTGCCGGCCATGCCAGAGTGCAACGTGGCACGCTCTTGCAAGGCCGAAAGTGACCTTAATAGCTAAGTTGGGGAGACCTCCCTCGGCCCCTCACTTTGGCCAATCATTCCCTCGCTTCATCAAATAGCATTTTGGCTCACACCGAGTGTGCACCGTCTGACATACACTCACATGCTTATTTGGCTCACATGGAATGGCTCCCCCCACACGATTTCAGTCCCCATTGTTGGTCCGTCATTTCAAGTGAGCCAATAGATGTGCACGTCATACGTAGACCAAGACGTGCAGCAGGCATTAGATAACTATACGTTATCTAATGTATTTTGAAATCACAATCATTAATATTTCTAAATATAGTTATATAGTTTAAAATCATATAAACATTTAACCAAATGGCATGTATTTTTGCAATTTATCTAGTCTCCGCCGGGGACCTAATTAAACCTTATGCTCACAGATGGGCTAAGTCTTCGATTCAGTCTCTGGACCTCAACTGTCACGTGAAGCCCAGCCTTTAACAAGCCAAGCCCAACAGGTTCATTGGTGGGCTTTGAACTATGTATTTTGTATATGACCAATCCGTGCATGCATCATCTTCTCAAATATTTTTTTAAACTTATTCTCACAGATAAAAAGATGGGTAATTCTACAACTAGCCATAAAATGTGCATTTTTTTTGAATGGGGCATTTTTATATATTATTAAGGAAATATCATCCCAATGTCCAATCATTAAGATGATGCATTTCAAACATATTTGATGGTGAATCAGGAATGCTAAAATAAACATGTTTGATGATGGATCATTGAGATGATTTGGCACAAGGTGGTAGATTGATGATCCTCTTTCCCAATCTGTGAGAGGAGAAGAGTGCTGGGCTCACATCTTAAAGAAGAGGAAGACACGTCGTCTTCTCTCTTACTTGGTCTTTCTTCTATCCCAAGACTCGTCAGCTTCAAGAACTTCATCCGGAGAAGATATGGGAGTTTGTAGTCAAGTGAACTCGAGTCGGAGTAAGGTTGTTTATTCCCCTCAAGGGTTCAAATATTTTGTCATATATAGTGAGTTATTTGCCAATGCATTCGTGGATTTTATGCATGTTGCAATTTCAGAAATTGTGGTATTCTGGTAATAATGAGTATATTGTGAAATGCATGTGATTAGTATGGGTGTCATGATTAATATCATGTGATAATGCATAGGAGATATGCCACGAAAGTGTGGATGCGTGTGGGTTAATGGCATGCATAACTTTGGTATAATTGTGAACCCCATGCTTGTGTAGCATCCCCTCGATAGCATGATAGGGCTGTCAATGGGTCGAATTTAGGTTGGACTTAGGTCGATCTGACTCAGGTCCGACTTAACAATATTGAAGCTCGAGTCCGATCTGGGATCGAGCTATCTTGGGTCGGGTCGGGTCGTACCCGACATTATTAAAAAATTGTAAAGTCCGACTAAGGTTTGGCATGACCCGATAATTTAAATAAAAGATAAAAACTAATATATTTAATAATATAAAACTTATAATCTCACTAAATTAATTAAAATTTTGATATTAATTATATAATTTATGTGAATATAAAATTCTAAAATCTCTAATTAAGTAAAACAACGTAATTTTAACTAAGTAGTTTTTCAATTTTGAATGGAGAAAAAAAAAGAGAGAACGGACCGGGTCAGCCTGCGAGACGAACTCAAAATCCGAATCCAATCGGTAGGCCTAGTCGGGCCAAACTTTTAAGCCCGACTAAAGGTCCACAGACTGAAAAAGACCTTGCGACTCCACTCGAAATCCGATCAGGCCCGAGAACCTGTCGGGCCGGCCCGACCCATTGACAACCTAACATCGTACGTGTGGTTGTTGTGGAAGTTTGGCACATAATGATACGAGGGGATGATTCCCACCGAGTTTACTCAGCCCATTTCCTCTTCTTTCGATATAGGTAGGGTCGGATGAAGCCAGTGGTAGCAATTCAAGTGCTTAGTTCTTTTTCGAGACAGCAGGGCCATTGTGAGTTCTTATCTTAACCTTGTTGTATTTTCTATCTTGGGCATGCAATATAATCAAGCTCAAGTTATTTAGAACTTAAGTACTTGGCTCATAAACTCTTTAACTTTGGTGTTGTAACATTTGAACCTTGTTATCACTATTTGAAGTTATGTATGGATGGTTTTATGTTGTTATGGGATGAATTCTTGACTTAATTATTATTGTCTATTGTGAGGTTAGCATGAGCCTACCATCATCCATGTGGTCTTATGGTCCGTGTGGTTGTGACCTCTCGGTCTAGCGGACTGTAGATTGAGTGCGAATTAAAGTTTTCTAACTTGAGATGTTACACTTCTATAAAGAAAGAAGACACCACCACATCCATGGGGGATCGCTTAGAGCATCAACAAAATTAGAACTTCATTGTCAAAAGGGATTAATTGCCTTTCAATCGTGAACATTGAAAGGGGTTACATTGGGAAAGAAGGGGTTTTCCATACACTTTTTGTTTTAGAGGATGTCACAAGCCAAAGGTCTTCCCTTCCTTCTAAGCTTCACTCTCTTCTTACAGGATGCCCAAAACTCAAGGTAACCTCTCTCCACACACACAAGTCAAAGGGGTGTATTTATAGGCCCCAAAAAGTCACTATGGTAGTTGTTAAACTAATGCCCTACACAAGTCAAGGCCAGGGGGGCGCTGACTCAGGTCAGTTGGTGCTCACGGGCGCCGAGTGAGGTCGAGCCAATGACCCCTTTTGGCAAACATGTAGGGAGCACCAACCTATAGGTCAAACTAGTGCCCCTAGGCACTGACTCGTAGTTAGTGCCTGATGTGGTTTCGCCTTATTTCTTCTTGTCGTCACATTTTCCGTGCCTTGACTATCACGTCATGATCTTCGATTGTTGCCTCGTGCTCTGGTTTCTATCCACGAGCTCTACACTCTATTGTTCATGTCGGACTCCAATCATCATATCATATGCTTCATCTTGTGTTTTGAGCTCCAATTTTTGTCCCATATACCTATCCGACCCATATGATCTTTATTTTTATTTTTATTTTCATTAACCAAATTTTTTGGGCTCGCTCGATGACCTCGTGAGGGTGGATTTGACTTGATTGGTCTAACCTCAACCTTTAGAGTTGACGTCGGTTGATGCTTCCAACTTTCACCTCTAATTGATTCGATGGTATTTGTCCCCGACCATAGAGTTGACTTTTCATCTCGATGTCTCAAACTTTGGCCACTTTCAACATTTTGGGGAATTTATTTGATTGGGCTTCTTATGATGGGTTCATTCAAGACCACTAGTTATTTCTTGACTTTAGTGGACTAGCAATTGACTACTAGAGTGGACTTTGATTTTATTTGAGCTAGATTTGACTAACATTAAATTTGTAATCAATTTTTTGACTTTCTGTGATCTTTTAAGTTGTCAAAGTTGCTACGGCTCAAAATTGGAGCCCGTTGACTTGAGGTGTCAATGGTTTGAATTTAATATTTGTCAGGTTGATCTTTGTCTTGTAGATGTGTCGAGAATTGAGAAATTGACTTTTTATTCTAGCAATCATCTTGAGCTAACTTTTATCCCAATTGTTGGGTTAGACATGGGTAAACGGCATCTCTTTGCGAGTTGACTTGGGGAGTCCTATGGGGCTTCAAGTTGTATTTTAGGCCCGGTGCACCAAGGAGTTTGCTTTGTAGACTTGTTGAGCTTTAGTTGACTCTGTGGGTCTGACGCAGCCTCCAGTTGCATTTTAAGTCCAACGAGACAGAGGATTGACTTTTTAATGGAAGTAGTCTAGATGGGCTTTAATTTGATTTTGGCTTGTTGACTTTGTAAACTGATCAGCTAGGCATGTGCTCCTATTTTGAATGAATTGTGGAGCTTCATTGTTGGAGGGTGTTATGTAACACTTGAATTTGTAGTTAGGACCGAGCAAGAGAGCACTAATAAGAGCGACCAGAGCTTCTAGCAGTTGAGCCGAGCATTGAGGTCGAGTGTTAGCAGGCTTCTTCTAGTGCTAGGGGCAAACACTGAGTGTCCGAGAGAAAATCTCCCTTCATGGTTTTGAGAGAGAGAGAGAGAGTCCGAGAGGGAGCTGAGCATCTGAGGCCAAGCGTTTCCTCCACAAGGCAAGAGAAATTGTTGATGAGGGATGAGATATTTCTAGAGAATCCTCTGATACTTAAGTTAGCATAAGGTGGAATGAAGTATTGTCAGTTGAAGGTACATTGGAGAGCAGAGAGGAGGGCAAGAGGAGTAAGAGTTGGGGTTGAACTCACATTGCATACCTGATGGAGATTACTGTGGCCTACCTTTATAGTCATTGGGGTGAGGTGCATTAAATGACAACTTTACAGTTAAGCGTGCCTTCAAGGATCATACTGTCACCCACGTCATAGCGCAACATGACGTGTGCAAGAACGTGGCTATAGAGTGTCGGACAACTAGCACTGAGTGACGAGTAGGGTTGTGGCCGGACAAGTGTGACGTGGGTCGGGCGACATGCTAAGACAGTGACAAAAAAGGGTGTCGGGTGTAACGACCCGAGAATCCGATTACCGGGAAGGCCCGATAACCCAAGACTCGCACCGCCGCCCACGAGCCGGGAGGGCTCGGAAGGGCTAAAAGGAGTGTGGAGGCACAAAGAAATAGGAAATAAAGCAGGACAACTCAACAAATAACAGAAATAAATAAACAACTACAACAGAGTCCAGTCCAACAGAAAGTACAGTCTAAAGCAGTAAAGCGTACCACATGCCAAGTGAACACTCGGCCCGGCAAGCTGGCAACAGAGAACCTCCGCTCCGCACCCTCGAACCACGAGGAAGAACCGCTACACCTGAAAAGCAGGGAATGAGTCTCCAAAACAGAGACTCAGCAGGGATCCCGCGGAACCCCAACCGGAAACAACGGCGGTGGCGGAAAGGAAGCTACAACTACAGCAGGAACAGCAACCCGGTGGCCGGTCAAAACTCGGCACTACAGCTACTCCTACTGCCAGAAGGCAGACCTCGATCACGCAGTCGAAGCTACCAAACTACGCTAGTACCACCTACCGAAGTAAAAACACACGGCAACCACACCGTAGAGGCCTGTCCCCCGGACACAGCCGACCTGGACACGCTGTCCAAGGTGCAACCCCGACCATCCGATCGCGGGTACCGCACCACAAGACGGAACCTCGGTAAAGCCACTAGCACTAATTTCACGGCGCCAGAACCGACACACACGCGCCAAGATGAAACAACCGAACTCACCGGTCAACACGACCAAAAACCCGGAGGTCAAAGACACAGAAACTGACAGTCTGACACTCCGTACTCGACAGGAGTACCACCCACTAGAAGCACAGCCGGTAGCGTCCCCTGACGTCTTACACCGCACCGCAGGTGAACCGCCTGACGTGGTAGGTCCTACCCGAGGCGCGAACACCGTACAAGTAACCACAACAAGTGACTAGCTGGGGTCACGCCCGTCGACGTGCGTCCACTGTCCCCAACCACGTGTGCACACACAGACCGCGCGTCCTAGGTCTGGCCCTCTGACTGGTTTTCCCCCGCAGCCGGACTCTGGCTACGACGAGGGGCCCGACGGAAACCAGTCTAACCGTCCTCAGGGTAAGCCCGTACACCACTCCCTGGTGCGACCAGCACACGCGTACTGGTAGGCTACGACTAGTGGAGGGTCACTGAAGGAGTAGACTCTCAACTCAACGGAAAACAACGTCCGAATCCGACGACGTACGGGGACCACCCCACGTACCGGCCCCGTCGCACGGTGACCACAGTCGGAGAAGAAACGGGACTCACAGTCCACGGCCACGCACGCACCGTGCGCGAGAGTCGAGAAAACTCGAGTGGCACTAAGCCACTGGACTCTAGGCAGTCCTCTAGTCGCACTACACCCAACGGTCCTTGAGTCACAAGACTCGGGGTCAAGACCGTTGCACGCAACAGCACAAGGCCGTCAATCTAGTCCAATCTCTAGGTCTAAAACCACGGTAGCACAAGTACCGAGACAACACACAAGTCGCCAAGACCACTCCCTCGAGAAGGGAACGCAAGGGACTAAGGCCACTCACACGGGCCACACGGAAAACACAGAAGCACGATTCCCAAGGCAGCACACAAGCAGCCACGACGATTTCCCATCTTGAAGCAAGCGGGAAACCTCCAGCCCTAGGCCGGACAACTGGACTCACAGTCCAAGGCCAAACACATGGCCCACACGGGAATCGCCTTCCAAAGGAACCCACGATATGCGGGGGAGACCCCACCGCACACACACCGACACACGGTGACTCGATCGAGCGTAACACGAAAGCCCGGGACACATGGGGTCACCCGGACCCACCACACCGACGGGCACGCGAATCGAGGTAACACGGTCCCTCCCGACACCCCAAAAACGCGGACACAGAATCCACGGGGTACCCGGGACACTCACAAGGCCAAAGGTCGACCACTGGGTCACAACCGGGTCGACCGGGGACCAACACAACACAATCGGAACACCAGAAGTTCTCACAGACCCTTAAACCGATGGGCACGCTAATCGAGGTAACCCAACCCTCTGGACACCCAAAGACACGATCACGGAAGTCCACGGGGTGTCCGAGACACACACGGCCCAAGGGGAGCACAAGACAACAGGTAAGATCGCGCTAGGATCACCTAGCGCGACAAGCCGGAACGCGCTAGGGAACCCTAGCGCGACGAGGAATATCGCGCTAGGTATCCCTAGCGCGACAACGCAGATCACGCTAGGAACCTATAGCGCGACAAGCCAAGTCGCGCTATGTTTCCATAGCACGACAGTCCAGAACGCGCCATAGCCCTATAGCGCGACAGGAACCGCCAAACTGTTCATCTTCTCCGATGAACGCGCTCGGTCGGGGCAGCGCGACCTTCAAGAACGCGCTACTGGAGTATAGCGCGTTCTCAGTCCGCACCCGGAAACGGTGGAAACCGCGGGAAAAGCCATGCCACGCCCCGTTCACCCCCAGGTGAAGGGGAAACAAAAGGGGAAACCTCCCCCAAGCTCCTAGGCATGCATCTAAACCCCTGGATCGCCCAAAAACACCATAAAACGGGAGATCCGGCTCACACCCCGAAAACACACATTTTGCCCAAAACGCCCCGTTTAGCCCGCTCGGCTCACCACGGCCTACGAAACATGCGGGAAAGGAAGTACACGGGCTGGGGACCATCACCCTACCTCCACCGAAGATTACGCGCACCGTGGACGCCGATCCACGAAGAAAACGCCGTTGAGCCTCGCCGTTCCACGAACTCACGGCCGAGCTTCCACGCGCCTCCACCGCCTCGATCCTCATCCATCCTCGCCCGTGCCTCGCCCGCGCCGTCCCCGCCTCGCCCATACTCCGCCCCGTCGGCCGCCGGAGAGAGAGGGAGAGAGGAGAGAGCGTGAGAAGAGAGAGGGAGAGAAATGAGAAATGAGAGGGGGAGAGAGAGAAAAGCTATTTATAGGAAAATCCGGAAAATCGGAAAAATCCAGAAAAATAGAAAATTACACCCTCTCGATCCTCGGAGCGCACCGATCGCAACGGTACCACTCGCGCCCAGGTGAACGGCCCGGTTCACCCGCAACGAGGTTCCGAAGGGAAAGCCGAAACCCACGCCGGGAATCGGAAAACACACGCGGAAAAAGTCGCGGAACGCCTCCGGGCCTCCGAAACGACTCCGGATCGCGCCGATCCGAACACGAAAGACGTCCGAAACGAAATTTCGGACACAACGGAGCTGGACACTCCGAGAAACCAGATCCGGGACCCACGAAGAAGGATCCGAAAAACCCGGGGCATTACAGCCCTCCCCCCTTAAAGGAATTTCGTCCTCGAAATTCAGGACCAAGCACGAAGTCCCAGGGGAAGAACGCTGAATCAACTGACACGCTGTCAGAGCCCCAGCACAGAAAACCTCGATTCTCACGAAAAAAACCGATCCTGAGGGACACAGCCAGACTTACAATCACACACAACACCTCACTCCTCGCGCCGAGCACACATGCCAACAGAGCAGGCATATACCAAAGGACACAGTCCGGCATCACCTCAGACAAAGCGAGAATCAACCATGGCACCGCAGCCACGATCTCACCCACCGAGGAAGCACAACCCTCGACACGAGCCACAGCTATTGATCCACCCAATGATCAGCAGACAAATCGCACAACAGCTTCGCAACCAGCTGACAGGTCGCACACCCTCCTCAAGGGAGCAACCAAAACAGAGCCTCCACCAGCTCAAGCAGCCATCTCAGCAGACCGCAACCAGCACATCGGCTCAACACCAAGAGACACCCCACACATGGCAAGCCGAAAGCCGAACATAACATTGTGCCAACTCTCGTCAGAAGACAAACTCCGACAAAGTCCAGATCCCATCCGGAAAGGCACATCACAGAAACGACCACCAAAGGTCTCGCTGGCACACGGCTCTCGCCACGCTCGAGCCCCAACAACCAGCATCTTCTGTCTCTGAAAAGACCATCCACTGGTCACCAACTGCTCGCCAACTCGACCCTCTCGGGGAGCACGACGAAACCAAATGACAGAACATGGCGTCTTCAGTCATCACCTCACGGGACTCAGGCTTATAGGGAACCACCCCATGCTAGTCACCAACCCAGGGATAACCTTGCGACACCAATGTCCTATCAGGGACCACCAAGCCGACGCCAACCTCACAGGAGGCCTCCGCCTTAATGCGTCACTCTTCCATCTGGTCTCATCAAATCCTTCGATCAATCCAAGTGGACACCTGCCAATCCCGATTCCGCCCTTACCACAGAGCCACGGGACACCACCTGGACAGAGCTCACGGGTCCCTAAGCAACGAACATTCCACCGTCACAATCCGACAAGACCGTAGAACCAACAGGAACCCACAGCCTGCCAGAGATCACTTCCTCAAAAGACGATCTCATCCGAGGACACGACTGGGAGCACAAGTCGGACACCAAGCCACCGACTCTGACCAACACGTCCTCGACCACCGTCAGGCGACATTCTCAACAACCCCATCCAGGTCCAACACCGACGCCTGACACGGCTTCCAACACAGGAACAGGGTACTCATGCGGCGCACTAGCCAGCACTTTTCCCCAACACTCCATCCTGCCAGTGCCAACAACCATAATACCACGAGCAACGGCACGGCAACAACACGTTTCACACCGAGGAACCCATCCTCCGATGCTGAACGCGAACTCAGGAATCCGCCCGTAGCAACCAACGCTACGATCCTGAACCAGTGGGTTATGGGCCCACCACGCTTCCGCTGCGCACTCAGATCCGCGCGCACAGCCGAGAAAGCAAACACCGCCCAACCAGTGCTCGTCCTTCCGGAAAAGCGCCAGCACACCCTCACACAACAAGGGAATGGGCACGGCTTCTCACAGACCACCGCCTTGCCAAGACAAGGAGCACGTCTCGCACGGACTTCATGGCACACAAGGCCAACCAATCCGAACACGCAATGCAAGACGACGAACCTTAGCCCAACATAATCTCTCCAACCAAAGGAGAAACCAGCGCACTTCGACCAACGGAAGAACTCCATGCTCGACCTGACCTCGAACCTCGCGCACGCTGGAAACAGCACCAAGGAAAACCATCACTTTCATCAGGTCAGCGCCTCCGACACACTCGACGAGTGTCACGTCGGACCACAAGCACAGCATCTCTCGATGCACCACAGCTGCAATTCCTCGAACTGCAACACGGCATGCCAAGAGCCGCAACACGAGCCGTAACAATGACCGCCAACGCTCATCCTCGAGTCCCGAACTCACCGTGGAGCCTTCACATCTCAAGCCAACTCCAGAGCGAACACAACCCATCCACTGACATAAGCGCAGGAGCAAAGACTTAACGGGACATCTCTGCCAAATCCTGCCTCGAAATCAGCAGAACGATCAGGGCCGACACGTCATTTCTGACGCCACAGAGCGCGACAAGAACATCAGGCTCGACGAAACAGCAGCCCACCGAGAAGATCCTCCGCTCACCCGAGCACACTTCTCGATCAAAACGCCTCAGGAGCTGGACAAACCTCAAGCTGGAGTGACCAAAAACTGACAGCAGCTCCCTCAGAGCACGCTCAAGGCCACTTAACCAAGAACAGTCCGCACCAGCCACCTGACCACGCTGCAGGTTCCTCGAACGCAGCACCGCGAGCTCACGCCTGCCAGCAACCTCTGCCCAACGCAGCACAACCAGGGCCACCACCGATGAGGGAGAAGGCTCTCAACCTCGATCCTTAGACCCCACGCTGGCACGAAAGCCACGGACAGTGACCACCTTCACAGCTCCGCACAGCGCACTCAAGCTCTCAAGCGAGAAACAAGGCAGAAAGCGAACACAAAACCCTAAGCCAGCTGCCGACTGTACCGGACCTTACGGACTCTGATCACTGCAATATTTCGAATTCCTATGTACGTCCACAACCACCGCTCTGATACCAGCTGTAACGACCCGAGAATCCGATTACCGGGAAGGCCCGATAACCCGAGACTCGCACCGCCGCCCACGAGCCGGGAGGGCTCGGAAGGGCTAAAAGGAGTGTGGAGGCACAAAGAAATAGGAAATAAAGCAGGACAACTCAACAAATAACAGAAATAAATAAACAACTACAACAGAGTCCAGTCCAACAGAAAGTACAGTCTAAAGCAGTAAAGCGTACCACATGCCAAGTGAACACTCGGCCCGGCAAGCTGGCAACAGAGAACCTCCGCTCCGCACCCTCGAACCACGAGGAAGAACCGCTACACCTGAAAAGCAGGGAATGAGTCTCCAAAACAGAGACTCAGCAGGGATCCCGCGGAACCCCAACCGGAAACAACGGCGGTGGCGGAAAGGAAGCTACAACTACAGCAGGAACAGCAACCCGGTGGCCGGTCAAAACTCGGCACTACAGCTACTCCTACTGCCAGAAGGCAGACCTCGATCACGCAGTCGAAGCTACCAAACTACGCTAGTACCACCTACCGAAGTAAAAACACACGGCAACCACGCCGTAGAGGCCTGTCCCCCGGACACAGCCAACCTGGACATGCTGTCCAAGGTGCAACCCCGACCATCCGATCGCGGGTACCGCACCACAAGACGGAACCTCGGTAAAGCCACTAGCACTAATTTCACGGCGCCAGAACCGACACACACGCGCCAAGATGAAACAACCGAACTCACCGGTCAACACGACCAAAAACCCGAAGGTCAAAAGACACAGAAACTGACAGTCTGACACTCCGTACTCGACAGGAGTACCACCCACTAGAAGCACAGCCGGTAGCGTCCCCTGACGTCTTACACCGCACCGCAGGTGAACCGCCTGACGTGGTAGGTCCTACCCGAGGCGCGAACACCGTACAAGTAACCACAACAAGTGACTAGCTGGGGTCACGCCCGTCGACGTGCGTCCACTGTCCCCAACCACGTGTGCACACACAGACCGCGCGTCCTAGGTCTGGCCCTCTGACTGGTTTTCCCCCGCAGCCGGACTCTGGCTACGACGAGGGGCCCGACGGAAACCAGTCTAACCGTCCTCAGGGTAAGCCCGTACACCACTCCCTGGTGCGACCAGCACACGCGTACTGGTAGGCTACGACTAGTGGAGGGTCACTGAAGGAGTAGACTCTCAACTCAACGGAAAACAACGTCCGAATCCGACGACGTACGGGGACCACCCCACGTACCGGCCCCGTCGCACGGTGACCACAGTCGGAGAAGAAACGGGACTCACAGTCCACGGCCACGCACGCACCGTGCGCGAGAGTCGAGAAAACTCGAGTGGCACTAAGCCACTGGACTCTAGGCAGTCCTCTAGTCGCACTACACCCAACGGTCCTTGAGTCACAAGACTCGGGGTCAAGACCGTTGCACGCAACAGCACAAGGCCGTCAATCTAGTCCAATCTCTAGGTCTAAAACCACGGTAGCACAAGTACCGAGACAACACACAAGTCGCCAAGACCACTCCCTCGAGAAGGGAACGCAAGGGACTAAGGCCACTCACACGGGCCACACGGAAAACACAGAAGCACGATTCCCAAGGCAGCACACAAGCCGCCACGACGATTTCCCATCTTGAAGCAAGCGGGAAACCTCCAGCCCTAGGCCGGACAACTGGACTCACAGTCCAAGGCCAAACACATGGCCCACACGGGAATCGCCTTCCAAAGGAACCCACGATATGCGGGGGAGACCCCACCGCACACACACCGACACACGGTGACTCGATCGAGCGTAACACGAAAGCCCGGGACACATGGGGTCACCCGGACCCACCACACCGACGGGCACGCGAATCGAGGTAACACGGTCCCTCCCGACACCCCAAAAACGCGGACACAGAATCCACGGGGTACCCGGGACACTCACAAGGCCAAAGGTCGACCACTGGGTCACAACCGGGTCGACCGGGGACCAACACAACACAATCGGAACACCAGAAGTTCTCACAGACCCTTAAACCGATGGGCACGCTAATCGAGGTAACCCAACCCTCTGGACACCCAAAGACACGATCACGGAAGTCCACGGGGTGTCCGAGACACACACGGCCCAAGGGGAGCACAAGACAACAGGTAAGATCGCGCTAGGATCACCTAGCGCGACAAGCCGGAACGCGCTAGGGAACCCTAGCGCGACGAGGAATATCGCGCTAGGTATCCCTAGCGCGACAACGCAGATCACGCTAGGAACCTATAGCGCGACAAGCCAAGTCGCGCTATGTTTCCATAGCACGACAGTCCAGAACGCGCCATAGCCCTATAGCGCGACAGGAACCGCCAAACTGTTCATCTTCTCCGATGAACGCGCTCGGTCGGGGCAGCGCGACCTTCAAGAACGCGCTACTGGAGTATAGCGCGTTCTCAGTCCGCACCCGGAAACGGTGGAAACCGCGGGAAAAGCCATGCCACGCCCCGTTCACCCCCAGGTGAAGGGGAAACAAAAGGGGAAACCTTAGCTCCTAGGCATGCATCTAAACCCCTGGATCGCCCAAAAACACCATAAAACGGGAGATCCGGCTCACACCCCGAAAACACACATTTTGCCCAAAACGCCCCGTTTAGCCCGCTCGGCTCACCACGGCCTACGAAACATGCGGGAAAGGAAGTACACGGGCTGGGGAACCATCACCCTACCTCCACCGAAGATTACGCGCACCGTGGACGCCGATCCACGAAGAAAACGCCGTTGGAGCCTCGCCGTTCCACGAACTCACGGCCGAGCTTCCACGCGCCTCCACCGCCTCGATCCTCATCCATCCTCGCCCGTGCCTCGCCCGCGCCGTCCCCGCCTCGCCCATACTCCGCCCCGTCGGCCGCCGGAGAGAGAGGGAGAGAGGAGAGAGCGTGAGAAGAGAGAGGGAGAGAAATGAGAAATGAGAGGGGGAGAGAGAGAAAAGCTATTTATAGGAAAATCCGGAAAATCGGAAAAATCCAGAAAAATAGAAAATTACACCCTCGCGATCCTCGGAGCGCACCGATCGCAACGGTACCACTCGCGCCCAGGTGAACGGCCCGGTTCACCCGCAACGAGGTTCCGAAGGGAAAGCCGAAACCCACGCCGGGAATCGGAAAACACACGCGGAAAAAGCCGCGGAACGCCTCCGGGCCTCCGAAACGACTCCGGATCGCGCCGATCCGAACACGAAAGACGTCCGAAACGAAATTTCGGACACAACGGAGCTGGACACTCCGAGAAACCAGATCCGGGACCCACGAAGAAGGATCCGAAAAACCCGGGGCATTACATCGGGCCTGCCTATCATCCCGTTGTACGTGTGTGATTGGCTGACAAAGAGCCCACATCGGAGGATTACCTGGACCTCTTGGTATTTTGGTAAAATCATATTGATATTGTTTAGGCTGTCGGCAACCTCTTTCTTTTAGGGCTGCCTTAAGGAAGATTCTAATATAGTTTCGATATGGAATTCTTCCCTTTCTCATCGGTCCCCCCCTCAATCTAATTGTTCTACTCCAAAACCCTAGTTACGGTGAAGTTTGTGGGGCCCATCACTTTAAGGGCGTCTTTGTTAACCGCTCCCGGTTAATTTACTCGACCTCGGAGGGTCGAGTAAGTCAACCGGGGTCGGTTAGCGCCTTTCTGTGAGGGGGACGCGGGGTTTCTCTCTCCGCGATTAACGCAGTCAGTCGACCGGCGCCCGACAACTCGATTGTCAAAGAGGACCTAAAAGATTGTCTTCGAGTAAAGCTTGGTCCCTAGACTAGGTTAGATCCAATGACTCGTAAGCTCAACTTTGGGCCTTATCCAAATATGCTAACTTTTGTTGAAGTATAAACATGTAAGAGTATTGTTTGTTGCATATCGGGTGTGCACCACCTATCATATCCTTGTGCGTCCATTTGCCCCACGCAAGATGACAAGACCTACAATGGGACCAAAACTAAACTACGTAATTCGCTCACATAGTTTGATCACACTGTGGGCCCTGTCGTCTCATGTGGGTCAATCTACGCATGGTGTGCACATCAGCTGCATGTCAAGGTGGGCAACGAGCATTTGCTCGAAGTAAAAATATTTTCTTTGCCCATAAGAAGTTACATTTTGAAACGAGAGTGACAAACCATACGGCCAAAGGTGTGATATATTGTAACATAACTCACACATGTACGTATAGAAAATAGTCAATAGAAATTTATCCAAACTTCTAAAAGAGTTAGACGTGAAATATATATTTTAGAATTTCTGCAACAGTAGTTGTGGAGGGTAAAACCCATACGGCCCATGCATGGCATGTTAGCGCCAGGCCCGTATCGGCTCAAGATCTGTGGAATGCATAGCGGACCCTCGACAGTCACGGCCCACATCATGCGGCCTAATAAGGTTAGCCATCGGATTCGTCAACCCATAAGGAGCATCGACTCAGACATATCGGACGTTAGATGATCCTTCCACTACCGAACGTTACTTCCAACATCATCAGCCTCCACTCCAGTAAAAGCGAGCATGTTTCACGGGAGCCGTAAGGCTCGCCTGGAGACCGCCCGACCCCAGAGGAACGGACGCACAATGAAAAATTCTCCACGATCGCGGGGAGACGTTACCCCACGACTCACACCCTTCCCTGTTAAGGGATAGGCCTCCACTGCTAGGACAACCTCTATAAATAGACCTTCGACCAGGGACAAGAGGGGACGAACACAATGAGATAGGCACACTCATACTGAGACAGATTAACAGTTACAGACATCTACAGACAGAGAGAGCCTTCTACCGAGGAGAGCCCGACTCACTTCTGAGTACGTCTCCAACCTACTGAACGCCCTCCGAGCATCCGTTGGGTGTGGCGAGTATTTCTCTAGAGGTCGGATCTTCACTTCAGGTTTGATCGTTCTGCTCTCATCCTTCTCTCTCTTCTCTGTCCTTCACTTATCCCCACGTAATAAGGTCCTCACTTAAGTATCGGATGATTATCTTTTAAGATAACATCCAAGACTCTTCTGACATCGTTTCTCTAATGTTTATAAGTTTTCACGAATAATTGAACGATCTTTTTTAATAAATAAATATTAAAAATATGACACAAAATTAGAGACATCATTTCCTAACCTCTACCGTATCAAAGACAACCTACGTAAAAGTTAAAAAGGCTAACCCAACCAAGGTCTAACTTAAGGAAGCCTCTCCGAACACACTACCCAGCCACATAATTATCAACCTACTACGTATCTAGTAAAATGCAGTCAACGACAAAAAATTCGAAATGCTACAAAGAGAAGATTACCAATTAATATTGTAATTAATAAACTATTTTGATTACTTGAAAAATCTCAAATGCATGTGCCGGCGTCAGTCACGTCATCTCCATCCATTCAACACATCGCAACCAAACAAACATTTCAGACACAAGCCTACAAAGAACATCTGCAGCTAAAACCGAGGAAGGGGGGAGAGAAGGGATGGTGAGGACAAAGGAGGAGATTTGGGAGGGTCGGGGTTAAGAAGAGATGGAGATGGGAAACCACGCTCTATCTGTGTCTCTGTCCAATGGGAACCAGGGTACCAGAGTTGGGGGACGACAACGGCGACGACCAAGATGCCCCCATTATCGACACAGCAGCACAGGAACACGGCGCAGGTGCTGCAATCCCGGTGCGCAGGGTTGAAGCCGGGGGGGGTGTTGTCTCGGTGAGCGAACCCAGCGCAAGCAACGCCCCCGCCCCACCTTGTGCGCTCGTGCTAGGTGGCCATGGCTGCCTTGGGAGCCGCAACTCTCTTCCCCACCACCCACCGCACCACGGAAATTCCCAGGCGAATCCAACCGCCCCACTTCTCTCTGGTACAGGCATTGCCCGGATACCCATACATCCATGCTGTAGCTAGAAAGGTGGTGGGCTTGTGA
Organism: Amorphophallus konjac; assembly: GCA_022559845.1. Classification (NCBI taxonomy): domain Eukaryota; kingdom Viridiplantae; phylum Streptophyta; class Magnoliopsida; order Alismatales; family Araceae; genus Amorphophallus; species Amorphophallus konjac. Next base: position 442,676,226 of record CM040120.1, read on the forward strand.
AACACCTGGCCGCAGCCCCCCACCGTTCCCCCCTCCCCCACAAGCAGCTGCCAAGGCCCCTGTTTTATGGCGCAGTTGCAGGCCTCGGAGGGAGGTCCTTAATGGAGGGGGGCCCCTAAGATATCTACTCTAGCGTCCCCATCCCTGCCCTTCGTCCGTCGGTCCCTCCGCCTCACCCCCCCCCCCACATGTTCGTTTCCAGTGGCATCCTTGCACTGCCGCAGGGCAGCCGTCGGAAGAGAGGACTTTCGGCCTCATGCGAGACTAGCTGTAGCACGAGAGAGAGAGAGAGAGGGAAAGACATGCACGTCTTCCAAAGCCATCTCTCCATAAATCTTTTCTTCTTTACTCTCTTCTTCTTCCCTTGTCTCTCTCTCTCTCTCTCCTCTCACTGTCTGGTGCCATTCCTCCCCCCCTCTCTCTCTCCCTCCCTCTCTCTGTCTCTGTTCTGTCTGTTCTGCTGCCTGCCTCCGCTGCAGCTGCGGCTGCCGCTGCTGCAGCTGCGGCTTCTACTAGTATGAGTCAATCAGATGGCGTCGGATTAGGGTGTACTTCGCTGTTTGCATGCTGGGGTTTTTGTTGGGTTGCAAAGTAATAAATGAATCAAAGTGGCATGGAAGAAGCGGCTAAAACTCTCTCTCTCTCTCTCATCGTCGCAGAGACGTCGCGTCAACTGAAACCTGACGCAGCGACGATGCAACCCCCCTCGCTCCTTCCCTCCCCTCCCTATAGAGACAAAAGGATCTGTACTCCTCCCGCGCAAGAAGAAGATAAATTTCTCTCTCACAGTCGGGGGGGGGGGCGCGGGGGGAAGTGAAAAATCCAAGCACGCCAGTAAAGGAGACAGATAATCCAAAAACATCCTTCCTCTCTATCTCCACACGTTTAACGTAAAATTTATTGACTTCTATGAATCATAACAATGGTGGTTATTGCTTGTAAGATCATTCATGCAGATTTTGACGCCCAAAGAAAACAAAAAGGCCATTCACTTGAACGAGGCTCGGAGTTGTGGAAATACTGGGGCATAACATGCTGAAAACAATGTGGCATCCCATCATCCCTGTATGTTCTAAAAGATTTGATTTTGTATTATTAAAAAATCACACAGAGTCCCCTCCGAAAATTCTCCCGCTGATGGGTCAAGATTCTGTCATCATAATCACCATTACCAAACATTTCCCCTCCTGTCACGACAACCATGTCCTCATTTCTAACGTAAACCGGAAGAAGATAAAGAGACCTCGCAGGCACAGCAATCCCGACTGCCATCTGCAGAGCCTGTGTGAACACCGGGAAGAAGGTACATGTCCATGTACATGGGTTAGTGGGAGCATTTTGGAATGTAGGGCTCGTACGGCTGGAACCCTCCACACACACACACACACACACACGCACACACCTTTAGCTCCAAAAAGAAAACCCCCCACCATTTTGCTCTGTTTAACGAGCCCCGGGCAAATACGTACGACATTATCGCAAAGAAATCACCATTACAGACGTAACACCGTGATGTCATGGTCTTGGGAAATGACCAAGATTCTTCCGAAATGCTATGAGATTCCGTTGGCTGAGAGTGACGGTAACTTACATGAGCCAAAGGTTAGACATGCCGGTTTAACTCCCGGTCCAACAGAAAGTGGACACGATCCCGTCCATCTCTTTTGTAGGCTTCCATTTTAATTGGATTACATGACCGCATGGGTGTTCACGAGGAGGTATGACCATATTTTAAATTATGGTCTGTCAACTTAGACCTTTCGTTCAAGAAATCACCCAGTTTATTTCTTCTAGTAAAAATTCTTCAACCGTAAAATTCTCTTTCCATCTGATTACGGAGATTCTTCGATCAAGTCACGTTTTGTATTTATAATATCATATCAAGAGAAATCTAATACGTATTAGATCGTGACGTATTATCTTAGACTCGTGAGATGCGACACAAGTTGAGTTCGATCTAGATCCGATACTGTTGATACAAAGGCTTGTATATGTTCGACTTCTCCATTCCTCGTGTCGACTCAACTCTATCACTGAGAGGATCTAACAGTAGGTGGACGGGCTCCTAGATGAAGGTGAGCATGGTGGTCGTTGCTCGCAGAGGTTTCTAAGGCCCAGACGACTGTGTGGATCGAGAGGTCGACACTGTCGTTGGAGGTGCTCTTGACGCCAACATAGTAGAAGGTCAAGAAGAGGGGGTGAAATTAATTTATCTTGAAGTTTATTCTCATTTATTTTAGTAGATAACAGATTAAATTGAGAGATAAATTATTTTACCAATTTTATTAGATCAATTTAATCGAGATATACGGAGGCTATCCCTCTTTATAATTAGATTAAATTTATTATCTTATTAAATTAAAAAAATAGATAAAATATGACTTATCTTCGAAATAAATAAGAGATATCTCTCCGTCAAAGAGAGTCCGAGTGCACATAAGTCTGACTCAATTGAGTGCATTTGATTTTTTTTTTCTAAAATTTAAATAATTAAAATTCTCTCCAAAAATTGAATCAAACGCCGAGGCCCATAGGAGGTCATCCAGGGAAAGCGAAGCGCCCACACACACACTCACACGCACTCGTACACAAAGTTAGCTGGCGCTTTTGACTACATGGTGGTGCGTACGGCGCTCATCCACGCCCATTTTCCCACTGTTCCTTTGTGGCCCTCCTGCCCCCACCCGTCCTCGTCCGTGGGATCGGGATCCGTCCATTTTGGTCGGAATCTTTGATTAGGGCGCGGATCTCGGGGAACTACACCTTGGACGGGTCGGATGCGGGCGCGTCTGGGGAACCGTGCGGAGGCCGTCCTACGAGCGGGGTACGGAGGGTGCAGGGGGTCCTCCCGTAATTTTCCCTCGCCGCGCCTCCCACCCCAACTCGATCAGCCCCTTCCGGCATGCGGACGTGTCACCGGGCGCCGGTCCGGGAGGTCGGGGCCGGTTGTCCATGGCGAAGTGCCCCCCCCCCCCCCCACCCAGCCCGAGAAGCTGGAATGCATCGTGTATGTTATTCGTGTAACTACAGTGTTAGTAGGGCTACCAACGGGTGCACCAGTCTAGATAGGTTAATGGGTTCGACCTAATTTTAGTTCGGGGCGCAAAGTCATTTTTAACTCACGGACGTTTAATCGGGTCTAAAAATTAGATCCGATTAGACACACGAGTCATATTTAAACTTTGAGTTCGTCCCGTGAGTCGGTCCAATCTGTTCTCTTTTTTTCTCTCCTTTCAAATTTTAAAAAATATTTAATTAAAATTATGTTATTTTATTTAATTAAAAAAAATTAAAAACTCTCTTTTCTAATAAATTAACATCAAAATTCTAATTAATTTAGTGAGATTATAAGTTTTATATTATTAAATATGTTATTTTTTATTTTTTAGTAAGTTTTCAGGTTGAGCTGGACTTTAGTCGGGCATTATAATTTTTTAATAATGTCAGATCCGGCCCAATCCGGCTCAACATAACTCGGGCCTAGGTCGAACTCGGACTTTAATTTTGAGGAGTCAGACCTGGGCCGGGTTAATCTAAGCCCGATCCATTGACAGCCCTAAGTGTTAGATTAAGAGTCAACACTATTATAGGTCATATTATAATAAAGTCGAGTGATTTATTCGAGACGACTCTTATTCTTATACGATCCTAGTTAAGTTATTTTATTTATTTTATAGGAATTAAAAAAGTCACACTAATTTTCAATTGATTCTGATTAAATCAAAATAAATCAAATCAAAACAACTCACGTGATCACAGATAAGTTATCTTAATCAGACAAAGTGAGACTTAGAGAATCATTGTGAATCATTTAAATAATTATATAACATTTAAAAATTAATTTAAAATTTTAAAAATTATACCAATCATATAATGATACGACAACAATCATAAATATTACATTTCATAATTGAAAAGTATTAAATTTTATTGTCAAATTTATCGATTTATTATTTAATGATGCTATAATATTTAAAATTTAATAAAAATAATTAAATAATTCATGCATCTTTTAGATCTTTGAAATTGTAATTCTATGAGTTAAAAATATAGGGCACACAATCCAAACATTCTAAGAAATTTTAATTTTATAAAAAAATTAAAAAATAGTTTCAAATGTGTGACCCCCGTTTATTTGGATTCCTTAACGAGAGAGTATTTGAAAAATCCACCCATCATAATTCACCTAGAACAGTTATCTGATAGTTTTGAAACAAAAAAACCTCATTTGTGTTCCCGCCTATCTCGCCTCCCCTCACATTGTTTAAATGATAGGTTTAAGTAACAGATTATCGTTAATAGGGCATTAATGAATTGGTGTTACGGTGGAATGACATATAAAATCGGTTTAAATGACGAGTTTGCATCGTAATCCTCCTCAAAACTCCATATACCCTCCTACTGTGTCACTCTCCCCCCTATTTAAAAAATCCATTCAAGTGCAGAAGTCGAAGAGAGATGTGATATTTGATTGTGGTTAACATTTATTAAGAATTTTAATAATTAGAATATCCCAAAAAATTCAATCAAATGGTACTTGAACCAAAGCCTGAGTAAACTTATACAGGTTCAAACTTATTGCGAGTAGATATGTATCTACGAGTCAATAAATTTCACACTTGATTGTAATTTTTGTTCTAACATGTTTTAAAAAGTAGTGGAGACTAATGTTATTAGAATCGAATCGGTGTGTAAGGGTGAACATTATTCGGGTTCAACTCGAAAATCAAATTGAACCGGCTGATTTGATTTGATTTGATTTGAGTTAAAATTTCAAAAAATTCGATTTGGGTTTAAGTCAAATCGTATTAAAAAAAATTAGTTTGATTTGATTTTAATTTTCAAGAAATCAAATCGAACCGAATAATCCGAATTTAAGGATATTTTTGTCAAGTTAATATAAATGTATATATAATCATTAACTCTAATTCTAAAAGTCTAATTTAATTTTAAAAATATTTTTGTCAATTTAATATAAGTGTATAAATAACTATTAAACATAATTCGGGTAGTCTAACTTCCGTCATCTCGGTGAGATTTCTGAATATAATGTTATGAAATTAGTTTCAAATGACCTTCTATTAAAGTTCTTAGTTTTTATATGTGAAAATATGGAACTTACTCTTACAAATTGTAGCCTTTGATGTTATCTTTTTAATATTTATTTTATTGGATAGAAATTATGTTACCCTAATTTTTTTACTCCATTTTGAATTCACTCTAATTTTTAAAAGGGGACAGAAATATGGTTCAAACCGAACCAAACCGAATTAATTTGATTTGATTTGGTTTGATTTCAAATTTCAAATTAATTCGGTTTGATTTGATTCGAGTTTGAACATTTAATTCGGTTTAGTTTGATTTGATTCGAGTTTGAACATTTAATTCGGTTTAGTTTGATTTGAGAAAAAATCTCTTCAAACCAAACCAAATCAAACCGTGCTCACCCCTATCGGTGTCTGAATTGGACAATGAGTTGGTTCGGTTCAGATCGATTGGGCCGTTCAATCGAACCGGTTTGAACCGTGATATCATTATAATATTGATATATGGTCTGACCTGATTCTATAACTTAAGATAATAAAAAATAAGATATAATGATCAAAATAAATAAATATACCTGTATAATTATTAGTCATGATTATGTAACTACTAACTAAATAAATAAAAAAATAATAATAACATGGTTAAATAAATTAACCTTAAAATTTTATAATATTTTATTGATGTTCACTCTTCACAATTGGCATTTATGCTCCTTTAAAAACTTAAACTTCAAATATATGTAAAATAAAATGATAAATAACAATAAATTAATAATAATAAGTTACTTTTGTTCAAACATACATATCATTTTGAATATTTAAATATTTTTTTGAAGGATGAATTGGGTGGAACCGGTTCGGAGTAGTTCACCGGTCGAACTACGGTTCATCCAATTCGTCCGGTTCTTTAACATTAGACTGGATCGGGTTAAATCGGACCGGTTCACGGTCCAACCGGTTCGACCGATCGATCCAGTCCGATTCTGATAACACTGGTGGAGACAAAATATATGATAATATATATGTCTATTTTGAATCTCGACGATCCTCTTCCTATATCCTCTCGATCTCATATCATTAAGTCATGTAATTAAAAAAAATATATATTGTTATTAAAATTGAAGGTCATGGAAAGAAACAAATGTTAAAAATTCTCTACAAAAATTATCCGATTGTTTGATAGGATGTTTAAAAGGTGCTAGAAAAGTACGATTTACTAACGTATGTTATGATATAAGCTTTTATATTTGCAAGATTTAAGGGATTATAACTTTATATATCTTTCAAAATATGTAAAATATTAAAATGAAAGCACCCTAAATGTTGTTCTACTTGTGCATGGTGAGGCCCAAATTTGACAATGGGCTTGGCAAAATTGGCCTCGCCCTACCTTGGCAGGTCAGAGGAGCAGAAGTTGGTTGGATCCGTTCACTATGCTGGTCGAGCTCCTTACGTTTGTTCCACTCCATACTGTGGGGGTCTAGACTCCTAGTTGTTAACTAGAAAACCTTAGAATACAATAAGTTATTTGAGTCTATCTTTAGTTATTTATTTCTAGAGCAATGATTTGTGCACCGAATTTGATGTATAACTTCACGTCAAAATGTAACGGTTGATTTTATTGGTTTTAAAAAATTTGAAAAGATTATCTCTGTGTAAAAAAAGACGTCCAAGTCAGATCTCATACAGCGCATTTTTTCGAATATTAAATAAGAAGCGCTCTCAGAGGAAAAAAGTATGAATAAAATATTTTATTTCACAAATAAACTATTTGATATAGAATTGAAATATTTTGATATGTTTCATTCTTATAATAAAATAATTTTATTTTTATAGTATTTTAACCTTATAACAAATGTTACGTTCACGTAATAAAATATTTCATTTCTACAATATTTTATCCTTGTAACAAATGTTACGTTCACGTAATAAAATGTTTCATTTATACAAAATATTTCATTGATTTATTGTCGAAGTCAAACAAAATATTTCATTCGTATAACAAAATATTGTATTCATATATAAAATATTTTATTCTTTCACATAATATTTTATTTCTACATTTTTCTGTTGAACGCACTCCGTATTTAATATTCGAAAAAACATGTCGTACGGGATATGATGCGTACGTCTTTTTTTACGCATAGATAGAGTCTTTTCAACTTTTTTTAAGTCAATAAGATCAGTCGTTATGTTTTGACGTGACTTTGTGCACCGGATTTGGTGCACAAAATACTATTCTAATTTCAATGATACAGAATTGTTAAATTAGGTCAGATTGAGTTAGGAATAAATCTGACGAGAATGGGGTTGATGTTTACCTATCGTTTATCTGTTCTATTTTTTTGTTTATTTCATAGAACTTAATTATGACTATTAACAATGCGACCCCAAATAAATAATAACTCACGCTTTCGTGATTAATCTACTCTACTCGAACTTAACCCGTTATCAATTATATATGACTTTACTCGTTACGTTTTGTCCAAATATTTAGTATAATTTTTTAATTTTATAAAAATATTCAGACAACATGGAAGATGGGGATTCATCCCCTCCAGCCCAAATCATTGGCCTGGACATAAATGTCATCTGTTCCGTAATATTTTCTCTTCCTAACCATTCACAAAGCGGAGCCCACGTCAAACCCTTATTAAATTTTAATATATATATATATATATATACAGATTATAAATATATTTATATATAAATATATTTATATACTGTATGAAAGAAGAGTAGTGGTGGGAGAGGGCGGGGCGGTGGGGACGAGACGACAGCGGGGGTGCAGCTGCTGCCGCTGCCGCTGCGGCCTGCTGCGCGGCTGCAAGACGTATCTATGATGGTCGGGGCGGGTGCGAAGCCCAAGACGCAGCAAACCACCGTCTCACCCCGCCCCCCGCGTCTGCGAGTTGTAACCCGAGGCAGCACATGAAAGTTGAGACCACCACCGGGTCGTGAGTCCGGAGAGAATTAGTTTATTCTAGGGTTGTCGTCTCGATTCTCGATTGATTAGTCCGTCTCGACCACGATCTTAGATGGATCAAGTTGATCTTATCTAAATTTATCTCATTATGTGTTAAAATAAAAAAAAATTATATATAATATATATAATATTAAAATAAAATAAAAACTATTATATATATAATATAATATTAAAATAATGAATCATCTCAATAACGATTTATGACTCGGACATCTCGTCCATGACCTGAGTTAGATTAGATCGTGCAGATCGGGATGCCCAGGACCGAAACGGGCAAACCCTGATTTATTCACTGAAATCCTGTTGGTTTGGGAAATTTTTTTTAAAAAATTGAGAAACACTAGTAATAAGTGAGTGAAATTTGTATTATTTAAAATTAGAATCTGGGTGTACATATGTCACTGTTCACACACAGCCGAAGTCCCCAGATGATGGTCCGTCTTGTTTCGGTTCTTCCTGAAATGAGGAATAGAGGTTTGCCTTGTATGTGAGAGAAGGGGAGAGAGAGAGAGAGAGAGAGAGAGCAGATCGCGTTGGAGTCTGAGCACTGTTACGGCGGGGAGGATCACAGGCACGGGAAGAAGAGAACATCAGCAAATAAAAGGGCGGTGGAGGGGGGGAGAGGCACAAGAGAGGGGTGGCTTTGGGGAGAAGGGAAGAAGGAGAGAGGAGATCATCATAATATCTCCTGGGGTTTTGAGCTGCTGCGCGGTGCTGCTGCCGCTGCTGGGGGCGCTCCTGTTTCCTATGCGCATGATCGATATGAGCAACTGGCTGTGCTTCTCTTTGTCCCCTCATCATCAGCAACACCAGCAGCACGGCCACCCGGACCCCAACCACCACCAACATCACAACCACCACCACCACCACCACATCGCGGGGGGAGAGCCCGGGCGGGGAGAAGCCCCCTGCGGCTGCGAGGAGGGCGGGTTCGCCCTCCCCGGGGGCCCCGCCCGGTGTGGGGATGGGGTGGGGTTCGGGGAACCACTCCCCGTCATGCCGCTCCGCTCCGACGGGTCCGTCTGCATCATGGAGCCCTTCAGGGCCAACCACGGTGGCGGAGGAGGAGGTACGTATATATATATTACAGAACCCTCAACCACTCCACTCTCTGCAGGTGCATCATCTACACATCGGAGTAGTGGTTCCCCAATTCATCTGGGCTATTTTTCTCGATCCTGGCGTGTTAATTTGCATGGAAAAACCGGTGCTTTCCTTCTCAAAATTGTCTTCTTTCCCCGTTTTATGTGCAGTAGTACTCTTCAAAAGGGTTTTGATTTTGTTATCCGGCAAATCTTTACCTTACCCAACCTGTACATGTCCATAGGATAGTTCCTTCTTCCGCATTTTTTCTTTTTCTTGTTCTGGGTAATCAGGACAAGATCTTAGCTTTGTCCTGGCGTAATGATTTATGGGTTCCTTCCATCTTATTGATTTCTTCCCACTTTAAGCATTCACGGAGTGTAAAAAAACCTAGACAGCATTCTAAAGCAACGTATGTGGTTAATATGTGAAGTGGCTTGTTCTGCAGAGTGGAGATATGGAGATCCCATGGCTACCACCGCGGCATGCACCGCCACCCAGGCCAAGCCTAACCAGGAGAACAAAGGGCCGAAGCTGGAGGACTTCTTGGGGGGGTACACGGACAACAGCGCCGATCATAACCCGGCACAGCAGCACCCGATTCCTTCTTTCCACGACATCTTCTACCACAACCCCGGCAACAGCGGGATCAACATGAACATGCCCCCCACCTTTAGCAGCAGCCCAATGGAGAGGGAAACAGCTGGAGACGGCATGCAGGGCCCCTACCCTCTCTTCCAGTCCTTCCAGCAGCCCGGCGGCTCCTTCGAGGAGAACCCCACCTTCAAGCCGCAGTTCTTCGTGCCCACCGTCCACGTCCAGGGAGGCGGCGCCGACGCCAGCCCGAGCCCCATCCCGGAGACCTTTTACAATGCGGGGTTCGAAGGTGCAAGCTCCATCGCGGGGTTCAAGTCGTGGCTCCGGCAGAACCAGTACGTCCCGGAGAAGGCGGCGCTGCCGGACCCGGAGAAGTGCAGCTTCCGGTCGTTGTCCCTGACCATGAGCGCCGGCATGCAGCCGGACGGCGCCGCCGCCGTTCAGGTGGCTACCTCTCCTCTAGTGTCTGTTGACGATCGGAAGCGCCAGGTTGCCAAACCCGGGAACCGAGAGGCGATTCCTCGCAAATCCATAGAGACGTTTGGGCAGCGTACCTCTCAATATAGGGGAGTCACAAGGTGAGCTCATCACATGCAGCATCCAAACTTGCTTATAAAAGTCATGTAACTCTTCCATGTTCGTCCATGAAAACCCCACTAATTTCTTCTGATTTTATGGTCGGTCAGGCATCGGTGGACGGGAAGATATGAAGCACACTTGTGGGACAACAGTTGCAGGAAGGAAGGTCAGACTAGAAAAGGAAGGCAAGGTAACGTGGGGATGTGCGCTCTTGAGCTTCCCAAAACTCCCCTCATTTCCATTGTGTGGCTATTCTAGAACTCGAAGTCCATTTGCTAACGTTTGGTTCTTTGCGTTTGTTTGATGCCGTTGTCGTCGCACGGCGCCTGCCGTCTGGACAGTTTATCTAGGTGAGCTCTGATGAGCACCCACTTGCCGGCTTGTTGTACAGTTGCTTCATCATTCTCACCGTGTTATCCCTCTGAATGGCCGCAGTAAATGCTGGGTATTTATGTGTGTTACCTTTTGGTTCGATTTGATTAGGGGGATATGACAAGGAAGAGAAGGCAGCAAGGGCATATGATCTAGCTGCACTCAAGTACTGGGGTCCAACGACCCACATCAATTTCCCAGTACGTTACAGTTTCCTCTGCTCCCTCGCGTATCCTCCTTGTTTGCTTTTAGTGCTCCAACGTAGGATCCTTGTTCTGCTCCCTGCTCGTAGATTCCCGCTTTGCTTTCAGACTTTCATCTTCCCTTTGTTTTCACTGTTGTTCTCAGCTGAGTACCTACGAGAAAGAACTGGAAGAGATGAAGCACATGACGAGGCAGGAGTTCGTAGCCTATTTAAGGAGGTCTGGTCTCTGTGTGTGTGTGTGTTCTTGGCCTCACTTTTTGCTCGGCATAATTGGAACATGTTTCAGAGGGGAGTGCTTCGTGAATTGTCGTTGAGAACATGATTCCGTTAAATTTGCTGTAACTTTGCTTATTCAGACCATGCAGTGTGATTATTGAGCTTTTGTGTTTCTGATTCCTGGGTTTGGATGGGAAACATTATGCGCTTTGGTATGCGCGTTTTCCAGTAACAAAGGTGTGATTCTTACAAATGCCTGTATATGCCTCTCTTCAGGAACAGCAGTGGGTTCTCAAGAGGGGCGTCCATGTACCGGGGGGTGACAAGGTTCTGTCATAAACATCACTTCAGCAATAAAAGCCCCTCTTTTTCTGCATGCCACATTGCAGCTTTTATCAATCAACCCAGTCATGCCGAGTGAAATGCGAGGAACCCCATCTTCTGCTTGGTGTCTGTTTCACACTCTCTCTCTCACCCTCTCTCAAACTCGCTATCTTTTCCTCTTGTTTGGTTGTGTTTTTCGCAGGCATCACCAACACGGAAGGTGGCAAGCTCGAATTGGGAGAGTTGCCGGCAACAAGGACCTGTACCTGGGCACTTTTAGTGAGTTCTTTCTCTCATGAAAATTCTCAATGCACTCAGCTGCAATTCCCCTCCGAACAAAGCATGTTGTCTTGAGTTTCTCTGACTCGGCAAAGTCTTTTTTTTCCCAAATAGAAAACAAAATAAAAACCTTGCATGGCAAATTCTCACGGACCTTTTTGGGGTGTATGCTGGATGCATTCTTATGCTAATTTGCCTGGAAGCTTATATTAAGCAATGTTTGTCTACTCGGTGATTCGGATCGGATCTTCTTTGATCTGATACGATACACTCAGTCGCAACTGACTTGGTGTGTATCATCTCTTCCTTCTCTCTCTCATTGTGACTCGGTTTGACTCGGTGATCTGGATTGTATCAGATTTTTTCAGATACGGTGCTGACACTCTCGAGTCGGATCGAGTTGGCACACCATTATTAAGTCCGTTGGTTACTTGAAGCAGGGGTGTCAATGGATCACATTGTGATCCGATCCGAATTTTTTTGTCGGTTTCGGATCTTTGTGATCCATTGACACCCTATAGATCCTCTTGTGCCTTAATTGACATCACGGGTGGGCCACATATATAAAAGAAATGTTCATCAGCCTTCCCGTATAAACAATATATATAATAATTATATCCAACAAATTAACAAAAAGGGTGTACGTAGGTGCCATCGAAAATATATATATATGCTGATAAGATATAATATAATCTATAATAAATCAGACGACAAGCCTTTGTGATCTGCGTTATAGGGGCTGTAACATGTATCAACATGCCATATAATTAATTATACGAAGAAGCTTTAATTAATAATGTGCCATGATATGCATGCATTCATGCAGACGAACAAAGCGGGTAATGAAGAGATCGATCGAGGGGAGGTCATGAATGGGGGGGTGGGGGGTAGGAGGCGGCGCGAACGACGCGGTACTGCAGGTCTCAGTGACCCAGAATGATGAGGTGCTGGTCGGTGATCTGGATCTCCTCGACGTCGTCCGCCCTGTCGTCCTCGTCGTCGGCGGCCGAGGCCGCGGTGGAATCCCCTTTATGATCTGGGGACTTCCTGGCGTTCTTGGGGATGTAGGCTTCGTCGTCGTCGTCGTCGTGGGCGTCGCTGCTGTCGGGAGCGGGGGCATCTCCGGGGGGAGCGGGAACGGGGGCCTTGGCCGCATCGGCCGTGTCGTCGACGTCGTTAGCGTCCAGCTCGGCCATGGCGGCTCTCGCCAGGAGCATGCACATCAGGACCGCCGTGAGCAGCCATAGTCGCAGGTAGGCGGCCATCTTTAAACCCCAGGAAAAAAAAGAAGAAACTTTATGTTGGAGGGGGTGTGTATGGTGGGGGTGATCGTGGATTCGCAAGGCAATGCTGCCACAACCCACAATATCATGAACAACGGAGGGATAGGTAGTATTTAAAAGGGAAAAGGTTGGAGAGAAAGAGACGGCCGACCATCCAATAGGGGTTTTGACCAATTCAAAGGCTGCGGAAGAGGAGGTGCAGCGTTGTAGGGTCGGGCTGGAAGAGAGGAAGGAGATGGCGGAGGATTATTTCCTCTCCAAGTGTATGATCAAATGGCATGCCTGCACTTGCATTCTGTACGTACGGCCTCTCTCTCTCTCTCTCTCTCTCTCTCTCTCTCGCTTGTATGATAAAATTGAGTATATTCACATGTTCCATGATGTGCGGTGAAATCCTGCAGTGGTTAACGCTAATCACATTTCTTCTCTGTGCAACGCGATCGATCCCCATGGTTGCGAAGGAAAAGTAGCTGTTATAACTAATACGGATTAATGCGCAGGCACGCAGGAGGAAGCTGCCGAGGCCTACGACATCGCGGCGATCAAGTTCCGGGGCGTGAACGCGGTGACCAACTTTGACATCAGCAGGTACGACGTGAAGCGCATCTGCTCAAGCACCACTCTTATCACCGGCGACCTCGCCAAGCGCTCCTCTCCCAGGGACACCCCTCAGGCCACCGCCGACTCTGTGGAGCCGCAGCTGCCGGCCCCCCTCCTGGCCGCCGCCGCCAGCTCTACGGCCGGATCCCACGACATCACCGACATGGTGCTCACGACCAGCAAGTCCGAGCCATCCGCGAACCCCAACGACGCCGCCTCGCTGGTGGCGTCCTCCATGAGCAACTCGAGCTCGTCCATGGACAAGCGGGACAGCCCGAGGCACTCGAGCTCTCAGCAGATCGAGTGCTCCGACCTGTCCCAGGCATTCTACTACCCATCCCAAGCGCTCAAGTTTGAGAACGGCGAATGCACGGGCACTGCCAGCAGCGGCACGGCGGGGAACGCGAACTGGATGGCTGCAGCGGCGACAGCAGCACGCCCGGCTGGCTTCCCCGTGGTTCACCAGCTCCCCATGTTCGCACTGTGGAACGACTGAAAGATGTTTTCACGTTTGTCGGCACTTCTTTAACACCCCCCCCCCCCCCCCAAGTTGTCCTTTTTTTTGTTCCCTTGTTGCAAGGATAGGGATTAGGGATTTACAGAACGTTAGGCCAGGACAAGGAGCTCTAAGACCAACTTTCTCCCGAACATGTTATCCGAAAGATAACAATTTTTGCAATGGCAGCAGTGCCTTTCTATTCGGATCATCGCCAATGGCATCATTGCATCTTGGTACATAACATGCTCGTGCATGTGTTTCTCGCGGACGCACGCTTGCCTTTGTTCTCTCCATGCACACCACCATGATTACCTCCCCCCACGTACCGGCGAAAAGTCTTTCAGGCAGCGTTGGGCCAACCCAGACGGGTTAGATTTCAATGATTAGATTCAGTGTTGCTTAAAATTTTTTATGCCTTTTGAATCACCTCAATAGTTACGGAGAGAGAGAGACAGGGAGAGAGCTTGGAAAGAGAGAGACAGGGAGAGAGCTCGAGAATTTTTTCAAATGTTGGATTTTGTGGGGTTTTTTAACATCGAAAGTGAATGCCAGTAGTCGGGATGATATATTTTTTTTGAAAAAAAAACAGTACTCATAAAATGTCAAATTTGAATCTAAAGAAGAGTGTAAGTGTAGTTCTCTCGACTGCTGTTCTCACTGATCAATCTTCTCAAAGCTGATCACTCTTTTATTTTCAGATTCAAGATTTATGCTTTCATAAGAACGAACTCCAAAAATTGATATGAGAACATCCAATGAACTGTGTTTTTTTCCAAACGCGCTCTTTTAGACGTGGTTTATCATGATTCCATACTCATGCACACTCCAATTTCTCCCACATGCATAAGCGTGATGCTGTGCCTACATATGCGTCCTATCTGCCACATGCATGCTCATGCGCATTCCAATTCCTCCTATCCTTACGATTACTCTCTTCCCTGCCTGCAACTTGTTCGAAGGCTGTGGTTATCGAACAAGACCTGTGGCCGAACGAGCTTTTGATGACGATGGGTTCCATCTGTCGTGGCTCTCTATACTTTAGCCAGATTTTTTTGCTATGAATCGACTCGGACCATATGGATGTGGTTGAATCTTCTCTCTCTCTCTCTCTCTCTCTCTCTCTCTCTCTCTCTCTCATGTCATTGCTGCTGTTCCCATTCTCCTTTCTTCGGACGGATTGATCGTATGTTAGTGTACAATATTTTGATGATACTCTTCCGGTAATGTAATGTTTAGCCACCGGTAGGTCTCACGATCCTCTTCCACTTGTTCATGCAACGTTTGGAGTATCACGATATTGCATCCGTGTTGAAAGAGATCGCGTGGTTTGACCCACCAAGGGGGGTGGGGAGAACTTGTCATCGAGGTGCGTGCCCGGTAGCATCTTTGGGGTGTTTAATTTTTTTTTTCCATGCCGAAGTGCTTTGTCGTCTTCCGCTTCTAGAAGATGAGCGGAGGCTTAAATAGGGTTCTCTTTACCCTGCCGGTCGCGTTTGCCGATGGGGAGAGGAGGTGGAAAGGGGAGCGGAGGAGAGGGGGAAGAGGGGGGATCGGAGCTCGCCGTACGCCGTCCGTGGCAGATAGAGATTTAACAGTAGATTTTAGCTCTCTCTGCATCTCCCTCGGCTGGATCCGCTTCCCAGTCTGTCCGCAGACAAAATCTATAGGACAAGATAGTGAGATACTTCCCATCAAGGACTCATATTTACTCCTCTCTCTCTCTCTCTATCTTTTTTTCTCTCTCTCTCTCTCAAACGTCCTCTCTGCAATCCTGCATCCACAGGCTCTGAGAGCTGATCAGGGCTAGAGGCCAAGGACTCGGTCTAAGCGGCCGGTGTGGTACTCTCGTGAGCCAAAAGCTCAAAAGCAAAGATAAGATAACAGGAAAGCTGGGGTTGTTTGTTTCTGCATGCATGGACCAGTGGAGGGGCTGTGGGCTGTCAAAGGGAAAGAGAAGGGAGGTGAAGAAAGCAGTAGAGGGCTCGCCCTCCCGTTTCCAAGCGTCAAAGCCAGCATGCTGCCCACAAAAAATGGCAAAGCTAGAAACTGGTCTCCCCGTGTCTTCTTCATCTGCCAATCTCTGGTGAAGGTGACAACGTGCATAAGGAGCACCTGAGCTCCTCGTGTTCTGGTTCAGAGGGGCGTCTAGGGAGCCACAAGGGTCATTCTGGGAATTAGCTCCAAGAGCAGCACTCGTTGGCCTGCAGGCCACAGTGAGGAAGACACATTCCAGCATTGGAGACGAAGACAAGGTGGCAACAACTGGCAAGTGGCGAAGCTCCGGTTTCAAGGGGAATGGGCTTTGAAAGCCTTCTTTGCTCAATATGCTGTGTAAATTATGCTGTTCCTCTCCTCATGGGGTATCAAACTATCATATGATGCTCTCTCTCTCTCTCTCTCTCCATAAAAACATACAAAGGCAGGCAGGAAGCATGGGGCTTGTCCACATCCATCCCCACTATTTATTCCCTCCCCGCTGTCTCTCCCATTCCAACATCCACCACCAATCCACAGTGACCCCAGTACATCAACTCCATGGCCGATAGCGCGTGTCATATTAGATGCTCCCACGCCTTCTGTTGCACAAAAATGGAACTCTCCCATGGGAGGAGGGCCCTTTCGCTTTTGGGGTTGCCCTGCTCGGGAAACCCCCACCACCGCCCGGGTTCCTGTCTTTTCGAACTCTTTCTTCTCTATATTTCTTTTTCCTTGAATTTTGGATTCCTTTGCAATGGAAAAAAGGAGCATCACTTTCCCTGAATCCATGCCTTCAATTTCCATTCCTTCTCTCTTGCACCTTGGGACTCTCACCCCCACCTCCATATGAATACAAGGTAGAAAACCCCTCCCAGGATTTAAAACCCATTATGAGACGAAAGGTTGATGCAGAGAGGACTCTCACCCCCACCACCATATTGACTCTCCTGTTGGGGGGGCCTTGAAGGGGACCTTTCTTCCTCCCCGGGTCCTCTCATGTCCTTGCCCTGAATGCCCCTGCATGGCTGCTAGCCTCCAAACAGAACAACAGGTTTTGAGAGCGGGACGGGCGGATGGGAACAGGGAGGTGGACGAACCGTGTGAAGCCTGTTTTCCTCTGAGAGCTGCTGCTGAGAGCTCGACAGCGACGCCGCCCCTTGTGCTCAAACTACAAGGTGTTGGGTGCGTTGATGGGGGGAAGCATATGAGTGTGGGGTCGTTTCAGAATCCTGGTTGGCGGATAGCGATCTCTTGGAGGAGATTACGAACCAAACACCGCTGCTGCAGTGCAGATGCTGGTCGCTTTTATCTTACCGTGACCAGACTGCTGGTCCGGCCTTGTACAAGTAAATAGTTTTGAGGCATATTTTTATGAGATTTTTGTAAAATAAAATATTATTAGCATCAAATTTGTTTGAAAATATTATTAATTTTTTTATATTAATAATCACATCATTACGTAAATTAAATATTATATAAATATCATCGTAATAATCATATGTTATCACTCGTGAATTTAATCATAATTAACTTTAATCAGATTTATAAAAATAATAAAATATCTACAGTTAGAAATAAAAAATAAAAATATCTTGCATATCTGTCTCCTCCCTCTCACCGCCCACCCTCCCTCCCTCCCCTTACGGGATCCCCCCTCCCCCCCATGGAGCCATCGTGAAACACTCTGCCACCCCTCACCTCCGGCGAAGTATGCCCCCCCCCCTCCCAATTATCCATGTTGCTCCACCCCTCACCCCTCTCCCTGCTACTCTGCCCACCCCCCACCCCCCCGGTGTTGCTCCCCCTGCCACCACCCCTCCCACTTCTGGCGACCCCCCCCCTCGCCTCCCTGCTACTCCGGCAAAACCCCCCTCCCACCTTTGGCGACCACCCCATCCCTGCTACTCTTTTCCCGTGGGAGATGGAAAATTTCCCCCTTTTCTTTTTATTAAATAAATTCTTTTTGTTTGGGGTGTTTGATGTTTGTTTATTTTTTTATGTGCGAAGACGTGTGTGTGATTCACGATATGACAATTTATTTAGACTTCGAGATGATGAGTTGAAAGTCACGAGACTCACATTTAATCTTCGAGGGATGTGAGCCCAATATTTAGGACGGTGATACAAAAAGGAGTGATTTGATGCCTAGGGTGAGACTCGAACTCGGGTGACCTGGTAATCGCTCAACTCTCCGTACCATTTCGCTAAATTTCCCGTTACCAAAAAAGAAAGTCACGAGTGCATCGCCCGACAAAAAAGGGTATCGAGTCGTAACCCAAAATTTGTCGTAATATGTAGGTTATGACATTAATTAATTATATCTCTTCGATGAGAGAAAATCTTTGATTAATTATTGAGAGAAAGCGTCATATGCCCTAAAGTTTATATTAATGCATGTATGAGTGCAAGGATTTTTATCATTTGTAATGAGGGATGAAATTGTCCGCAACGAGATCTTCTTGATTAGCTAGGAAGAAATCCTGCATTACTCTTAATTATTTCATTCTGATCTTTGTTATTATTTATTATTATTATTATTTAATCCCTAATTATTTCAATCTTATTATCTTTTATTTTTTAGATTTTATTATATTTTCACCGTTTTAATTCTGCTATATTATTTATTTTTTTCATTGTTTTGATTTTTTATTTTTTGTTGTTTTGATTTAGTTATATTATTATTTTTCATTGTTTTGATTTTATTGTATTTTTATTTTGATCTGATTATATTTTTTTGTTGTGACTCGAGCCACAAAAACTCTCGAAAGAGAAGTTTACATAAATTTATCTAAATTAACTCTTTTGGAGATCTTTAAACCAAGAGTTCTAACAAAATTTCGGCAGCAATCTTCCCCTGTCCCGAAACATGTTGGGGTGATTAAACGGGTGCTTATCCACGAGAAGTCAGAGATAATCCTAATTAATTGAATGCTCATCGAGCGTTCGTATTCACCCACAGTGCCGTATCTCCGAGGGCTAGTCTGCCAAGGGACTGGGGTCGCTCGGATCCTCCGGGTGGAATTGGAATTAAGCTGGTGTATCTATTCAGCCAGAACGATCTAGCTCAACCCGCGAGTCGCACTTTAGATCAAAAAAATGGAATTTAACTATTATTGGGTCCAAAATGAATAGTTAAATGACAATATTCATACTGTTTACCCTCTTCTTGAGCAATTGCTCCTCCGGCAGGAGAGGGGAGCCTTTCCCCGTGGCAGGGACGACGGGGATCACCGGCTTGAACCCCCGGACAAGCAGGACCGGCGGCACAGTGACGAAAGAGGTAGAAAAAGGTTTCCAAGGAGGTGCCGGATCACTTGGTTGAAGAAGAACAGAGGAAACTGCAAGGGTGCCGGATCACCTAACAATAGCTACAGCGGGGGGGGGGGAGGCGGTGAAAACCCAGGTAGAAGCAGCCATAGCCAGGACGGAGACTAGGCCTTCCTGGAGCATGGACCTCAGCTATGACACGAGCGAGTCCGGACACCACAACCTTGACCGTGGCAGACTACATTTCTGGACTTGTAATGACCATGGTCACTGTGCCGAAACAGAGTATCGGTGGGTTGATTACACCAAGAGGATTGGGAGAGACACAGGAACCCAAATGCAGCCAGGTATGGGGGCTGGGACAAGCCCAATTCGGGATCATGTTTAAGCACGTGCAAGTAGCTATGACATATATTGATGTGTTTCAATCCAAAATAGATTCAAGGTTATATGTCGAAGTCTAACATGGATCCAAGTATCGCTCTAGGAAAATATCTCCTTCAATCTTTCTTACACAATATTTTAGATCCATAGCATCTAATATTGTTTAAGATACCAAATTGTCACATCGAAATTGCAAAATGTGAGCTCCCGGCTATGGACCCAACTAAAAAGATTAAGTGCCTGTATAAAAACAACCTTACATTTCTTCCCAGAATCTTAGAAGCATCATGCATTTTATGAAAATCTTCTCTAGAACGTGATTAGGCTATACTTAATGGTCTAGTCAGGTCTAGGGTTTAGCGCACTAACGGCCTATAAACTAAATCAGATTTAAGGTTTTTATAAAACTAGGGTTTTAACGCTCTCTAAGACCCATAAAGATTTTAACATTATCCCAAATTAATTTTAATCTTAGTTGATTTAAAGACTCGTGCCGATTATTGTAAATATAAATTTTAATTGACATTATATTTAGTTGATGCTTCACACAATTATATTTTAATTTACCATTATATTATTTTATCATATTTATTCAAGATGCAGAGGAAGATGCCAATGGATACTACAAAAGAGGCCAACTCTGGAGAGTGAAACTATTAAACACATGATAACTCAAATGCAAGAGTTGAATAAGTGGGAAACAGCATAAGGAACACCTCATTTTTATGCTCGAAGCTTTCGACTCTACAGTTCACTTCATACCCAATTAAAATGTATATCCTATTTATGTGACACTTTGCAGCCGACCCTTAATGGAATCTTGCTTCAAAATCCAGTCATACAAATAGTGAATCAATGATGCTTGAAACAAAAAATTCTGGTGGGAACAACTTTCCTGATCTCAAGTACTAATTTGATGTGACTTGACTCATCTGAGATCATCTGTGCACAGAAATCAAAAACTAATGACAACCAGTTCCAACAACTGAAATAAGCCTTTTTGAAGATAGATTTGCTTGCAATAACTACTTAGCAAGAAAAAAGAATCTAGGAAATGTAAATTTAATATTTTCTTAAGAATAACTCAGATTGACTGTATTAAGAAAACCACACAAGATGTATCACTTAATATGTGGAATTGCTTGGAGGTAACCTCCTTTTAAGAAGATTATATCAAACCTGGGTTTCTCCTTTGAACCTGACAGTATTCTCAAAAGGTAAAATAATAGAAAAGATGACTTCAAAATCTCATAGCAAAGTATGGATCAAGAAGAACCATGTCAAAATCCATAGAACATGGCATCTTAATGGCTGTTGTCGCAGGATGCTTCCCGCAGAAATTTTTGGGACAAGGTTTAAGGCCGCGTTTGATAACATTTGTTGAGGGGATTCCAATCATTGGAATCCCCGACAACAAAAAATCTAATGAAACTTTGTTCTCATAGGTTTTCGCGTGCGTGAGATTTTATGGGGAGAGAGACTCTAGGCACAAAAATGGCCGGAGCTCTTGAATCCCAATAACCTCCTTTAACCCAGCTTCTTAGGATTCGCAATGATCGTTAATCCATGACACTGCACACTGGAGTACAGAAAGAGAATTTTAAAAATTTCTCCCACTACGGTGGTGTTACCAAACGAAGCCTAAGTTAAAGTTAAATACCAGTGGTACAAGTACAAACCTGAAGTCTATAAGAAGAGATGATGGTCTAAGAGACACCAAGAAATATTGAATTCTCATTTTAATTCATAATCAACAATCTGATTAATTACAAATGTTACCAGCAGTGAATAATTTTATATAAATATAGTAGGATATATGGTAAGATTTAAAAACTACAAAAATAGAGATTTCCTTAACTAATAGATGGTAGAATCTGAAACTATCAAGTTTTGTATGGCTGGAGTTGACTTCCAGAAAGAGCACAAGGAGCGGTAAAGTTGGATGCAATCCAATGGTCCAGCAAGGGAAGATGAAGATGAGTCACTCATTGGTTCCAGCTGAGTCTGTAGAGGGTGCACTGGAATTATATTTTGTGGAGGGGATCCCAATTCGGTTGCCGTGAAGAACCTACATGAGAAGAAAGGAAAGGACACAAACATGGAACATTGGGGCAATGCAGACTGATAGGGCACCATTTTGCATTTGGGGATTAAACAATGATGGAATTGAGTATAAAACTAGAGATCATAAGCCTATTATTTCAAACTGGACTTGTAAACTAAACGGAATTTTTCCTCATCTAATGCTCACATGTCATTAGACATAGGATAGACAAAAATTGAGAAATTGTAACCGT
This sequence comes from Amorphophallus konjac, assembly GCA_022559845.1. NCBI lineage: Eukaryota > Viridiplantae > Streptophyta > Magnoliopsida > Alismatales > Araceae > Amorphophallus > Amorphophallus konjac. Next base: position 442,698,219 of record CM040120.1, read on the forward strand.
AAAGAATGAAACCGAGTAAACATAAGCATTCAATTCTACGGATGGGATTGAGCTGATAGTGAGGTCAGAACTTTTACAGTCCATGGATGTGATTCAACACTCGTATATATTTGTGAGGAGGAAAACAGAAGCAGGTCGTATGGAAATCATCTAATTTTTTTTCTATCTACTACAAACTTGTCCAAGGGAAAGGATGCGTGGTACCTCATCTCCATCCTTAATTCCAAAATGCTTTGACAAATGCCTGGTCTGATTACTTTCAGATCCTTGTAAGATAAACAGAAATGACCCCATACAAGAGACCTGGGCATCAATAATTAGATGGTATGCATTCGGTTTCTTCCATTAGCACAGTAGTTAAGTTAAAGAAGAAAGCTCATTTAAGTGTTTAATAACTAGGAAACCATGACACTTTTGGACTAAGGTAGGATACCTAAATTCGAACAAAAGACATGAACTTTCACCAAACCTTCATAACTAAATCAGTGTGAGCAAATGAACAAACAGTTCATACCAGGAGATCATGCCTTCTCTTTTGGGTGATCGAGTAAAAATCTCCTCCACCGCCAAGTTCAACTACAACTACAACCAGCCATCTCCCCCAGGGTCCTCCTTAGCTTAGGCCCCAATAAATGGTGCAATCTCTCAGGCCTTCTGAACAAGAAGGGGGGGGTGGAGTGGTGCCGACGAATTTTAGGGATTGCCTATGCTGAAAAGGCAATTTGGAGTGGAAAAATGGAAGTTGGGCAAATGAAAAATGGAATGAATGAATACCATTGACGAAGAGTCAGAAAGAGAGTAGGGGCCACGGAGAAAATAAAAAAAGAAGACAAAAAAGGACTAACTCTTGACGTCTCCGGAGCCCAATTCTGTGGGATCATAGTCTAGGTGGTTCACTATGGGACTGGATATTCGTATGTGGTGACGAAGGTGGAGGCACAACAACCATGGGAACAAGCAACAGAGAGACACACCACCTCAGAGCCCGTAATGTCTCACACAGTACTCCAAGACCTACCTACTAGGGCAGATCATCTCCTTCACTCTTGACCCATTCTTGTAGATTTTGAATGTAGGAACTATCCTCACATTCTCGATGTTGGCTACATCTAGGCATTCATCCACATCCACCTGTTTAAACAATGCGAAATATAGAAGAGAAAGGTGAATCATCCGGTGGGGGAAGGGGAGCCCCATCACCGGAGATGGGGAAGATGACCCCGCCGGAGCAACAGAAGGAGGGGGGAGGAAGAATGGCGTTGGTGTCTCCCTGTCCAGGGTGGAAGAGATAGAGGGAGAACATTTGCTCATCTGCCATACACAAATTAACAACAGTAATATATATACGGCTCGACATCTCGTGGGTACAGCTTCTAGGTACGTAGCAAGTATGCACATCATTGTAGCAGTACTCATAATTAATCACCGCACGTATTAACAACAGTGCACAATATGTATAATGGATGGAATTATTGGTTCCTCGATAGATCACTATTGACCACCTCCCTAATCTCTCTCGGATAGTACTGTACAATGTACGTATCTCGCTCACCTGTTTCATATCCTCATATAGTCCTCTGGGCAGAAGTGGAAATCGGCATCCACACCCCGAAACTTGATGGCTGCTCTGTCATACGCACTGCAATACAATTCCCACAGTTCACAACTCTGAATTCCACTCTTGTTCAGAGAAAACCATGTTGACTGGAATCGGGAAAATTACAGGGGTGGACAAGGGAATACCGGGCAGCAGCATGGGCAGTGTCAAATCCACCTGCAAGAGACGAATCAAACAAGGTCATGATCCCAGTTCCATCATCAATCAGATTTATCATCCCCCCAAACTCAGAAAAAAACCGGCCAAATGAAGAGCAAAACCACCAAATCCCATCAACAATTTTTTTTTAAAAAAAAGGGGTGAAAATGCGATAAAAATCTCTCATCATGTTCATAGGCAAACAGGACCAAAATACATACCCAAATAGACCTGTTTCCCACAGTCCCTGCACAGAGAGTTTGGGAAGAATTTAGTGTGTGAACTCGCTCAAGGAAAAGTTTTCATGATTGCAAGATGAAGCCAAGAAGACACATGGTTAATTTTATCGTTGTTCTTAACAAAAGAGAAATCAAGACATTTAGGGAGGGAGGCTAACCAGAGGTGGGATTCCCACCGGCCGGTCCGCCGGTAGAAGGTGACGCCACGGTGTTGGGACCTCCGAGACCTCGATCCCTGTCAGCTCTTCTTGGCCGCCCGTGGTGCCTCGGCCGCGGTCCTCTATACGGCCGCCATGCCCACCACCGGGTCATGGCAGAGTTTCGCCCCATCCAAGTGCGAGCGCGGCGGCAGCAGCATGGCGGCACCGGAACCCCCTCCACCAACACCTCCTCCCGCTCTGCCTTCCCTCCCGCCGCCGGCCATGGGAAAGAACTGGTGCATCACCACCCCCGACAGCTCCCTCTAGGCCGAGTATCTCTCCTCTGGAACGTGGCCGGCGCTGCCAACGGGAAACCCGAAGATCCGGTTGCTGCCGCTACTACTACTGCCCTTGCCGAAGATGGGGAAGATGACCCCGCCGGAGGAAGAGAAGGAGGGGGAGGAAGAATGGAGTTGGTGTCTCTCTGTCCGGGGTGGAAGAGAAAGAGGGAGAAGATTTGGGAGGAAATCGGGACATAAAAGGAGGTAAAATTGAAAATTTCGGGCGCCAACCATGGCACCCTCGGGGTAGCCCCTACCCCTACACTTCTTTTTTTCTTGTTTTCTTTTTTTTTTAAATTAATTAATTTATTCCTACGTTTTCTTAAAAACATAATAATTATTAATATATATATCGACGTTCACTCGTAGTGTTAGTACATGTAATATTTTTCGACGCTTCGTGTATAACTGTGAGAATAAATGGGCCATATACTTATGTTTAAATGAAACATCGGTATAATAATTGTAATCTTTCCAAAACGTAGGAAAAAATAGAATATACCTACGTTTTCCTTAACCGTAGGTAAAATATGTGACTATAGATAGTCTTTATTGTAGTGTGATTTGTAGTCTAAAGGAAGAAGTTGAGCTCCCCTATCATGCTCATCTCGAACTCATCCTTCATTAAAATCTTAAAATCCTTGGACAATGAAGGGTTAGTAACATAAAATATAATGCAATCTACATAAATTTGTACCTATTAGCATGTTGTTATCTTTAACAAAGATGAATAAGGTTAATTTTATCAACCTATACTCTTGTAAAACCATAGTTCAATAGAAATTGACTTAGTCTCTCATATCAAGTTTTTGGAGCTTGCTTCAGTCTATACAGAGCCTTGGTGAGTCTATAGATATGGTTAGGAGTTTTTGGACCTTCAAATCTTGGAGGATGCTCTACATAGACCTCCTCCTTAATGAATAAATTAAGGGAGACACTCTTCACGTTCATCTAAAAAACTTGATGAAGTGAGAGGTGACAAATACAAGTAGGATCTTAATGATCTCCAGTCTTACAACAAGAGCAAAGGTTTCCTCATAGCAGTATATTCCCTCTTCTTGGTAATAGTTCTGAGCTACCAATCTATCCTTGATATGTATTACTGCTCATGTTTTATCTAACTTATTCTTAAAGACCTATTTGATTCCTATTACTATGTGGTCATATAGTCTAGAAACTAGGGACCAAACTTTATTCTGCTAAATCTGGTTTAGTTCCTCCTACATGGCCATAACCTAAGAGTCATCGTAGATGACATCCTCAACTCTCTTGGGTTCCACCTGAGACAAGAATGTAATATGATGAAAATATTGTAGTTGGTTGCGTGTACTTACTTGGGTAGATGGATCACCTGTTATATTTTTCTTTGCATAATCACGTGCATACCTCCATTGTCTCGAAAGTCCTACATTAGGTTAATCCTCTTATCTCAATTCTTCAATTGATGGCTCATCCTTCTTCTCAACTCCATCTATTGGACCTAGTCCTTGCTACTCTTTTGGATGATCTCTACCTTCTCCTTCATCTATTTTCTTTGACTTGTCACCTGATCTTGCAACATCAACTAAAAGGAGAGTCAAGTTTCTCTTCATTAGTAGCATGTGCCTCATCAAAGGTGACATGCACAGAAATTTCTACAGTGATTTTCATTGGAAATCGTGTAGGCCCTCTGGTTTGATGCACAGCCTAAAAATATTTCTTCATCTGATTTAGTATCAAACTTACCAAGATCATCCTTACCATTATTCTAGATCATGCACGGACAACCGAATGACTTGAGGTGATTGATCTTGGGCTTATTTCCTTTATACAACTCGTAAGGTTTTTTTTTGGTATGGACTTGATCATGACTCAGTTGACAATATAGCATATAGTGTTGACTATTTTTGCCTAGAAGTACGTAAAGAGATTTATCTCATTCAGCATTGTTCTTGCCATCTCTATCAAAGTCCGATTCTTTCTTTTGTCTACACTGTTTTGTTATAGAGTTCTGGTAGCTGAGAAGTTATGGGTTATGTTGTTCGCTTCACAGAACTTCTTGAATCCTTCATTCTCGAACTTTGTGTTATGATCACTTCTCAAGTTCGTGATCTTGTACTTACCACATTTCTGAATTTTTCTACTAAACTTCACAAACTCATCGATACTCTCATTTTTATGAAACAAAGAGAATGTCTAAATGAATCTAGAATGGTCATCAACGATGACATATCCATATGCCTTTTCACTCAAACTTGGAGTTCTAAATGGTCCAAATAAGTAATTCCAGAGGAGATGTTATCCTTATATTATCATTTACCTTAAATAAGGCTTTGGTCTACTTACCCTCTGCACATACTTTGCACATTCTCAACTGCTGCTATAGTCCATGGATGACGGGCAGTCCCTCTACCAGGTTCAACTTGGTGAGGTTCTTCATGAGGGAGTGGCTGGCATGTCCAAGCCTTATGTGTCACAATTCCATCGTAGGGTTGTCCTTAGCCATTAGGAAGATGCTCTGTATTCCTACATCATCTTAATGCACAACATATAGGTTCTTCTCTCTATAGGCACAGAATTTGACTTCCTTTGACTTGGCATCCTATATTTTGTAGGCCTACTTGAATGCCACTTCATCATATCCACTATCACATAGCTAGCTTACACTCAACATGTTAAACTTCAGTCCTTCCACCAGTATTGCTTCCTCTATGTGGGTCTCTCCTTCATCTCCAATTAACCCAATACCAATAATTTTTGCTTTGGCGTTATCTCTAAAGGTGACGTGTCCAGCTCTTCCTTTACTCAAATCGTTGAACATGGATTCATTCTCAATCATATGTCTCGAGCACCACGGTCTAAAAACCACTTTAGATTCCTCATGCTCAATCCCACTTGCAAAGAGTTTAAAGAATAATTTTAAAGACCCAAATGGCTTATTTTAATCCATTTAAGTGTCTACATGTAAGTCTGCATGCAGAGATAATGAGTTAAGGTTCTTTCTAAAGATAAAGTTAGGGTCTGAGGTCAGGACTTTACCATTCATCCTATCATATATACTTGGGGATGGACCTGTCCAGTTGTAACTCTTCTACTGTACTACATGTTTCTATACGGGTCTAAAAGATGCAGTAGATGACTTAACATGGTGATAATTGTGTACATTTTTATATGTTTATTCACGTTGCGCAGATTATTTACAGGATTTTAATGGAAGTAATTATGAGACTTTTATAGTTAATCTTATTCTCATATAAAATTTAGAATTTTATGTATAAATAATTAAATATTAAGTCATGAAATAATATATGGGATTTGAGATATATTTAAGAGAAATAGATATTATATAACTTTTGAATCTACATTTGATAATATTATATTCTTTGAGAGATTAAATTATAATTTTATTGTGTGTAGGGGTCTACGATGATTGTGGTAATAAAAACAAATATTTCATCAACATAGCTAGTTTGTACATCATATATACATATATATATAAGTAAAGAAGTCATTCTGACTTTGGACCCATGTGGCTTCACCGGTTGACGGAAATACTATATGAACCCACAACCGTGTATGCATTTCATAAAAATGAATAAAATAGAGCTACACATATTCGTTGAATAATAAAATTGACATCCTTATTATGCTAAGTGGGCACCAATTAATGTTACTCCTCAATTCATAATACTTATTTACAAGTCCTCCTCAATCTCAAACTATTTAGTGAAATATCTGAGGCTCTTGAAGTGTTTAGGAAAAAGAAGTATTCCATAAGGGGTGCTTATCAAATAAATATGTGATCATGAATAATTATAAATAAATATCATGATTAAAATTGTTGTTTTCTAAGTACGGTGAAACTAAATAAAATGATGAGATTTTTATAAATAAATTATTGTTATAAGTGAATTAAAAAAATTAGTATTAAAAATATATTATTAAATATATCATTGCATAAGATTAAATAATACATAAATGTCATATTAAATTATCTACGTGTATTTTTGGGAAATTCTTGACAAAAATTGATATTCTTGTAAATAAAATGACGTATTAGTATAATATGATTTTACATAATGATATGTCTGTTAATATATTTTTAAAAATATTTTTATATTTTTATATTTAATAATAATTTATTTATAAAAAATCTCTAAAATCATTACGTAGTTTTTAACAGATATTTCTAAATATATACGCGCGTTGAAATCGGAGACGCCGCGGGTACGGATCAGACCCAGTTCCGTGACTTCAGAGCCTCTTCTCGGACTCGTTCTCGGTGTTTGGATCAGCCCGTTTTTTTACCGAAACCTGAATCCGACCGGCTACGGGGGCCGTGACCGGATCCCTCATTCCCTCCACTCCCCGCAGACGGAGGGAGAGAGAGGAAGCAGGGAGAGGAAGACGACCCCGACCCAGACCACACCCCCCCTTCTTCTTCCTCCAGCTCCCCTCCTATGGAGCCCCGACCTGTAGCCCTAACCCTAGCCCTCGTCGTCCTCCTCACCGCCAACTGCCCTCTCCCTTCCTTCTCTCTCCTCAGCCACGCTTCTCACCTCTCCTCCTCGGCTTCCGCCATTTCTCCGTCTCCCCCACACACTGGTCCTCCTCCTCCTCCTCTGCCCCCTCCGCCTCCCCCTCCCCCTCCCCCTCCGCCTCCTTCTCCGCCTCCGCCATCGCCACAGAGGCAGCCTCCTCCTCCTCCTCCGAGTCGTAGTACGCTGTCCGCCAAGCCCAGCGAGGCGCAGGACGTGCCGGGGAGGCTCCGCTCGGGCCGACCACCGGGGCCCTGCAATGGCGGCGCGCTGGGGTGCTCTCGGGGCTCGTCTCAGTACCGGGGATCCCGCCGCCCTCTCCGGGAGCCGACGCGCCCCGCTCCACGCGCGGGGAGGGCGCTTAGTCTGGGGGAGAAAGTCGGGTTCTCCTTCCTGGCGGCCATGGTGGTTTTGCAGTTTGTGTTTAGTAGCTTCCTCATCTACACGCGGTGGCAAATCGGGAAGGTTGGGTATGAGCGGCAGGTGGGTTTGTCTTCCCGCTCTGCTTCGTCTTCCGCCACTTGATCTGTAGCTTCTGGGTTGAGGACTTGGGCCGCGCGGGCTGCGATTTTCTCTTTCGTTTTATGCGATGGTCCTCAATTTGTTGAAGACACGATATTCGTTTCGATGGGCACAACTAATTGTTGGGAGCTGATGTCCTGGGATTCATGGTTGGTATATAAGAGGTGGGAGGTTCTGTCGATCGGATCTCTCCCAAAGTTACACATTGTAAATGGGTAAATGCCGAATGATGCTTTTCCTTTGTTATCTTTTTGTTCTTCTTCTTCTTCTTCTTCTTCTTCTTCTTCATCTCTCTCATTTTGTTTCTTACTTGATGTTGCCGATTTGTGTACACTGATGATTTAAGCAGAGAATGATTGAGCGTTACAATTTTGCCTGGAGGCTACGATTCTGAGATTTATGCTATAGTAGTATAGTCTGTCTTTAATTTTTCCTATTTAGTCGTAACATGTCATGGAAAGTTGACTGTTTTCAATGTTAATTCCTTGCTACTTCTGGATACCATGATGTTCTCTATTTTTGGTTAATGGGATACTTGAAATCTCTTGTGGAGATCTCTTGCGTGAATGCCTATGTGAGAAGAGCTGGGTAGAAATTTGCCTCGGACTCAAAGGGCTGTTGACGATGACTCCCTTGTTTTTGGTCCCATTGAATGAAAAATTATTTATGTCATTTAGTTAGGGATGATCAAAGTGTCAGTTTTGTTAGTCTTGCGATGGATGCATGTGGATAAATTGGTTGACATATGTGGATATGAATTCATGTCTCTAGTCACACCTAACTGGCTTTTATGTTGGTGTTTTAATATCATATCAGAACCAGCCCATAGTCAAGGCATTTCTATGCTGCTTTGGCTCTTCTTCTGTTTCTATGGATCCTACATATTTCTGCATGCGAAGCCATTCAGACTTGTGTGCACAAGCTGGAACATGATGGACACCGTCTTTTCTATTAGGTCCATATTGTTTTTTGAAGGTGACTATTAGGTCCATATTGGTTGGTTACAGGTAAGTTGTGTGCTTTATTTGGAAATGGGCATCTACATCTATGCAATTGGTTTTGAATTGGATGCTTTATAGTTTTCCACCAATGCTTCTAAGCTCCAATAGGTTGAGAAATAAGGAAAGTCAACTAAGGGCATATCTTATTTGGGATTTTTGGTTTTAAGCCCCTAAAATCTTTCAATATTAGGAAAAAGTCCTTCTAATTCACTTATTAAAGCCCCCAAAATCTCTTCCGTTATAGATAAAAGCCCCCGCCGTCCGTCACTGTGAGGTACGGTCTGGTTAAACTAACCTAACCATGGTCTAACTTAATTAGAGAAGAGAAAAAGACTATAATACCCTTGTCTAACCCCCCAGAGAGAGAGAGAGAGAGAGAGAGGAGGCAGCGGGCATGGGGAGGCGGGTCACTGGGACACTAGTGGGGGTGGTTGCACGGGTCACCGGAGCACCGCCGCCCTCCCTGCTGACCTCCCCACACTCGTCGGAGCCAGAGTAGGCGCCTGGTCGGCTGAGCCCTGGTGGCGCTCACCTTCGTTGGCTGCGACAGCGGCAGCACCATCGGCCCTGCAACATTGCTGTCCCATGCTGCTTGTCTACGCATCAGCCACGCTATAGATCGCTAGTTGCCGATCAACCCCTGCATCGCCGTGAGCCCATTGTGCCAACTGTTGGACTGTGCCGGCCAAGCCGCTGCGACTTGTCCCCATCAAATCCAGCCAACCCTTGCATGCTAACACTGGAAGCCCGCACCATTGTCTGTCCGACGACACCGCACCGGTCACTGCCCAGCCAATCTCCCCTCCAACATCACTGCTGCCCATGTTGTTGGTCACCACGCCACTCAATCTCTCTCTCCCTCTATGTTCTCCATCGCAGGCCAGCCACTTGCCCACGCAGATGCTCGCCACTAGCTAGTCCCACCCTCTAGCACCAACCGCTGCCACCCACCATCATACACGGACAGCTCACCGCTGCCACAGCCCCGCGGCAGGCGCAGCCAGCACCGTCGCCACGGCAGCTGCCACCCCGCATGCTACATGTAGCAGCTCGCCATTCGGTTGTTGGAACGCCGTCACCTCTGGAGCAGGACCCGCAGCTCTCATAACCATCTTCCTGGGGGTGGTCGCAGGGGTCATCTGAGCACCTCCTGGTCGCCCTTGCCCTCGTCGGCTGTGACAGCAGTAGCACCACCGCCCTCCATGCTGGGCTTCGCCCTCGCCACAGTAGTCATTCTCGCCCTCGCCGCCATAGTCGCCAGTGCTACTCTGATGGTTGGGGGGGGGGAGGGGGGGAGCAGAGTGGAGGTGGCGGAGGTGGGAGGAGGGACAGGTGGAGAGGGAGAGCAGGTGGGTGTCGGGGTGGGGGGGAGGGCCGAGCTGCCGGGCAGTGGGGGTGACAACGCCTGTTCTCCCCCCGCCGTTGTCCCACAACAACATCGGCAGTGGCAGTCGGCGGCGGTGCTCGGAGAGGGAGAAAGAGCGAGAGAGAGAGAGAGCCTGGAGAGAGAGAACATGAGGGTAAATGGGAAATAAAAAATTTAATGGGATAGGGGAAGGAATATTCTCCAGAATATTCTACTTTTTTGACATTTGTTAAGCCAAGGGGCTTTTTACTAAGGGTTTAAAGATTTTGGGGACTTTTGATTTGGATAGGTGGATTATAGAGGCTTTCTCCTATTTTTGAAAGATTTTTGGGACCTAAAACCAAAAATCCCATCTTATTTATATTGTGTTAAAGGTGAAAATATGTGAAAGAAATTCTGGGAATGGAAATGTGGTTAATTATGTCTTTCTATTGATGGCAGATTTTTTTCATAATTCCTCCATCGCAAGTGCTCATTTATGGTTGTTTTGTCTTTGATCATGGTGCCTTTCAAGTAATAATAGTGATCATCTGTAGGCAATTTTCTCTCTCTAGCCTTTTCTAGAGAGAGGCTCCGGGATAGCAGGGGTCTCGATGTGTCCGGCAAGGCCCGACCGCTTCCCTATGGGGGGCGGCGGCCCTCGCCGGCATGCACTGGCAACTCTGAGTTTGGCTCGACCAGTGGAAGGAGGCGACCTTCGGGTAGACTTTACGGCATGAAGAAGCTCTAGTGGTCCGGAGGAGGTGTCGCGGGAGGGAGGGGCCACACGGGGAGTTGCCAGTCGTGCAAGGGGCCATGTTAGGCTCTGCCGGAGCCCGGAGGGAGCATGCGAGAGCGTCGGAGATGTTTCAGATGTGGGGTCGTCGGCCATCTCCGTAGGGATTGGGCTTTGCAGGAGGTCGTTGCTTGGGTGTGGACAAAAGGGGGCTGCGGACCAGGCTTTCCTATAGAGAGGTGCTCCGGTCCTCAGGTGGTGGTTTTGTGGAGACGGGGAAGGGTTGTGTTTGCGGCGCCCCTCCCGATAGGACTCTTGAAGGCTCGCCTCGACTGAGAGGAGAGGTGTGTCTGGGTGAGGCCTGTGGAAGATAGGGTCTCGGAGGAGGTGGTTCTGCAGATGCTAGGGGGTGGAGATGGTCGCTCTCGTGACTGTAGAGGGCTGCTCACTTGGCGGTGGCCCCCTCTGTGAAGGAGGCGGAGGATGTGGCGAATCAGGGCCTTAGCTTGGCCAACGACACCCTATTGAGGGTTGCGCATTGGGGATTGCTACGGGGGACATACCTTGACCCAAGGGCTTGCAGAGTTGGGGTTCAGATGGCCAGAGTGTCCCTGATCCTGAGCGATGAGCTCAGGTTCTTCTGCCTCGCCGGTAAGTTCAGGGTGGTTGTCCTTAGGATCGTCGGTGTCCTCCCAGTGGGGGGCTTGAATTTCTTGGAGGCGGACACGTGGTTTGTAGCACGAAGGCGATTCCAGCTGTGGTGATGGTGGATGTCGGCGACCACCGTGCCTCGGTCAAAGTTTTTGTGCGGCTGGTAGAGTCTTGCAGTGGCGCGGCCAGGCAGGGGGTTGAAGATGGGTACGGAACCCACCCAAGGATGCATTCGAATTTCAAACCCGACGGATCCTAGTCCAAGTCGGCGGGTGGAGCTGGGCTGCGGGTTGCGATCTCAGGGAACAGCCCGAGTCCTATAAGGACCTAGAACTTGCCTGAATCTGACGACTTACCAGTTTTTGGGCCAGCGAGACCCGAAGTTGTTCATCTTCCTCGCACGTTTGCTCTCTCGAAACTGGCTGCCTTGCAACAGCCCCTCTTCGCAGAACCCGAGAGGCCACGAGACGTCAATGGGAGCTCCTCCTCCACCGTCGCAGTGGGGCTAGCTTCAGCTGTTGGAGCGGTGGGGGGACGGGTCTCCACTGTGGCACCCCAACTGTTGGCTAGGGATCCCTGGCGACAGTCAACTCCTGCTGTTGAGGTCCAGGGCTGCAGTGGAGGTGGCGAGTGGTCTCCTCTGAGAGGGGGCAAGCTCCGACGAACCTCAACCAGAGACTGGGAGGTCGACTTTACGCTCTTGATGATGGGTGATAGGAATGGGAAATGGGCCATGGGCGATGATCTGTCGGTGGGGGATGATCTGGAGGAGCTACGTCACCCGACAGTAGCCTCGACCCGGTGAGCACCTGGCGGATCTCTTCTGTCTATGCAGGTGCTTGGCCTACTTGCAGTGGGAGTTACAGGTTCCTAGTCTGCTGTGTTACCTGTCGGCCCCCCTCCTACTGGCCCGGGTGGGACTGTCCAACCTTTTGAAGACCATGGTTGTCTAGAGGAACATCTGTCGACAGGCGTGGAAGTACTTCTAGCTACATCGGGATGGCTTGTAGCTCTGATCACCGCTGGGGAGGAACCGAAGGCGAAGAGCTTCCTGGGGAGGGAGGAAGCGAGGGAGTTGATGGCCGAGATAGAAAAATGTATGGAGGCACAGATGAGGGACCTGGCGGAGAAGATAGACATTTGCTTTTGAAGCTAGGGCAGACGAAGATGTGATTGGGGTCTTTGCTAAAGTCATGAAGAGGTGGGGTGCGTCTAGGGGGGTTGGTTTGTTTCTTTGTCCTCATGAGGATGGTTTCTTGGAACATGAGGGGACTAGGGGGGTTGGAGAAGAAGGGGGTGGACATGAGGGGTCTAGTGAGAGAGGGGGCTCAGTTGAGAGGCCAGGCGGAGGGGGCCGTTTGTTTCTTTGTCCTCATGAGGATGGTTTCTTGGAACATGAGGGGACTAGGGGGGTTGGATAAGAAGAGGGTGGTGAAAGAGTTGATCAGGCGGTGCAAGATTAACATTCTTTGTATCCAAGAGACAAAGTGTGAGGTGAATGGGGCACTGCCATTGAGGGAGATTGGGGGGGCGTCTTTCTATGGGGGTTGTCTCTCTAACGGTCGGTAGGTCTGGGGGCATTATGATCCTCTGGAACCTGTATGAGGTGGAGGAGGTGTCATAGGATGGGGTGGTGGACATGTGGGCTATTTGCTTGTACTTCAGGAGCATCAGAGATGGATTCTCTTGTGATTTCAGTAGGGTGTATGTCCTTCAGCCTAGGGAGGAGAAGCAGCTACTGTAGGATGACTTGCTTTGCCACCATCTTTCTTCTGGTCGCCTGTGGTGTGTTGAAGGAGACTTCAATGTGGTAGCGCCCCCGTGGGAGAGGACAAGGGACATTTCTCATGCAAGAGACATGGAGGATTTCTCGGACTTCAACCAGGAGACAACCTTGGTAGACATTGGCATGGCACATGATTGTTTCACATGGTCCAATCTGAGAGAAGGTGCTTCTTGCTCTAAGTTGGATATGTTTCTGGTGTTTGTTAATTGGGAGGACCACTTCCCTCATGTACAGGTGGATCTGTTGGCTAGATCTGCTTCTGACCATAAGCCCATTCTCTTGAAGACCAGCTGGGGACATGACAGGAGCTGCACTTTCAGGCTATAGCAATTTTGGTTCAGAGATGATGACTTTCTAGACACTGTCACCGGGGCTTGGTATGTTGAGTCGGTGGTGTCCTCTGCTATAGCTACTTTGATGCGAAGACTGAAGCATACTATACAAGTTCTTCATGCGTGAAGAGCAGATAAAGCACTTCTTGAGAGGGCAGCGAAAGACAGGATTCTTCAACAACTTAAGGAACTTGATTGTTTGGAGGAGACAGGTCTTATGGACGATGCAAACATGACACTTAGGGATACCTTGAAGGAGTAGTTTGACGAGATACTTGCTAGAGAAGAGATCTATCGGAGACCGAGGTTTAGATACAGATGGATCAAAGAGGGGGATAGGAACACAACTTATTTTCAGCATATTGCTTTTGGGAGGAGGGGGGTCAACTCCATCTCTTGCATCAAGGTGGGGGAGCTCTCCTTCTCCACAGATGAGGAGATCAAGGATTAAGCGAGAGAGTTCTACTCTAGACTATTCACGGAGGATGATTATGACAGACTGAGGATTGCAGTTGACCTTCTCTACCTCTCCCTTGAGGAGAGGGATGCTATCTCCCAGCTCTTTTCTGAGGTGGAGGTCCATCAGACAATTTTCTCTTTTGGAGGTGATAGAGCCCCAAGTTTGGATGGTTTTTCACTGGCCTTCTTCCAGAGATGCTGGGAGGTCCTCAAGGGTGATTTGCTGGCTGATGTTAGGGAGTTTCAGGAGGGGAGGGCTCAATTGGGGGATATTAATGAAACTCTCCTAATGTTCATCCCTAAGAAGGTGGGTGTTCAAGAATTTCAAGATTTCATGCCTATTAGCTTGCTGAATGGAACCTACAAGATCATCACCAAGGTGTTAGCAGGGAAGTTAGTCTCTGTTATGGACAAGCTGGTCAGCCACTTCCAAGGAGCATTTGTTAGGGGGAGACATATATAGGATAACTTCTTGGTGGCGCATGAGTGTCTTTTTACTACGAAGCAACAAAAAAGAAAAGGTGTGATTTTGGAGCTGGATTTTGAGAAGGCTTATGACATGGTTAACTGGCAGTGTCTCTTTGATGTGTTGGAGAGGATGGACTTTGGAGACAGGTGGATTCACTTGGTCAGGGCATGCATCTCTTTGGCTTCCTTTGCAGTCTTAGTCAATGGGAAGCTATCCTCTTGGTTCCACAACGGTCATGGGCTTTGTTAGGGGGACTCCTTGTCTCCCCTGCTGTTTGTGCTTTTGGCGAGTGTTCTAAGTAGGGTGACAGAGAGCCAAGGTTGTTGGTTTGATCAGAGACTTTCAGGTGGATAGAGGTGGTACATTACTTACACACTTATAGTATGCAAATGATACCATCATGTTCCTTACTGAGGGTGAGCATCTGTTTGTCTCGACTAGGCTCTTGTTGGAGCTACTTTAGGAGGCCACTGGCCTTAAAGTTAACTTTAACAAGAGTCTTCTTGTGGGGTCAACATGGAGGATAGGTCTCTTTTGAGGGCAGCCTACTTGTTGGGGTGTAAGATTGGTGAGTTCCCAATCTCCTACTTGGGTCTCTCTCTTACCCGAGCTCTCTATAGTTTGCAGATTGGTGTCCCATTATCTAGAGGTACGAGTCCAAGCTAGCAGGGTGGAAGGCTAGAGCTTTATCTTATGGGGGCAGACTGGTTCTGTGTAGATTAGTGTTGGATGGTCTCTCTACTTTCTTTCTCTCCATGTTTTGGATCCCGAAGATGGTGGCGAAGAGTATTGATTTATCCAGTGAAGAGTTTTTTTGGCATGGTAGTGGGGGGAGATGTAGGGGTTGGCGTGATATAGTTTGGAGAAGGCTGACCACTAGCAAGAAAGATGGAGGACCGGGGATCAAGAATATCAGGGACTTCAACTTGGCTCTCTTGTGTAAGTGGCTGTGAAGGTTAGGGCATGGACAGGAGGGGTTGTAGACTCAGTTAATCAGGCAGAGGTACTTCGACAAGAGGAGGGTCTGGGATTTGGCTCCTACTCCTATTCAAAGGACTTTTTCTCTTTGGCGTGATATCCTCTCTTACAGGGATGTTATTGTCTCTAGTGTCTGAGTCCGACTAGGAAAAGACGATAAGAGTCTTTTTTTTGGAAGGACAGATGGTGTGGAGGCTTCAATTTTGGAGGCCTTGTTCCCTACCCTTTTCGCAGTTGCAACGGACCCCCTTGGATTAGTCTCTCAAGCTTTTGACTCCCTCCTGCTTGGAAGGGCATGGGCATTGGTCTTCAGGGGGGGACCTCAGGTAGGAGGAGTTGGTGCAGTTTCAGGACGTCCTTTCTCTCCTACCCTTCCATCTTTTGCCTGATAGTGAGGATGTGTGGGTGTGGCGGTGGGAAAAGGAAGCGCCCTTCACTGTCAGGTCAGCCAATGGCATCATTTCAGATAGAGGGGTTCGTCACAGCCTCCATGATCAGGTGTGGAGATCGCAGAGCCCGTTGAAGGTGAAGCTCCTGGTTTGGAGGATCTCTTATGGGAGACTTCTGACTTGTGACAGGTTGTGTCGTTTCCTTCCAAACATCCAGCCGACCTGCTGTCTTTGTGGTCAGGATATCAAGACCCTCGACCATCTGTTTGTTGGTTGTACCTACTTACAGGGTTTGTGGACGGAGGTTGCTACGAGGACCCGCTGCATCTCTGTTTAGAATGTTGATTTTCCATCTTTTAATGTAATTGTAGATCAATATGACTCATTGTTAGAAAATTTTATCAAGTATGTGGTACCTTATTTGATGCTGTTTTAATAAACATAAGTTTGGAGCTAAATCATAACTAAATCTCTTGTAAACTATTGCCTATGATCCTGTAGTCTTTGACTATAAGTTTCTTTGTGGTTTGATACTTACGTAGTTATGTTTTAAGGAGATAAAAAGGGATTATATGTTTGACAAATGGGGAAAGTTATTAAAGAATGGGGTGTAATCCAAATTCGACCAGAATAGCTTAACCTTGTTCGACCCAGAATAGCTAATTCGACCAAATGGCTCGAATGGGTTGTTCGACCTTGTTCGGCTTTAACCCTGGTCGACCCAGAATACCTTAACTGCTGAACTAAAGCAGAATTGAAGAATAAGGGTCGAACAAGCCATCCTAACTGGACTTACTCAATTATCAAAGCAGCCCAAAAGAAAGATTCACCTTTAATTCACTTTCTTTTGATAAGGAAGTACTCAGCCTAAGGCTGTTTTGTGTATAGAGCAAAGGGGTTTTATAACTGCCTCACATGGCAATATACACAGTGTTTAGAAAGACTGTTGGAGCTTCATTTTGATGGGAAGAGAAAATGAGGTCTGTACAAAAAGCAAGCCAGTCGCAGTGCTTATCCTAGATTTTCCATTTTGTTTCTATTAACCTTGGATGGGAGACTAGTGGATTAAAACCTGAGTGGCGAGGCTGACAGTTTCCCATTGAAGTATGGTGTTTGATCCCTTACTACTTATATTGAGAGGTAGAGATCTATGGAAGCACTTATTCTGAAGAGAAATGCACTGAGAGAGGGAAGAAGGAAGGAGAAGATACACAGGCCTTAAAAACAGGGATGTGGCTCATACACAAGTCGATCATCTCTTCATTTGTATATATATGTTAGGGTCAATGTTATCAGAACCGAACCGGTGACTGAACCGGTCAATGAGTTGGTTCGGTTCGAACTGGTTGGACCGTCATTCGAACCGGTTTGAACCGTGACATCGTCATAATATAATTATGATGTCATAAAATTTTAATAATTTTAAAAATATATAAATATATCTAAATTCTAAACATTAATCTATACATATAACCAAATTGATTATTGTCTACCACAACCCCCCCACCCGGGGAAACTCTGGTTTTCCTATCCTCTTTGCAATCACTATCATCATCATCATCCTCAGCTACATCATTCCCATAGCTGTGATGTACAACAGTAAAATGAAATAAACATGGAAAATCGTGGAGAGCCATATTTCCGGTAATGAACTATCCTTATTCTCATCAGTTTGGCACAACCTGTAAATGGTGCCTTATCTTAAATGAATTTTCAGTTCTATCTGAAGATTGGCTACTAATGTGGAAGACAATTGATAGCTATGTAACAGCTAGACCGCATTATTTTAACATAGCCTAACATTATTGAAATACGCAGTATACTCTGCTTCTCTTCAAATTGTCTGCACACAAGGGCTGCGAGGAGAATGTCTCCACCGGTTGTCCCACCCTTCCCTTTAATAAAACTCCCAAAATGCACGCCCAAAAGCATCTTCTTTTGTGCAGAGAGGAACGGCAGCAAGCAATACAAGTACAACTGTACAAGGCATCAGGGAGGGAGGGAGGATACCTTACCCAGATAAATGGGTCTGCCGACCCCAACGCCAATCCCGCAGCCGAAGTCGCAGGCGTCGTTGCTGCGCTGGTAGTAGCCGTTGAAGGCGTAGGAGGCGTGGGCCTGCACTGTGTTGGGTAGGTAGCACAGCTCGTTCGCCTGTATGGGCGTGCAGTCCGCTTACCGGAGACGGAGAGGGAAGGCCAGGAGAGGGCGGAGCCCAGGGCTACCAGAGGCTGAGATGGCGGAGGGCCGACGATCGGAGACGGAGAGGGCGGTGCCCGGTGCCACCGGAGACGGAGATGGCGGAGCGCCGACTGTCGAGAGGGGAGACCGCGAGAGGCTATCGTGGGGAGACTCTGGACGGAGAGGGGAGAATGGGAAATTAGGATTAGGGCTCGGCGGCTCTCACGGGACGACAGGGGTGAGGTGAGAGAGGGATTCCCGATTTCGCTTTTTTTTGTTTAGTTTTTTAATTAGCGAACCGGGTCGGACCGGGTTACCGGTTCGACCGCGGTTCGAGCGGTCCAGGCGGTTTTTAAGCTTTGAACCGAACCGGTGTCCAAACCGGTCGGCGGTCGAACCGGTCGAACCGGCCGGTTCGGTCCGGTTTTAATAACATTGGTTAGGGTGATACATAAGTATATCATGGGACAAAAATGCCCCCGCATATTAGCAGCGCAAGACACAGGGCAAGTTACTGCTGCCTCTAAGCAAACTAAAAACTACTAAAGACAGAACTACCCCTGTCTACACTCTGCCTCACGTTGAGCATAGATGTCAATCATGCACAACTTAGACAAAATAAAATTAAATTGATCCTTGGACAAGCCCTTGATAAAGGCATCTGAAACTTGATCTGAAGACTTGATATAAGGCAAACAGATTTCACCCGAGTCAAGTTTTTCCTAAATGAAAAGTCGATCAATCTCGATGTGTTTAGTCCGGACCGTCCGGACCATTCGGTCATGCGGGACTGGATTAGCAATACTGATGGCTGTTTTGTTGTCACAGTAGAGCTTCATAGGGAAATGAACATTGTCCCATATTCAGCCACAACATCTCAGTGTTCATGTGCCATTACCCGATATTCAGCTTCCGCACTTGATCGAGTGCATACAGACTATTTCTTCCTGTGGCATATTTCCAAATTCCCACCAAGGAAGGTACAATAGCCTGTTCTGGACTGTCAATCATCACAAGGACTTGATCCCACCAAGGAAGGTACAATAGCCTGTACTGGACTGTCAATCATCACAAGGACGAGCCCAATTAGCATTAGTAAAGCCTTCAATAGTTAAGTATGTAGCCTTGGCATACAACAAGCCTTTATCAGGACAAGACTTGATGTATCTCAAAATATGCTCTACAGCCTGCATTGAGAAGCATGGATAAACTGACTAACAACAATCGCAGCATAAGCTATGTCAGGCTGTTTGAGTGAAAGATAAAGTAACCTCCCAACAAGTTGTCGATAAAGTGCCTTTGCTGCCCTCTGAAAGAAGCTCACCAACCGACTCACAAAGTCCGTTTGTCTCGGTACGAATATGGGCTAGTTTGCCGCCTAACTTGCCTGTTTCCCGAATCAATTCCAAGGCATATTCTCTTTGACAAATATAAACTCCATGATGAGATTTAGCCACCTCAATGCCAAGAAAATATTTCAACTCAGCAAGATCCTAGATTTTTAATTCCTTGGCAAGATTTTCCTTTAACTAACAAATCTCCACTTGGTGATCACTAGTAATGATCATGCTATTAACATAAACCAGCAACACAGGATGCTGCCCGTCTACCCATTTTGTAAACAAGGCATGCTCAGAGATTGAGAGCTACCCTGGGTATACGAAGTGGAACATGGCAAAGCAAAATCGGTCAAACCAGGCTCTTGGCGACTGTTTAAGTTCATACAAAGTTTTTTCAGCCTGCATACTCTCCCTCTTGCATTGAGTCCTGATGAAGGTTACATGTACAATTCTTCCTGGAAGTTCCCATTAAGGAAAGCATTTTGGACATGTAACTGATGAAGGTCCCAAAAGAACTAGACAGCAAGAGAAAAAAATAACACTCACGGATTTTAATTTAGCAACAGGAAAAATGTTTCCATATTCATCCCATAAGTGTGAGTAAATCCTTAGGCAACCAGCCGTGCCTTCTGCCCATATACAGTGCCATCGAAGTTGTACTTGATGGTGTACGCCCATGGTGACCTGACCAAGCTCTTCCCTTTTGGCATTTCCACCAAATCCCAGGTGGCATTCTTGTGAAGAGCCCACATCTTTTCATTCATAGCAAGCACCTACTTTGGAT
This sequence comes from Amorphophallus konjac, assembly GCA_022559845.1. Lineage (NCBI taxonomy): Eukaryota > Viridiplantae > Streptophyta > Magnoliopsida > Alismatales > Araceae > Amorphophallus > Amorphophallus konjac. Next base: position 442,718,185 of record CM040120.1, read on the forward strand.
CTTTGATAGCTTCAGAAAAGGAGTTTGGAACATGATAGGGTGAGATAGCAGATAAAAATGTATTATAGGAAGGTGACAAATGAGAATAGGAAACATAACTGGAAATGGGATTGCGAGTGCATGCTTTTAGTTCCCCTTCCAAACAGCAATAGGAAGATCAAGGTCAGAGAGAGGTGCAGGGCCAGAGTTTGAAGGATCTATGGCAGGAACACGGTAGTTGGATACCCCGAATTTCAGTAGGTTCTTGGGGTGGCTGATCCATGAGAGGCCTTTTCTTTTGCCATGTATGCTGGAAGTAAGTAAGATCCATTCCCAGTGATAGCAGGTGGCTCTTTGCGGGAAGATCCATGTATGGCACTAGCGGCTCCCTCGCTCAAAGGCAAGGAAATGAACAAGGGTGGTGACTCACGAGAGCAAAGGGAAGTTTCCTCCCTCTGAACCAAAGACTTAGGTGGAAAATATGACTTAGATTGACAGAATTGGCATATTTAAGAATATACTTCTACCTAGTTTTGCGGTCCAAATATTGGTAACCCTGCTATGTGGGGGAGTGTCCCAAAAGGTGCCATGGATAAGGTTAGCTAATTTAATACACCCAAGACTAAGTGAAGGAAACAATGAGACCCCAAAACACGTGGAGCAACAGGAAACAAGGGGTGATCGGGAGAGAGAACCCGAATGGGAGACAAATGGCCAAGTGTTCTAGATGACATCTAGTTGATAATATAAGAGGCAGCAAGACTGCATTGCCCCAGAACCTCTTGGGCAATTTATGGTGCAAGAGAAGAACTCGAGGTGTCTCCAACAAATGTCTGTTTTTTTTCTCTCTCGACCACTCCATTTTGTTGCTGAGTGTGAGCACATGAGGATTTGTGGATGATACACACATCCTCCATAAATATGTTGAGATTCCTCTTGAATTTTTCTTTCGCATTATTAGATCTGAAAACCGTAACATGCCTCTCAAACTGATTCTCAACCATCTTACAAAACACCTGGACAATCCGTGGAACCTCCTCACAAGACTTCATAGGGTATATCCAACAACAGTGAGCAAAGTCATCAATGAAACTTATAAAATAATGATATCCATAACCCACAACCCATCAACAAAAGAAGACCTGATTGGCCTAAAGGAACATAACAAATCTCCAATGTCAAGTTGTCAACACAAGCTAGTGAATACTGTCTCATGTAGGCATTTCTTATCTGCTTTCTCCTTTTTCTCTTTATCTTGCTGTGTTTGAAGGAGTTGTTGGCGCATCTTGGCAGGTTCCTCATTTCCCCTTCTGTTGCCAAGGACTCCAAACACATGGCAAAGATTTGTTTAATATGTACCAGGGGATTTGGGTAAATTGGAGAAAAAAAATGCACTCATGCTGTTAATTGCTAGGGTGGCTGGCCCCTTTAGGTGCTTAGGCAGCATCCTTTAAAGCTTTGGATCAGGAGATCTAGGAAGAAGGTTATCTCTTCTAATCCATCCTTTTACTTTCAGTGATAGATCTGATAGATTCTTCTAAGATTATCAAAAATTTGCATATACTTGATCATCTGAGTTTTTATTTGTCCTTTACTCACTGATTTCCTAATCCTCCCATGCATGGGTTTGATTGAACATACCTTTCCCTTCCCAGCCTTCCATACTAGATTGTGCTCATATATCGGCTTACCTGACTTTTCTTATACTTCATCATCTGTTAAGGAATTGCTGTTTTTTTTGAAGTCTAAGTTTATCTTTTATTGGAGCAGACAAAATAACTTTTAGGTTAATTCATACTTGAAATTTGAGTTACACAAATGTCTTGATTGGACTGTTAACTATCCGGTAGTCTATCAGGAATCGATTGTATCCACTCACCCACTCACCTCTCAACACTCAGAAATAATTCTGTTCAACCAATCCAATTGATCTATCTACTGCTTATTCCCTGCTTCCCATCCCATTTCTTACGGTCAAGGGATGGTCCATGGCTCATGTGAAGCATTATCAACTATGGATTGGGGATGTTGTGCTTTTGTCCTGTAAAATGTGACTCATATGGGAGGGGCAGAACCTGCCTTTGTGCCACTAAATCACCTTCACCAACAACGGAGGTGGGGCTATCTTGGTCTTCACTGGCAGGCGCAGGAACTTTTCAAGGGGGGCAATACAAGTATATAATATTAAGAGATGTTACATACTTTAAAATGTGTGGTATATCATATTGCTATGGAGTCATTTCATCTTTTCATTGGTTGGTCCATTTTAAAAATGTCATTTTTAAGTTATAAAAACAATATATTGATAAATGATAAATCATAAAAGGAAATTTTATTTTGTTAACGTTTGACATTGTTTTGTATCAGAAAATTAGTCTATCATTGATTATGTAGTCATTTATCTGACTTTTAAGAAATATTTTATTTCAAACTCTTCATGTTGATAATGTTCATTGTATCTAATTAAAGAGTGCTCTTGGTACCTTATTTATTCTTGCGGTGTAATTTTATCCAAGTATGACTTTTTTCCTAAATTGTTCCTTAAATTAACGGGCACTCGCATAATTGGGTTATGAATCAGCATTGACGTCCTTGGTGGGTGGGGAGAGATGGGGACACAGAGCAGCCAAATGGGTTTTCTAACTCATGCTAACTATAGAAAGAAGAGGAATTTAATAGTCATTGTGATTCCCTGGGACGTGAAGGAAGAAGAATCTTACTATGGAAGGAGAAAATCATGGGAAAGGAACATTACCATGACTTGTGAATGCTCTTATTATGTTAGAGCAATAGAGCTGAGGATGCTTCCATTCTTTAGTTCATTTTCAATCTTGTGGCATGTTTAATAAAATTGCATATTAGAGAGGTTTTAAAGATACCTGCTTATTAAAATACAAATTTTAAGGGGGGGGGGATGTCCCACTCCCCCCCCAACCCACCCACCACAAAACACCTGCTGGGTCTGCTGCTGTTTGTCTCCCTGCCTTTCAGAGCACAGTTTGGCACTATTTATGGGAACTACCTCATGACCTGCTCCCGGGCCCATCTTCACTAATTGGCTATACTCCATGGGTGGGAGGCCAAGATAGTGCCATCTAGTTTGAGAGTAAATATGGTCTAGCATGTATAAGGAAGGGTCCATTCCTCTTACATAAGATGCCTTTTACCGGACTAAATTTTGAGGCTTATGGCTCAAAATGGGCAATTCAAATGAGCTACAAGCTATCTGGACTGCAACAACATTCTTTCTTACTTTTGGTACAAGGTTATTTTTTCTTTTCTAGGGAGTTGTTTAACCCACAGAAATAAATAAATAAATAGATAAATAAATATTTCTTCTTTGAAGAAGAAAATGCGCATTCGTGGTTATTTAAGTAGCGGGTGTATTATTCTTTTTGTGAATTTAAGATTTATCAGATGATTTGGATTCGGGTACGGGACATTTCCCTATTGACCATAGTCGATATTTATTTACATCGGCGTAAAGTCCGAATACTCTTGATTAACTGTCAAAGAAATCCTTTTTGACCTCTACAATATTCGCTATGATATTGGGGGTTTTATCTAATAGATTCGATCAAAGAGATCACCTATTAGAGATGCACATTTGCAGGAGAAAATTAAACATTTCATTCTTTGGATTCGTCTTTACAAAATGCATGAAATACTGATTACATAGTTGGGTCATTTGATTTACATTTGGCCTTAATTCCACCACCAGAACAGATGGTTAAATTTGAATTTCATAGAGATCAAACCCTTTTTTGCTATTTCTGACCCATCCTGGGTATCTGTGCACTTTTGGACCCTTTTCTGGGCATTTCTATAGTTTCTGACCTTTTAGGGGTATTTTTGCAATTTTCGACCCTTACAAGGTATTTTTCACAATTTTTGACTTTATGGAGTATTTTTGCAGTTTTTGACCCTTTCAAGGTATTTTGGCATTTTTTTGACCTTTCTAGGGTATTTTGACAGTTTTTTGACCCTTCTAGGATATTTGGGCATTTTTTTTACTCTTCTAGGGTATTTTTGTAATTTCCGACCCTCCTAGGATATTTTGGCAGTGTTTGACCCTTCCAAGATATTTTGATATTTTTTGACCCTTCCAGAGTTTATTTGAGGCTCTGAATCTTTTTTGGGTTTATTTGTGATTATCCCTTGAGTAGAGTTTTAGAAAAGCTCAGGGGTATTTGCGTAGTTTGTCCAGACCAAGGATACTTTTGTAACATCTAGACTGAACAAGGGTTTTTGTGTAATCTTGGCATGAGGCGCAAGTCTCTCCTTGGTGGAGACGCGTTGGCCAAAGACTCTCGGGAGATTGCTTCTCCTTCTCGAGGGTTCAGTTTCACACGTCCATTAGCGCAACGTCTGGGGTCAAGGGGGCAGCTCCCCTTGCGGGGGTTTTCGGGGGCAGAGTCTCCTGTAAGAAAATTTTTTATAATCCCTCTCCAAGGAGTGACACAAGGGATATCACCACAAGGACATCTATGCAGACCCTTTTTGTAAAAGTTGGAGAGCTTATGAGATTCTTGATTATTTCAGAGAATCACATTATTTTCCCCAAAACATTTACAATGAGATTACATTAACCACAACACAAGAATATGTGTGCGGACTCAAGGAGGGACAACTTTATAACATACCCTCACTATGAGCCCAAGCCCAAGCACAACATCAGTACAAACACAACCCGAAGGATGAGCCTTTAGAAGCACAAGCACAAACACCCTCCTTTTCTCATGCGCTCTTCCTTCGCTATGTGTGTGTGTCCCCGAAATGGACCCCCCACTGGAGTATTTATAGAGCCTCGAAGAAGTTGCCTGCAGTTACACCCTCCATCCGGACCAAGAGGGTCAACTCAGGGTTTTATTCGGACCAAACTCTAAGGATAAGGGGTCTATCCGGAGCAAATCACCCTACTCAGGGCTTTAACTAGATTAAAAGCCCATTTGAGGACTTCATTTGGACCAAAGTCCCTTTTTGAGGGATAAAGAGGGTTTAAAATACCCATGAAAGGGGTTTTAATCGGGCCAAATCTGCCAAATGGGGGAGTATGGGGTTTGGATCCGGTCCAAACCCCCCACATGGGGTGGATCCGGTCCAAAGGGCCCATGTGAAGGCCTCCACTGGTCAAACTCCCCCTTAGAGGGGTTGATCCGGTCCAAACCCCCATGGAGGGGGTTGGTTCCATGGGATTTGGACTAGATCCAACCCCCTCCATGGGGGTTTAGATTTGGTCTAAACCCTATAAGGAGGGAGTTAAAGGGGGCGGGCTCTATAAATATACATTTATTTATTATTATTATTATTATTTGTGTGTGTTGAACCGTGAATTTTTTTTTTAAAAAAAGAAGAGCAAAAGAAAAAGGGCCCTCTGGTGCACTGCAAATTGGAGGGGGTTTCCCTCCGGTCATGACAGATCGGAGGGCCACCCCCTCCGGTGTACTGCAGACCGGAGGGGCTACCCCCTCCGGTCCCTCCTCTCATGTGAATAAAAAAAAGAAGAAAGAAAGAAAGAAGATAAGGGAGGGAGGCCCCCTCTGGTACTGTGTAACCGGAGGGGAACCCCCTCTGGTTGTGTGCGCAAGAGGGAGGCCCCCTCTGGTTGTGCAGACCGGAGGAGACCCCCTCCGGTCATGACAGACCGGAGGGGCACCCCCTCCAGTCACTACACAACCGGAGGGAGGCCCCTCCAGTGCCAACAACCGGAGGGGTACCCCCTCCGGTCCTCTTTTCATCTGCAACAAAAAGAAAAAGAAAAAAGAAGAGAAAAGGAAAGAAAGGGGGAGGAGTGAGGCCTGTCTGTTAAGCTTCCACCGGAGGGGGTTCTTCCAAGCCTCCACCGGAGGCACTCCACCTCCGGTCCACCCCCTACCATGTATAAAAGGGTGTGGCTGGCCAGGAATGGGGGAGGGATGGAGAGAACTCCCACATGAGGAAGACTTGGAGAGCTTCTAAGAGGCCCAAGTGGAGCGGAGTCTGCCATCCAGAGAAGAGCAGCAGTTGTGAGGAGCAGTCCTGTGCAGTCTTCGTTGGACAGCAGTAGTGCGAAGGAGAACAGCAGCAGCAGCTCTGTCACACGAGGAAGAGCAGCAGCCTGTGGAGTTGTGCTGCTAGCGAAGGGACGAGAAGAAGAAAAGGAAAGAAAAAGGAGAAGAGGACTGCAAGAAGACTCCAGCAAAAGGAAGAGTCCATAGAGCAGCAGTTGCAGTAGAAGGAGAACTCCACGGAGAAGAAGCAGGCCAGCAGTGTGGGAAGGTTGCCCTGTCTGCGGGTGGTTTCAGCAAAGTTGTAATAGGGTGTGGTCACCACCGTTAAAGCCCCCCCTTAGGGTTCTGGTCACTACATTTGGCATTGGTGAGCTTAAGTAAAGCTTCACCCCTTAATGTTAAGAAAATGCTTCTGACTGCTTGTGACAGAAAGTAAAGTACAGAAATGATCCCTTGCTGACTACTTTGTCTCCGATTGACTGCTTGTGACAAAGTAAAGTTACAGAAATGACCTCCTGCTTGCAGAAAAATTATGGAAATAACCTCCTGTTTCTGATTGCTTGTGACAAAGGAAGATTGCAGAAATGACTTGTTTGTGACAAACTTGCAGAAAAGTTTTTTTTACTGTCATAAAAATACAAAAAAAGGGGTTTTGGAAAAACTCTCATGATGGGAAGATCTTGTTGGTAAAAAAAAAACTGTGGAAAAGTCTTTGAATTGTGGAAAAATTATAGACAAATCTTTGAAAGGTTGAAAAATTATAGAAATACCTCCGATGGTGAGAAAATTATAGAAATACCCTTTCATTGGCAAGAAAATTGCAGAAATGCCCTTGGCGGTGGAAAATTTTCAGACATACATCCGGTAGTGAGAAATTGTAGAAATACCTCCGATGGCGAGAAAATTGCAGAATACCCCCAATGGCAAGAAAATTGCAGAAATACACTCGATGGTAGAAAAATTGTAGAAATACTCTCGATGGCGAGAAAATTGTAAAAATATCCCGATGGGGAAAAATGACAGAAATACTCTCGGTGGTGGAAAAATGCAAAAAGACCCTGAAATATCAGAAAATTATAGTTCTAACATATAGCTGAAACAGTTCTAGTGATACAAGCATAGATAAAAGGGTAAAACAAATGATGCAATGTCATGGTTAAAAAGCGAAATAGTTTTAACAATGTCTCATAGTTTAGACTAAGCAATGCAAAAGGTGATTTTGGTTATCTTTTGTGAGTTCTGTATTATCTAGAGAAATTCCTTAATTTTTCTTACCGCTTTAATACTGTTTCTGGTCACCTTTCATGGTCTAAAATACATTTTGCCCTTTAAGAGTTGTTATCCTTGTTGTCCATTTTTGGTTTTTTTTCCAAGATCAAAATAGATTTTCGGGCATAGAGCTGCAGTATTGATTGTACTGGTTTTAGCCTGTATGTTTGGCTACCCATGAAGGAGCATAGCTTGATTGAGCTGTGACTGTTTGAAAGGTATGTGGATTCTCTGTTTGACTGTTGACTACAAACGTCTTACTCGCAAATTCCAGAATGTCAGGCTTACAAGTTAGACGCTTAGAATATATTTTTCCTTTGTAGAATGACTGACATGCACCATGTTAATGGAGAATCTGCATTTTCTTCTTTTTCTTTCGTCATTTTTATTTCTTCATATGTTCCAGTCTCATGATCAATGACTTGCAACTGTGCTGGCATAAATTTTTTTTGCAATTAGCAAGTGTTAGGCCCATGTTCATTTACCTGTAAAAGACAAAAACAGGCTGACTTCTAGTAGGAAACTCTTACAGAAGTCAACTTGTACCAGGTTGAGACAGGCATCTTCTCTCAGAACCAGTGGAAGGGTCTTGTACCACAAAGTACCAGAGTTGAATGTTTCAACTTTTGATAAATGTTTGGCATGTGAATCATCAGTCATTAGCAATCGCTAATAGTCTTTTTCTTCCTTGGCTGTGGAGTTGAGAGGTGGGATTCACCAATCTCTTTCCGTTCTTCTGTATTATAGACCTACATCTACATGGGGTTGAATCCTTGGAGTATGTAAAACCCAACCATCAATATTACTCCCTGATGCGATGCTATCTATCAACTGTTCTGTGCATATATTACAGCCCTTCCAGGAAATCAGGATTCTAGATGCCTGTTAAAGTTTGGGTAAACCACTCAGTGTTGCGTTAACCATTATGTCAGAAAGAAAACCATGTGCACATAAGAAATAAGGATATCACATGCTGACTTCGTCAAATATACATGGGTTTATCATATAATGCACAGCCCCTATCCTGCAAAGCAAAGTAGCCGACATGACTAAGAAGCAATTTTACGAGATCCCTCTAAAGTAATTGAAATGAGTGTCAATGCTTTTTTCTGATTTTAATGTGAACATACTGTCCATCGCATATTTCCTTGGTTTGTGGGCCTGGGGCCTTAGGATATGGATGGGAAAATTAACAGTTAAAAAGGATGGTGGGACGAAGGATGGTGGGACATTGTCTCTTATTTGGACTCTGCTAAGAAAGACACCTTGAAAACAAGTTGGATTTTGACATATGCCTTACCTATGTAATACGGAAACTAAAAGAAAATTAAGAGAAAGCCATGTTGTGGGTCAGCTAGCTCCAACTGTTGGTAGCTCTCCATTATCCTGCATTTGAAACCTAGGCAGGTCAGTGATGTGTCATCCAATTTGGACTTCGGTTTCCTTTCTGATCTTTCTACTTGAAACATGTGCCTTTGGTGCACATCTAGGGTTCCCAGATCTCGCACTCTTGGTCAGGTTTTTTCATCAGCAAAAGGAATAGAGGAAAAGGATGGAACATGCATGCTTATATGGTTGGTGTAAAAATAGAATCTAAGATACATTCTGCAAAATAGAATCTAAAAATATAATCTAAATCATCTGTTGGCTGATTTAGAGAGAAGGTAATGAGTAAGAGAGGCAATAACCAGTACTGCAATTTCAGCCGTCCATGACAACACAAAAGTGACGGGCACACTACACATTCATTCCTTTTGACTGCTAATATGATTGCTAGCGTGTTGTAAAGGAGATTGGATCTGTCCACACAGGTTTTTATCACATATGTCATCTACTGTCTTATAAGAGTGCATAGAATGATTAAGTTATTGGTCACGGTATATGTTAAGGCATATTTGCAATGTGTTTCTCTGTTGTGCACTATCATATCTAACTTATGGCCTTGTGAGCAACATACCATTTAGAACATAATTTGACTGGAAAAGTAACTATGGTATTAAATTTGACCTCAGATTTTTCACTGTAACTTGCTTTTTGGTATTCGTAATGTATTTTAGCATATGCTCATTGCTGCTGCTCTCTTTAGAATAAACACAGTCCAATCCGGATCAGGGACAGGATTTGTTGGCCCTGAATTGATTGGAATTGGTCTATCTTGACCCAGTCTGGGCCAATCCTTCTCAAATAAAATCTGACTTTGGTCAGCCGTAAACATTTTAATGAATTATTCTTCGAGGTAAATAATGTAGAAGAGCATTTCTATTACGGTTTTCTATAATGTCAATATTTGTTTACTCCCCACCTGCAACCCTAATCAAGAGGGAGGGAGGGTGAGGGATTGTTCACTGATGGTTGGCATGAGGAGTCAAGAGAGTGAGGTAGGCAAATGGGGTTGGCTATGGGGAGTTTTTACTATTTAGAATGTTGAGACAGATTACGCTGATCGACTCCAGTCTGGGTCCAGAACAGTCGATCTAGACTGATCCATAGCGAAGAATGGAAAATGGGCTTCTGGTTCAGATTGGAGAGGCCAAACAACAATTGGATCAGCTGGTCCAGCTGGCTTGATGAAGATAGATTATTTTGTGTATAGTGAAAGTAGCTTATCGTTTTTATTCCTGAGCATTCTATGGAAACCATCAATTCCTAGGAGGAATTCCAAAAATTAAGAAGGTAGTGAATTGTGCCACCGATTTTATTAAATAAACAGAGATAGTACAACCGAAGAGGATAGAAGAGGTTCTTTTAACTCAAGAAAACTAAATAAAAGTACAATCCTTTAAATGCTTATGCCAGCACTGTACCAATTGGAGTATGTTTAGCAAGTGCAACTTTCATCTGAGTGTGCACAGCTACAACATCTAACTTCTGAGAAACATTTCTCTTTCCTTTGTTTGTGTTTGAAAGTGTTTCTCTTGCCTTTATTACAGTGAAATTCTTGTAGCATGGTGACAAACAGGCATAATGAAGTGTCAATTGTGGTCTATTTGTGGGAATTCCAGCTTAGACGAAATAACTGCCAATGAAAGGTTGCAATAATTGACAAACATATATAAATGCTTCTCAAACATTTAAAGTTGCGTTGTTGTATTTTCCCTGTTTATTTTTTTCAATACCACTGAAAAGAAAATCTGCAATATGTTTGTCTGCTTGCAAAATCACTTAAAGCAATCTGTGTAGAAGCTGACGGATGTGGAGTCTGTAACCGAATAAATGAGTGTGGTCTTTGAAGGCATGGTATGGTAAGATGTTTGGGAACTTTATAGTACGCTATTTTTGAGGAGAATGCTAACAACGTAAATTACATTTTAGCTTTAAGAAGTATTTACATTGTGAGGAAGGATAATTTATCGGTGCCTCAGATTTTAGAGTACCATGTTTAGACATTGGCTGTGTCATCTAACAGGATCCCTTGAATGAGAACCAATATATAGATGCTACATTTATTTGCATATTTCTTTTTGGTTCACACTCGCAGTATCTGAGCGGCAAATCCCTTGCTTTCTAGGAGATTCTTGTTTATTTGTAAGGAGGAAAACAGGAAAGCAGGAAATGACGAGTGAAGCTTATTTTTATAGCTAGTAAGTTGACTGCCGTGTTTAGTCCAAGTAGACTGCTATGCTAGCAAGTTTCATGACAGTATTTCTTCTATTCTTGATCATTATAATTGTTGTGAATTTTTTTGAAGAACGAAGACAGGACTTGATAAAGCTTGATGATTCTTTGGAATAAAAAAAGGAAGCAGGAAAAAAGTGAACTGAAATCTGAATTTAGCAAAGTTCCTTTTTGAGAAGTCATGTATATGGATAAGAGAAGACGCGATAAATTACATTTTATACACTGGCTTCTGGGGTTCTGGAGGATAGCTGTCTATCTTCTTCAAAGTCTTATCTTTGTGCATCCAATTTACATTGTCATTTTTTTAAAAGAAAAATAAAAATGCCATATGGGTTATTGTTCCCCCCCCTCTTCTCCAAATTTCAAAGGGAAGATAGTAAACAGGCAGATATTTGAAGTTGGTGCATAAATATCTGCATAACAGGGCAATGAGTTCACCCTCTGGCAATGATCTCAACAGACACAAACTTAGAGAGGAGAACAAAGTATCTATGCGCGAAGCTTGGTAAAGAAAAAATGAAGCCTCCTCCCCAGCTTACTGCTCTGCCTTTGTAAGCTTTTGAAGTTTTAGTTTTAGCACCCATTTTCAACGAGAATGAGGGCACATGTAACCTGTTCTTTATATTACTGGGACAAAGCGGGCCCCGTTTGTTGTCCTGTGATATGTGACTTGGGGTTTAATATTTCTTGATGGCCCTCATGCGGTCTTTTCTACCCTTCGTATTCCTAGGGGGCAGAGAGTTAGGGGGCAGAGAGTCAGTGGGATAAAGTAGATGGCAACAATATCGCTTTTTAACGTGGGTGGACAAATTTGAGACTGAGTGAAGAATTGCAGGGAGCCTTCAGAAGAATGCAGCACGCAATCGATCCAACAACCAGGCTGCTGAAAAATCTAGATTCACTTGCATGTCAGTTGGAAAGATCGAGAGAGCTTTGGTTGTAGAACGATGGTGGAAGTGGGGGAGACAACCCACGATCTTTGGGACTCTTTGATCCCAACACCTCATGCTCAATTCCATTTCAACCACATATTGCTTAGGTCAAAACTGAGCTTTTTATGTACACTTCCAGGTGTCTGTTTTCTCTGACCCTAAAGGGAAAAGGATATGCACTATGCTGAGGCACCATCACTCTGAACCTGCCATAAACATGGTGCCTAACATTGCACGGTTTTTTTTATCGCAGAAACCCGCCGTAGTATCATCCAGTGCAGAGCACAGTGACCAGCGCAGTCTGGTTGGTAAATTGTTACCATCTTTCAGCCTCTCCTGTCAGCACCAAAAGAAGAGGGGAAGAAGACTAGGTATTCTGTTGCACATGGGCATAATGACGTTTCTGTAAATGACTGCAGGATCTTGTTCCATTTCCTTGTCCAAGTGTTCTATTCTCTCCTGACACATTCACTGGATTTGTTTTAATCAGTCAATTTGCTGACCACAGGCAAAAAAAAACTGGGGTGACTGGGGGAGGAGCACCTGGGAAAGGACTTTGTTGAAAGTCAAGGAAACGGGGGGATATGGAGGGCAGCTGCCTTTTAGTTCCACCAATGCTCCTGCGGTATGTGTGAAGCTACAGCCTTAACCTCTTTGGGGATATGGGCACACTGAGTTTATGCAGCCTTCTTTTGGGGTCTGAAGTGTAGAAAGGTACAGGACTCTTCCCTGGTATGGCCAGAACATTTGACTTGCTTCTTAGCTCCTGCCCAGCAGTTGGCAACAAAGTTAATGAAATCCCAGGTCAAATAAATGAGACATGCAGAGGGCATTGTGTTCTATAGCCCATCTCCCCTGGAACGTGCAGCGGTGGGGGGGTATGTGCATGGATCAGTGACTGGCTTTATTGCTGGTGGTGAATCATCTACCCCGCTGCAGCACCACCGGTTGAGGGCTGCCGAATGGTCCGACTGCCAGGTCAGAAGCCCATGCCGGCAGGGTAGTCATCAGTGGAAGGTGCCTGTACATCGCTGGCGGCTTCCAGGAGCTCCGCCGATGGTCCCCTTCAGCAGAGGGGGGAGCTACTGATTGAGGGCCTCTGGAGCCCGACCGACCTGGAGAAATTCCAGGCCGCAATGGGGCGGCGGCAGACCACTTCCGGGGTGGATCATGTGCTTTCTGCATTGGCCCTCGCCGGAGTGCCGTGAGTGGTCCTAATCCGAGCAAGGTGGCAGAGAGAGGGGGTGGTACTGCAGGCAGAGCGCAGCACAGGGCTGCGAGCCCCCCCCCCCCCCCCCCCGGCCCGTCCATACGTTGCCTCTGATGTGGCCTCGGTCCCCCACGGGACACGGGCTGATGCCGAGGAACGGAGGCGTGGGCCGTGGCCCACATTGGTAAGCCCATTTGTTAAAACAATGTTTACTTGCTCCTCCGTACTAGTTGGGTGGGTGCGTTGTAATTAACCGGGCTGTACAGCGGGGCACTCTCTGGGTGGAGTGGGATTCGCAGTGGGCTGACGTGGCGGGTCCCTTTGCTGGCACGTGGCACCTGGGTAAATAAACTCACAAAGTGGGGGGGGGGGGGGGCGATCACGGGCCTGCGGACGTGGGGTTCGTGTCAGCTATTGCCGTCGCCGGCATCTTCCGCTCCACGTCTCCTTGTACTCCGACGGGTGGCTCTGCTGTCGGGGGCGCAAAACATGGTTACTTAAGTGGGAATGGTTGGTTTTTTTTTCCGCCCTCACTCGAAACCCATGCCTCTTCCTTCTGCTGCTTCTGCGGACCTGCGCTTCTCCTGGTCGCTCCCGCTGCTGCTGCTCATGCTTTGTTGACCGTACGATCACCACCACTGGTGGCTGCGTCCTCCTGCTCTGCCGCCGCGCATCCAAGCACCTCTTTTCTCTTTCGTGCAGCTTCAGACGGGGGAGGGGCAGACCACAGAGAACTGAAGGATGGGGGGTGGGCACCTCCTGTTTGTCTGTTTCGGGGTAGTGGAAGAGAGCAGGGGCCGTACGGTGGGCATCAGAAGGGAGGTGACCGGGGGGGGGAGAGCGGAACAGTGGTAGTACAGTGTCGGGGATCAGTATTTTACTGCAGGGAAAGGGTGGGAAGGGGAGTGCAAAGGGGAGCCAGAGCCCTACTTCTAGATCTATTTATTAGATCCCAAGGTGGACGTTGTTTTGTATCCTAAGGAGGGCACTCACTATGAACCCATGAAGTACGGGGCATTATTCCCAGAATGCCCCCCTCCCTCACATACGGACTATGTCTTGGGCAGGCATCATCCGGACGATTGAGGGGCTTCACTGTTTCAGAGCTGAGCTTGTTTGATGATTTGGATGGAGGAAACCTCCCTTCTGTATATGTTCCTATGTCATGCGAGTTGGTGGTTGTAACAATTACAACATCTTCTAATAAATAAATTATGCCAAGCCATGAGCTGTCGCCTTCGCCCTCCTCTCTCTCTCTCTCTCTCTCCATTTGGTCTTGCCTGTGTGAGATGACACTTCCTGGGAACCTTTTTTGGGAACTTTTCCTTGGGCTGCGGACCATCATCAACCAAATGCACGGGGTGGTCTGCGTGGGGTTGTCGTTCTTCTAGCCTTTTTCTGCCCTTCAATCTTTAACTTACCTCTATAATATAATTGCCAATTTGTAGATTGGTCTTCTTCAGGACATTGTACAATGCACCCAGAGTAGCATCTCTAGGCCATACGGACACTCTCCACGGGGTATCTGCTTGCAAATTACATCCACTGCACTTAACTCATTGCACCCCACGTTTGTTTGACTGGATAACCAGTGCAGTTTGTCGGTAAGGATGAAGCTTCTGCTTTCATTATCTCAGCACTTGGCTGTGATATGCCCTGGGCAAGTCACAGGTTGCAAGTTCTTGGATGATGTAGCATCAGGATTACTGTACGCGTAGGACATTTTTTGGATCTGCCCGAGCAAAAAGTAAGGCATTTTTGGAGAAGTTTGAAATGGGCAGGTTCAGTTGTATGCACTTCGGTGAGTAAATGATGGTGTTTGTTCTTTTTGTTTGTTAATAAAGTGCAGCATTTAACAGCGATTTCATCAGGATATTTTCCTCTCTGTTTCGAGCATTTTTGACGGAAGTCTGTAGTCGCTGGCTTCAGCTGCCTACACTTCGGTGAGCAACTCATCTTTTCTGTTCTTTCTTTTTAGCTGACATTTTTTGTAGCCAAGGATAATAATAAACTAAGTAGACTGCAAAAGGGATTTACCAGGATCTGCACAAGGGGGCCACAAGCTGTAGTTATTACTGAGTTTGTTCCATTCATAATAACAACTGTACAAAGTTCATGCATGTCTCATCATATGAGAAAATGGTCTGAAACAAACTTTGGAAACATTAAATAAGGGAGGTCAGAGAGGCAGACATTTTAAAGAGTTCTCTGCAAGGCATTATCAATACAAGTGGTCTTTTTAGTCGAAGCTGAACGCATTTTTTTTTTGAATCTTGCTGCTTCCATTAGGCAGTTCAATTTGGAGCCCCTCTTAGAACCTCCCCTTGAAAAGCCATCTGAATCTGAGTGCAGACTAACAATCCATGAACTCGGTAGGCCAGTGTACTTAATTTAAATACATCACCAGGCAGCTTACATAAACAACTGTTCAATTTGAAGGAAAGGGCAGGCAAAGATTCCAGCAACATATATATATATTTTTTGTTTGTATCCAAGAGGACTGATGGCTGTGGTGCACATTTAAAATTGGAATGCTCCTTTGGTGGTGTAATAGCAAGTGGTCCCTCTTGCCACTTGGAACTCTCAGCCTTCCTATGTGTGTGTGGGTATTGTCAGGTCAGATCAGGTTAATGGCCTGCTGAAAGAGAGTACTGGAAAATACATAGCCTTGGGTCCCATGGAGAGAGCCATCTTAAGAACCTGGTCCGACGGCGATGAGTCCTTGGAAATCTTCCCCTCCCTCCCTCCCTCCCTCTCTCTCGCTCTATACAGGTGGTCCATTGGGAGTCGCCACAGAAGAGCAAACCCCTTTTGTGCTTGTCACTCTCTGGCTTTCCTGTTGTAACCCAAATTAAAAGTTCCCCCTAATCCCAGTACTGTGCACTGAAAGTACACACATCTGACTTGGCGCCAGTCAGACGACCAAGCGACCAAAGCTTTCTCCCCGGAAGGGTTGGGCTCTGCTCCATTCCTGCGCAGAGAAACTTGGGAGACAAAAAATTACATCTTTGAGTTGGGTTTCTATTATATTGATGCATCAGCTCCTAGGATGAAGATAGAGATGTAAGGAACAACAGCAACCACAATAACACTCCAGTGACATCAATACAAGGAAAAGACTTGCCTTCACATCTCCCCAAGATGTTTCTGCTCTTCTTCTCCCCACAGGTACATGAATCAGAAGAACAGAAAAGAAAAACCCCATCCAGACACGGACCATCAGAACCCTTAAAATACCAAAAGTGGAAAGTGAAAAAGAAAGAACAGAAACAAATAGGCCATCAAGAGAAACCAATGAAGCCCCTTCACCGCATCCCCCGCACCCCCACCAACTCTTCACTCAACACCCCATCAGCCCTGACAAAACATCTCTGGCTTTCGGATACTTGTCCAGTTCTTTGATCCCCCCATCAAAAAGAACCCACCAAGGCAACTCAGTCATCTGCACATGGTTGAACCAACAAGGCAAACGTGTGAGAGAGAGAGAGAGAGAGAGAATCACAAACAGTAAGAACATCCATCTGCTGCCCACCAGGTTAGCTGAGGAGCAGCTACATGTAAGCATGTGAGAGCAATGCGGGTCCTGGTGGTGGTTTGTCATGGTGGGATGGATTACCACTGCGAGAGTGGGAGCCACCGGTGGCTGGGAAGTCGTGGTGAGCCATGGGGATGGAGATGGAGAGCTGGGTCATGGGGAAGCCCCCCCACCCGGGGTGCTCCTCGTCCTCGGCGCCCATCCAGGGCTCCTTGGCCTTCATCGGCCAGTCGTCGAAGAGGTGGCGCAGCGGACGCTGGGGCTCCCCCTCCCTCTCCTCCTTGGCGGGCCTGTCCAGCTTGAAGTCTGCCCCCAGCACGAAGCAGTGCTGGCGCTTCTCCTCCTGCTCGTGCTCCTCCTCCTTGGGCAGGTCCCCGAAGTAGCCGCCCTCCTGCGGCTGCAGGGAGGGGCAGCTCCTCTGCCTGGGCTCGCCCAGGGAGCTCATCCCCAGCGGGGTGAACCGCCACGACCCCATCCTCTCGCCCCCCGAGGCCTCCGAGAAGAAGGCGTACTGATCCACGTCCTCCTTCATGCCGTGGCAATACCTGTTTCATACGCACAAAGCGAGAGCTCCTTTGTCAGCAACAGGATACAACAAACCTAGCTAGAATAAGCAGAAGAAGGACAAGGCGATGGTGTTGATGGAGCCAAGAGGGTGGAGGGGAGGGCCGACCTGTAGTCCCTCTCGGTCGAGGAAGCAGCATCCATGTGGAAGTGGTGGCCGCTGCCCTGCAGGGGGGCGCCCACGCCGGCGTGCCTGGACGACGAGAAGGGGTACACGAGGTGGCCCTCGGCGGCTCCTCCCCCCACGGAGATGTGGGGAGGGTAGAGAGAAGAAGGGTTGACGGGGGAGGCGGCGGAGCTGGCGCTGGAGGCGGCGGAGCTGGTGGCGATGGAGATTTCCACAGGCTTTCTTGAACGGTTCTTGCCCCTGTGCATGTGCCGCTCGCAGTACTTGGAGTCCGGGTAGGCCTCCTTGGAGCACCTCCACTTCTTCCCGTCCGTCCGGCGGCACCTCCCCGGCTCCGGGTCCTCCGGCTTCCTCCCGAAACCCATCTGGAAGCAGCCCCATCCAACTGCCAGAAACAAGAACACGAGTAACAAAGAGTCCATCTTTTTCGTCCGTCGACCATTGGATCAGACAGAAAGAAAGAACATGAGCAACAAAGAGATTGGTACAGCTGGAAAGCTTACTGCTGGGCTGGTGAGGGAAGAGCTGTGTTGCGGAAGGCGAGGAGGATTCCAGGTAGAAGCTCCGGCGGATGGGGAGGATGAGATCATGGGGGATGGGGGTGCCGGAGGCCATGTACTTGAAGATGAGCGCCTGGTGCTCCAGCTCCTGCCATTGGGACGCGGTGAAGGGATACCTGCTGCTCCTCCCGCTCATCCTGACCTCTCACGCGGACACCAACTACCGCACCCTCCAGGCCTTCCAAACCCCAACAAAACCCTCAGGGGAAGTGGAGGAGGAGATAGAGAGAAGAGGAGACAGACCACAGAAGAGAGCATCACAGCTCATATATAGCCACATGTATGCACACACAGGCGCAGCATCTCTCTCTCGACTTCCCTTGACGTATAGGGTATCCACCCGGCAGAGAAAAGTTGCTGTGTATTTATTGCCTGCTGGTATAATATGGGGTCCGAGTTCTATATCATATCGTGTTAGCATTAATATTATATATGTCTTTCTGTGCATAGGAAGGGTCAGTCATGAGAGAGCTGCAGAATCTTCTGTGTGGGTGGTGCTGCACGGGTAAATACAGAAGCAGCTGCGCAGATGCTAATGCCTAATGGTGATGTGCCAAAGCCCTTTAAAAAAGAACAACAATAATAATTAAAGAAGACAAACTAATGGCGATGTGCTTAAGCTTGGTAAAAAAAGGTCGGGGGGGGGGGAGGGAACTTATGGTGGTAACTGGTAAGGGGTGTGCAGTGGCCTGGCGGAAGGTGGGGGGTGGGGGCTGCTGCCTGAACAGTGTTATATACTAGTAAGTGTCAGATGGCAGCTTCTGCAGGTGATGCTGCCACCTGAACCAGTCTGCGCTTATTATTATGACTCAGTGCAGAAGCAGCAGCAGCAGCAGCAGTGGCAGTGGCAGGAGCAGAGGGGTGGGGGGGGCGCTCTCCCAGCTTCTGCAGCCGCTGTTCCCTGCTGCCTTTTGCTGCTGTTGTGTTTGCAGCCATCTCTACGGAAATCCATAAACAAAACGGTAGGTGTGAGCCTAAAGGAACACCCAAATCAATGTAGCAAAGAAAAAAAAATAGGCAGCAGAATGTGAGATAGGGACTCTAGGGAGGGGGGAGAGAAAGAGGTGAAAGGTAGGGGGAAATGCCCTTAAAACCCCCCTTGGTACTCTTTGTTACTCCTCACTTTCTGCTGCTGTTCTCCCCCCCCTTCTTTTCCCTTTCATCTTTTGTTTCCTCACGTTATTTTCTGAGCAGTATCACCTGTGGAAGTGTGAAGACAGATCTGTTCCGGCTTTTCTCCTTATATTTGGTAAAAGAGCTAGCTCATGGGTGTTTCTGGCACCTCATCTATTTCCCTATTATGGCCTCTCCAGGGCCCTTCCCACTTCACACAAGAACTACTTTGGATGGCTGAATGATGCTGAACCATCTGGCAATGGTAGATCAGCGAGGCCAACCTGCTTCCAGTGGCCTCTCGGGTGGCTTCCTGTGTCAGCAACGCTCGAAGTTTGGGTTCTCTTTTGAGGCCCCTCCTCTCCATGCACATAAATCCACTGTCCATTTTTGTGGGCTTCATCATTCCCTGACTCTCTCTCTCTCTCTTTTAGACAAGTTGCTCTCGACCTTCTGATCAAGATACTATGGCCCGGATCGGATCTTGATATTGTCCATTGTCCTACTGTTCCATTGATTGAACAGTCCCTATTGGATTCCGAAGGAATCCTAGATTAGAATGGGGTGCATGATCCGACACCACACAATGAGGGGGGGGGAGGGCATCTTGTACCAGCAGGACACACATGGGCACACCCAATGTTTCCCCTGTTCCGAAGGGGGGGGTGTGCCTGTGTTTTTGTGTGCTCTTGAAGGCTTCTTCCCCTCCTCTGAGCGTCTTGCAGTTTGTTTGTATTGGCATGCAGAGGGTTGAGGCGGGTGGTGGAACCGTGGAATGAATGGATCATGGGGGGTTCTGGCACCGGCAGAGGAGGACTGGAGTGGCAGATGTGGAAGATTGTTTTTTGTTCTCGCTCTTTGTTAACCTTGTTGTTGGGTTGCAATTAATTATTGTGTGCACATCTCACGAGGCAAAACTAGACCAACCCCTCTATAGAGACTATAGAGACTATTTTGATAAAGGGATGGATTAGGGGCGGGTACGTCATCTCGAGTGTTCCATCTCTAACTTATCTCGGGTGACTTATCTCACCCTTTTAGTTAGATTTAAAAAACTCAAGATTAAACGAAAATAAGTCATCTCACACCGAATAACCTACTCTAATCGATCTTACTCTTTTATCAAAGTGACCCTACTGCTGTAGCCCTCGCTTTGTGCACCTCTCCCCAACTATATATATTCATAATATGTAGTGGCATGCCTTCTTGGGAGGCAGCACTCTCTAAATAAATGAACTCATCTTAGCGTTTGAAATTCTAATGGGGTGAATTATGAAAATAGCTTACAATCATTGGAAGATTCTTTATGGGAGACAAACACATTAATGTTCAAAAAGTTGGTCTCCCATTTCAAAAGTAGATTCCTAAGGTTAGAGAGAGATAGGAATAATAAGTTGGATTCCCTCTCAAATTTAAAAGCTCCTTTTGGTAGGATTTTGAAAAGAAGAAGTTGATTTTAATCATTGAAGTGGGATCCACATGTTTCATAATCTCTCACATCAAAATCCAACTCTTCTCAAACTCGCCTATGTCACTTGGTGGTTGGACATGGTTGATCCCTTTTGTTAGCAATAAGGTGTTAGGGAACATGTTGATGGCTCCCGACGGCAGTTAATGATATAGACTGCAAAATAAGTATGGTCAAACAAGTGTGGAATGGACAAAGTTAAGTTAGATATTCTAAAAGGCCCAGTTTCATAAGGCCCAGTTTGTTAATCAAATTGTCGGGTGGATGTCGCATCCGATGAGAGAGAAAGTGACGGGGGTCCACACTCTCCCTCACACAAAACATGCTAATCGAGCCTGGGCACCGTGTTCGACCCCCTGGGGTCGAACACGGTATCCCCGCTCGATTAACAAATTGGCCCTAATGGAATAAGTCCGGTTAAGATGATTTATCTGGGGTCGGGTGAATTGTTCTAATTTAATTTATTTTAACTTAATCGGAGTCATATATAAATTAAAGTGGATTTTTTCATTCGCATGCAAAAGGTGGAACGACTTAACCGAGATCAAATAAGAATAAGGGGTGGACACGTCATCCTGAGTAAATTATTCGCCTCTATTCCAATCCGTTATCAAAGTGAGTCGCAGGGTGCCCTAATTAATTTATCCTATAATATAATGAACATATCTAATACACATATTACATGGCCGGACCTGCCAATGTTCACTCAGGCAGGAGTCTCCATGGAAGCATGTGTCTTTCTTGGAAGGGGGGCACAAGAATGTAGGGCTGATCTAGACTGCGGCTGAAAGATGGGACTCCATGAGAATCAAACTGTGTGCTAAGGTACCGTTTCACTCATTAAAATGCTCTCATCCTTTTTTTTTCTTGGGTTGTTCTCTAACTATCTTTTATGCAACGAACCCTTATCCTTGACCAAATAGGGGAAACTAAGAAGGCCCACTTGACCCGGCCTGAAGTCACACTTGGGTGGAGGTCTTGTAACATGGACTCAAGAACATAACTTGACTAGACCTCAGACCCTGACTAAAATTGTTGTGTTGGACGTGCTCTCTAGGCTCAGGTTGCAGTTGTGTTCCACTTTTTTTTATAAAAATAAATTGCTTATGAGATAATTTCAGGATTAAATATTTTAGAATATTCAGGCATTTAAGTAAGATTTTGATTTTAACTATTAATGACTTTTGGGTTTTTTTTTATGGCAACTTAATACCGTGGAGATAATGTGATGCATGTAGACATCATCTTTTACTCTCACTTTTTGATAGCGGAGTAAGTTAAGGGCGGATGATCTATCTCGGATGACCCACCCGACCTCTAATATTAATCGGGGTCGGTTAACTTATTCCACATATTTCTTAAGAGTGAGATAATCTATTTTAACCTTATCCGATTCTAGTTAAGAAAAAAAATGTCAAATAAGAATAGTCCACCCGACTCCGGTTAATCTATCCTACCCGGGTTTAACCTGTGATCAAACATTACAATTTTTTCGCACCATATCGTGCCAATGCCAGCTCGACTCAATATTGACTTGACTATAAAGCCAACCTTAATCGACCTACCATCTGACCTGTTAGGTCTCATCCGTAGTTGGCTGAGAAACTCGGCAACACAAGATGCTGTTCCAGTTTCTTGGTGGTTTTGTTCGCATCCTTATCCGAGTCTTCGCTATTCGAATTATCCCATCCGACGACACTCCGATTTTGAGGCATCCATGGCTTCCATCCAAAAGAGAAAGAATGAAAAAAAAAAATTAAAGAAATTATTACATCAACATTTTTTTTTGGGTAAGATTTTATGTACGTAAAAATGTTCCTTCGGATCCCAGCATTTCAATTCCTTCGGATGACCTTGAAGAGATCGATCGTGACTGTTTTGTGTATTTTTAAAGGAGGGTAACTGGATGCAAGTGTTTATGTACGATTAAGTGCTTCAAAGATGAGGACCTCCTATGCCCTGGGCCAGATCCATCTCTCTGCCTCCTCAGCAGGCACCGGTCAGAAAGGCTAATGGGCCGACTTGCGACATGGGTGTATCAGGGCCCGTCCATTCCAGTCGGAGTTTGGGCTGGTTATTGAGCTTCTTATGGACTGGCCATGGGCCGTGAAGCTTGGCCCCATCATCCATATGGTCAATGGTCCAATGGACCCAATCATATTAAATAAAAGGGAAAATTATCTGTACATCTCTAAAATATTTTAATATTATTGTGCCTATGCCACTATCTTTATGGAATTTAACCAAATACCCCTCGAATCTCTTAACCCAAGTTGCAATGCCCCTTAGATTACATCTCGTGTTAATGGTGGTAACTCACTTATGTGAGATTACCATTTTATCCCCCCTTTCGTTGGAAGGGGAGAGAGAGAGAGATTGGAGTGGAATGGAGTTGGTGGCACGGAGCTCGTTCTTTCCAACGTCGCCTCCCTCTCTTATGCCCCCTTCACCAACTCCAACAGTGGCGGCGACTAGCACTGAGCTCATCCTCTCCAACGCCGGTCCCCTCTCCTTAGCCTTCACCACCTCTAGGACCGGTGGTGACCAACACAGAGCTCATCCTCTCCAACGTCGGCACTTGACCACCTCAGCCACCCCCGCACTACTTGGTAAGTCAATAATTTTACTCCTCTTAACCCGACCTTGAGCTTGTGATTGCGAGAGATCATTGACGACAAGGGCACGGTGCAGTCATTTTAAAGATTTGAGGGGTATTGAGTTAAATTTCATAAAGATAAGGGTATAGGGATAATATTAAGAGATTTCAGCAGTATACACACATTTTTTCCTAAATAAACTAAAGTAGAATATTCGGAAAAACATGTTTTGAAGTAAGAATAATTCTTGTTTAAGAGGTGTTTTGATGAAACTTTGGGGTGGGGGGAGGAGCGTGAAATAATGCTGCAAGTCACATTCAACAAAAACATAAGCATCAAAGAACATGATTGTGCAAGTCACATTCAACAAAAACATAAGTACCAAAGAACATAATTATAAGTTCTAAAGTAAGAATTGAGAAACCATGGATTGATGGATCTCATTGTTAGAATAACGCCACATTGGTACTAAAAAACAAAGTATTTGAGAAACCATTCCAATGGTGGCACCTCTTGAGACTGACTTCTTCATGCTATTGAAGAAGCCTGCACATGATTTATGTTCATAGAAAGATTACATTGACTGTACCATAGTGTAAATAAGATTACATTGACTGATATAGCAGTAAGATATTTTTTTTTTGGTTTATGATATATTAAGATTAGAAAAATATGCTGGTTTTAAATCTGGAGAATTACATCAAAACAAACAATATACTAGTAACATTTCCTTCTCTAAGCATCCATTGTTATAATTATAACAGCCTTATGTATATGCCTCAAGAATTATTACATAAAAGCATGCAATTAAGGAGCATAGGTGAGGTAGGTTTTGCCTGCTCCATCAGGCAGAGCACAACTTAATTAATTTCTCTGCAAGATAATTGGATGATGGGTTTTTACGACCACGGACCAGATCTTTCTGGCAAGATTTCTCGTTAATACAAGGGGGAGGCCTCCCCCCCCCATCTTCCCTCGGGAGAATTGGTAACGGACCTCAGGGGGTTGAATGCGCTAACGGACTCCGATTAGGACGCTTGTATGTGAGAGAGCGGTAGACCCACACTCAGGAGTTAGTCTGCCTAGGATAAAAGGCTCGTTTGCTTTGGTAGGACATGGGTTGTCTTTCTTAGACAAACGAGGTTAACTCTTCTTTTATTCCACTTACTTTGGTTGTACCTAGAGATATAAAGGGAGTTAACTCTAAATGTCCCTCCCATCCCAACCTTATTACTAATATTTTTATAATTATTTTTTTACATTTTACCCCTCTTACCCCCAAATTATCTTAAATGTCCCTCAACCTATGTCCAACTTACCTAATGCATCTTATTTGACGATAATGTAAATAATTTAACAAATTATGTAGTCACGTAAATATTTAGACACGTTAATATTTTTTTTACATTTGATATGAAATTATGTAAATCTTTAAACATATGAATCTTTTATTTTTACATTTCACGCATAATTATATAATGTTTAGACACATTAAGTTTTTTTTACATATCACATGCAATCACTCAAACATTTAAACGCGTTAGTTTTTTTTTTTTTGCATTTCACGTGTAATTACACAAACGTTTAGGTGCACGTTGTCTCTTCCCAATTAGCTCAGTCTAGTGATAAGATTTTAAAATTGAAAAATAGATAGGGCGAAGTAGAGATTAAGTTCACATACCAATGGGATACGGGACTGGCTAACGCATTATGATTAAAAATACATGTTAATACATGAATGAGCTTTAATTTGTGGGCTCGTAAACTGCCCCATGAGCTCCATTCTCTTTATACAGAACTCGATCGATCCTTGCACCACTTCAGATACATTGTAGATGGGGAGATCTGAACACTGAATGAAGCATCTTAATACACTTGTAGATGGGGACATATGTATATGAGATCTGATCACTGAATGAAGCATCTTAATACACTTGTAGATAGGGACATGTATATGTATATATATATAGGGAGGTTCTGTTCAACCTGCAATTGGTGCAGTCTGAATACCCACCTTGGCATATCACATATAGCGAAAACAGATTCTCTTCAATTTCCAAAGCATCCAGGTTCCTCTGAACCATTCGACCCACTTCCATCTCAGCACAAACGATTCATCTGCGATAAAAAAAGCAGGAATTTTCGTAAGAAAAAAAATAGTGATTCATAATGCCGACAAGAACACAAAGGAGAAAAATGTTAAAGCAACCATTGCTCCCCAAGTGAGATTAAAATCAAGGTCAAACGTATAACCAGAGAGCCAGGAAAGGAATTCATTCACTGTCAATTCCCAAATACAGAAGAAGAAGTAAGTCCAAATCAACGACAAACAAACAAAATTATGGAAAAAGAGAAGACCAGGGGAAAAAAGGGTACATGAGCACAGAGGGTTAACTCTATCTCACCTCTACCATGTTAAGAGAGTTATCTCTCATGCACTTATCCCGAGTCAGTTAGCTCTCATTTAATGAACATAAAAGAACAATAATGTTTCCGAGAGAATTTTTAATGTTCAGAAAATAAAGCAATGGATCAGTGCTTGTTCTATGAAATATAACATACAAAACGGATGAACACCTACTACATGGAATAAATGGGAAAGAGATGAACACCTACTACATGGGTATTGGGTACCTCTGTGTTACGGGTGGGAATTTGAGAAGCAGCAGGAGGATCGCGGATGATATCTGGAGCACTTGGTTCAAGAAAATCCTCTACAGAGATTAGAGGATCTATGATGCATCTCTCTCCATGGACTTGCTTGTTCCAGAAATGTTCATCATCTAGAGAAAATGCAGCATCTAAATCAAATATGTTGCCATTATTATAAGAACCACATGATGTCGCAAAGGATGCTTCATAGCTCCCATTGTCCATTTGCATGTTGAGATGGCTCTGGTGATTATCACACTGCAAGGATTGTGATGCAAAAGAAGTAGGCTCACAGCTGGTCAGCGCCCTCATGTTCATACTTTCACCACTCCACCAGTCAATGTCTTGTTCTTGAGTTTGACCATTCACCTGCACATGAGTGGCTCTATTGTGTAGTTTCATGTGGGAATAACCTTGGTGATTGACATGCTGTGTAGGTTGTGAAGCAGAAAATGTAGGCTCACAGTTGGCCAAGGTGATCATATTTATGCTTTCACCACCCCATGACCCACCAAAATCTCGATCCTGAGTTTGATCAGTGAAGTGCATTGTAGTGCCTCCATCGTATGATTGTACGTCGAGATAGCCCTGACGATTATCATTTTGTGAATAAGGTTGTGATGGCTCGCAACTCATATGTTGTACCTGATCCATGTTCGCTTCCTGTGGCCTAATAATTCTCAAAGGTGGAATAATTTGGGAATCACAACCCACGGAGTCGAATGACATATTATTGTAATAATTTGGGTGACCAACTTGAAAAGACTGTGTAGATGAACCAAGCATGATGCTAAATGGTAGGGGAATCACAGCCCTCGTCGTCATATTTGTCTGAGAAGATATTGCAGCAGGATTGCTTTCTATAGGGGAATCCTTGCTGAATTTCTTGCCCTCTTGTTCTTCACAACTACTCTTTGATTTCAGGTAGACCACACACAGGACCCATTCATCAAGCTGCACGCATAGAACCAAGCTCTTAAAACATTATTTTGGTAAAATATGAAACATGAAAATAACTAATTCAACGAACAATATATATAATATATAAAGTCTATAATAACGAAAAGAACACCATCATGCATCGCAATCGATGTTAAATTGCAATGAGGACTAGACCATCCGGATGGCATATCACACACACACACACACACACACACAGAGTTGTGGAGATGTACCGTGGTACAACTGCTGCTGGGTTGCCGGTGTGATTCAATAATTTTGTATTCCTGCATCAACCAGTTGGATTTTGTTCCCTTGGATTGTTGGCCTTCGAAAAAGGACAGTGCCCTCTTCGTCCCGACCTCCTGCCCCGCTTGGTTCGTGACAGGTTTATCCTTCCCACTAGCCTTCCAGTAGCCGCCCTTCGCTGAGCGGCGTGGCCTCTCCCCGTTCGGGTACTTGCGGCATCTTGGGGAGAACAAAAACACCTTCTTCTCTCCACATTGATCAAACATATCTGCAAAGAACACATGAAATAATTCATATTTAGAGCAATCACCGAATCATTCTGCCGGCCGGGAGAATATATATGCAGATACAGAGTTGGTAAAAATGCTGCATTATAGTATAGATATAATGAAGAACTTAATTGTGGTGTCATGCAGTAGAGGGCAAATTAACCTTTAAAGATCTCATGCAGAGGAGCATCAAACCATCTATGGCACCTTACATTTATATATATCTATGCATGGTATAAAACAGATGTAGAAATAGTTGCATAAGATCGCAGTAGGCGTGGTAAAGGAAGGCGAGATAACATGGGATGCCAGCTGAATCACTAATGAAATATGTTCATATATAAGTCTGCAGAGATTACTCCACCAAAGCCTGCCGGAGCCTTTAAAAGTGTTGTCCGCTACAGTTTACGCTACAATTTGAGAGCCCTCACCATCCGTCGTCACTGCGACGAACGGCTGGGTTCTCCCAATCCATCATCACAGACAAACGATCGTCAAATTCATGGGATGGTATGTGTATAAAGGGTTCGATCGACCAGCAGGAACCGCTGCCAGCCATCTTCCCGGATCCCCTCAAGTGTGGGTACGTGCAACACCGTCTCAGGTTTTCTAGTTTCTCTGCCAAGTCTAAGATGATCAAAGACTGCAGAGAGTTAATGTGGGTGTGTGTGTGGTTCCAGGCATGCATGCAGCAGAAAGCACAGTTTTTACTTGCTCAATCGGTGGAAGAATCCCTAGCAAGACAGACTATGAATGGAGAAGAACCGAGTAAAGGTTGGATTTTTCCTGTCTGGACAAGCAGAGCCACCCTACACTCTTAGCTATGGTTTCTGGTTCATCCATGTCTCCCATGGATCCCTCGACTCTTTAATGGGATATGCAAAAAAAAAGAAACACAGTTTTGCTTGCCCCATCGGAAAGAGTACTCTCTGGTAAAACAGATCAAGAACAGGGAAAAACAGAGCAAGAACAGGGAAAAACAGAGCAAAGGATAGATTTTTTTTTTTAATCTTTCCGGCCCTGTGAGGACGAACACGTTTGGCTTTTCTTTCACAACTTGAAGAACAATAACCAGGAAAAGAAAAGAACAAGAAGAAGAAGAAGATGAGATTGCCTCCTGTCTTTCTCCAGGAACGTACCTATGAGCTCGGCGGGGTGGTGATTGTACAGGTCAACGTCGTGGAAGAGGCCCCATTCATCCTGCTGTCCCTGGACTCTCCTCCTCAGATAGAGCAGCAGCTCCTCATCGTTCGGCCGGAAGCGAAACCCCGTCCGGAACTGCCGCCTCTGCGGCTGCTGGTGAGGACTCCTCGCCATGGCTCTCTTCTTCTTCCTGTTCTTCTCTCTCTCTCTCTCGCAGTGGGGAAGATCGACCAGAACACTGCGAGAACAGAGGGAACAGTCAGAAGTGTTTTGGATATCTGCATGGACATGTGTATATGGTAATCTAATCTGTTAAAAGGATTACTATTCCTACCGAGCGTAGGAATAGGATGTTCGATCAAATTACAGTACAACTAGGCTTAAAAATAATAGTAAAAATATCACACCATAAATAAATATATTAAAATGGAGAACACTGTACACATGAAAAAAATAACATAGTTTTCATACAATAATAAAAAATAGGTTAGCTTCTGACCCTAGCCAATATTGTGACCATGTTCCTCTTACTTCATTTTGATATGTTAAAAAACTATATATATATATATATTAGAGAAATTCATTTGTAAGACAATTGAGGGCATGTTTGGGAGTATATTAGGAATTTGCTCTTTTTAGATTTTAAATTTATAGAGAATGTTCTTTTTTAGATATTTTAAGTTTAGAGTACCTCTGTTGAATATTTTATTTTTTTTCTTGACCTTTTTAGTAATTTCCCCAAAAATAAAACCCACTTTTCATTAGAGGTATAACTGAACTGATTTTCATCGCAGCCATTGGAAGAAATTTGTTTTCTAATATACCCTTTTTGCATGCTATGCTCCGGGATTATTTTTACATATAGCTGAAGTAGGCATATTTAGTCTCATTAGAAATGTATATAAATATATAGTGTGCCTCTTAGCCTCACTTATTTTTCCCTTTTCAGATTGGTATTATTTTATTTTTATCTTTTATCTGTTAATTAGGTGATATACAGAGTACAGACGCGCATTAGGATTAGGTTTGCTCTTCCTTCGTACGCATGTCTTCTCCTTCCGGTTTGTAGGACTACAACTCCAATCGGGCTTCGGATGTTCGCCGCGTTTTCAGATAATAGAGTGGATGATTCTATTTTCAAGAAAAATAAAAAAGAATTTAAAATACACTTTCGTTAAGAGTGTGAGGTCACATTTGCTGGAGATATACGTCATCAAACTAATTTTCATCTCAGCCATTGGAAGAAAATTTATTTTCGAACGTATCCTTTTCGCGTGCTATGTTCCACTCGGGATTTACCGTCACGACCTAAGACGAGACGATACTGTATCATTCCGTACCGGTCTAAAATAAAAACTTTAATATAAAAATTGTAAATAAAATTTAACAAGTTATTTTATAAATCAGTTGATTAAATGATGTTATACGTAAACAGATGACCAGGTTTCGATTCTTGTTAGTGCCAATGAAATTTTAACATTTTTTTCATTCAATAATTTAAAGAATAATGAAAAAAATTAAAATTTTAATACGTCTCCTAACACTCCGATACCAGTGAAACGATTTAAACCAACCGACATACCGATCAAATTTTATCATAAAATATAATATATTATATATATCATCCCGATTACGTCTCACAGACTGATCGTCGCGGTCCGGGACGAGCGATTCGAGTTGTCCCGGACCGATTTGTCAAACTTTAGTTGAAATTACGACAAACCGACAAAATATCTTATAATCACCCAAACAAAATAGTCTCAATTTTAAAATTAGAGGAATATGCTGGTTTTAAAACTGGATAATTACATTAAAGCAAACAACACCAAAATATGAGTAACATTTCCTTCTCCAACCATCCACTGTTAGCCTTTCAACAATTATAACAGCCTTATGTATATGCCTCAAGAATTATTACATAAAAGCATGCAATTAAGGAGCATAGGTGAGGTAAGTTTTGCCTGCTCCATCAGGCAGAGCACAACTTAATTAATTTCTCTGCAAGATAATTGGATGATGGATCTTTACGACCACGGACCAGACCTTTCTGGCAAGATTTCTCGTTAGTACAAGGGGGAGGCCTCCCCCACATCTTCCCCTTGGGAGAATAGGTACAGAAAGAAGCTGTAGGAAGCATACGCATCCCAGCCCAATGCTCAACGAATTATACAGAAGCTGAAGCTTAGAACTGAGAAAGAGAATGGGAAAGGCAAGCCTCCGGGACAATTAAGCTCACAACTATGAAGATGTTACATTTCCATCACTGACTATTTCAGTTTGTGTCGGCTCTTGATAACAGAATGGCAGTACTCCTCTTCCCCATATAATCTCCTGAAATTGAATAGTATAAGTATGTAAATTTGAGTACCAGAGGAACAAACAAAGCGATCAACCAAGATGCAAAGAATAACGGTCTATTTGCAAGAAAAGTGCCCGTTATTTCCATGTTTCATCGGTCAGCCCCAGGTTCCAATCCCATATTCAGCATTGTCCTCGCATGAACCGGCTAGAAAATTCCTACTCTACGCATATTGTAATTGTTTTCACAGTTTCTGCTGGGTTCGAGGTCTTTTCCGATTTGGGCTTTATCCTAGTTGGAGTCAGTTCCAGCTACTTCCACGGTCTTCTCAGGGGTATGCCCCACAGACATATTGTGCTTTACTTATTTTTATAATAAGATCAACCCTACGGTTGTCTTGGTGGAGTGAGAACATTCCTCTTCCCTGCAGAGGTGTGAGCTCTCCTAAGGCAGCTGCTAGGAGTTATATATATATATATATATATAAATCCTTGTTCGGGTGATAAAAAAAGTTAACACGAAGCACAATCAAAAGAACAATGAATATTTCCGAGAGAATGTTCAGAAAAATAAAGCAATGGAACCGTGGAAATATAACATACAAAACAAAGTCAAACAAAAAAACTTAATGAAGGTACATCCACATTGATGTTGTAGAGAAGACCTGGAATAATTGGGAATCAGATGAACACCTACAGCAGCACACACATGGGTGGACCAACTAGACAGCCTAATGAAAAGGGAAACATTACCACCCATGGAAAAGGAACATGGTTCCATGAGGAATTCTGGGACATGAAACCTGAGATAATAAGTTTCCGATCCTCTTCATCTATTTTAGATGAAAGATTTATGGCCGATTATCAAATTGAGCTACCATGATGAATAGAATCTCATGGATGGGGAAGATTCTATATTCTAAGTTTTGGTTGGACTGGAGCTTTCCCAAAGTATGCTAAACACCTGGTTAGCATTCAATCACTGAAATGTCCAGCATTTGAAATTAGATGGCAATGTTACAAATACTGGCACATGCATTATACATTGCATCCTCAATCTAGAATTTTGAATATAGTTAATCCACATGAATCAGAGTATTCTCAGCATTCCATACGCTTAATATATAGCATGTCACAGTAGCATACTGCATGCTGGATGTATAATATACCCTACATCGAAACCTGTTACAAAAAGTTGTGCATATCACTTGTGACACCTAGAGTACCATACGTGCAACAAAAGCAGTACCTTACAGCTTTTTATTGCAAAAGTTTATTGCAAGTTGTGATGTGATGGATTTCTTATAATTCAATCCGCAAAAGCTAGCCTTTTAGCAGAACCAATCATGCATTGTAACTTGTAAGAACCGGCATTCCAATGTGCAAAGTATGGCTACCTACTGAGACCAGAAACAGGCTCAAAATAACGTAGTCCACTATACAAAGCAAATAGAATAGAATCACATAAAAATATAAACCATGTAATCAATCCATATACCTTCTCTCAAATAGGCAAAGGGTCATGGATTAGAAGAATACATATTATGCAGACCCAAAGCTCTAGGCTTTCGTGACATTATATCTAAGACTTTGCTAGAAGATAAAGATGATCTAAATAGAAACTTACGCCAAGTCAGCTGCAGTATCGGATTTTATTACAGCCTTCCCCTCTGGGAATTCGAGGCAAGAATAGTGCATGATCATTTCCTTCAAAGTGTGTTTTGTGCTTTTGAGATCATTGTCCCACAGGATGCTCTGCAATATAACATATAAAGGCCTCATAGCATATTCCCCAGAATTAGGATCTTACACCGATGTTACTTGGAGCCAGAAAATAAAGTAACATGTAGGATCCTTGGGCTACACCTTTCGTATGTACTCTCTCTTGACATCCTCCCAGGATGATTTGCCACTAGGACAGAAGATGGAAGCATTCCATAAGGCACCTCTCGCAACCATTACAGATGTTGCACCTGCAATGGATCAAAAAGTATATATATTTGTACTGAAACCACAAGTCTGGAAATGCATCAAATGTAAAGCGGAAAAGGCAACAGTAACTTCTAAGCAGCAAAAAACATGCCGACATGTCGCAAATCAATGCTAGACTTACGCACAAGAGCATTTGAGAAATTTCCTATTGATTTTTCTACAAGTCATTAATCTATGGCAAACTCTATAGGCTTATAAATAAATAATATCAACTATACCAGTTGTCATTACTGTGATTTGACAACCTTGCCACAATCCAATTCCACAGCGATTGCTGGACAGCCTTCACAAACACATTCAGCCAGATTGCTTGATCTGGATGCTCACCACTCAGGAACTTGTCTAGTAAACTGGAATGCCAGATGGTCCATTGAAGCAGTGATATTCACTTCCCATTTGACAGACCTTGGCATACTATTCTCCCGGAAAAGGTCCTATTTTTCATGAGATGTACTATAGAAAACAGAATTCGGCAGACTCAGAGGTCAAGAGTCCTGGCAAAAGCCTTTGGTCTGCCTGCACTAGCTGTACAACTCCCAATCTGGGAATGCCCACCCATATACTATTGCACAGTGAATTTGCCAATGAGGTGCGGTCTCACTTTGCAGCAATTCTGTAGAAAATGGCACTTTGTCTAGTGGAACAATACGCTTCCCCAGATGCTGTCCCTTGGCCAATAGCATCAGTTTTTCAGTTTTTTTTTTAGTTTTATTCTACCAGTGCTGATCTACTGGTTTCTTTGAGTGGTGAGGATGAGGCATGGTATGAAAGAGTGAGGTCATCAAGCTATTCAGTGAATACATGAGTACAGTTATTTCTTTCAAAGCATTTACGCAAATACATGAACTAAGTTATTTCTTTAGAAGCATTTAAGCTTAAACCTCATCATATTGGCTCAAAAGAGAGGTTGAAGCTGCTTATGAGTGGAGTCATTTGCAAGGAATGAACATTTCTGATCTGCATTGTTCAATGACCAAAGTCTTTTCCAGGTATCCTGAAACTTAGTACACGTGGTGTTGCAAGAGGGATTCCTGGCCGGTGTGGAGGTGGGGTAAACATGATCATCATAGGGGTCTTTGTCTTTTTAGTCTATTTTGACAAAGGACCTAGCTTCATTGAAGAGCTGAGAGCACTTTTAATCGGGTTGCAAATATGCTCAAATCTGCCTGTTGCTAAGCTTGCTTCAAAAGTCCTGGTAGATTTCTTGGCAGGAAGCTCAGGTCTGCCTTTGATGGTACCGAGGTGGAGGCAGCAAGTAAAAGACCATTGCAATCAACTTGGAGCCACAATCCAGCACAAGCACAGAGGATATAACTTTGCAGATGCCACAGCAAATCATAGGATGGTCACTGGAGTGAGAAAGTTACCTTCAATGTGGAAGACCAGCCAAGCTGGCCTATGAAGATGAGATTTCAGGAGCATGGGTTTCCAAATGTTGGAATTATGTCTACTTACCTATTATTTTGACATAATTTGCCTCAACTAGCTGTAACATGTAATGCGTTCATGCTTTTTTAATAAAAAAGAAAAAAACAATGTCTAGAGATCTCATGGATTGTAGAACGTGCCAGTTCGAACCAGACCAGCCGGCACTGGATCTGGATCAGCAGTCACTGGTCTGGTTTCAGGATTGGACTGGCTAGTCCTTTAAAAGAAAGAAAGAAGTATCAAGATTTTTTAGAAAAAGAAAAAAAATTAGACAAAGGGTAGGAATTTGTTTGGGGGGGGGGGGGAATGGAAATAAAGCAAGAAAAGGTGGTCTTTATGCAAGAAAAGGGAGTTCTCTTGGGCAGTTTTCATGATCAAAGTCTTTATATCACTGTTTTGATTTATTTGAAAATCAATTATTCTACGTAATATAGATGGTTGTTAGAGTTGTTTAAGTTGTTTTTAGGTGTCTTAATGACATGATCTATTGAGATTAGGGTTAAATCTCAAGTTGAGCCCTAATGAATTGAATAACCTTTTTATTTTCCTTTTAAACTTAATACATAAGCATTTAAGAAAATGGAAACCGGTCCCCAAACATTGGAACTGGCCAGTTCCCAGTTTGAACAGGAACTGGGCTATTCAAAGAAAGCAAAGAGAAAAGAAAACCACCGGTGAACAAATGTACATTCTGGCATTCTGACAGCTGCAACTAACTCATAAATAACAGGAGACAGACCTGAAACTTACTTCCGTGGAATATATGACAACAGGCCCACCTGCAGTCATGAGGAAGACCGTGGGGTTCCACGGTGGATGTTGCAACATCCCTCCCTCCCCCGCCAAAAAAAAAGACCACAAAAGAACAACATTGTACGCAGATAGAACTCAGAAGATGTTTCTAAATAATTACAGATTACTTCTTTTGGTTCTACTCTTGGTGAGCATACGGTGGACCAAAGATATTAAACATACTGAGTTAACGACAGGTGACTTAAAGATTGCTAGATTAAAAGGTCATGGACCATGCCTTCCCACATAAAGGCCCATGATTTGGACGATTTGTGATGTTACGATTAGCATGCAAAAAGGTAATTGTTGAAGCCAAAAATTGATTAAAAAAACTAATTATATATATATATATATATTATGTATATGGAGGCCCCCCCCAATTCCCTCTATAAGAGGGTTTGGACCGGATCCAACTTCCCATGGGGGTTTTGGACCGGATCCAACCCCCATAGGGGGTTTTTGGATCGGATGCAACCCCCACATGGGGGGTTTGGACCGGATCAAACCCCCAAATGAATGTTTTGGACCGGATCCAACCCCCCAAGTGAATGGTTTGGACCGGATCAATCTACAACCGCCCGAAGGCTCTATAAGTACCCCCTAGTGGGACCCAGGAGAACGCATACAGAGAATGGAGGAAAATCACAGGAGAGAAGGAGTGCTTGTGCTTCTGAAGGCCCATCCTTTGGGTTGTGTTTGTATTTGTGTTGTGCTCACAGTGAGGGTATGTTATAAAACTGTCCTTCCTTGAGTCCGCACACATGTTCTTGTGTTGTGGTTAATGTAATCTCATTGTAAATATTTTGGAGAAAATAATGTGATTCTCTGAAATAGTCAATCAAGAATCCCATAAGCATCCCAACTTTTACAAAAATGGTCTACATAGATGCCTTTGTGGTGATATCCCTTGTGTCACTCCTTGGAGAAGAATTATAAAAAAAAATTCTTCCAGGGAGACCACACCTTGGAGAGGGATTATAAGAAAATTTTCTTCCTCGGCGTTGCGCTAATGGTCGCATGAAGCTGGACCCCAATCCATGAGAGCTCAAGAAGGAGAAGCAATCTCTCGAGAGTCTTTGACCAACGCGCCTCCACCAAGGAGGGACTTGCGTCTCATGCCAAGATTACACGAAAACTCATGTTCAGTCTAGGTGATATAAAAGTATCTCTGGTATGGACAAACTACACAAATACCCCTGAGCTTTTCTGGAACCCTACTCAAGGGATAATCACAAATAAACCCAGAAAGGGTTTACAGGCTCAAATAAACTCAAGAATAGTCCAAAATTACAAAAAATATCCCGGGTCAAAAACTATAAAAATACCCCAGAAGGGTCGAAAACTGCCAAAATGCCCTGGAAGGGTCAGAAATTGCAAAAATATCCCAGAAGGGGCAGAAATTGTCAAAATGCCTTGGAAGGGTCGAAAGTTGTAAAAATAACCATAAAAAGTCAGAAACTGCAAAAATACCCAGAAAGGGTCGAAAATTGCAGAGATACCCAGGATGGGTCAGAAATTGCAAATATACCCAAAAAAGGGAGTTTGATCTCTATGAAACTCGAATTCAACGGTCTATTCTGGTGGTGAAATGAAGGTCAAATGTAAATCAAATGACTTGATAATGTAATCGGGATTTCATGTATTTTGTAAAGATGAATCCAAAGAATAAAATATTTAGTTTTCTCCTGTAAATGTGCATCTCTGATGAGTGATCTCTTTGATCAAATCTGTAAGATAAAACCCGCAATATCACAACGAATATTGTGAAGGTCGAGAAGCATTTCTTTGACAGTTAATCAAGGATATTCGAACTTTACGTCGATGTAAATAAACATCGACTACAGTCGATGAGGAAATGTCTTGTACCCGAACTCAAATCATCTGATAAGTCTATATTCGCATAAATAATAATACACCCGCTACTTAAATAACCACTAATGTGCATTTTCTTCTTCAAAGAAGAAATATTTATTTATTTATTTCCATGAGTTAAACAGTAATCCAATAGAAAAAGCCCTGAAGAAAAAGAAGCTATAGGTAAGAAGCATAGAATGTCAATGTCAAAGAACAATATACAATTCACATCAGTCTTCATATAAAAAGACATTAGTTATTAAGTGATTTGTTACCTGTAGCTCCTTTTATCCGAGCAAAATCTTGATACTCAAAAACATCACCGTTAGCTATAACTGGAACGGATAATGCTGCTGCAATATCAGCTATCTCATTCCACTTAGCAGGATCTCTAGGTCGATCTGCAACTCTCCTGCAAATAAAATAAGCAAGCATATTTCCCCTTGATTTAAGAGATTAAGCAAGTAAGCACTAGAATCTACAATTAAGGGAAATAATGTATTCAAAATTCTTTGAAATTTAAGCTTAAATAATCCATTTAATCCGTGTGCACACCTGGATGGTACACTTGAACAGAAAGATTCCAGTTTAGACCAATCGATGATTAGTTTCTTTTAATGGAAAATGAATGATTAGTTGGTTTATAGATTTGAACAGGATGCAAGAGAGAAGAGGAATGAATGCCACCTTCCTGAATTTATCTAAATTGCCGCAATGAACATTTAAACCATCTTAAAAACAAAATGCAAGAGGAATACCTCCCATGAACTGCCAAAGCAGAAACACCAGTTTTCTCAATTCGCCGTGCCAGTTCTACTGTTTCTTGAGATGATTTTAAAAGTCGAATTTTGCATGTTACTGGTGTGTCTAGGTTCCTTCTTAAGGTAGTCAAAATCTGCACAGAGGGGGAGAGAATGAATATGAGCTGCTGAAAAAAAGATAAGCTTCAGTAGCTAAGGTCTCATGGAAGAATATTGACTAAAATGGCCCTTAGGGTGCATAATCACTACATCATGAATAAGTTCTGGATTAGTCAGCAATGCCGCACCCATTCCTCCACTAAGAGAGAATGACTTGGGGCACCCCATGTTGATATCTATTGCTGCCACATCTCTGCACCTGGAAAGAGAAAACATTCCAGCAATTACCCAATTATCATTTGAAAAAGAATGAAAATCCAAGCAATGAGACAACTTTATTCAAATAAACAGAGGCAGTACAGGATTGCACCACTAATGAATCCTTACTCTCTTGCTCTCTCTCACCAAGTTTTTTACGGATTGAACAACCCTAATAAATAGAGGTAGTACAATCAGAAGGTTGGGGAGAGATTCCTCACTCAACGAACAAAATTAAAAACGACAAAGATTGGGGGAGGAAATGGCCACAGGGTCTAAACAAATAGCTTCCAACTCTCTAAAAAAAATTTAAGACCACACGTGGGAATCTCAGCAGAAATTTTAAGAATTACCTACTCCACCATTTGTAAGTTCAAAAAAAGGTCAAAAATAGCTCCAACTCATAATGGTTTCTACTCCTCTGGAAGGGATCTAACATTAAGACGTCCATAAGCTCCAGCAGAAAGAACACAATCTCATTCCACCTAGCCAAAGACCATCGATCTGCAAAATGCAGTACAAACAGCATACAGCTTTTCCATTAAGTCGACAAGTAATCAGTAGAATTTAAAACAGCCCAGCAGGCAACCTTTCCTAAATCCTTTTGGCAAAGACATCCACAACATGATCTGTTTTATGGCATGCTCTTTGATGTTCAAAGAGAGTAAAATCTTTGAGTGAGCATATTCTTCTCTCTCTTCTACTGCTACTCACTCTTTTCCATATGATCACTGGTTGAGTGTTTAAGGCCTTCAATAAGCTCTTTAACCTTTCAGCTTCTTACTCTTGTTTTCATTAATCTCCCATTGTTAAGCCAGAGTCCACAAAACTGATGGCTCTTTATCTAGATCTATATTCCTGAGATCGCAACTTGCCCAACTATCTCTTTGTCACTCCAATTTGATAAGAAGAAATCTGCATCTTTCTTTCTTTATCCCCTCTAAGAAAATTCTCTGCCTCAACTCTTTCAATAGCTATGTCCGTTTCTCCTTGAGCTTTCTGATTCAACTACTTATCTACAGTTGAATCACCGGAGGGAGCAGTCATTGGCAAGGAGGTGAGAGAGAATCTTGTTTTGGGAAAACACCTACCTGGAATGGAGCCCAGGAGGGAGATAGGGGAAGATCCACCTTCACAAGACAATTCACAGGCTGATCTGCCATTATCGGGACGACCCACATCTTCCTCACAGGCCAATCCACCATCTCCACAGGCATTCCCCCATCTGCAATGAGCAGCATCTTACCGCTGAGTAAATTACGACAAGATTCCCCACATAATATTTCCCCACATGAAAGCAGCCTTCCATTATTTGGAGCCAAGAGCACCTAACCAACCTTATTATCCCCCTTCTGATGCTAATCCCAGCCACCACTGCCTCTCCAATAAACCCTAGCAGGTTTTGGCCCCCTACCTCTGACCTTTTATTTCACCACTGGAGATGCTAGAGGGGAAACAGCTTCCTTCCAAGCATCAGCTGACATGTCCATCCTGTCTTTTAAATCTCTCCCTTGAGAATGTTGATGTCTTCCTCTCCAGCAAGAGAAATTAATGGCTATATAGTATCTCTCATGCAATCCTTTTGTTGCTAATCCTTCTAGAAGTGGGTTCAGCTGCCTGAGATTCAGGTGAGCTGTTCTGCTGTTGAAAGATAGCTGGATTTATAGTTTTTTAAACTTCTTCTCTAGCTTCACTCTGTATGTGATCATTGATTTTATTTTATTTTTTAAATAAAGGGTGAAGTCATTACCCTTGGGAGGGCTGCCTTCTGTAGAACATGTTCAAAATAGGCTCATTTTCCTCAGCAATGATTTCACCCTTTTTCTAAAAAAGATTGTCAACCCAAAACAGAGATTTACCATAAAAGGATTGTTACTTTAATAAAAATTCTAAAAGAAAATATGTTTGCACAAATAAAATCACATCAAAAAATTTGTGTGTCAGAGAGAGATAAAGAGTGAGGGGGGGGAGAGAGAGACTAGATGTGGAAACTCACTTGAAACATTCAAGCGAGCAAATAGACACCAACTTGTGAAAAGACACATTAACATGCTTACACTATCTGAGCAGCAGTGAGAGCCCTTGCAGCATTTGCTGTACCCATTTGAAAGACTACCCGATTCTTTTCTTCAGGGCAAGTCCTGAAAGCAACATTGTCTGTCCCTTTCTCCACAAAATCAATAGTTCCAAGAGAATCTAATGAAAGAGACAGGAGTTAAGCAGTCAAAATTTTAATATAAAATAAAAGTCATTTTCCAACCGAGAAAAAAGTCAGGTCTTGGGCATTAAAAGG
This sequence comes from Amorphophallus konjac, assembly GCA_022559845.1. NCBI lineage: Eukaryota > Viridiplantae > Streptophyta > Magnoliopsida > Alismatales > Araceae > Amorphophallus > Amorphophallus konjac. The sequence continues at coordinate 442,758,174 of CM040120.1, forward strand.
ATTTGATAGCAGGCTAGCCAAACCTCAACATGAAGTTGCAATTTTAGTCGGGCAGTAGTCCAAAAATATGCACTTTACTTTTACATTTTTTTTAAACACATACTTCCATCTGAACATGGGAAAGAGTGGGGAGTGGGGGGTTGAATAGAAACATACTGAAATAAGGAAATAAAACTCATACATTATCAGTCATTGAATAAATACATATATATATCAAACAAAGAACATTAAAAGCCACCTAGCATGACACATCAGTTAATTCGATACCAAAACCATGATCCCCTTTTAAACTTTTGGTATCTAGTGCAAATGTGAAACTATTCACTTATAAAGAGATGTGCATTAGGCATATAGCAGTTTGTTTTATTTAGCTTATAACAAGGGCATTGGAGCATCACGAGGAGTGTTCAGCCACCTCTTGTAGTGACCCGGCGTGGAATCATTGCACATCCATAGACAGACAACAATAAAGGATGCAGTGTGGCTATCATGGAAGGGAAATGTCTGGTGGCGTGAACCATTTGAAGCAACACCTCACCGGCATGAAAGGTGATGGAAAAACTTATAAACATGTGTCCTTTGGAGGTAAAAGCACAATTCAAGGCTTATTAGGCGCTAACAAGCCATCAAAGAGTGCGGGGAGGGGGGTTGTCCTTCTCATCTTCTTTTCCTGTTCACACACAAACAATCCACTATAGGTAACGTATACAGAGAAGAATCCTTCGCCAGGAACGCCAAACGTGCATGCGACAGAGAGAAGAGAGAGTAGGAGCTTCAGAAAGTCGTCATACCACTGCGAAGTGCCTTGCCATTGTTTAAAGTTGCAGCTACCCATTTCCCCCATTTTCTAACTCAAGTCACTGGGACCACTGCACTCCCGCCAGCACGTGTCCTTAATCTGACTCTTGTTAGTATTAGCCCATCCAACCGAGAAAGGTGCTCAGATACACTACTGGAGGTGAAAGCACAATTCAAGGTTTATATAACCAAAAAAGGTGCTCAGTCCACTTGTAGAGGCCCAGAAAAATCCAATAGACCATAGCCTGATCACTACAACAGACCCTTGCAACCCATTTGGAGAGGCACCATAATCTTTGAACTTCCTTCAACTTAAATACACTACTGGTCCATTAACAGTTTATTCAGAGCCCAGCCTACAGTGCTCTGATCCAAGTTGAGTAGACAGAGGCAGAAAGCTTAGCTGAGATTGGGTCACCATGTCCTATCACACATTCATCTCTCTTACACCACTGGGCCACACGAAAGGGCATCCATGGTACCTGCCTATCCCCGAAAATGCCAAAATCCAGCCTGAAACTTCAGCAAATCTTCAGTATAGCCCAGCCCAAAGCAAGCGGCACAAACGACTGGAATTAGCCAATCTGAGTCAAGTTTTGGAACTAAACAATTTAGCTCAGATCTATGGAAGTATGATTCTTCTTGTAGGTCACTTGGAATGGTCAAAAATGTCTAACCTATCTTACACCAACTGAATTGGCTGACACAAAACTTGGGTCAGACCTATTCAATCCATAGGCAGGAGAAACCTGTGGCAGGTTTTCTTTAGTTTTCTGTGTACAATTCAGTTCACTCCAGGTTCTCTTATTTTCATTATTTAATGTAACACTGAGAATACCAGTAAATCAGAGAAATTAGAACATTATATAGGCCATCTAGGCCAGGGGAAAGAAAAGAGAAGAGAGAGTAAGAGAGACAAGGACAGATTCAATCAGTGCGCTCTTCCCTGCCCTTGTGGCCCTTGCCAAGATAGTTTACCACTGCTTTCATTAGCCTCACCGCTTTGGTTTTCCTGTTTAGTGTCCATTACAAGCTTTAACCGTGTGACATCCCCTTCTTCTATTCCATCAGTTACAGATCCCTTGTTGTGGACCCACCTATCCTATCATGCATCCATGATTTGCAATTTCATGAGATTTTATGAATTTTGGGCTTGTCAAGAATTGGAACTCACAAAACACCTAGTAAAAAAGCATAGAGTACTTGCACACTGCTGCATGCTTGTACTGGCCAGTTCGTGGGGATTTTAATAGCCCCTCTCCATTGCCTTCAGCTCATTCAAGCCCTAGGGCTTTGAAACCTATCCTTTCTCTTGCCTCCTCTCCCTCACCTCCCAACCCGCACCGTGCTGTGAAGACTTAGGAGAATAAGGAGGCAAGGGGAGGCTCCCAGCCATGGTCAACCAGTTTACCATTCTCGTTTATAACAGTCAAGCACTGCAATCCCCCTTCTGCACATGAGTTTTTCTGATGCGAAACGAGACTCATGACGGACGCGGAACAAGACTCGTGAGATTGGACAATGAGCGCGATTGGCGTGTCGTACAACAGCGATATCTACGTAGACGATATTCGGAGTCACAGTCGAGTCTTTTTCATTTTATTATGTACTTTTGTCTTTAATCGAGTCTAATGTTATTACCTAAGTTTATTTTAATTTTACAATTGCAATGGACTCACTGGGAGCCAAGTTAAGATCTTTTTCGTAATTGTTGGTGCGATTTCACACTATTTTTTTTGTCTAGGGGAGTTTTCGTCAAAAGATGTTTAAGAAGTCTTATTAGCATTAGGGTTAGTGTAATCCCTATAAATTGTATGGTAATCTTCTTTTCCAAGACAATGAATGGATGAATTGAAGAATAAGTATTGTGACCACGATGGTTCTTTGAAGGGTGCGATGGCTCGATGCCCTCAAAGGAGAGGACGCGAAGTCCGGGTGTGAAGTCTTACCGCTCCCATGTATCCCCTCCAGCTTCTTCCTCTTCTTCTTCCTTCCCCTTCTCCATTGCAAACCCTAACTACCGCCACCTTCTTCTTCCTTCTTCCCCCCATCTTCCTGCCATTGTTGCCCTGTAACCTCAGCCCAGCAGCCCGCTTCATCCACCGCTCTCTGCCCCCCCTTCCCCGTTGCTCGCGACCACACAAGAGGGAGCTTGACCCCACCGCCGTCCGTGCCAGCTTGCACCTCCACCACCTTGGCCCCCTACGAGCCAGCCCCCTACCGCGCAAAGCCTTTTGCTTCCCCCCATTCCGGCCGCGCTCCTCCACCCGCAGTTGCTCTACACAGACGCAATCCACCACCGGGGCCGTCGTTCGCTGCCACCCCTGCTCGTCAGGCTACTCTCCCCCTCATCGTTGGCTTCTTCTCCTCCACCCGCCGCCATCGCCGCTGGCTTCTTCTCCACCTGCCACCATCGTCGTCGACTTCTTCCCTCCACCCGCCGCCACCATCACCGGCCTCCCCTCCTTTCGCCGCCATTGACTCGGCCTTCCTCCCCTCCTCGCTCACACGCCCCACATCCCCTCCTTCTTCTTCCCCAATCCGCCGGTCGATCGCACCACCGGGCCTGCCACCATCGGACTTCGCTCCCACAACCCCCCCTCCCTCCCCCTCTTTCCTCTGCCAGCCGCCGCCTCCCTGTTCCTCCTCCACTGCAGCCCCCAACCGTGGCCACTTCCACCCTTGGCCGCGCCAAAGAGATCCCCAGCCCAACACAGTAGTAGGCCCATTAGCTTCCCAAGAGTGGTATGGCTTGGCCCATGACGGTTCGGCCCGATTTGTCCCGCATCGACTTGGTATAAGAGCCTAAGGAATCGGCTTGCCCTTACAAGCTGAGGTCCGATAGTTATTCAGGTACAGTCTCATCATGGTCGACTATTCCCATTTGTATGAATGTTTTAAGTATATAAAGCGCCGACTCCATGTTATGGAGGGGTGACTATTCGATTTTGTCAAACCAACGGTTCATGACGTAATATATGAGGCTGACTCAACAATGGCTAATGAGTATGAAGAATAGGAGCAGGAGGTGATTTATGAGGTCGACCCTGCATTGGCCGAGGAGTATGAAGAAGAGATGTGAGAATGGTCTATGTTGCAAGTTCACCTAGCTAAAGAGTTATCTCATGCCAACGTGTGGGATCAGAGTTTGCTTGTTCATTCTGGTTTGGATTTGATTGACGACACAGTGTTCGAGGTTGATTCGTCAGTTGGTTCGTCCGACATTATGTTAACTTGGGAGTTATCTCATGTCGATTTGATGTAGCAAAACTTCTCCGATTCACATGAGAAGCAGCAGATCAAGATCCCAAGTATGACTATCGGCATCATGTTCGCACTTTAGGCTCCAGCCATCGTCTTCATATTACACCATTTCAAAACTCGAGGACGAATTTTTTTGAACCAGAAAAGATTGAGACACGAAACGAAACTCGTGACGGACGTGGAGCGAGATTGGTGACATCGGACAATTAGCGCGATTGGCGTGTCGTGTGACGACAGTATTTACATGAACGATATTCGGAGTCACAGTCGAGCCTTTTTCATTTTATTATGTACTTTTATCTTTAATCGAGTCTAATGTTATTTCCTAAATTTAGTTTTAATTTTATAGTTGTAATGGACTCATTGGGAGCCAAGTTAAGATCTTTTTATTTTTTTCTAATTTTTGGTGCAATTTTTGCACTAATTTTTTGAGTCTAGGGGCATTTTCGTCAAAAGATGTTTAGGGAGCCTTGCTAGGATTAGGGTTACCGTAATCCCTATAAATGGTCTTATAATCTTCTTTTCCAAGACAATGAATGGATGAATTGAAGAAAAAGTGTTATGGCCGCGATGGTTCTTTGAAGGATGCGATGCCCTCCAAGGAAGAGTACGCGAAGTCCGGGCATGAAGCCTCACTGCTCCCGTATATCCTCTCCATCTTCTTCCTTCCCCTTCTCCACTGCAAACCCTAACCGCCACCACTTTCTTCTTCCTTCTTCCCCTCATCTTCCCGCAGTTGTTGCCCTGCAACCTCAGCCCAGCAGCCCGCCTCAGCCACCGCTCTTTGCTCCCCCTTCCCCATCGCTCACGACCGCACCTGAGGGAGCCCGCCCCATCCACCGTCCGCGCCAGTTTCCACCTCCGCTGTCTTGGCCCCCTACGAGCCAGCCCACTGCCGTGCAAAGCCATCTACTCCCCCCCCCCCCTTTTTCTGGCAGCACACCCCCAGCCACAGTTGCTCTGCACAGACACAGTCCGCCACCGCCCCCACTCGTCCGCCTGATCTCCCCGCCATCGCTGGCTTCTTCCCCTCCACCCGCAGCCACCGTCACCGACCTCCCCTCCTCCTTCCGCCCCCATTGACTCCGCCTTCCTCCCCTCCTCCAGCCACCAAATCCCTTCCCCTCCTCGCACACACACCCCACGTCCCCTCTTGCTTCTTCCCCGATCCGCCGACCGGTCGCGTGACCGGGACCGCCACCACCGGCCTCCACTCCCACGACTCCGCCTCCTCTCTTCTTCTTCCTCTCTCCCCTCCTTCTGCTGCCAGCCGCCACCTCCCTATTCCTCCTCCACCACAGCCCCCTGCTATGGCCGCTTCCACCCTTGGCCGTGCCGAAGAGATCCCCTGCCCGACCCAACAGCAGGTCCATTAGCTTCCCAAAAGTGGCCTGGATTGACCCATGACAGTTCGGCCCGCTCTGTCCCGCATCATTTTCTTTTTTTCTAATTGCAGTTATCCTAGCCATTTTCTTACTATGGGGCAGATCAACACCCCTCCCCCACACCCCCCGGCCTAACACCCATCCACACCCCCTCCCCCACTGCCCCCTCTTGCAGGTGAGCCTTTTAGAAAGGAAAAATAGTTATAGATTTTCATATTGATTTTTCATACCCTTCCTCGGGGCAGATGAGCCTCAGGGCACCCCCTTCTGCAGGTGAGCCCTTTTTCTTTTTAAATTCAGTAACACATCTTCATGCTGATAGTTTTTCCAGTTTTTCTATTTATGAAGATTCTACCTTTTTGCATTAGATGTTTCATTCCTTTTTGCTTTTTTAGTCCTTGATGTTTTAAATCCAATTGCCCATTCTTAGACTAATTTGTTTATTCATTTTTAGCCTAATCCTTCTTTGCATGAAACTTTATGGCTGTTGATCCTTATGGGTAGAATTCATCACCTCTAGCAGTTTTTCTCTTTTTCTGCTTTCTATGTGTGTATGATGTATTTGTATTTTTGCATTGTTCTTACCATAGTTGCAGGGAAACGCTCGGGGAAGTGGGAAACACGTTCAGAAAACGAATTCGATGCATTTGGGAAACACATGAGAAACGTCCCCTTGTTTCCCATATGTATTTTATGGATATTTTAATCATTTTAGGAAGGTATGTTAGTAACTTAAGGGCATTTTAATCATTTTAAAAATACATGAGATACACTTGAAGAGCTAAACCTTCCTAAAATGATTAAAATCCCCCTTATTTCCCATACTTATATCGTTTCTCGTTTCTAACTAAATTTTAGAGCCTCGTTTCTCGCTTTCGTTTCATGTTTCGTTTCCCGCTTTCGTTTCCTATGTTGGTAACTATGGTTCTTACCATATCGAGTGCCTAAATGAATGGAATATTAAGTTTTCACTAAAAAAACTTATCATGATCCCTGCTGCCATTCTCTATCTCCCAAGGGTTCACCAAGATCTCTCTGAGATCTATTCTCTCAAACTACCCTAAGATGAAGTCATGATCCGATATGGCATTATATGCATGCATTAATGACCCACTACTGCCTGAGTTAGAGCATGCCAGGCTGGATCTCAACAAAGTCCTGACTGAAGGTATTCGATTGCAGCCTCAATGCTCAAGCATTGTGCTAGCCCAATCTCAACTGGTAGATTTGGTGCTTAACCTCCAATATGCATCATCATCATCATCATCTTCTCCATCATTTCATTGCTTTCTTCACCTGACTTCTCTTCACCACCATCCTCATTGTGTCCATCATCTTCTTCATCTTCATCTTCATCACCCATCTCCTTGTCATCTTTGTTCTCTGCAATTGCCTGGTAGTTTTCTTGTTGTAACCTGAACTTCTTTTGGACTTACTATTTATGCTTTCATACATAGCTCGTTAATTTTTTGAAAGTGATACATAGCTCGTTAATTGCCCAGTGGACCCGTGAACAGTTTCAGACCCTTTGTTTTATCTTCTAAAATCTTGTTCCATCAACTTAAATCAGAACCTAAAGAGTTGGGTACTGATTTCCAACTAGATATCACCCCAATGCTATCATGCCAGAATCCTGAAAAGTTGCAGCTCAGAAAAGCTAACAATCCAAACTCTAAATTCTGACATCAATGTCACTCCATGGCAAATGTATCTTAAGACAAAAGGAATATGCTTATAAAATGTGAAGGATATACAGTTAGTACCTATAAAAGATTTTTTTTGTATTTTCTGGGATCCTTAGGTCCTTTTCCCGGCTTGGATAGGAACGTTGTCCTCAGCCAAGATAGGCTCGGGATCAGCTCAGGATCAATTTCAACAAATGGACCTAAAACCATTACTATCTTTTGATACCTTAATACACCCACACCAATTGAATCTCTCCTAGCCTGCAGACATGGGATCCGATCTTCATGGTAGCAGGGAAACTAAGATACAGGTGAATAGGTGATTAATGAAATGTTTCTCAAAGTGTCCATTAAAGGTTTTTAGAGGTGTTTTAAATTTTATTGTCATCCACAAAAGCTATAAACTGTTCACTATAGGACGTAGGTTATGACTTACATAGAACATCTGCAAGATTCATGACATCTATCTCCCACATCTATTCAGATTCCATCTGAAAAAAGATATTCAAAATTGCAAGAAATAATTGATAGCTTATAGAAACCTTGAAAACAAGGGCGAACCAAACACGACGGAACTCAGAAAGATGAAGAGGACAATACGAGAGATCAAAATTTCTGGTACGTTAACAGGCGTCAAAAGTAACCATCCGCACACAGAGATTAACCGTACTTGGTGATTACATCTTACGACCTATAAATCGAGGAAAGATTAAACACACACACGCGCGAACACAAGAGAAGCTTCCAAAGGCGCGCCGAGGAGGGTCTGCCCATACCGTTGAGGCGGCGCTCACACTTCACCATCTTGTGGTCAATGATCTCCTCCCCATAGGTGATGTCTGCGCCATACTCCGCTGCCAACATCCTGAACGGCAGCGTCCCCTGCCACCCTCACACAAACCATTAGAGAGGGAGAGAGAGAGAGAGATGGAACGGGGCAACTAGGGAGGGGGAGCAGAACAACTCACCACTCGGACCATGGGGGCCAGGATGTGCTTGTTCTCGTAGTCCATGGCCACCCCCACAGCCGCCGCCGCCTCCGCAGCAGCCGGCTGATGGTGGTGGTGTTGGTGGTGGTGGTGGATGTGGCCGCTGGGGAGGTGCTTCGAGGCTGCAAGCAGCGGAACTTGAGCGGTTTCTTTCCTGATGGGCCTGATCCGATACCCATATTTGGCGGCGAGGGCCGCCTCTTTGCCAGTTGAGTAACGAAGACAGATTAGTCTTCTCGAATTCATCATAATCAACTTAAAATTAAATTAAAAAAAAATAGGTAATGGTAGAGTCATATATGGTGAAATGTTATTTTATTATAGGGGTATACATCATCATATAAAAAATATAAGAATATTAGAGTACAATATGTAAAAGTTCGAGAGTATATCTATAATTATATTTTCTTCACCGTATTTCTCACTTATATTTCAAGCATTTGATTTTGGGATATAAAGTCAAACCGCCAAACTTAAAATTCAACATTCCCCAAAAGCCTTGTTAGACATCAACTTTCAAATTAAATAGTAAAAAAAGGAATGTGAAAAATGAAGTGGCAAAACCTGACCGTACAATATTTTTTTCAAGTAAGTATGAAAACCTACATAAATGAATAACTTGCTCGGTTACGAGCTGTTTTAGGTTTTGACAATCGCTTAAAGTCCGGATAAGATAGGTTAACCAAGGTCATGTAAATTATTTCTTATTTTATAGTTTTCTTTTTAACCGAGGTCGCATAAGGTTAAAGTGGATTAACTCATTCTTAGAAAATAGGTAGAATGAGTTAATCCTCCCCGATTAAGATTAGGGATCGGGTGGATCACCCCGAGTAACTCATCCGTCTCTAACTTAACCCGTTATCAAATTTACCCTTAACAAGTGATTTGATGACGAAGAGTCATATGGGGTGTTGTAAATTATCGCAAAAGTCCTTAGACCCACTTTAATTTTTGAGTGTGAATACCGTATTCGATGTCAGAGAGTCGAACGTGATATCCAAACTCAATTAACGATATATGTACGAGAAATAATGTGTCATTTCTCTAATTTTATTTCATCGAATACGATAACCTCTGGACAATTCAGTCAACAAAACTGACCTTAACGATTTTAGGCCAGGGAGATCGACGACACATCCCGATGGCCGAGGGGCGCATGCATCACGTTTCCATTAGATTGGCCGGCAGGCCCGGACCACAACCACTCGTGGGACATATCGAGTGGGAAAAAAGTTACCGATTTGCAAAAATTCTCATTTTACAAATTTATTTGTAAAGTTAGCCTTTTTATCAATATAACACAGTTTATCCTCTCATCGGGCGATTCGGCTAACCGGTACCGTATCACGGAGATCCCAAATCTGTTCGAATTAACTGAGTTGGCCCGAATCGGCCCAACTCATCGAAATAGAAGTTAGTCGACTCAGCCCAAATCGATTCAAGTCGAATTGACTAGTACCGAATCAAATTAAACTCGGTCAATATAACCCACAGAGTTGGCAAACCTTACAATATGGTATCAAAAATACTCATCCGATTAATCTCACTTGTTGAAGATTCAAAGAATGTTTCATATTTTTATTTTCACTTATATAATTACACTTTTAGATAAAAATATATTTGTAAAAATGAGTTATTTTGATTAATATATTATGCCAAAGAGACAAAAATAGGGATAAAAAGATAGATTAATGCAACAAGAAAAAGAGTCTATGAGAAATTAAAATTAGAGATATTTTATTTTTTTAAATTTAGATAAAAATTAGCTAAGGTTAAATAAGATGTTCTAATTCAACGATGACCGTAAAAATCTTGTTGTAAATATTCATGATACGAAAAGAATGGAGATAGTTTTTAGAATAAATTTATACAGAGGAGTTTTTTTAAATACTCGATAAAAAGGGGAAAATAACACGGAGGAGGAGGGAGGAAGAAAAATTGCCGACGGCCATGGCGGATTCCCCCCGCGCCGTGACTGCGATGGCCACCGCCGTTCCCACGGGGTGCACCACTTCCATGTGCCTTTTTTCCTCCCACCACCCCACTCTGTCCCACCACCCCTTTTTAACACTGCGCCGCCGCCTACCCCTCCAATTATTTCTCTGCTACTATATCTCTGGTGCCACTACTACGATCCTTGCTTCCTCTTCCCCTCTCGCCTTCCTCCGCTGCAGCTCCTCCTGCTACCTTCTCCTCTCTCTTCCCCTTTCCGCAGCTTCTTGTTCTTCTTCTCCGGGGACACGATGGCAGGATCGGCGTCTGGCGAGCGGCAGCTGACTCTCTTCTCGCCCTACAAGATGGGGCGCTTCGACCTCTCTCACAGGTGGGATCCTCCCCCCCTTCCCCCCTCAATCCCCTTTTGTTGCTGTTTCTGTCAGTTTCTGCACTCGTCGCCTCCCGATTTCCAGGGGGAGAAACAGAGATTTCTTCAGAGGGACAGGTCTACGTCGTGGGAAGTCTATCGATTTCCAAGAGAGAGGAAGCGCTCTGTGGAGGAATCTGCCTGTTTTTCCCATCAAAATTTGGCTGAAAAATTCGTGCTTTTCCCACTAAATCGGTTCTTTCGCCAAGAACCGGAGGCATGGTGATTGGGTGAGGAGAGGGAGAGCCGTCGGCAAACCTCCTTTACGATCTGGCTTCCGATTATGCCGCTTGTTCTGATGGCATAATAACTTCGATGGGTGCAGGGTGGTGCTGGCGCCGATGACCAGGTGCAGGGCCATCGGCGGCGTCCCGCAGCCGGGCAACGTGGAGTACTACCGGCAGCGTGCCACCCCAGGCGGCTTCCTCATCTCCGAGGGCACCGTAATTAATCCCACTGGAGCAGGGTAATTTCGTTACTCCAATTCCTCCTTTTAGTTATTACTTACTCCTGTACTATTTCATATTTATTGACTAGCTGCTCTAATCTGGACACTTTATGGCCTTGGTATGATTAGAATGGACGGGGATAAGTCAGGTTAAGGGAAATAAGGTTAACCCCGATTTTGAGGTTGGAAACAGGGATAAGTCATTCGAACTTTTTGTTGGAATAATTTATCCCTATTTTTCTAACTCCATTTCACCCTTTGTGTATCAAACGTACATGAGAATAAGACTAGACATACCAAATGGGCTCTAAGGTGATGTTTGGTATCGGGATAAATTTTGAGAAGAATAGGTGTAAGATATTCTAACTCTAACCCCATTCTATATTTGATATGGTTAAAACGGATGGGGATAAGCCGGGTTAAGGGAAATAAGGTTAACCCCGATTTTGGGGTTGGATATCCCCATTTTTTTAATCCCATTTCACCTCTTGTGTACCAAACGTACATGAGAATAAGACTAGACATAAATTATCCTAGAATGACTTACACTTATTCTCCTCAACTTTTATCCCAATACCAAACAATAACCCGAGTGGAGTAACTCATTCCACCTATTTATTAACCCTCACAATTACACATTTGTATTTGTATGAGCACCCTTTCCAGACACTTGTTCTTAAATATATGAAGAGCTTTTTTTTAAGATGCGAGGCATTTTACTAAATAACTTGAGATTTAAAGAGTTATAAAAAACTATCTAGCTTAGAGGAGTTGATATGTAAATATGAAAGATTATAAGTTAAAACTTAAAAAAATTAATAAAATAATTGATGGTTGGGTTCTCCACCAACCATTTTTTGTACTTTGTAAAAAAAATGAATGTTATTTAATATAAGATTTGTCGGTTCGATCGTATTGATCTTTTATCGGTACGGTACGGTATGATATTATACTGTATTATATTGTCGGGTGTTAATAAGAATATATTACTTCATAAATATTAGTATAGTAAAAATATAAGAAATTTTTTTGTGTGACTTAGTTGGTTAAAAGATGTCTCACTTAAACGGAAGATCAACCGTTCAAATCTCACAAATAGCGGGTTTAGAACCAGAAACCACACCGAAGAAATGAAGGCATTCAACCAACTTACCTATTAAATTATATTTAATAAAAAGTAAAATATTAAATATTTAAAAGACGTGTAACGTACCGATTGGGTACCACATACCGGTCGTGTCGATTCTCAACTGATATGATCCGATACATGAGATACCAGATCGATACGGCAAATCTTGGTTTAATAAAAGGGTTGCACCAATGTACCATTCGCTAATCATCCCTCATAAATGCATGACCCATTTCACCCTGGGGTTCACTTTGCTGTGGAGTGGCCACTTAGCTAAATATGGAGAATGCTACTTGCACTCCTTGGAAGCTGTTACACTGAAAATCTTATGGAGGATTAATGATATAGGTGCTGTTGCTTGTCCTGTAAAATGATAGAAAGCAATGTGAAACACTATTTTCTGATGTTTGGTGTGCTACATAAATACTTGGATTTTGAAATATAGTCAACCGTTATGATACTCATTTTTCTACAGTTTTAACCCAGTAAAAAAATGGCTGAAACAAAATCCAAGGGAAATTTAAAATAGGCAATTGTGGGACTGAGATAAGAATAGTTTGAAGTAATTAGATATAGACATCTAAAATCTTACTCTATACCCCATCCCCTTGACACTGTCATGTATACTTTCGTGTTAAGGAATATTATTTTAGTTATGTCCTTTAGGTTATATTACACCATTAGATTTGACCATATGTTCTATTGAACATGTAAAATATAAAGTTTTAGAGGTGGTATACAAGATAATGTGAATGATTATAGAACTGTATATGTCATATTTTAATTGTGCAAGAAAATTAAACTAAACGAGAGTAGATTTGTTTTTTTCTATCTTAATCTATCTAAAATTAAGTTAAAGAAATGGTAGGTGATTGGAAGAGAATTTATGGTGAAAAGTGAAATGCTGTTTATTATGACAATATAAGAGTACGAGTAGACTATGTAAAATATTAGGGTATGTATGTAATTATCTCCTTCACATCAGGGTTTGCCGACCCGTCCGACCCGGCCGACCCGGTCTCTGCGCGGGACGGGTCGGGTCGGGCGGGTCGCACTGCGACCCGGTCCGCCCCGGTGCCTCTCCCACCTCCGGCGCCCCCCGCCCCCTCCTGCTGCGGCCCTCCGACGCCTCTCCCACCTCCGGCGCCCCCCCGCCCCCCTCCTGCTGCGGCCCCCCACCGCCCCCCTCCTGTTGCGCCCCCCACCCCCCTCCTGCTGCGCCCCCCCACCCCCTCTCCCACCTCCGGCGCCCCCCGCCCCCTCCTGCTGCGGCCCCCCACCGCCCCCCTCTCCCACCACCGGCGGCCACCACCGCCCCCCCACCTCTCCCACCTCCCCCTACCCCTCCTGCTGCGCCCCCCCACCGCCCCCCTCTCCCACCTCCGGCGGCCACCACCGCCCCCCCACCTCTCCCCCCTCCCCCACCGCCCCCCAACCTCCGGCGGCCCCACCACCGCCCCCCCACCTCTCCCCCCTCCCCCACCGCCCCCCAACCTCCGGCGGCCCCACCACCGAGATCGCTCCCCCCCGCCCCCTCCCTCTCCCACCTCCTGCGGCCCCCCACCACCCCCTCTCCCACCTCCGGCGCCCCCCCGCCCCCTCCTGCTGCGGCCCCCCACCGCCCCCCTCTCCCACCTCCGGCGGCCACCACCGCCCACCCCACCTCTCCCACGGTCCAACCTCCCCCTCCCCCTCCTGCTGCGGCCCCCCACCGCCCCCCCACCTCTCCCACGGTCCCACCTCCCCCTCCGGCTGCGGCCCCCCACCGCCTCCTGCTGCGGCCCCCCACCGCCCCCCTCTCCCACCTCCGGCGCCCCGACCCGCCCCGACCCGCTCGTACCGAGCCGGGTCCCGCCTCGCACCGCACCGGTACGTGGCGAGACGCACGGGACAGAGCGGGTCGGTCCGTCCCGTCCACGACCCACGGCCCGTGCGACCCGGCGCTCGCCTGGGTCGGGTCGGGTCGTGCGGGTCAGTGCGAGTCGGGGCGGGACGGCAAACCCTGCTTCAGATCACACTTGTTAAGGTTTGTCGACTCGGCCGTACCGATTTTTTGTCGATACGATAGTGTACCGTGAGGTGCTAATAAGAATACATTACTTCATACATATTATTATAATAAAAAAATAACAAAAAATTATGTGTGGCTCCATTAGCTAAAGGGTACCTCATTTAAGACAGAGGTTAGCGGTTCTAATCTCACAAGTTTCATTATTTTCGACATCAATTTAGAAGAAGAATAAGAAAAAAAAGCACAAAAATGAGTTGTTCATAGGTTTCAACATGAAACCGCACCGAACCAACGAAGACATTCAATAATAGATATATGTAACGTACCAATTATGTATTATAGATTGATCGTATCGATCTTCAGTTGGTACAATCTGATACAGACTGTTCGTCTCTAAATTTGTAAAATCCTAACACTTACCAACACCCTGATATATCGTAAGCAGAGCACCTTAGCAAAGGATAGCATCATATATTAATTTGTGTTCGGCATTAATTTTAAGAAACCGGCACCCTCACCACTTGAAATCGGGTCCATTGATTGATTTTTGGTTGAATATCTTCATGTTTATTAATTATAAAAGAGACCCTCCCAAGTTTTTTCCCAACCCCGTCTCTTCCTCTGTTTTCTCTCTACCCCGAGGTCTGAGAACACCGTTCCCCATGATTTTTCTGTTTTTTTTGGGAAGAAAGAAGCCCCAATATCGTATTGAAGCCTAAACAAACTCGTTTGCTTTGTGTTATAGGTTTCCTCACGTCCCCGGGATTTACACCCAGGAGCAGATTGATGCTTGGAAGAAGGTGGTGGAAGCGGTCCATGCGAGGGGAAGCATCTTCTTTTGCCAGCTATGGCATGTTGGGCGAGCTTCAAATCAAGGTAGACATAACGTAATTCATGGCAGAAAGCTAGCTCGATATCAGCAATTAGTCTATCTTGTGCTTTAGTGCAAGCGTATGATGAAAAAGAAAAGAGAAAAAAAGAAAAAAAACATTTTTTATCTATCTACCAACTGTTCTTCAATCTTTGGGAAGTTTGATGGTGAAATGGTGAAAAAAAAAGACTCCAGAATGGCATGTTTAGCCCCTGTTTTGCTCCTCCGCAAAGTCAAATCTTTGTCAAATGAGGAAGATAATCCAATGTGCTATGGCTGGAACAGGGGACTCTAATAATAATCTTGCTGTTTAAGATATGTAGGTGGAGAACTTCAAATGGATGCATGTTCAGTTCAAACTAGAACCAGTGATCTTCTATCATTTGCTCTGCACTTGTACACCAGCTGCCATGCATGATGCATGTTTCTTTGCTTGCCCAGATTCATCTTCTCATGCTTTGCCTTGTCCACAAGCTGCTCGCACCCCGCTGAAGGCCTCTGTTCTCTGTTCTCCTTCGTGCAGTGTACCAGCCAGGAGGAACTGCCGCCCCCATCTCCTCCACCGACAAGCCGGTCTCCAGCAGGTGGCGGGTACTGATGCCCGATGGCACCTACGCGAAGTTCTCCCCTCCCCGGCGCCTCTCGGCGGCCGAGATCCCGGGCATCGTCGAGGACTACCGGCAGGCGGCCCTGAACGCCATGGAAGCCGGTAGGAACTAATTAAAACCACCTTGCCCTGCCTCTTCTAATTAGTTCTAACCCGCCGTCGACCCATTGCCGGCCAGGTTTCGACGGGGTGGAGATCCACGGCGCCCATGGCTACCTCATCGACCAGTTCCTCAAGGACGGCATCAACGACCGCTCCGACGGCTACGGCGGCCCCCTCTCCCACCGGTGCCGCTTCCTGCTGGAGGTGACCCGGGCGGTGGCGTCGGCGGTCGGCGCGGACCGCCTGGCCGTCCGCATCTCCCCGGCCATCGACCACATGGACGCCTCCGACTCTGACCCGCTGGCCCTGGGGCTCGCGGTGGTGGACCGCCTCAACGCGCTGCAGCGGGACGCCGGCGGGCGGCTGGCCTACCTGCACGTGACCCAGCCCCGGTACACGGCGTACGGGCAGACAGAGTCCGGGCTGCATGGCAGCGAGGAGGAGCAGGGGCAGCTGATGCGGGCGCTGCGTGGGCGGTACGAGGGGTCCTTCATGTGCAGCGGGGGGTACACCCGGGAGCTGGGGATGGAGGCGGTGGCGGTCGGGGACGCCGACCTGGTGTCGTACGGCCGGCTGTTCATATCGAACCCCGACCTGGTGGAGAGGTTCCGGGGGGAGGCGCCGCTGAACAGGTACGTGAGGGCCACCTTCTACACGCAGGACCCCGTGGTGGGCTACACCGACTACCCTTTCCTCGGCCAGCAGCAGTGGCGCCCGGCGGCGCGGCTGTGAAGGCTTCCTCCCTGCCGGGTGTGACGATCGGCGCTGCGACATCTCTCCAAGTTCCTATGTATGTGGGTGGCGATCCGAAAATCTAGCTACAAGCCCTCTTCTTGTTAGAACACTCCTCATGTTTGATGCTGTTGGGTGGGCGAAGGTGCGGTGCTGCTACTACTATACAGTAGCTGCATTTTAAGTATGGTTTTCTGCTTCTTTGGTTATTCCCATTTTTTTTTATCGACATCAAAAGCAGTAGCCCTATCGTCCTGACAGTGTATCCCGCACTCTACTTATGGGCTCCCCTAACCTATCAAACTGATTCCTTTACGTTCCATTTGGCCGACTACGGTATTATTGTATCAAGAGATTTCTAAGGTTACTGAAATTTCAAACACTATTGTGATCGTGTTGGAAGAAGCCTACTCGCAAAAGGAGCGATCTCATCTCACCTTTCTATGCCCACTGTTGTACGGGCTTCATATTTTCTGTATCGTGTATGTCTATCTAGGGTTTGGATATGAGCCATCAATGACTTCTCTTGTTATATGGAAGGACTAAAGCGAGTCTTCTTGTATATATGTGTTAATGGGTTAATGAAAGTTCTCATCTTCTTAATCAAAAAAAAAAAGAGAAAAATGTTATTTGTCCTTCAATTCCATCGTCCCCCTCCCTCCCCCAACTCAACAGCAGACAATGCCCGGGAGGATCGCACACAATGCCTGCCACTGTCGACAACAAGGGGACGTCAGACGCCGCCCCTCCGTCCGCCCGCCATCCCCACCTCCTCCCTCCCATGCTCCCCCTCCCTCCCTCAATCTCGGCTCCACAAGTAAGTTGACCACCTGACGCTAGGCGAGGTCGAGCACGACCTAGCTCAGGGTGAGCTCCAGCAGTGAGATGACAGGCACCCGTGAGGGGTCCTTCGTGTCCATGCATGGACTTGACCCGAAAGGGTGAGCAGAAGAACCAGGGTGCATGGGCTTCAGTCTCTGCAACCCTAGAACAGATGGCCTTTCGTCCATGGAGTAGCTAGATTCACTGCGCCAAAACCAACTGCACCATGGAGCATGTCTAGAAGGTCACAGAGAAAGATAGAGGCGGAGGGAGGAGAGACTTGATACGAGTCAGTTAGATCATGTCTCGAATTTTCGTGGATCTGAGTAGACTCAGACCGAGTCGATGAATCATACTACAGACTAATACATGAAGCCGGGCAAGAAAACGTGATACCCTTGCGTCCCTCCGTCAACTATCGAGAGTTATTAGGTGATAGAGGAAAGGGACTTGAATGGTTGTAGAACATTTTAGCCGAACTTGATCATGTCCTCCACCATTAGTGTTGTAGAACATTTTAGTCAAAACATATTCTTTAACGGTTGCTAGTGGAAACATAAATATTTGTTTCCATATTTATTATGAAATTAAATTTATGCATATCCATATCCATTAATTTATTAGGAAACATATTATGTATTTGCTATTCATTAAGTTGAGGGACCAGTCAAATAAATTGGTTTGCGAATATAGAGGGCCGGAAAATAGAGTATAAGGTTGAAAAATAAAGCATAAGACTGAAAAATATAATACTTATATTACACTCCAAAGTCATGTTTTTCAGTCCAAGCTTGTGTATTTTATTAGAACCAGTATTTTTCAATGTAATACTCTTTTTTTAACTCAACAAATAGAGCTGATTTTAATTCGACAGGTCGTACGGGTTCGATGATTGGATCCGACCCGGTTGTGCATCCGACACATGGTGACCACCTTATGCATCTACATATGAGAACCATGGCATTAATTATAAAGAGCTAGAAGCGCAAAGATTAAAATCAAAGTTTACGTGCAAAGATTATCACCGAACTTTTGGGCATTTATAGCTCCCAAGGTTTGCCAGGTCGCCGGATCGAAGCTTGTTGATTCTTTGGTTGATATTAGGATTGTCAATGGGTCGGGTCTGGGTCGAACTTAGGTCGACTCGGCGTAGGCCCGACTCATCAAAATTAAGGCTCGAGTTTAGCTCGGGCCCGACTTATGTCGGGTCGGGTCAGGTCGAGCCCGACATTATATAAAAAATGCAAAGCTCGACTAAGGCTCGGCCCGGCCCGACAACTTAAATAAAATAATAAAAATTAATAGATTTAATATTATAGAACTTATAATCTCATTAAATTAATTAAAATTTTGATATTAAGTATATAATTTGTGTGAAAAGAGAGTTTTAAATTTTTTAATTAAGTAAAATAATATAATTTTAACTAAATAATTTTTAAAATTTGAAGTGAGAATAAAAAAAAACGGGTTGGATCGGCCCGCGGGCCGAACTCAAAGCCCGAGCCCGGCCCGCGGGTCTAGTCGGGCCGAGCTTTTAAGCCCGACTAAAAACCCGCGGGTCGAAAACGACCTTGCGACCCGGCCCGAAATCGGGTCAGGCCCGCGGACTTATCGGGCCTACCCAACCCGTTGACAGCCCTAGTTGATACGATTGGATATAATAATGTGTAGAGAATATTTTTATAAAAATAATTTTTAAATAAAAATAAATTAATCCTCGAATAATGAAGAATTGATTTCTATAAAAATTATTTTATAAATATCCACCTCCTTTTCTAACCCTAATTTGGACCCCCTACCATGCAGCCTCTACCACTCTCCCCTTTCCTTCTTCGCTCCCCGTCTGTAGACGACGACAACCACCCCATCGCCCTCCCCATTTCTTCTTCCTTCCACCCCCTTCCCCACCCAACCCGACGCCGGATGCCACCGACCATCTGCGGCCCTCCCCCTTTCTTCTTTCTCTCCACCTAGCCCACCACTAGACCACGCCAACCACCTCATCAAAAATCACCGGCCACTTTGCCGTGTCGCCGGACCTCGCCGGAACACCTTGTCTTGCCGCTCCCACATCTCTCTCTCTCCGATGGACCCCTCCCTTGACCGTCACCGTTGTCGTCGCCTTCACTGTCAGCCGTCAATGTAACATATCACGTCCGTACTGACACGATCCGACATGACTAGTCCACGAGAGGACAGTTAGATCTTGCAATCCTCGGTGTCTCCAAAGTCGAAGCTTTTTGATGTAAACCATAAATTTGAATCTCATCTGAAACTTCCCCAGGGACATGGGTCAGTGCAACGTGATGCTTCACAAGAAAGTCCATCCCTTTGTCATAGTGTCTTTAAAGAAACGTGGTTTATGTATGTTTTGGACACAATGTACGGTGAGACCGTGTCAACCTCGGACAGAATGTACGTGTTGGCTGCTTGCAAGGATTAGCTTTCGTTGGAAATTTCTTGAAGTTTATCTAGTGACATGAACCAAAAATTTGCACGGCGCCTTTGAAAATTAACGGAATAGGATAATTAAACTCAAGGGAGAGAAATGTGGGCTCTATCCACTTATCTCACACTCAACGGTGTTTACTTGAGGTCGGGTGATGTATTCGCGTCCCTTGAAGTCTTTGAAATCAGAATATGGTAAGTAAACTCGGGAGGGAAATGTGTGGGCTCCACCCACTTATCTCACACTTAACGATGCTTATATGGGGTCGGGGCCGGCTGATGTATTTGCGTCCAGGGACACAAATACGCCATCCTACCCCGATTTCAAGGGGGCCCGTAGTGATCGAAAACATAGAGCTTAACTCTCCCATAGTGTTTGACCCAGAGTTAACATGTGAGATGGCAAAATTAACAATGGTGTTTTTCATAAGGATATGTCTAAAATTTAAATATTCATTCATTCATTAGTTCGTTCGTTCATCCGCGCATATATATATATATATATGGTAACGTTCACATGGTGTTGGCACCATGCGAATGTCCCCATGGGACTGTTATATAAGCCATTCAAATTTTATTAAATCAATCTAATCATTTATGAAACTGTGTTCTCCTGCATACATCACATCTGCCCCTCCTCATGTATTATAAGAAAAAAAATTTAAAATATATATTTTTAATATTTTTTATTAAAAATTATAATTTTAATCATAATGTATAACACAACAATATTTTAAAAAATTTATCAACATCTTTACTTTTTTTCAAAGTCCCGTGTGATCCAGTAGACCCATTTAATCACCGAGCAATGAACACGTATCTATCACTATTTATTTTGAATGATTTTCATTTTTAATTTTTTAATTATTTTTAATATATTTTATAAAATAAATTTATCATCAAAATAATAAAATATTTAATACATAGAGTTCTTAATGCTAGTAATTAAAAATTAAAAGTGAAACACGAAGATGTTAATTTACTGTTCACTTTCAAGTAATACTTTGATACATTATAATAATATTTTTTGTTTGATTTTTTAATTTTTAATATATTTATAAAACAGATTTATGGTCTATGTTTATATTTTAAGAGGTGAATTGAATCTTTTTTTAATCAAAATTAGAGGTAAATAAGAATAAACCGTTCACATGTCATGTTTTGAAAAATTAAAGCGACTCTTAGATCTTCACCGGAATAGACGAATGACATCATTGTAACTTATTATGGTGTATTAGGAGGGGCGGATGTGACGTGCGTAGGAGAACACGATTTCATGAATGGTTAGATTGATTTAATGGGATTTGAACGACTTAAATAATAGCCTCATGAGAATATTTGTATGGTGCTGACATCATCTGAACGCTACCTATATATATATATATATATATATATATATATATATATCATTTTCCACGCACGATGAAACTGAAGTTAGTCGAGTATGAAAAAAGAGTCTCTTGTATGAATGAAGAAAAACAAATACATTTAAAATATTAATCTCTTCTGAAATGGATAGTCAAAGAACGTCAATAGTTCGCTCACTTCACCAACTTATATGTTCAAGTCTCGGTCACCCCGAGTGTCGTTCCCCCTTCTCTTTCTCTCCTCTGTGCTCTTCACCCCGAGTGGCATATCCCTGTCTATAGTGCACAATTCGGCCTACCTTTGCGAAGTCTCTGGGGGAGTTCGACTGCCGAGCATGCCAGAAGCTGGTGGGACTTCTTCCATCGGGCGGATTCTGCGGCTTTCAGGGTACCAGCCCCCGGCCGTATTCCCCGGGTGACCCCAGAGTACATAAAATGGTGGAATGCCCGGATGACTTTTTATCGATTGTACAAGACCGATTGCTGGGATGGGGCGGAGAGGAAGTTCCTGAGCAAGCAATCAGTGCCAGTGCTCGACATCGAACCAAAAGAAAAAAAATAAATAAATATAATTTGGATGTTTCTCGTCCTCTCGGTGAAATTACTGAGTCCTTTAGAACTGGAGTAGGATACCGCATTTGACTTCTCATAGTCTAATAGGACATCCGACCTCAGTTAACATCACAAGAAAATATGAAGTTCTCGGCTGACATAATTCTTCAAAAATTCATCGAAAAAATACTTTCTGACGAAATTTTTGACATACTTTTGACGGAATATGTCCGTCGGGTATTCCTCGTCGGAAGTTTCAGACAGACGAATTTTCCGTCGAAAGTCCGTCGAAAATTTCGGACGGACATATAGTCGACGGAAATTCCGTCGGAAATTCTTGTCAGATTAGGGAACCTAATATTTCCGACGGAAATCGCATCCCGTCGGGGATTCCGTCGGTAATATCGTCTGGAAATTCGTCGGAATAGTACTTTTATTATTTAAAAAAATCAAAATGTTGTATATTTTCCGATGAGATGTCTGTTCCGTCGATGATTCCGTCAGAATTATTCCGACGGACGTAATCCGTCCGTCAAAAATTTCGTCAGAAAATATATTTGTTATTTTTTAAATATACAAAATTTATATAAAAACTTGTTTAAATAAAAAAATATAAAATCTATCCATCACAAATAAAACACAAGATATATAAGAAACGAAACAGTACATCAATTATAAATTTTATAATAATAAAAATAATCAAGAAATATCATTCGTATCCTCCATGTCCTCATCCTCCCCGTCCTGCTCGTCCCCTCCGTCGTCACTCGTTCGAGGATCCTATATTGAAAAAATGATAACATTAAGCGTGTATTAATAAATAAAAAATTATTGAAAAGATAAATTAAATATTTTATTTGATTGTATAAATTTGAATCAGATATAATATCAAATCGATAATTTTAATATCGAGCGCAAACTGGATATCCGATTTGGAACAGCTCTCACAAGTCACTTTTACCTCCCAGGTCGTGTTGGAACGATCGGCATGTCGATCAGACCGATATTTTAGATTTTAAACTCCTGAACCCAACTTTATTAATGATAAACTAAGTGTATTTAGATAATGCACTTTTGAGCGCCGGGCCCAAACCGGATATCCGATTTGGATTAAGTCAGCTCTCACAAGTCATTTTTACCTCTCAAGCCGTGTTGGACCGATCAACATGTCGATCAGATCGATATTTTAGATTTTGGACCCTTGAACTCAACTTTAATTTTAAACTAAGTGCATTTAGAGAATACAATTCTGAGCGTCGGGCTCAAACCGAGTATCTGATTTGAATTCCGTCAATTCTCACAAGTCACTTTTATCTCACAGGTCGTGTCGGAATGATCGGAACGCTGATCAGACCGATATTTTAGATTTTGGATCCCCCAACCTAATTTCTCATCTGTATTTTAAACTAAGTGTATTTATAGAATGCTCTTTTGAGTGTCGGGCCCAAACCGGGTATTCGATTTAGATTCTGTCAGCTCTCACATGTCACTTTTACCTCTCAAATCGTGTTGGAACGATCGGCATACCGATCAGACCGATATTTTAGATTTTGGACCCCTGAAACCCAACTTCTTTAAGTTTAAACTAAGTGCATTTAGATAATGCACTTCGGAGCGCCGGGGTCAAACCGGGTATCCGATTTAGATTCTGTCAGCTCTCACAAGTCACTTTTATCTCTCAGGTCATGTTGGAACAATCGGCATGCTGACTAAAGTGGTATTTTAGATTTTGGACTCCCCAACCACTAGTTATCTGAATTATTTTAAACAAAGTTAGCTTTGAAAATTAGTTTAGTTCTGAATTCATTATTTTGAGCACTGAGCCCAAACTGGATATCTGATTTAGATTCCGTCAGCTCTCCCAAGTCTCTCTTACCCCCCAGGTCGCGTTTGAATGATCGGCACACCGATCAGGCTAGTATTTTACATTTTGGATCCCCGAATCCCTAGTTATCTGAATTGTTTTAAATTAAGTTAGTTTTGAAAACTAACTTAGTTCTTAATTGAGTAATTTTAACGTCGAGCATAAACCAAATATCTAAATTAGATTTCGTCAACTAAACAAAAATTACTCATTCTATCCCATATAAACCACCTTAACTTGATTTATTCCTATATCAAAGAGGGTCTTGTTACTTTGAATCTAAATTCATGTATATGCATTGATTTTATAAGTTGAAATTCTACCAAAATAAAAATATAACAAACACTCACCTGAGAAGACTGTGTTGTGGTCGAGGGTGCTCTATGAGGGAGAATTCCCGCTTGGGAGAGGAGGTCAGCGAGTGCCTTCAAGATGCGCGCCTCCTAGCTCGACATCTCTGTCCTCATCTGCCGCTGCAAATCAGACATCTCCGCTCAGATGATGTCCCTGACGTCGTTGGGAGAAATATTAATATTGGGGCCGGGTGGGGACATACTAAAGACACTACTACTGGTCGGGGCAGCGTCTATGTAACGACCCGAGAATCCGATTACCGGGAAGGCCTGATAATTCGAGACTCGAACCGCCGCCCACGAGCCGGGAGGGCTCGGAAGGACTAAAAGGAGTGTGGAGGCACAAAGAAATAGGACAATTCAACAATTATGGTGTGATGTTTGTTGCTTTGGGGACCCGTGAGCACTGTTCAGGTGGTGTCCCGTGGCTCTGTGGTAAGGGCGGAATCGGGATTGGCAGGTGTCCACTTGAGGTTGATCGAAGGATTTGATGAGACCAGATGGATGAGTGACGCCTGTGAGCGGAGGTTCTCAGTTGCCAGCTTGCCGGGCCGAGTGTTCACTTGGCATGTGGTACGCTTTACTGCTTTAGACTGTACTTTCTGTTGGACTGGACTCTGTTGTAGCTGTAGTTGTTTCGGAGGCCCGGAAGTGTTCCGCGACTTTTCCGCGTGTGTTTTCCGATTCTCGGTGTGTGTTTCGGTAATTCCTTCGGAACCTCGTTGCGGCTGAACCGAGCCGTTCACATAGGCGAGTGTGGTACCGTTGCGATCGGTGCGTTCCGAGGATCGCGATGGTGTGATTTTCTATTTTTCGGGATTTTTCTGAAATTCTGGATTTTCCTATATATAACCCTTTTCTCTCTCTCCCCTCTCATTTCTCTCTTCTCTCCCTCTCTCTTCTCACGCTCTCTCATCTCACTCTCCCCTCTCCGGCGGCCGACGGGGTGGAGCGTGGGCGAGGTGGGGACGGCGCAGGCGAGGTACGGGCGAGGATGGGTGAGGATCGAGGCGGTGGAGGCGCGGTGAAGCTCGACCGTGGGTTCGTGGAATGGCGAGGCTTTAACAGCATTTTCTTCGTGGATCGACGTCCACGGTGCGCGAAATCTTTGGTGGAGGTAGGGAGATGAACCCCCAGCTCGTGCGCTTCATTTCCCGCAAGTTTTGTAGGCCGTGGTGAGCCGAGCGGGTCGTTTGGGGCGTTTTGGGGAAAACCATGTTTTGGGGAGTGATCGCCCGATCTGGCGTTCCTTTGCGTTTTAGGCCGATCCGAGGCCATAGATGCATGCTAGGGACTACTGGGGAGCTTCCCCTTTGTTTTCCCCCTCATCCATGGATGTTTGGGGGCGTGGCGTAGTTTTTGGGTGTTTTCCCGCCGTTCTCGGTTTTTCGAAATGGTCGCGGTCTACCAGTAACCGCGTTCATTGGTCGCGGTCTTGGGAGAACCGCGTTTGCCCAAGAGCGTCGGCAAGCGTCGCGGTCGTGACCCGACCGTGACTGTTTGGTCGCGGTCTTAGGGCGACCGCTACCATCGGGCTGCGCCTGGCTAGTCGCAGTCGTGACCCGACCGTGACTGCTTAGTCGCGGTCCCCGGTCGACCGTTTCTATGTGGTCGCGGTCCCCAGGTGACCGTGACTATGTTGCGGTTCCCGTTGGAGTTGTTTTGACCTCCGGTCAACCCGGTTGTGACCCAGTGGTTGACTTTAGGTCTCGTGAGTGTCCCGGACACCCCGTGGAGTTCCGTGACCGTGTCTTTGGGTGTCCGGAGGTTCCATGTACCCCGATTAGCGTGCCCGTAGGTGTGGTGGGTCCGGGTGACCTCACGTGTTCCGGGCTTTCGTGTTACGCTCGATCGAGTCACCGTGTATCGGTGTGTGTGCGGTGGGGTCTCCCTCGCATGTCGTGGGTTTCTTTGGAAGGCGATTCCCATGTGGGCCACGTGTTTGGCCTTGGACTGCGAGTCCAGTTATCCGGCCTGGGGTTGGAGGTTTGCCGCTTGCCCTGAGATGGGAAATCGACATGGCGGCTTGTGTGCTGCCTTGGGAATCGTGCTTCTGTATTTTCCGTGTGGCCCGTGTGGGTGGCCTTAGTCCCTTGCATTCCCTTCCCGAGGGAGTGGTCTTGGCGGCTCGTGAGTTATCTCGGTATTCGTGCTACCGTAGTTTTAGACCTAGAGATTGGACTAGACTGACGGTCTTGTGTTGTTGCGTACAACGGTCTTGACCCCGAGTCTTGTGACTCAAGAACCGTTGGGTGTAGTGCGTCTAGAGGACTGTCCAGAGTCCAGTGGCTTAGTGCCACTTGAGTTTTCTCGACTCTCACGCAGGGTGCGTGCGTGGCCGTGGACTGCGAGTCATGTTTCTTCTCCGACTGTGGTCACCGTGCGACGGGGCCGGTATGTGGGGTGATCCCCGTACATCGTCGGATGCGGACGTTGTTTTCCGTTGACTTGAGAGTCTACTCTTTCAGTGACCCTCCACTAGTCGTAGCCTACCAGTACGCGGTACCGGTCACACCAGGGAGTGGTGTACGGGCTTACCCTGAGGACGGTTTTAGACTGGTTTCCGTCGGGCCCCTCGTCTAATCAGAGTCCAGTGCCAGGGGAAAACCGGTCAGAGGGCCAGACCTAGGACGCGTGGTCTGTGTGTGCACACGTGGTTGGGGGCGGTTGGACCCACGTCGACGGCCGTGACCCCAGCTAGTCACTTGTTTATGGTTACTTGTACGGTGTTCGTGCCTTTGGTAGGTGCTACCACGTCAGGCAGTTCACCTGCGGTGCGGTGTAAGACGTCAGGGGACGCTACTGACTGTGCTTCTAGTGGGAGGTACTCCTATCGAGTCGGGAGTGACATACTGTCAGTTTCCGCGACTTTGACCTTCGGGTTTCGGTCGTGTCGACCGTTGAGTTTCGGTTGTTTCGCCGTGGCGCGTGTGTTGGTTTTCGCGCCGTCAGACTAGTGCTAGTGGCTTTACCGAGGTTGCGTCTTGTTGTGCGGTACCCGCGATCGGATGGTCGGGATTGCACCTTGGTCAGCGTGTCCAGGTCGGCTGTGTCCGGGGGACAGACCTCTACGGCATGGTTGCCGTTGGTTTTTACTTCGGTAAGCGGTACTAGTGTAGTTCGGTAGCCTCGACTGTGAGTTCGGGGTTTTTTTTGGGTACAGTAGGAGTAGCTGTAGTTGTTGACACCCGTTTTATACCCAATAAGTCGAGTCATCTCCTTATTCATTCTATATGATGCTCTGAGTTGTTCACTCTTCATTGAGTCTCTTGATTAGTTGAAGCCTATTTCTTGGGTCTGAACTCTTTGATCGGATATGGCTCCTGGTGGCATTTCATTGGATGAATCTTAGCAAGCCCCTCATTTCATTTTTGAATCTCAATGATAATAACGGTCGGTCCTAGGCGCGTTGTTTCATTCTGACGGATGGGTCCTGGACCGTTACTCTTTGAAGAGTCCTAAGGCTTAAGGCCTCATTTTAAAGCTTATCCTTTTGATTACACGTTGATAATAACGGTCTGTCGTGCAGCCGTTATTTCATTCTGACGCCTTATGCCTTGGCCGTTGCTTCCTTGAAGAGTCCAACTTGTTGGGTCTTCTTCCCGTTGATCTTATCTTTTAGGGATAAGGTTGATAGTGACGGATGTTCCTTGGTGCGTTATTTCCAAGTGGCGGTCTGTCGTGCAGCCATTACTTCCTTCATAGAGTCCTGGCAGTTCAGGCCTTTTCTCTGCTACTCCGTGGCCGAAGATAAGGGTTTGGATTGACGATATCTCTTTCAAATCTGATCCTCAGAACCTTCTGTTTGTTTCTATGGACTCTTGGTGATACTATCTTCGAGGATTTGCTAAGAGTTTTCCCTTTATCTTGCTGGATTATCCTCTGCTCGACCTAAGAGTTTGAGGGTCTATAAATAGAATCCTTGACTTCATGGCCCAAGAGGGAGGATTTTTGAAATTCACGACGAAGTGCTGCCGAACTCAGGAGCCATCTTCATCCAAGAGGAACTGCTTCCCACGTTCACCCATCTCATAATCAAGGGAGCACTTTGGTTTTAGTCTTTCAGGTTCATTGCATGCTTAAGTTCTTCCCTGGTTTTTCCTCAATCAAAGCATTGTCCCTCCTCTTTCTCCACATTTTCTCACTGTTCTCTAAGCATCCAAACATCCTCCTAATCGTTTGAAAACGCCCAGGGGGGTTTAAAAATCAAAAACTCCCCGGTAATCCCCTTTCCTTTTGATGTCCTTAAGTTCTTTGAGAATTGATGCTATATTATTGAAAGGGCTAATTTGGGTTGTTTTGTTCGTGTCTTCTACATCTTTGGCAGGTTTACAGGTTCACCAGTACGAGGCCCAAGTCTTCTAGCCAAAGAACATAGTTCTCTAAAATTATCTGCTATCAGCTTACCATCTGTCGTAGGACATTCAATGAAGAAACACAAACATCTACGGATATGCCACTTTCCCCCAATTCCTTCGAGTTCCCATGCTTCAAAGGCCCTTAATGAAATTTAGCTGTGTGCCGAATACAAGTGCCAAGCAGACTGATTATCAACAAAAAATATGTTGAATCAAATATGTCAAGTTTAAGGCTATCTTAGTAGACACTTTTTATACATCCCCCTTTTTTATTTAATACATCAGTGGTATTAATTACCCACTTTTGAAAAAAAAAAAGGGTCTTGGTATACAATGTGCGAAGGAATTCATCAAACTAAGACGATCAATTTCTGGCATATATGTTTGGTAGCCGTTCTGGAAATACCTTCCAAGAATAAAGGCACGTAAGGATCCTTCTAAGCCTTGCAAGAAAATGTAATTCCATCAATTCTCATATAGCAGCCTCACCCACTTCAGGATTTATTGTTTTAATTCCTTTTTAACTCTAATTTTTTTATTAAATTACCTCCTCTTTCACCGGTTCCTTACTTCCATTTTTTACCTCTTAACCATAAACATATATCTCCAAGTGGCCTTTCCTTGCCATGTCCCGCCCCCACCCTCCACACTACTGTACCCCCCTCCCCTCCCCACCGAATCGGCTCCCCTCCCTTTTCCAAACACACACCCACATTATAATAAATAATAAATTTAAACACACACCCAAATACTAATAATAATAAATAATAAATTTAAATCATATGAAATAAATTAAAATCAAACAATATATTTTTTAAAAAATATATTTTACTGACCGTTTATTGCCAGAAATTCATCAGAAAGATAGAACGAAATCCGTTGCCGACCTCGATGCTAATATGCCTGCATGAAAATTTCGTCAATGTTAGAGAGAGAGAGAGAGATGGTAAATGAATGGGAGGGGGGCCTTGTCCCTCTCTGTGTGCGTGTGTGCAACAGTGAGAGAGTGAGGGAGAGGGAGAGAAAGTGAGGGAGAGGAGACTGATCAGAGAGGGAGAGGGAGACCGAGAGATGGAGAGGGAGAGAGCAAGTGAGAGAGGGAGACAGAGGGAGATTGAGAGAGAGAGAGAGAGTGTGAAAGAGGGAGAGGGAGTGTGACAGTGGGAGTGGGAGAGGGAGAGGGAGAGCGAGTGTGACAGTGGGAGCGTGTGTTAGAGAGAGACAGGAGAGGGAGATGGTGAGAAAGGATACGGCGAGAGAGGGAGAGGGCGAGGCGAGAGATAGAGAGAGGGAGAGGGAGACAGTGAGAGAGGAGACGGTGAGAGAGAGAGGGGGAGACGGCGAGAGAGGGAGAGGGAGACTCCTACCAGAGGAGGGTTTCCGTTCCAATCCCAAGACGTTGCCATCACCGTCGCCACTCGCTGGACAGAAAGAGAGAGAGAGTGAGATGCCGCTGTTGCCGATCACCGGAGAGAAAGAGAGAGGGGGGAGACGCCACTGTCGCCGCACGTCGGAGAGAAAGAGAGAGAGAGAGAGGGAGACACTGTGACGACCCGAGGATCCGAGTACCGGAAAGGAACCGGCGCGTCTCGAATCTTGGCCCGCCAACCCACTGTTGGCACTCAAAATATGATCCCTGGCGACCAAGCCGCAAAGACGAATGATACGGCCCACTGAAGCACAGAAGCCGATGAAAATCAACTTATCGAGGGTCCCTCGAGCTGACGAAGCCCCAAGCCACCTTGAAGGGAACACCGGGGACCTCACCTCAGGAGAGTCAAAGTCAACCCGCAACCAATCGGCAGTGCGATCAAGCCTGCCCAATGATCCGGCATCGACTCTGTCATGCCGCTACCCCACATCCGACGTCCGATCAAGGACGACGGTCTACCTTATGATTCTCCGAAAGAGGAAGAATGCCCTCGGCCATCCACAACAAGGGGCCGGAGGTTCTGTCAGCAAGAAGATCCCGATCACCCGACACGGGTTCGGCTTCTCGCCCTAGTGAGCCCATTAGCGGCCGATGGATCGCCGTTCAAGGCGGAATTACCCAGGATGCAATGCCATCCTGCAAGGAAGCTTCGGACACAGGTCCGTCTTGATGAGAGGCACCAATCACAGTGCCGAAAGTCGTACCGACGGGACACCCGTGTGTCCGACCGGAAGCACACGAAGTTCTGATCAAGGCCGTTCGTCGCGTCAAGAGCTTCGTCAACACCCCGTCAAGGCTCCCCGAGAGCCAGTACGAGAGAAACAGTCAACTGGAGTCTCCGGAACCATCCCCGGACCCACCGGCCTGGCCGTGCCTGGCAAACAGGTTAAAACGGCGCCGCTTAAAACGGCGCTGTCAAACCGGCGCGCAAAGATCAAATGGGGGCCTTCCCCGGCGCCGTCAAACCGGCGCGCAAAGATCAAATGGGGGCCTTCCCCGGCGCCGTCAAACCGGCGCGCAAAGATCAAATGGGGGCCTTCCCCGGCGCCGTCTATCCGGCGCGCAAAGACCAAATAGGGGCCTTCCCCGGCGCCGTCTATCCGGCGCGCAAAGACCAAATAGGGGCCTTCCCCGGCGCCGTCTATCCGGCGCGCAAAGACCAAATAGGGGCCTTCCCCGGCGCCGTCAACCCGGCGCGCTTCCTGGGGCGCCGTTTTAACCCAAGGCTATATATAGCCTGTCGAGGAGAGGAGATCAAGAGAGATCCGATCGGGAGAAGAGGCGGATTTGAAAGAAAAAAAAAGAGAGAATTAGAAAGAAAGAGGAGGAGTCCAGAGAGAAGGGTTGGAGGGTTTTCGTCTATCTGCAGAAGCTCCCGTCCGAACCTCTCGGCGGCCGCCACCCTGCTCCATCCGAGCTCCCCGAAGTCGAAGGAGGCCACCTGTTTTCTCATTTGCTTAGGTGGGTTGCCCCGCGATTTCTCCCGGCGACCCTCTTCTTTTCTCTTTTGGATTTTCCCTGATAGAATGTAAGTGAGACGGGGGGAGGGGCGATGATACGAGCCTTTCCTCCCCCTTCTCCCACCGTTATTTCTGCCCCTTTCTCTTCGTTCGGGATGAGCTTCCTCTGTTAATGTAAAACGGCGACCGTGCGACAACGCCGGCGTCGGAATATGCTTGTATGCATTTTGTCTGTTTACCGTGGAATGAATGAATGTTTATGTCAGTGGGTTAAAGAGTCTAATAGCCTTACTCTACCTCTGCATCGCTGCCTCCTCTTCCTCCTTGAATTTGTTTTCTGTGGCCATTGATACGGCGCCGTGGAGGGTGATGTGCGCATGTGCACATCTCTCCGATGATCTGTGCACCAAACGGATGGATGTGAGCATGCCCGGCGTCGGGGTCATCTCTCCCATCTGCTTCCTTTACTCTCTGTTTACATGTTTACCTGTTTCATGGCGCGAACGAACTCCGTACCCGTCTTCTCCGATGCCGGATACGCCCTGGTACATCATGGGCTACAGTAATTTCCCCTCTCCCTGGGGCTTTTCCTTTCATGGAATGTCGAAGGTTTCTCCGTCAGAGATATGCGCATGTATGTCTTACTGGTCGACCCTGGGCCTGTCCGTTTGCCCCTCCCTCCTGTTTCTGATCATAAACAGAAGGAGGTAAGGCTGTCCCTATAAGCTTGATGTTTGGTTTCTCTGCATCGTTGTTCTCCGAGCGTTAGCTCGGTGATCGCTCTGTTAACTTGCTAATCCCTCTATGCACATATAGATATATATATATATATATATATATATATATATATATATATATATATATATAGCTGTACGTATCATGATCAGTTTATCAACTGAGTGTGAGTTGCTCCGCGTAGTGTTACCGTCCTTTTAAGGAGATTCGGTGACTGGGGAGAGGGGAACATCCCCCTTGATTCTTTTATCTTGACCTCCCGGCTCGAGGGATCTATTTGGCAGTAATGGATCTCCGAGGGCCAGTGAGCACACAGAAATTGGGGGTAATCCCAACACCATAAATCCACAGTCCTTAATGGACTTTGTGGTGGCCGTGAGACGCGTGTGCCCCTCGTAGGCTGGCCCTCGGGGTTCCCTTCTCTACTCGGTCGTCCCGACTAGAGTAGTGTGGTGATTTGGGTTGCATGCCCCTCGTAGGCTAGCCCTCGGGGTTTTCGCTCCCACATCGAGTCACCTCACTCACTCACCGTTACCCACGGACTCGGTGCCCCTAGCAGGCTAGCCCTCGGGGTTTTTCCTATCCGTTTGGGTCTGCCGGCCGCCGTTGTGCCACCCGGCTTTTAGGGGTTTACTCCGCCACGTGAGTACTCCCTGCGTCTCCCCGACTATCCTTTGGGATGGGGAGATGCTGCCGAAATTTCGGCTCGAACGAGTTAAGCTCGGAACAATCGCCTCACGCGAGCCCATGACTCGGCACCGATTCCGATGAATAATCAACTTAATAAAATTCTCAAAACCATCCAAAATCTTAATAAATCTATGAATAAACCAACGAGGCCCCTGCCTCCTTGAAATCGGGCTAATTCAGCGCGTTCATGCGCGATCACGCTTTAAAACGGCGCGCCCTTCCCGGCGCGGTCTTCCCGGCGCGGCCTTCCCGGCGCGCCCTTTCCGGCGCGCCCTATCCGGCGCGCCCTTTCCGGCGCGCCCTTCCCGGCGCGCCCCAGCTCCCCACGCCGTTTTAACGGCCTGCCCCTTTACCTACGGTTATGGCGCCGTTTTAAGCTTTTTACTTACGTTTCAGGGCGCCGTTTCAAGCGTTTTGATCCCTGTCTTCGCATGCACTGCACCGGTTTCGTTCCGAATCGTGTCGTCGCATCATTCTAACCCCTTTCCCACTTATGGGATGATTTCTTATGCTAATCACAGAGGGGTGCAAGTCCTTCAACTAATAATCATCATGTAGTTCCCTTTTCCGGCTTCGACAGCCCGATATCTCGGCAATTAATCAAAGGTGTTCCCTCCTCGTGGGGGATGTAATTAACGTCATAGCCTTTACGGTATGGCGGACTGCTGGTCCCGACCGAACCTCACTCTCGCCCGATAAGGGTCAGAATGAGCGCATCATAAATCGTCACTCATGTGACTGGCACGCCCGCGTCGTCAATCAGTCAGTTGATTACTAGTCAGTCAATTGATTGATCGACCCGCGAAGTAAATGAATGAAAAATACCAACGAAAAGGAGCGAAGGAAAAGACGGTCGAAACAGTCTGGCACGCCCGGTGGGACCGGTGTCACCTTTCATCTCTTTGCCGAGATATTCGGGCTTCGAAGCCCTTTCAAAGACTACTGATTGTTTTCCTGTCTATCTTTTCAGTGCAAACAATGACGACTCATGGAATAGCTGGCGTCGACTTCGACCAATCGATAGTCGCCGGACACGCGCAAGGGTACCTGGCGGTGCCCATGGAATTTGGTAGCTTTCCTCCTGCTGTGGGCTTCCCCAACTTCTTGGGGTTGGCCTTTGTCGACATGCTGGAAGTCGAGGCCATGGAACCCGTCAAGGAAGATGTGAAGGAAATGGAGCCTCTGAAGGCCCCCTGCCGTGGTGATTCGCTCAAGAACCCGGTTCCGGCCGCTAGCTGCCTGGTGCACCACCTGGTACGGGTGATGCATCCCACTGATATCAACAAGCCCCCTGGAGGACGTCAGCGTCGCCAGGCTCGCAAGAACACTGCCGTGATCACCGGAACTGTCTCTCAGTCCGGAAAATCAATGCTGGTGGGAGGTATGCGTGTCTTCCTCAACGGGCGCACGGCACGGGTGACCCCAGATCGCGTCATCCCAAACGTCCCTGTCTACAACAACTATCAAGCTCTCGCTGGAAGGAGGGCAGAAAGAGAAGAAGCCGGCCACCATGGCCAAGAAAACCCGGCGCTCAGGCCGAGGAAATTCAAACAGGTGTGGGTTCCCAAGCGGACCCGACCTGCCTACCATCCAACACCCACCCGCCATCGTCCTATGAACGACGAGGCGAGAGCGAGAAGAGAAAGGGGCTTGTCCCTGATGAATGAAGAAGAGGTGGTTGCGGATCCTCCGCGTCACAGAAGTTTTCGGGCTATGGCCCGTCAAGCCAACGTCCCTGCCACGGGGCGAAGGTTCCAACAGCCAGGTGACAGAGCTCGACTGGCCTACATTCCTCCTGCTGGAGGTCGACCACTCTCCCCCATGCTACATCAAGAACGGGGTCAAGAAGAAATGGCCTGCCTGGTCAGAAGCTATTTCCGAGGATTGGGTAACACCTCACTCGGACAGCAGCGGCTGATGCAGACAGTCGCCACTGAAGAAAATTACTGCCCTTCAACGGCAGATGAAGAAGAAATAGAGGATATAATAAGGATGTCGTCGGTCGATGACAACGGACACAATGACGGCTCTGAGATCAAAGCCGATGAAGCCTTCCCCGAGCGGGAAGAAAGAAGAAGAATTTCTGTGTTCGAGAGGCTGACCTTCCCGCAACAAGCAAGGCGGAGGGTCCATCGACAAAGAAGGAGGATGCAGGTTTTTACTTGCAACATGGCTGGCGTGTCCAGCCGATATGGGAAGCTTCCTGAAAACTCCCAAGAACTGGCTCAGTTGGCCGTACGGCCGGGACCAGCTACCCGCAGGACAGAAGCAGCAAGAGGGCTTCTGACAGCGATGAAAGAGAAACAGCCCCAGTCATACCTCCACTGGGATGACAAAGCCCCCGTCTTGACCGCTAATGTGGTAACGACGGAAGAAGAAGACGACGTACTCCTCGATATCCTGCCCGAGGGTACGTCCGGGGAAACGACAGAAGGTGTCCCCACCACTATAGACCCATCAGTCTTGATGCTGCTGCAAAGATATCAACGGGAAATAGATTCCCTGAAGAAACAGCTGATGGAGAAAACTGAACACTCATCAGCCTCCAAACCACCCGAAGTCCAAGGTGAATCATCCCGGGGAGCGGCTCGTCGAGACGACCCTCCACCACTTTGCACACCACCCCAGCCGTCAGAGCCAACTGTGACGACAGCACAACAGCGGCCGCCACAGCCTCAGTCGCTGCTGCCTCCGGTGCTTCCTCAGGTGCACCCAACACCCCCGCTGCTGCATCCTCCACAGGCGACCACCCTGGTCACCCCGTACCTGCAGCCAGCACACTTCTATCCGGAGCCAGTCGACCCCACGGTCGTGAGCCGGATGATGGTGGAGAGAATGATCGAGCTGAAGCTCGCAGAGAAGAGCGAAGGCGACTACGTCGCATTCGATGCCTACCGGGTGCCCTACCCGCAACACCATGCGGCTAAGCGACTTCCCCCGGGAGTCAACAAGCCGCCCAAATTTGACAAATTCAACGGGAAAGGTTCCCCAAAAGAACATATTGCATATTATATGACCGTTATGGGTGATCTGTCCACCGACGAGTCATATCTGCTGAAATTCTTCGGGTCCTCGCTGACGGGGCTCGCATTTGAATGGTACTCCAGCCTCTCGGCCGGGTCAATCAATGACTGGTCAGATATGCAGAGGAAATTCAGGGAAAGATTCCATGTCACAGAGAGGGAGGTCACAGTGGCCGAACTCTATTCGACAAAACAAAGGGCAGATGAGACCGCCCTTGACTACATCAAGAGGTGGAGGAACCTCGGAATGAGATGTAAGCGGCCCCCGCATCAGGAGGACGCTGTGCAAATATGTAAGCAAAATCTCAGGAGGGAGGTCTTGGAAAAAATGATCGGGATGGAAATACGGTCGTTCGACCGGCTGAATAATGTGGTGGCCGAGGTAGAGGCTTTTCTAGCCAAGCCCGTCCCGCCGTCAGCTACCAGCACAGCCCAGAAAGGCAAGGCGGCGGAACGGCGCCCCACACCTAAAGAAGCGAATGCGCTTGATATCAAGGCGTTCGAACAACAGAAGGAGAAAGGCAAGAAAGCGGCTCCCCCGCAACCTGCGAAAGCTCCAGATGACAAAGAAGGTCCTTCGCTGAGGGACAAAATGAAGAAGGCTTATTCCTTTCCTAAGAATAAAACTCGCATCCTGTTCGACTGGGTAACGGAATATGACATGGTCACTCTGCCTGAGCCAAGGAGACCAGAAGACCTGA
Organism: Amorphophallus konjac; assembly: GCA_022559845.1. NCBI lineage: Eukaryota > Viridiplantae > Streptophyta > Magnoliopsida > Alismatales > Araceae > Amorphophallus > Amorphophallus konjac. The sequence goes on from CM040120.1 coordinate 442,794,362, forward strand.
AAAGAAAAGACAGTCCGAGATTCTGCCCCTACCACCAAATGTTGGGACATTCAATCGAAGACTGCTATGTTTTCAAAGACGTCATCGAGGGGATGGTGAAGAAAAATGAAATAGAGCTAGGAGAATACAAAGTAGACCCTCCTCAGCCACATGAAGCTCCTCCCAGAAGGGCGACAGTCAACATGGTCTCCCTCTACCAGGCACTACCTGAGGAGATCTCTGAAGCAAGCACACGGAGCACCTACGAAATCCATTTCCTGGAGCCCGTGAAAGAAAAGCAAGGGTGGCATCCCGTCCCTGTGAAGCACAATAAGAAGAGGGCACCCTGCCCGAAAGAGGGGGCACATATCCGTGGCGTCACGCCCCGACCTGCTCCGCCAGTGATAGCGCCTACGTGGATTACTCCATCCGCAGCTATCAGAATACATGCACCCAACAGAAGGAGACAGACTCCCCTGCCAGTGGTCAAGGAAACCAACCCCGGGGTCCTTCGACTGCAACACCTGATTGAAGGGCTAGATGAATATGTACAGCCCGAATTGAAACCCCTGCTCGTACGGGACTACGTCCCATGGCAGGAGCTGGAGCAACTCTCACTCAAGCAGACGGAGGAAGCTGAAGCAGCACCCCCTGAAGCGAGCAGTCTATTCTGGGGGCAGGTGCCCGCAGAAGCAAAAAGGAAAAAGAAGCAAAAGAAGAAGAAAAGAAAGGCCGTTGGCGCCAATAAAGCACAGGTTGTCTCCTGTAATACACTATCAGCCCTCTTCAACCTACCCGGGGAAGAGGAAGAAGAAGAAATATGCTTTACACCCCACACTGGGGAAAGCAAGGTCGAGGCCGCCACTGCTGCACATGCCACGCGGTCAGGCCGAAAATGGGGGCGCCAACCCCCACCAAACCACAATATTGTGTTCAGAGGGGAACAACCCTACAAGACACCTCCGCCGGAGGTCAAGGGAGTTCAAATCCCTCCTCCGTCAGGTCTATACAGCAAGACTGGGGGCAAGGCTGTCCCCTCATTTCTTGAATTTATGAAGATGTCAAAGGGGAAACAGCCTTGTCAAGACGCCAACCCTACACCCGGGGTCAATCACCCTCGGCCAGTGCAATCTACGGAGGATACAAATGCAGATGGGGCTTGCCCTGTAGCAACCAATAAAGAAGACTCGACAGTCGGTGCCAGTCGAGAGGGTGCCGAGTCCGAGGAAGATGAAGCAGGTCCGTCTGGACCCACAAATCAAAACCTTCCTAAGCCCAGATGGGTTGAGGAGATGAAGCTCTCCAATGTCCGGGCTGGAAGCCGAATAATGAAGCTGCTCAAGAAGCTCCCTGCTCGTTTTACGATCTGGGAAATTCTCTCTTTGAGTGAAGAAACTAGACAGGCAATCATCACTGCTCTGCAGACGCCTGCCCAGTTTGAAACCTGCATAGCTGAGGCTATACCAGAAGCCAGTATGACCTTCTCTCCAGAAGACATGCTACTGCCTACGGCCAGTCACAACAGGCCGCTATATATGAAAGGGCACCTGAATGGAAGAGAACTGAACCGGATTCTGGTCGATCCTGGCGCAGCAGTCAACATCCTGCCATATAGAATATACGAGAGGTACCACTTCAATGTGCATCTCGAAAAGGCCGGGGATATGCGTATCGCGGGCTTCAACCAGAAATGTGAAGTATCTATGGGGGTGGCAGAATTCACACTGACTCTGGCAGATTTCACTACAACGGTGCAGTTTCACGTCATTGACTCTCGCACCTCCTACAAAGCACTGCTCGGCCGCCCATGGCTGCATGAAAACTTGGTGGTGCCCTCCACGCTCCACCAATGCATCAAATACAGCCTCCAGGGGAAGGAGGAAAGGATATTTGCTGACATCCACCCATTCGAGGTGTTTGAGTGTCACTTGGCGGACGCCAATCTGTATACGGGGTCTCCCCGGAAGACTTCTAAAACTGAAGCCCCCGTAGGGGCATCGAAGAATAGATCGGGTGACGGTTGGTATCCACCACCGCCGCGCGGATATGTCAAGCCGAAGGTGGTCTCCCACATCACGGCTTCTGGAAATGTCGGCAGGGTGACACCCCCAGCATTATACCCCAAAGCTAAGGAAGTGCATGTTGACCGACAACACGACCGCATCGGAGTCCCGGCCGGCCTCACCAAGCCTGTCTCCGGCCTCGATGGTCCCACCGTCGAACCTTTTAAAGCTTGGGAAGTGGCACAGGAAGATGGGCACAGTAGCTTATTCTATACAGCTGAGGAGCATCCTACTCAGGAAGACACGGATTGCAGCCTCCCTGAAGATCTAGCCAACCCACGGGTTCCTGTGCAGGGCCTGGCATTCACCACTGATCGGACGGCCAGGATGTTTCAAAAGCAACACATCCCTCCCGATCAGCCTCAAAAACGCAAGGAAGCTTTCCAGAAGATGTGGTATCCTGTAAATCTGGACAAAGAAATGAGACGTGTCTCTCAACACCCGGGTCTGGGTTTCACCCTGGAAGACTACTATTACAGTGGGCGGTACGAGGTGGACACCATCTCCACCTTCTATCCAACTGAAGACAGCCCTCTGGGGGCAACCTTTGATGAATATCCGGCGGAAGCCGAACATGCTGAATTAACCCTATCCGGGAATCAACAAATGGAGACCTTGATCTCATGCCGATGCTGGGAGCAGGTCCATCCTGAAGGAGCGGCCTTTCAGGCCGAATTTGATACGGCTAGCAGCAGCGAAGCCGAAGATGCTCAAGGAGCAGAAGTCTCTCCCTCCGCAGGGGTCATGCTAATGACGACTTCAACACCCTTTCTGACAGTCAACAGAGCCTCGATTTACTCCAATCAAGGGGAGCCGGCTACCAGAAAAGAAAAAGCCACTTCTGTGGAAGACACAACTGTCCCAGAAGGCGAGACTCCCTCAACTCCTGCTACCAATCCAATAGGCTGTCCGAGTCCGGCGGCAAATAACTGCTGGCCTGTCATGGCTGCAACCTCACCTACAAGCACTGAAGCTGTCCTCTCGCCCTCGGGAGCTGCACCGGCAATGGATCTTCTAATAGAACAATCCGCCCAGCCGCTAGCACAAGAGATCAAGAGACCCCATGAAGCTCTGGCGGTGTCTGACGAGGAAGTCGAAGTACTCGACCCTCAAGATGGTATTCCAGACTTCGTCGACCTCCAGCCGGCACCTCCGGAAATAGAAGACGGAGGCCAAGCCACAGTCGATGAACTAATAGAAGTCAACCTGGGAAATGAGAAGGACCCTAGGCCTACCTTCCTCAGTGCCCAACTGTCCCCAGAAGAACGGGAGCTGTACATCCAGCTGCTGCTAGAATACCGGGATTGCTTCGCCTGGACTTATAAAGAGATGCCAGGTCTAAACCCTGCTGTCTCACAACATGAGCTAACAATCAGTCCCGAAGCCGAGCCGGTGAAACAACCACCGCGGCGTATGAGGCCAGAGCTCATCACCCGAATCTGTGCTGAAGTTGACAAGCTCATTGATGTGGGATTTGTTGAAGAAAATCAGTACACCACATGGCTGGCAAATATCGTCCCTGTGAAGAAGAAGAATGGACAGATCCGGATTTGTGTTGACTTCCGGGATCTAAATAAAGCTTGCCCTAAAGATGACTTCCCGGTGCCAATAACCGAGGTAATGATCGATGCTACAACCGGCCATGAAGCCCTGTCATTCATGGATGGGTCGTCCGGCTACAATCAGATTTGGATTGCGGAGCACGACCGGGTCCATACTGCTTTCCGAACTCCCAAAGGCATTTATCATTACAAGAGAATGCCATTTGGACTGAAGAATGCTGGCGCAACCTATCAGCGCGCAATGACTAAAATTTTTGATGAATTGCTCTACCACAAGGTCGAGTGCTACATAGATGACCTGGTGGTCAAAACCCGAAGAAAAGAAGATCACCTGCAAGACCTCCGGATTGTTTTTCAGAGGCTGAGGCAACATGAGCTAAAAATGAATCCTATGAAATGTGCGTTCGGAGTGTCGAGCGGAAAATTCTTGGGCTTCATCGTCCGACATCGGGGAATCGAGATAGACCCCGCAAAGATCAGGGCGATTCAGGGGTTACCTCCACCAAGGAACGTCTCCGAGCTGAGGTCACTACAAGGCCGCTTGGCTTATATCCGGCGGTTCATTTCCAATTTGTCAGGGCGATGCCAGCCTTTTCACAAGTTGATGATGAAAGATGTTCCCTTCTATTGGGATGAAGATTGCCAGACAGCCTTTGACAAACTAAAGGATTATCTGAAGACTCCTCCAGTATTAGGCGCACCGGTGAAAGGACGGCCGTTGATACTGTATATAGCAGCTACACACAACTCTCTGGGGGCAATGCTAGCCCAGAATAATGAAGAAGGGAAAGAGCAAGCCCTCTATTACCTCAGTCGGAGACTGGTCAGAACTGAAGAAAAATACACTTATATTGAGAAGATTTGCTTGGCACTAGTCTTCGCAGTTAAGAAACTCCGACACTATATGTTGTCGCATGAAATCAGCTTGGTATCCAAGGAGGATCCCCTGAAATATATCATGTCCCAGCCAGCACTCAGAGGCCGTCTGGGCAAATGGGCGGTGATCCTTATGGAGTTTGATATCTCCTACGTCCCGCGCAAGGCCATTAAAGGTCAAGCTATCGCAGACTTCTTTGCTGCGCATCCGGTACCCGGAAACTACCCGTGGGAACCAGAACTCCCCGAAGATGAAACTTTGGAAGCCGCTCAAGTACAGCCGTCCCCGTGGCAGCTATATTTTGATGGCGCTTCCAGAATTGACACCTCTGCCACTGGATCGGTCAGAGTCAGAGCAGGGGCAGGCATAGTCCTGAAATCCCCAGAAGGAGAAGTGGTGCATACATCCTGCTCCATAAATAAACCATGCACAAACAATGAAGCAGAATATGAAGCCCTGATAATCGGGTTGCAGATTGCTCTGTCCATGGGAATTCAGATGCTGGAAGCATTCGGAGACTCCATGCTAGTTATAAAACAGCTGGAAGGAGAGTTCGAGGTGCGAAAGCAAGAGCTCCTCCCCTATCACCAGTTGGCAATTCGCCTGATGTCGAAATTTTACTTCATCAGCGTTAAACACATCAATCGAGGCCGGAATGCTCAGGCAGACGCCCTCGCTAAGCTGGCTAGTTCGTTGGCAGTCCCGCCAGACGTAAGCCTGAATATAACAGTAGTCAACCGCCGACAGGTCCCCAGTGTAACAGAGGATCTAACCGACGAACGGGAGGTAGAAGTAGCAGTCGCTGAAAGGGTCCAGCAACCCGATTGGCGGGAACATCTTCTATGCTGGTTTCAACACCAGCAACTTCCAAAAGAAAAAGAACAGAGAATGAAGCTCCTAAGGATCAAGGATTCTTACGAGATGAGAAGCGGAACTTTGTTCCGGATTATGGCAGACGCCCGAAGGAAAATCCTACTCCGTTGCTTGTCGTCAGCAGAAGCGGAACAAGTAATGCAAGAAGTTCATGCAGGATCGGCTGGAGCACACCAGGCCGGTCCGAAAATGAAGATAGAAATAAAGAAATTGGGCTATTATTGGCCCACTATATTCAATGACTGCTGCAAGTTTGCCAAAGCCTGTCGGAAATGTCAAGAACATGCCAATGTGGCGAGGAGACCTCCAGTGCCGCTGCATCCCACTCTACCAAGTTGGCCGTTTGCTCAGTGGGGCACGGACGTGGTGGGGCCACTACCAGCATCTTCATCAGGGTGCAAATACATCTTAGCAGCTACAGACTACTTTTCCAGATGGGCAGAGGCAGTAGCACTAAGAGATGTGACGGGAGAACTAGTTGCAAGGTTCTTCCGACAAAATGTAATATTCCGGTTTGGGATTCCCAGCCGAATCATCTCTGATAATGGCAGCCATTTCAGAAATCAGAAGATTTATCGGCTAGCCGACAAATACAAAATTGACTGGAGGACATCGTCCCCCTACAACCCTCAAGCCAATGGATTAGCAGAAGCCTTTAACAAGACTTTATGCACGTTGCTGGCAAAGACTGTCAAGTCTAATAAGAAAGATTGGGAAGAAAGGATGTACGAGGCACTTTGGGCCTATCGTACCGTCTATAAAACCCCAACCGGCTGTTCACCTTTCTCCCTCGTCTATGGGTCGGAAGCTGTGGTGCCAATCGAACTTGAGGTGCCCTCGTTGCGAGTTGCCATCCAGCACGGACTAGTCAGTGGTGAGCAAGACAATGCAGAAAGAAGACTGGAAGAGCTCGCTGAGCTCGAAGGAAAACGCCTCCTGGCGCAACAAAACATCCAACTCTATCAAGCTCGCATGGCCCGCGCTTTTGACAAGTTAGTCAAGGGTCGAGAGTTCAAGAAAGGAGACCTGGTAATGGTCAAAAGAAGAGAAGTAATGGCCTCTAACCCCAAAGGGAAATTGGTCGAAAACTGGGTCGGACCGTATATCGTCCGCCGAGTATATGAAGGAGGAGCCTACGTCCTGGTGGACCACAAAGGAGTCATCCAGTTCTCTCCCCTCAATGGAAAACATATTAAGCTGTATCACGCAGCGCAACCAACCCTCCCCGAGTGATCGGACGGAGCTACCTTTTTCCTTGATTAGCGGCATTCCGCCCTAATCAAGCTACCCTTTCCTTGATTAGCGGCATTCCGCCCTGATCAAGCTACCTTTCCTTGGTTAACGGCATTCCGCTCTAATCAAGCTACCCTTTATCTTGGTTAGCGGCACTCCGCCCTAATCGAGCTACCTCATCTTGGTTAGTGGCATTCCGCCCTAACCGAGCTACCCTTTCCTTGATTAGCGGCATTCCGCCCTGATCAAGCTACCTTTCCTTGGTTAACGGCACTCCGCCCTAATCAAGCTACCCTTTATCTTGGTTAGCGACACTCCGCCCTAATCGAGCTACCTCATCTTGGTTAGTGGCATTCCGCCCTAACAGAGCTACCCTTTCCTTGATTAGCGGCATTCCGCCCTGATCAAGCTACCTTTCCTTGGTTAACGGCATTCCGCCTTAATCAAGCTACCTTTCCTCGGTTAGCGGCACTCCGCCCTGATCAAGCTACCTTTCCTTGGTTAACGGCATTCCGCCTTAATCAAGCTACCTTTCCTCGGTTAGCGGCACTCCGCCCTAATCGAGCTACACTTTTCCTTGGTTAGTGGCACTCTGCCCTAATCGAGCTACCCTATCTTGGGTAGTGGCATTCCGCTCTAATCAAGCTACCCTTCTTTATCTCGGTTAGTGGCATTCCGCCCTAGTCAAGCTATCCCCGCCCTTGGTCAGCGGCATTCCGTCCTGATCGAGCTACGTTTTCCTTGGTTAGCGACACTCCGTCCTGATCAAGCTATCCTTCTTTGGCTCTCATTCCGAATAAAAAAAAAATAATAATAATAAAAAATTAAATAAATAAATAAAAGAAAATAATAATAAATAAAATAAAAATGGGGTTAAAAATAGAGATACCCCGCCAGACTTGCTCCTCTATCGGGACGAGTGCAAAAAATGGCTATAACCCAGCTGGGGCGAAAACCCGAAAGGGCGTCGCAGGCAAAATCGGGTACCCCGCCGCGTGAAAACCCGAAAGGGCGCGCGGGCAAAAGCAAGAGGGGGCTGGCCTCGGTGAAAACCCGAAAGGGCGCTTAGGTCAGTAATGTGAATAAAAAAAAATTGAATGATGAATAGTGATGAACCATCCGCCGTCCAAAAGGCCACTTTCAAGGTCGTGACGAGGATCTTCATCCGATATCCCACTTATACACGTCCAGTGTCTCTACCTTTTCGACCCTTGTCATCATCGGCAAGATCGGTCGCTACCCTTCCGGTTTTTGTCATCATCGGCAAGACCGTCTACCTTTTCGACCCTTGTCATCATCGGCAAGATCGGTCGCTACCCTTCCGGTTTTTGTCATCATCGGCAAGACCGTCTACCTTTTCGACCCTTGTCACCATCGGCAAGATCGGTCGCTACCCTTCCGGTTTTTGTCATCATCGGCAAGACCGTCTACCTTTTCGACCCTTGTCACCATCGGCAAGATCGGTCGCTACCCTTCCGGTTTTTGTCATCATCGGCAAGACCGTCTACCTTTTCGACCCTTGTCACCATCGGCAAGATCGGTCGCTACCTATAACAGTTTTTGTCATCATCGGCAAGACCGTCTACCTTTTCGACCCTTGTCACCATCGGCAAGATCGGTCGCTACCTATAACAGTTTTTGTCATCATCGGCAAGACCGTCTACCTTTTCGACCCTTGTCACCATCGGCAAGATCGGTCGCTACCTATAACGGTTTTTGTCATCATCGGCAAAACCGTCTACCCTTTTCGACCCTTGTCACCATCGGCAAGATCGGTCGCTACCCTTCCGGTTTTTGTCATCATCGGCAAGACCGTCTACCTTTTCGACCCTTGTCATCATCGGCAGGATCGGTCGCTACCTATAACGGTTTTTGTCATCATCGGCAAGACCGTCCACCTTTTCGACCCTTGTCATCATCGGCAAGATCGGTCGCTACCCTTCTGGTTTTTGTCATCATCGGCAAGACCATCTACCCTTTTCGACCCTTGCCACCATCGGCAAGATCGGTCGCTTTCCCCCCAAACCTGGCAAAGGCCCTGTCCCAGGAACGGCTACGCCGCGGTGGAGCGAACACCTCATCCCTTCCCTGAAGGCGTGAGCGCTCTCCTGCGTTATTGGCACTCGTTCCCGAGTTCAGGTGATTAGCCGAAAGAAAGAAAAGACGAAAAGAAGTCGTGGTCAAGACTACGAAAAGAAATGCTTCCATTTAATAAAAGTGGAGAATACATTCTTTTGCCCAGGGCATCCCCCAGGGTACATAAACTCCAAAGACAAAAAAAAAAGGAACAGAGCTTCCAAAAGGAAAGGAAACAAAAAGCAAAGGGAAACCAAGACTACGGCAGAGGACGCCGGAAGATGTCCCCTAGTTCCAAAAGGCCCAGCGAGGGGTACTGGGTCAATTCCTCCAGACGAGTCTCGGTGGCTGTCAGCTGCAATAACCTCTCGTTGAGTGAAGCAAGTCGTCCTTCAGCCAGGTCGGCCTCCTCTGTCGTCTGGACTTCTAGGCGCTCGCCTTCCTGCAGCTCGGCCTCAGCCTTAGCTAGTTCCGCACGCAATTCATCTATCCGTGCCCTGAGGAGCAGCTGACGTTCCGAGATATTCTCAGCGGCGTCCCTCAGCTGTCCCACCGTCACCTTCAGTGAACTGACGGCAGTGCGGCAATCTGCCCTCTCCAACTTCACAGCAGCGAGCTGATCGGAAACCTCCCGATTCAGGAAATCCCGCCTGTTGGCGTGCTTCAGCAACATCACAACCCGTGGGGTCCAATCATCCATGGGGCAACCAAATGCCAGTAGCGGCCGGGAGAGGTGGTCCACCAAGCTTCTCAGCTGTGCATAAGTCAAGTCTGGAGAAGCTGACATGGCCCGCTGGAGATTATCCAGAGATTGCCATACCATGTCTCCAGAAAATTGTAAGCCCAATGGCGAAGTCTCGGGGAGCCGAAAGTCTACCCTGCTGTCCACCTCAGCCCAGATGTCGTCGGCCACCCCGAGGGACGTCGACGGCATAGTCTGCACGGCACCCACTCCCGGTCCGACCACTGCAGCCATATCAACTGGAGGGACCTCCATAATAACAACTTCTTTGCCCGCCCTTTGGGGTGAATCTGCAATAGCCGTGTCGGCAACAGAAGGCACATGCTCCTCTTGAGTAGTTTCGCCAGCCGCCAAGGGAAGAGACCCCTCTATAATGGACAAGGCCTGAGTAACATCGGCCTCATCCGCAATAATTTCTCCGGCCTCTATGTCTGAAAGACCACTAGGCAACGACAACGATTCTGCACCAGTTGCCAAGGCTTGAACCCCTGCAACCTCAGTCGGAGCGCTAACTTCGGCAGCCACACCGGACTCCTCTGAGACCGCTGCAGCAGCATAGGTCCGTGGAAGCCGCAGGGCAATGGGCCGTACAATAGGCGGGAAGGCTGACTGACCCACATCCGTGCCAGGAAGGGGTATGCGGATCATTATAGCTGGCGGTATCACCTCAACCTGCATTCCATGTATATACATCAGCCAGCTGGCTTGAAAATTAAAAGAAGTGCTGCAAGTGGGAATCAGAAAGCTCCATACCTCGACTGGCACTATATTTAGGCCTCCTAAGGTGGCCTCTGAAGATTCAGGCCCCTCTCCTGCAATCGGGTATGATGGCCCGTGCTCGGCTCCCAATAGCCTCGGAGGGCTAAACGTCGGCAGGTCGCTCTCATAAGTTGATGAAGCCCCGGCGTCCTCAGTCTCGGTGTCAACCATGGGGAACCCCTCGTCATCGGCCGAGCCGCCGCCATAATCAACCTGTTCAGAAGAGGATGACTCCTCTGCTTGTTCTCGAACCTCAAGTACCTGAGCGGGAACTAGGCTGCCAGGGGAGGGCCCTCTAACCAGAGCCTCCTCAGCGATCTCTGTCTCGGGAGCACCCGTTGGCGGAATATCTAGGGGCTGGTCCCTTGGAAGCCCTTGCTCTCCAATGACGACCTCTACCAAGGCGCCAACCTCAGGGAGCAGTGTGGGCCGAATGTCGACTGGAGTCAAAGGACAATAAACGGTCAAGACTTGACTAAAAATACAACATGTCACTGAGCTCTATAGGCGAGCTGCAAATTACCTTCTGTTTCTCGATGAGGTGTCGGTGAAGGTAAGTCGCCCTCAACAGAGGTCAAGGGGACTTCCCTCTCCCCGGCGGCAGCTCCGGTTACCGCCTCCAACCCAACAACGGCAGGGACAGTGCCGGCAGCTACTGAAAAGAAAGATGGTCAGCCCAGGCGGCCGAAACAAGCAAATAAGCCATGCAAGAATAAGAAGTCACCTTCGCCTTCAGGCCCTTGTGTCCGGGCAGCTTCAAATTCAGAAAATGACGGAACTCGTGGAAGGGGAGCCGTGGACCCTTCCTCAGCGACCTTCCTCCGACGTGCCCGAGTAGCACGGGAGTCTGCCCTCTTGGCTTTCTTAGCCCTGCTAATGGCCTCCCTGACCTGAGACCTGGTCCGCTTCCGCGAGTCCCCAGGGGGTAATGGCGTCGTGGTCGGAGCCGGCTCTGGAATGTTGAAGTATGAAGGCTTCTCCGCCTTAGATATCAGCTCCCTACAGTGTCGAGTCGCTCCCGCAGAAAGGCGGGCTGCCAAAAAAAAAAAAACAACACATGAGTAAGAAGATGCACACTGAATATAGGAGAAGCAACTCCAGGGCTGAAGAAGAAAACAAGCATTACCTGGCATCCCCGTATATCGAGGACTGAGTGGCCAGTAAAGCAATACTGGCGCCTTGTCCCGGGAAGCCGCCTCGCGGATCAGCCAGCATACGTCACCAATTGTTTCACTTTTCTCCGTCAGTTGGGCCAAATCTTCATGGCCGCAGGAGGACAAGTGATGGTATAAGCTCAAGTGGTCGAATCCCCAGCCGTCGACATACTTGAAGGATATTTGAAGCTGATGGTTCCGAATGGCTTCTAATGGACTGTCAACTGAAAGCCCATGAGAATGAAGTAGGGCGAATATCCAGGGGGTGGTGGTGTACAAGTCAGCCCGCCTGTTCTCCCTCCCGATGAAGGTCCGATAAGGATGAAAATGGTCAATCTCCGGGCGCCAGCTCGCCACAGTAGGAAGAGGTTCTTCCACTGGAAGGGGAATTGTCTGAAGAGCAACCCGGTCACTGCTGACCCGACACAATCCCCAGAGGGTCTTCACATAGTCATCCTTCCTGATTTCAGGCATCTTCGGGTCGGACTTGGATGACTTGCCCTTCACAGCTTTCCTGGCCTCTATATATGCCGTCACCTCGGCATTGGACCAGGACTTCAGCTTCTTCAGATATGCGGGATCAATGTCCAGAATGGGCTCCCGCTGGGAATCTAGAAAGCGGCGTTCGGCAACGTGCCAGCAGTCTTTCCGGAAATTCCGATAAAAACCCGTTCGTGCATTCCACCACTTGATGAAGTCTGGAGTCACTCGGGGAAGACGAGCCGGGGTTGGCACCCTGAATGATACATCCTCCCGGCGATGAAAGTAATCCCACCATGTGCGGGCTTCCTCTGTAGTCGTCTGACCGGCCCGGTGCCTGTTTGGAAGATTGAACTGGGCCGCCGAAGAGGGAATTTGTTGGTCATACCCAAAATTCCGACTGAAGCGGAAAGGATAATACGGCTCCAGCCACAGCAAGCCGCTCTTTCTAAAAACAAGAACACTCGGGCGGATAGACAACGCCCAATCAACCAGTTCCGGTTCCAGGATGGGCCTCGTGCTCTTGCGCCCAGTCAACTCATGAATGAACTCCTCTGTCTCAAACAATCGGCACTGCCGCATCCTGTTTACCAGAGGACTAGAGCTGGCAGCCAAGCTCCAGAAATGAAGAACTCCCGGGGAATCTACTGGAACTGTAGTCAACTTCCCCCTGATGGCAAAAAGCTGATCCGCCAGTGAGGATGCTTCAGCACTGGCAAATTCAATCATCCGCGGCAGCGGGCGATCTGACTGCATTGACCGGGGAGCCGCTTCCGGGAATAGGGTACAGACCCAGGCATTAAAGAAGTGGAGGGGACCAACTATCCTCGAATTCCGGGGAATACGTGATTTGTGCAAATCCCCCAACATCTTGTATATGAGGCATAAAGCCACGGGGCACAGGGACAGCTTCGTCCCCCAAGCCATCAAACAGGCGGGGTAAATCGCCTCCGGCCTAATCACCGTCTCGTCCCCTTGGGGAAGGGCGAATGAACAAAGCCAATATGTCAAATACGCAGCACAATGTGTAACTGCGTCAACTCCCGTGGGATTCGGGCCGGCCTGTCGCCCTCTCCCTGAGATAGCAGGATATGTTGCTTGGCGCCGAGCCCTCTTCTTCCGCACCACCACTGTCGGAACCACTGTGGGGAAGTCCTCATAGTGCTGTTCCCCACCAAAGAAATATTGAAGCCACGTGCCCATCCGCACGCGCCTCTTTTCGCCGGGCTTTCGCGCTTCCCGCGAGTCAAGTGTCAGGCGCAGCAGGGTGCGATACGCCTTCATCAGATAACGATAGGCGAAGCCCGTGAAGTAGTTGCCTTCACCATCTGTCTGGTCCTTCAGCCAATCTGCGAAGCAAACTTCTTCATACGGCTCTCCATCTATCGGCAGGCCGCTCAGCTGAGAAAGGCTCCATAAATCCAATGAAGTTTCACCTTCTGCGGTGTAGAAAGTATTGTACTCTGGGCAGAAGACTTCAATCATCCCGCAGCATAGGCCTCGGGAGATCGGGTATCTATACCGGGAAGCGTATACACTCTGATAAATTCCGGCGTGCACCAAGATGGGGGCGTATTGCCGCAACACAAAGTCAGTGAATTCAACCGCTCCCGGTCTGAAGGCGTGAGCATCGGTGGCTTTGAGCTCTCCAAACCACCCCACTGAAATTTGATGTTTGAACCGGACCGCCAAGCAGTCCAAAAGAAAAGGCTCATCTCGATATCCCCAATGGAGCGGTGCGAGGAACAGACCATATATGGGTTTCTCCCTGTCAACACGGCCAGCAGTTTCGTTCCAGCGAGCTGGTGTGTACTGTGGTGCTCTCGTCAGCATCCCGGCCTCCGGAGACAGTTCCTGCACCCCTAGCACTGCTCCCCACTTCCTGGGCTCACCCGGGATGTACATGGGTATACCGCAGATGACAGATTCGGCCAAGCTGTCTCGCTCCGCCAGCAGCGCTCCTTCAGCTCGGCGGACCAGGATTAAATCACGCTTCCCGCCGAGGTTGAAGCGCTCGAGAAACGCCATCAGGTGCTTGTCTTTGGGGTGATCCTGTCTGATATTGCCCCCTCGGTCATATCTGAATTGGTTGCCGTCGAGGATCAATAAATGGCCGGTGTCGACTGTGTCAGTTTCTGAGTCCGAAGACTCAGCCACCACGGCTACACGTCGGAGCCCCCGATCAAGGGAATGGACGTTCCCCCATGTCACGGCGACCCGAGATACAGAGGAAGAAGAGCTGGAAGCCATGTTATCTGCAAAACAGAACCCGGAAAAGAACAAACAAAAGTCAGAAATTAGTGGATCGAAACAATATTTCTGACGAAATTTCGGCAGCATCTCCTCAGCTCGAGGGTTTGCCAAAAAGAAAGCGGAAGCCGTCCACAGAGGGAGCAGCCCCTAAAAGCAGCCATAGGCATTAAGCCAAGGCCGAATGGGACACCCGAGGGATCTAGCTCCGAGGACAAGTCCTACAAAGAGCCTCCCGGGGCCCGAAGAATGGGTTCAAAACCCGAAGCAATAAACCACTCAACTCACCTACTCACAGGCGAAAATCGCCCGAGCTCAGAGCTCACTCGGCGCCGCGAGAGATGGAGAGAGGAATGAGGAGAGAGAAAAAAATATTGCAAATGAAGACTGAAGAAGAAAAAATGGAGAAGAGAGCCTTTTATAGGCCCCCCCTCTCATCTCGTTAAAACGGCGCGCCCCGGAGCGCGCCGTTTTAAGCAAATGGCGCGCCGGGGAGGGCGCGCCGTTTTAACTCCAGAAAGGGGTAGGGCGCGCCGTAAAGGCCGCGCCGTTTTAACCCCGAAGGCCCAGGGCGCGCCGTAAAGGCCGCGCCGTTTTAACACTCGAAGCAAAGGCCGCGCCGTTTTAAGCAACGCCGTCAGGCTTCCCGCCTCGTCCGACGGGCATCCGGAGCCAGAATTGAGCGCCGTTCGAGCTCTCGTCATCACACGAAGCTCATCCGTAGGCACTGCTGCACTCCTGCCTCGCTTGCACCACCCACGTCTGGGGGGCATTTGTTGGCACTCAAAATATGATCCCTGGCGACCAAGCCGCAAAGACGAATGATACGGCCCACTGAAGCACAGAAGCCGATGAAAATCAACTTATCGAGGGTCCCTCGAGCTGACGAAGCCCCAAGCCACCTTGAAGGGAACACCGGGGACCTCACCTCAGGAGAGTCAAAGTCAACCCGCAACCAATCGGCAGTGCGATCAAGCCTGCCCAATGATCCGGCATCGACTCTGTCATGCCGCTACCCCACATCCGACGTCCGACCAAGGACGACGGTCTACCTTATGATTCTCCGAAAGAGGAAGAATGCCCTCGGCCATCCACAACAAGGGGCCGGAGGTTCTGTCAGCAAGAAGATCCCGATCACCCGACACGGGTTCGGCTTCTCGCCCTAGTGAGCCCATTAGCGGCCGATGGATCGCCGTTCAAGGCGGAATTACCCAGGATGCAGTGCCATCCTGCAAGGAAGCTTCGGACACAGGTCCGTCTTGATGAGAGGCACCAATCACAGTGCCGAAAGTCGTACCGACGGGACACCCGTGTGTCCGGACCGGAAGCACACGAAGTTCTGATCAAGGCCGTTCGTCGCGTCAAGAGCTTCGTCAACACCCCGTCAAGGCTCCCCGAGAGCCAGTACGAGAGAAACAGTCAACTGGAGTCTCCGGAACCATCCCCGGACCCACCGGCCTGGCCGTGCCTGGCAAACAGGTTAAAACGGCGCCGCTTAAAACGGCGCTGTCAAACCGGCGCGCAAAGATCAAATGGGGGCCTTCCCCGGCGCCGTCAAACCGGCGCGCAAAGATCAAATGGGGGCCTTCCCCGGCGCCGTCTATCCGGCGCGCAAAGACCAAATAGGGGCCTTCCCCGGCGCCGTCTATCCGGCGCGCAAAGACCAAATAGGGGCCTTCCCCGGCGCTGTCAAACCGGCGCGCAAAGACCAAATAGGGGCCTTCCCCGGCGCCGTCTATCCGGCGCGCAAAGACCAAATAGGGGCCTTCCCCGGCGCCGTCAACCCGGCGCGCTTCCTGGGGCGCCGTTTTAACCCAAGGCTATATATAGCCTGTCGAGGAGAGGAGATCAAGAGAGATCCGATCGGGAGAAGAGGCGGATTTGAAAGAAAAAAAAAGAGAGAATTAGAAAGAAAGAGGAGGAGTCCAGAGAGAAGGGTTGGAGGGTTTTCGTCTATCTGCAGAAGCTCCCGTCCGAACCTCTCGGCGGCCGCCACCCTGCTCCATCCGAGCTCCCCGAAGTCGAAGGAGGCCACCTGTTTTCTCATTTGCTTAGGTGGGTTGCCCCGCGATTTCTCCCGGCGACCCTCTTCTTTTCTCTTTTGGATTTTCCCTGATAGAATGTAAGTGAGACGGGGGGAGGGGCGATGATACGAGCCTTTCCTCCCCCTTCTCCCACCGTTATTTCTGCCCCTTTCTCTTCGTTCGGGATGAGCTTCCTCTGTTAATGTAAAACGGCGACCGTGCGACAACGCCGGCGTCGGAATATGCTTGTATGCATTTTGTCTGTTTACCGTGGAATGAATGAATGTTTATGTCAGTGGGTTAAAGAGTCTAATAGCCTTACTCTACCTCTGCATCGCTGCCTCCTCTTCCTCCTTGAATTTGTTTTCTGTGGCCATTGATACGGCGCCGTGGAGGGTGATGTGCGCATGTGCACATCTCTCCGATGATCTGTGCACCAAACGGATGGATGTGAGCATGCCCGGCGTCGGGGTCATCTCTCCCATCTGCTTCCTTTACTCTCTGTTTACATGTTTACCTGTTTCATGGCGCGAACGAACTCCGTACCCGTCTTCTCCGATGCCGGATACGCCCTGGTACATCATGGGCTACAGTAATTTCCCCTCTCCCTGGGGCTTTTCCTTTCATGGAATGTCGAAGGTTTCTCCGTCAGAGATATGCGCATGTATGTCTTACTGGTCGACCCTGGGCCTGTCCGTTTGCCCCTCCCTCCTGTTTCTGATCATAAACAGAAGGAGGTAAGGCTGTCCCTATAAGCTTGATGTTTGGTTTCTCTGCATCGTTGTTCTCCGAGCGTTAGCTCGGTGATCGCTCTGTTAACTTGCTAATCCCTCTATGCACATATAGATATATATATATATATATATATATATATATATATATATATATATATATATATATATATATAGCTGTACGTATCATGATCAGTTTATCAACTGAGTGTGAGTTGCTCCGCGTAGTGTTACCGTCCTTTTAAGGAGATTCGGTGACTGGGGAGAGGGGAACATCCCCCTTGATTCTTTTATCTTGACCTCCCGGCTCGAGGGATCTATTTGGCAGTAATGGATCTCCGAGGGCCAGTGAGCACACAGAAATTGGGGGTAATCCCAACACCATAAATCCACAGTCCTTAATGGACTTTGTGGTGGCCGTGAGACGCGTGTGCCCCTCGTAGGCTGGCCCTCGGGGTTCCCTTCTCTACTCGGTCGTCCCGACTAGAGTAGTGTGGTGATTTGGGTTGCATGCCCCTCGTAGGCTAGCCCTCGGGGTTTTCGCTCCCACATCGAGTCACCTCACTCACTCACCGTTACCCACGGACTCGGTGCCCCTAGCAGGCTAGCCCTCGGGGTTTTTCCTATCCGTTTGGGTCTGCCGGCCGCCGTTGTGCCACCCGGCTTTTAGGGGTTTACTCCGCCACGTGAGTACTCCCTGCGTCTCCCCGACTATCCTTTGGGATGGGGAGATGCTGCCGAAATTTCGGCTCGAACGAGTTAAGCTCGGAACAATCGCCTCACGCGAGCCCATGACTCGGCACCGATTCCGATGAATAATCAACTTAATAAAATTCTCAAAACCATCCAAAATCTTAATAAATCTATGAATAAACCAACGAGGCCCCTGCCTCCTTGAAATCGGGCTAATTCAGCGCGTTCATGCGCGATCACGCTTTAAAACGGCGCGCCCTTCCCGGCGCGGTCTTCCCGGCGCGGCCTTCCCGGCGCGCCCTTTCCGGCGCGCCCTATCCGGCGCGCCCTTTCCGGCGCGCCCTTCCCGGCGCGCCCCAGCTCCCCACGCCGTTTTAACGGCCTGCCCCTTTACCTACGGTTATGGCGCCGTTTTAAGCTTTTTACTTACGTTTCAGGGCGCCGTTTCAAGCGTTTTGATCCCTGTCTTCGCATGCACTGCACCGGTTTCGTTCCGAATCGTGTCGTCGCATCATTCTAACCCCTTTCCCACTTATGGGATGATTTCTTATGCTAATCACAGAGGGGTGCAAGTCCTTCAACTAATAATCATCATGTAGTTCCCTTTTCCGGCTTCGACAGCCCGATATCTCGGCAATTAATCAAAGGTGTTCCCTCCTCGTGGGGGATGTAATTAACGTCATAGCCTTTACGGTATGGCGGACTGCTGGTCCCGACCGAACCTCACTCTCGCCCGATAAGGGTCAGAATGAGCGCATCATAAATCGTCACTCATGTGACTGGCACGCCCGCGTCGTCAATCAGTCAGTTGATTACTAGTCAGTCAATTGATTGATCGACCCGCGAAGTAAATGAATGAAAAATACCAACGAAAAGGAGCGAAGGAAAAGACGGTCGAAACACCCACGAGCCCGAAGACTCGGAAGGGTAGAAAGGAGTGGTGTGGGGTATAAGAGAAGCTGCAACGTCCACAGAGATAGCACAATAATCAAAAGGAAATGCACATAATAATAAATAATTCAAACTGCTACAAGGTCCACAGTGTCTCATGTCCAAAGAAAGTACAGTCAACAGGAAAGAAAGTACAACTACACGGGGCATCCCCCGGCGTACAACAACACGGGGCATCCCCCGGAGTACAACTACGCGGGGCATCCCCCGGCTCTGACAGACTGGCAACTAACCCTGGCTAGAAGAACCACGCTGAAACTCGGCCGCGCCTCCCGTCGACCCCGCCTCACCTGAAGAGCAGGGGTGAGCCTCATCTCATTGGCCCAGTAGGGATCCCGCGAATCCCCACCTCGCACGAACAACGAGGAAGAAGAAGACAACCCTACCCACCGAGAGTACGGTAGAACCGACAAGCTAAAGTAAATAAACGGAAAAGTCGCCTACTCTAACGGTACCGTAGTACGGAACCTCGGTCCAACAAAACACGAGTCCACGCCTGCCAGTGAACAGGAGCACCATCCACAAGAAGAACGACCGGATGCGTCCCCTGACGTCTTACACCGCGTCACAAGTGTCTAGCTACAACGCCCCGGGCGCGAGACTCAGACACGCAACAAGTACCACAACAAGGACTAGCTGGGGTTGCACTCGTCAGTGCGTGCCCTAAGCCCCCAACTACGTGTGCACACACAGACCATCTGCTCTAGGTCGGGTCCTCTAGCTGGTTTTCCCCCCCACCGGACTCTGGTGGCAAAGGCAAGGGGCCCTACGGTAACCAGCCTAAAAACCGCGTCACACTGGGTCTCGCTCTCCACCACTCCCAGGTGGGTCCGCACACGCGTGCGCAGAAAGCTACGACTAGTGGACAGGTCACTGGAAGTAAGGACTAACTCACGGAAACCACCGACCAACACTAACACAGACTCACGATGATCATACGATAGGCATAGATGCCGGGGACACGCATGAGGTCCAACCGTCCCTCAAGTCACGCGGCACCCTTACCGAGGTAACTGACTCTCCGGGGAACCCCGGGCGCCCCTGTGGCTCTCACTGGGTGCCCACGGCATCCCTAGGGCCACACGCCACAACCGGGTCCGCAACTCACCCAACCGGAGGTCATGCTACCCGCAAAAACACGGTTCGGGGGAGGGGATGGTCGCGCTAGGTATCCCTAGCGCGACACCGAAGAACGCGCTAGCTTTGGCTAGCGCGATCTTCCATGTCGCGCTGCCCAAAGCCAGCGCGTTCACACCTGAACGCGCTAGTTTTGGGTAGCGCGATCTGGACATCGCGCTACCTGAACCAGGCGCGTTCCCCACCGCCTTACTGTTCGTCTTCTCAGACGGACACGCTCGGACGACATGGCGCGTTCATCAAGAACGCGCCACTGGACTATAGCGCGACAACGGGCCGAGTCCGGTTCGCGAACTACGGCCGGAAATCACAAAACCACGCCCATTCACCCCCTTTGGTGAAGGGAAAACAATGGGGAATCACCCCATAACACCCTAGCATGCATCTAGGACCCCCAAATCGATTAAAAACCTCACGAATCGACGGATCCGGCGCTCAAACCCCAAACATGGAAATAACCCTCCCGGCTTGAATCTAGCCCCTCTCGACCTCTCCACGGCCTAGAAATCATGGGGAATGCTAGAAAGAGGGTAAGGATTCGTCCCCCTACCTCAAGGAAGCTCGAAATCCACCGAAACACCGCCGAAATCAAAGATGAAGCTTTTACTCCCACGAACGCCCCGCCTCTCGCCGCGAAAAGCACGCCACCGGGACCGCCTTGCCGCCGCCGCCGCCGCCACGCCGTTGCCGGAGTGAGGGGGGCCGCGTCTCGGTCGCTCGGGGGGAAGAAGATCGGCCGCGGGGGAGGGGGAGCTCTCACGGTTGAAGGAAGGAGGGAGAAGAAGAAAAGAAAAAGGTAAAAGAAAAAGAAAAAGAATTGATATATATAGAAAATCCGGAAAATACCAAAAATACCGAAAAATAGAAAAATACACCTCCTCGACCGTCTCGACGCGCTGATCGCAACGGTACCACTCGCGGGCTGGTGAACGACCCGGTTCACCCGCTACAGGGTTCCGAAGGATTCGCCGAAACCCGTACGCGGAAATCGGAAAACGCGCACGGAAAAGCCACGGACACACTCCGGGCCTCCGAAACGACTCCGGATCGCGCCGATCCGAACACGAAAGATGTCCGAAATGAAATTTCGGACACAACAGGGTCAGACACTCCGAAAAACCAGATCCGAGACCCATAACGAAGGATCCGAAAGATCCGGGACATCACAGCCCTCCCCCCTTAAACGAATTTCGTCCTCGAAATTCAAGGACAAGGCACAAGGACGGGGGAAAGACTCACACAAACAAATAAGGATACAACTCCCGCATCTCATCCTCGCGCTCCCAAGATGCCTCGCCGCCAGAATGACGCTGCCAGACCACCTTAACCAGAGGAATAACCTTGTTCCGCAGGCGCTGCTCTCGCCGATCCTCAATGCGAACAGGAAACTCCGGAAGGGACAGATCTGGGGTCACATCAGGCCAAACGGCATCCTCGAGAACATGAGAGTCATCGGGCATATACTTCCGAAGCATCGACACGTGGAACACATCATGCACGGCGGAAAGCTCCGGAGGTAGCTGCAACCGATAAGCAACTTCCCCAACGCGCTCAACGATGGGAAAGGGACCAATGTAGCGGGGACTCAGCTTCCCACGCCTACCGAAGCGCATTACGCCCTTCATGGGAGACACTCTCAGGAAAACTCGATCTCCCACAATAAAGCTGAGGGGTCGCCTCCTCCGATCGGCATAACTCTTCTGCCGGCTTTGAGCTGCCAACATCTTCTGCCGAACGAGATGCACCACCTCAACGCACTGCTGCACCAAATCTGGTCAGGTCAAGGCACGCTCGCCTACCTCGAACCAATCAAGCGGAGTCCGACAAGGTCGTCCATACAACGCCTCATAGGGAGCCATACCGATGCTCGAATGATAGCTGTTGTTGTAGGCAAACTCCACTAATGGCAGATGGTGGGTCCAACTCCCCTGCCACTCCAAACAACACGCTCGCATCATGTCCTCCAAAGTCTGAATGGTCCGCTCAGACTGACCGTCCGACTGAGGATGATAGGCCGAGCTGAATGCCAACTCGGTGCCTAGAGCCTTCTGGAAGCTCCTCCAGAATCCAGAAGTGAAACGGGGGTCACGATCCGATACAATGGAGATAGGAACTCCATGCAACGGGACGATCCGCTCCACATACAACCGAGCCAAACGCTGCACGCTCCAACTGACTTTGACCGACAGCAATCGCGCCGTCTTCGTCAGTCTATCCACTAGCAACCAGATACTATCCTCCCCACTAGACGTCCTCGGTAGCCCAACCACAAAATCAGTGGTCACATGGTCCCACTTCCAAGCAGGAACATCCAAGGGCTGAAGTGTGCCTCCTGGTCGCTGGTGCTCAGCCTTCACCTGCTGACAGGTCAAACACCTGGCCACAAATTTCGCAACATCTCTCTTCATGCCAGGCCACCAAAACTGCCTCTTCAGGTTCTGGTACATCTTAGCCGATCCGGGGTGCACGGCATACCGACTCCCATGAGCCTCACGCAAAACCGTACGCCGTACCTGCCCCTCGGCCGGAACGTACAACCTACCTCTGAATCTCACAGCTCCATCCTCACCAAACTCCACCTCGGCCATCGACAGAATACGGGGTAGCTCGGGGTCCGCTCGCTGGGCCTCAGTCACCTGTCGACGCACCACGGGCGTGACAGTCAGACTCGCAAGGACAGCCGAACCCTGGTCCTGAGGGACCTTGAGCCTAAAAGTCATGGCCGGGACCTGCTCCCAAAGCTTCCACTTCCTCAACAACATCTGACTGATCGTCACTCTTCTACTCAGAGCATCAGCCACGACATTCATCCTGCCAGGCTGATAAGACAGAGTAACGTCATAATCCTTCATGTACTCCATCCATCTTCTCTGCCTGAGGTTAAGGTCCTTCTGCGTGAACACATACCTCAAACTCTGGTGATCAGTGAAGAGCTCAAACCGCTCGCCGTACAAATGATGCCTCCAAATCTTCAGAGCGAAGATCACCGCTGCCAACTCAAGATCATGAGTAGGGTAGTTCGCCTCATGTGGCTTCAACTGCCGCGACGCATACACCACAACTCTCCCATGCTGCATCAACACAGCACCGAGACCTACCCCGGAAGCATCTGTACACACCACGAAACCACCCGAGCCGGACGGCAACACCAAAACCGGAGCAGTGGTAAGCAATCTCTTCAGCTCCATGAAGCTCCATTCACACTCCTCCGTCCAGACGAACTGCACCTCTTTCCGCGTAAGCCTGGTCATCGGGGCCGCAATACGAGAGAAATCCTGAATAAACCGCCGATAATAACCTGCAAGCCCCAAGAAACTCCGAATCTCCGTGACAGAACTCGGCCTCGGCCACTGCAGCACCGCCTCGACCTTGGCCGGGTCCGCGGAAACACCATCACCAGAAATAACATGTCCCAGAAAGTGCACCTCTCGGAGCCAGAACTCGCACTTGCTGTATTTGGCATACAACTGGTGATCGCGCAGGGTTTGCAATACCGCTCTCAAATGCTGTACATGCTCCTCAGCAGACCGCGAATACACGAGGATATCGTCCACAAACACGACCACAAACTGGTCCAAGTACGGACGAAACACCCTATGCATCAAGTCCATGAATGCTGCGGGGGCATTGGTGAGCCCGAACGGCATCACCAAGAACTCATAATGCCCATACCTCGATCGGAACGCCGTCTTCTCCACGTCTGACTCTCGAATCCGCAGCTGGTAATAACCCGATCTCAAATCGATCCTCGAAAACACCTGGGCCGACTGAAGCTGATCGAACAAGTCATCAATCCGCGGCAACGGATACATGTTCTTGACAGTCACCTGGTTTAACTGACGGTAGTCGATGCACAGCCTCAAACTACCATCCTTCTTCTTCACAAACAATACCGGCGCACCCCACGGGGAATAACTAGGACGAATATACCCCTTGGCCAGCAACTCCTGCAACTGCGCCTTCAGCTCTCACAACTCAGCAGGCGCCATCCGATAAGGGGCCTTCGACATAGGCGCCGTACCCGGCACCACCTCAATCACGAAATCAATCTCTCGCTGCGGTGGCATCCCTGGTAGCTCCTCGGGGAAAACATCAGGAAACTCGCACACGACAGGAATGTCCTCTACCTCAGGGCCCTGCCGCTCGACCAAAACCACGGATGCGAGAAAACCCTGACAACCTGCATCAAGCAAACGACGTGCACGGAAAGCCGAAATAAGCAAGCGGGAAGAGGAAGACCGAATACCTTGGAAATAGAAGGTGGGTCCACGGGGCTGTCGGAAGTAGACCTTCTTCGAGCCACAATCCACCAAGGCATGATGAGCCTCGAGCCAATCCATGCCCAAAATCACATCGAAGTCCTGAAGCGGTAACGCGTAGAGTCTAACCGGCAAGTTCCGCCCTTCCACCCACACAGGTACCTTCTCAAAGCAGTACGGGGTGATCATGAAGTCACCGGTAGGCAACTCTACCGCCAAGTCACAGGATACCTCGGTCACCGGGTCCTCCACGCTCTGAGCGAAAACCTCCGAGATGAACGAATGAGAAGCACCTGAATCGAACAAAACACGAGCCGCACAACCCAAAATCGAGAGAGTACCTTCCACCAAATGCGATGCCTCAGCCTCCGCCCTGGTCAGATGAGTCACTCTACCTCGGGATCTCTGCCCACCCATAGTAGCTGACCGTGCCAACTGAGGGAACTGTCCCTGCTGCTGGTACTGCTGCGGCTGTGCTGACGACTGCTGGGGCCGAAACTGCTGCTGCTGCTGGAACTCGTGCGGCTGGCGCGGTCTCTGCGGACAGTCACGTGCCATGTGCCCTGGCTGGTCGCACCTGAAGCAAACCACGGGCGCCGAACACGGTCTGCCTGGATGAGAACCACCGCACCTGGGACAGCCATCTCGCGAACCAGTCATCGAACTCTGACGCTGAAAAGCCGCAGGCTGCTGAACACTGCCCAACGACTCCTGCCCCGACTCCTTACGATCCTGACGCCTCTTGCTAAAACCAGCTTCCTTAAGCAACTTCTTAAGCTTCGACTTGAAGGATGAACCCGGCGCCGGAGCCGCAGTCTGTGTCGCCACTGATCCACCTGCTGAGAGCTGGGCGGTACTCTGCTACTGCATCCCTGTCGGCTGGCTGAAATCTGCCTGCACCTGACTAGCACTGCTCGGCCCTCGAACCTTCTGCAAATCTCTCTCCAGCGCCGCTGCTGCCTTACATGCCGCATCCAAACTGGTCAAACCCGACGCAAGAAGGTGATGCCTCAACTCTAGCCTCAGACCACTAACAAACTGATCAGTCTTCACCTCCTCGTCCACCATGATATGAGGAGCATAACGGCCCAACTCGATAAACCTGGCACGGTACTCCATCACCGTCATGTCACCCTGAGTCAGCTCCATGAACTCTCGCAACCTCTGCGACCTGACAAAGGACGGACAGAAGGCTCGCTCGAAAGCCGTGACGAACTCCTGCCATGCAATCTGCCGAAGAGGACGAGATCGGAACACTGAACCCCACTCCGATGTCCACCAAGTACGGGCCGATCCCTGAAGACGATGAGTGGCCAGCGCCACCTGCTCCTCCTCGGGGCACTCCATCGCACTGAAAATCCGCTGCACATCATCCAGCCACTCTCTGGCCACCTCAGGATCCGACTGCCCACCAAAAGAAGGAGGCTGATACAGCAAAAACTCCTTCAGTACGCGACCGCGACCACCTCGAGCCTGATCCTCACCAGCTTCGCCACCCTGCTGTTGATGACCTCCCTGCTGCTGACCTCCCTGCCGCTGCTGAAACACATACTCAAACATGCCTCGGAAGAAATCATCCATCCCTGGAGCTCTCGCATCTCTAGATACACCCTCAGAAATTGAAGCCCTGCTCTGCTCCTCTGGACCACCACTAGACTCTCCCTGCTGGGCACGAGTCCTCCTCCTTGGCGCCATAACACCTGGCATCAAAAGCACCGGAAATCAATAAAACACACGACCCTAAGCCAGTCGCCGACTGTACAGGACATTCATGGACCTTCTGGACCACTGCAATTCGTTCCAAGTTCCGATATACCTCCACAACCTCGCTCTGATACCAGCTGTGACGACCCGAGGATCCGAGTACCGGAAAGGAACCGGCGCGTCTCGAATCTCGGCCCGCCAACCCACGAGCCCGAAGACTCGGAAGGGTAGAAAGGAGTGGTGTGGGGTATAAGAGAAGCTGCAACGTCCACAGAGATAGCACAATAATCAAAAGGAAATGCACATAATAATAAATAATTCAAACTGCTACAAGGTCCACAGTGTCTCATGTCCAAAGAAAGTACAGTCAACAGGAAAGAAAGTACAACTACACGGGGCATCCCTCGGCGTACAACAACACGGGGCATCCCCCGGAGTACAACTACGCGGGGCATCCCCCGGCTCTGGCAGACTGGCAACTAACCCTGGCTAGAAGAACCACGCTGAAACTCGGCCGCGCCTCCCGTCGACCCCGCCTCACCTGAAGAGCAGGGGTGAGCCTCATCTCATTGGCCCAGTAGGGATCCCGTGAATCCCCACCTCGCACGAACAACGAGGAAGAAGAAGACAACCCTACCCACCGAGAGTACGGTAGAACCGACAAGCTAAAGTAAATAAACGGAAAAGTCGCCTACTCTAACGGTACCGTAGTACGGAACCTCGGTCCAACAAAACACGAGTCCACGCCTGCCAGTGAACAGGAGCACCATCCACAAGAAGAACGACCGGATGCGTCCCCTGACGTCTTACACCGCGTCACAAGTGTCTAGCTACAACGCCCCGGGCGCGAGACTCAGACACGCAACAAGTACCACAACAAGGACTAGCTGGGGTCGCACTCGTCAGTGCGTGCCCTAAGCCCCCAACTACGTGTGCACACACAGACCATCTGCTCTAGGTCGGGTCCTCTAGCTGGTTTTCCCCCCCACCGGACTCTGGTGGCAAAGGCAAGGGGCCCTACGGTAACCAGCCTAAAAACCGCGTCACACTGGGTCTCGCTCTCCACCACTCCCAGGTGGGTCCGCACACGCGTGCGCAGAAAGCTACGACTAGTGGACAGGTCACTGGAAGTAAGGACTAACTCACGGAAACCACCGACCAACACTAACACAGACTCACGATGATCATACGATAGGCATAGATGCCGGGGACACGCATGAGGTCCAACCGTCCCTCAAGCCACGCGGCACCCTTACCGAGGTAACTGACTCTCCGGGGAACCCCGGGCGCCCCTGTGGCTCTCACTGGGTGCCCACGGCATCCCTAGGGCCACACGCCACAACCGGGTGTAGACACGCCAAAATTGACATTATTTTGAGTATATTTCATATCGCTCTGCGATGCCCCATTTGACCCTCAAATCAGCTTATTTGAGTGGTTTTCTCACTTTTCATGGATTGCCCCTGATTTCTCCTATTTTTCCCAATTTACCTCCCTTTTCCTATTTTTTGGTTTTTTTGGGCATTTATCTCTATTTTATTAATTCACGCCCTCATCAGGGGCGTGTTTTTGTTAAAACACGCCCTTGTCTAGGGCGTGTCTTTCCCATTTTATCTATTTCTCCCCATTTTTATTTTCTGGAATTTTCTGAATTTACGACCTGGGTAAGGGCGTTTTTTTCTTAAGACATGACTTAATCTAGGGCGTTTCTTAAAGAAAGGACGACCTCACCTGAGGGCGTTAATTCTTTTGGTTTTGACGGACTTCCCCATTTGAGCTCTTGAAATTAACGCCCTTCCCTGGGGCGCGTTTTTGAAAAAGTGGCTTTAATTAAGGCGTGTTTTACATCTTTCAAATATGGGGAGTTTTTATTTCTAAATTTGGTTTTTTGAGAAACGCCTTTGTGCAGGGCGTGTTTTTGAGAAACGCCCTCCGGTAAGGTCGTCAATTCATTAATTGACGCCCTTACCTAAGGCGTTTTTCACCTTCTGGCTTCGCCGCCCTTTCCCCAGAGAGTCCTTGCTTCGATTGATGCCTACTTGATTTGGGCTCTTGCCCATTCTTATCCTTCCCCCAGTTGGGACTCTTGCCTTGCTTATCCTTTGATCAATCCTATAAGGGGTTGATCCCCCTTATCTTTTTTTCTTCTTCTTCGGTTCCGATTTTTCTTCTTCTGCCTCCCTCTTCTTCTTCTTCTTATTCTTCTTCTTCCGCTTCTTCTCTTTTTCTTCTGTGGTTTTCTTTTCTTTTTACAGGGACCGAAGGTAGGGTGGCATTGGCTAAGGAGAGTCTTCTTCACGGTTCAAGTCTTCATCCCTTTTGAAGCCTTTCTCCCATCGAGCATTCAAGCCAAAAGAGCCACCAAACAAGATTTTTCTATCTTATCTCCCCCTTATTTGCATCTTTTTTTCATTAGTTCATGCATGCATCATGTTTCATTATTATATTAATTTTTCTCAACTATCATTGAGATCTCCCCTTTAGTGCATCTCTTGCACTCTTTCCCCATTATATTTTTACATGCATTCATCTCCCACACCCTCTTTGCATAGGGGTTTAAGGGCCAACACCCTTAAGGTGTGTATTTCATATGTTATCATGCTCACCTTTCTATTATGAACTTGATGCTACACACACATTATTTCTAATCCAATTCTTTTGTGTTGTGTGTCTTTTTTTTGCAAGGGTAACCAAGTTGAAGAACTCTCTTCGTCGGCCGGCCGATTTGAAGAGAAAAGGAGTACTCACAATCAACCGCACATTTGAGGTATTTGCGATCACTTTCCCCTTATCATCTCCATTTGAGACCCTCGTGTCTCTGGCGATCACAACCTCCTATTAGCACCTCGTGCTATTTTATTGCTTTCATCATGTCTATTGCTTTTTATATTTAAAAGTGTGGATTTTAATCCGAATCTACAAATTGGCGATCACGGTGGGACACTTTTTGTTTTTCATTTGATTACCCCTTTCCCTTTGGCACCCAAGTGTGCCCTTTCCCATTGGTACCCTCGGTACCCTTTCCTTTGTGCCCCTCGGGCACCCTCCATTGTGCTTTGCACTTTCCCCTAAGTGATTTGTCAATTGAATAGATTTGTTTTAAAATCTCCACTTAGTTAAAATTTTGATGAGCATGTTTTTATCTTGATAATCATATGTGATGATTGCCTCTGTGACTGTAAGTGTTTCCACTCTGCTGGCCGTGGGAGTTTGAAAGAATTCACGCCCTCCCACAGGGCGTTTCTTTATTTAGTAGCGCCTCTCATCAGGGCGCGTTTTCATGATTTGACGCCCCCACCCCTGGGCGTCTCTTTATTTGGTTGAGCATCGTTGATAATTAACGCCCTGCCCCAGGGCGTCTCTTTTATTGGTAGCGCCTCTCATCAAGGCGTGTTTTACCTTGCCTGTGGGCCTCCCACAGTGATTCACGCCCTGCCAAAGGGCGTCTTTTGATTGGTAGCGCCCTGCCCCAGGGCGTCTTATTCCTGTGTTTTCACCGAACCCCTTTGTTTATCACTGTATCATATTTTTGCTTATATCTTGCATTCATTCATTCATTCATTTTGCATTAGTTTGGGAGACCTCCTTTCTCCACATACTAGGAGCCACACACCCCCTTGGTGAAGGAACGACCCTCCATTGAGCATTCCGTCTCTTTGGATTGGAAATTCCTAAACCAAGCCTCCATAAGTCCCCGCACCCGTGGATTCCCTCACGGACGCCGGGCAGGTTGTACCCTTTTTGGAGTCCCGAGTTTAGTTGGCCTACACGTGGTGAGAGAGTGTTCCTAGTTGGCATTGGAGTTAAATCATATTGAAACTAGGTTCCCCTTGTGTGAATCATATCAATTTGCATAAAATTCATTAATTCACCAAGGTTTAAACAATCAAAATCACGGTAACCATTCCAACTTGTGTGCTTCTTTGCATATTATTGTGAAATTTTGATTATATAATGGCTTACCATGATAAGAAAAACATGTTCAATTCAATTCATGAGGATGCACAACCTAGCACTTCTTATCCTCAATTTCAACATGTTAATCATCACAATTCTCACCACTCTTTCAAGGGACCACGTCCTTATTCTCATGGTCATGCCCGACCCATGGGCAGTGTCCATTCTTATGGTCCCCCTCCTCAATTGCGAACCACTATTCCTCCGGGACCGTCTCCTCCCAACGATGAGAGGGTCTCTCAAATCTTGCATGCATTAGATCATCTTACCCCTCAACAGATCCAAGCCCTTAAGGCCGCCGTTGAGGGTGCATCTCCTGCATCTCCTCCTCCTTCTATTCCTACACGGGTGGCCCATCACCCACCGCCCTCTTCTATTCATAATCCTGTTCGGGTAGCCCATTACCCATCTCCTCCTACTCATACTCCTCCTCGGGTGGTCCAACACCCGCCTCCTTCTATTCCTCCTCCAACACGGCCCCGAGGCCCTTTTATTCCTTGCAATCCGGCCCATCCGGGTTCTTCTAAGGGTTATCCCGTCAATTCCCCTCCACGGCCTTCTTATGCGGCTCCTCCTTCAATGCCCTGCCAACCCTCTATTGTTCATGTTACTCCCCTCCAGCAGGATATCCTTGATAAGATTACTTCCATGGAGGAACAATTAAAGAGGGTTACAAGTTCACGGCCAGTTCCTCCTACTCCGATTAATCCTCTCCATGCGGCTTTGGATGATATTACAAGAATGGAGAGAGAATGGAAGGATAGGATGGACGACTACAGTGTTGATATTCCAAATGAGCATGAGCCGGCAATTGAAGAATCTGAGCCGGTCTATGATGATGATGAAGCTGTGCAGGCACCCCTCCCGAGTTTCCTTCGTTTCCCGCTCCCTCCACTTTCATTTGACGAACCCCCTGCTCAGGACGAAGCCATCGTCCCTAATCCAACCCCTATTCTCGAGACCTCTTGGTGTTACGACGATGGGTCAATACTTCAATCACCCACGCCGGCGCATCTTGAGTCTCACCCCACTCCAAACACCGCTCGCCCCGTTCGGCGCTTTCTCTGCAATAAACCTCCACCAATTGCACCTCCCCCCATTATGCCATTAGCCTCCACCGAGCTTACCATCGAACCTTCCCCAATTAACCTCCCATTACCACCACCTCGGCCTTCCATTATCCCTTTAAAACCCACTTTGCATATTCCACCATTCAACCCTTTACCCTTACCCGTGGCTAATCCCGAGCAGGATCCACCCCTTTTTGCACCCGAGCCAATCCCAACTGCTTCCGAGCAAAGGGAGAAACTCGACGTGTTTGAACCCCCGCTTACGCTCACCCATTTGCCAACGCCTTCCATTATACCTCCACCATTCATGAAGCCTTCCGCCTCTGCCTCACCTCCCTTTACTACTCGGAAGGGGAGCACCGCTATAAGTACTTGCGCCAAGGATGATCAAGAGCCGGGCAAGAAGGATTTGGCCATGGCTATGCCGTTCAAGATACAGGAATTCATTTGCCGGATGCCAATCCGGGTTATTGTGCCGAGCACGATTGAAGAGGCTAAGCCGCTGCCCTTGCTCAGAGGAGAATGCCGGGCGTTGATGTCATCTAAGGGCCGGGCAGGGCACCCCTTGTTCCTACTTTCGAATTCCAAATTCATTATTCCTTACAAGGGGCGAATGCCCATTTTGCTCAACTTTCCATATATACCACATTCAATGGGCAACACGATGCTTCCCGTTCCAACTCCCCAACTCCCTCACATTGTTGATCTTTGCCTTCCAAGGGAGTTGCCACTTATTGAAGCTCCTCTTATGGGGCCAATTGGCTACACACTTTCACTGCCGTGGAGGGGCAGTTATCTTGGCGCTAAGGGGCCATCTCCTATTTGTTCCATCTTCTATTCATCCATTTCCACCACCTTTTATTCATGGGCCATTCCAAGGGTTAAGAGGAGGATCTCACCTTCTCACCCTTCACATTCTTCATCTTTTTCGAATTTCATGCATTTTTCATTCATTCATTCATTCCATTCACTGCATTCATTACATCCATCATTTTGCATACATTTGCACCTCCTGCTTCCGGGGTTTCCCAACCCGTATCTTCCCCGCCTTCCGGCACCGCCGGATATTCCGCACTTCCCATCTTATTCATATTCATCTTTTTGTCCACTCCCCTTGGGGCATCGCGTCCCTTTTCCTGCTATCTCCCTGGAACCTCCAGAAATGTTATCCCTCCTCTTTGGGCATCTCGCCCTTTCTGATTCTATTCCTCCGGAACCTCCGGACTTTTCCCTCGGGCACGACGCCCCTTTCCACCTTCTCCCTCGATATTTTATCCCTCCGGAACCTCCGGATCTTTCACCCCTCTCTTTATCCATTGGGCATCGCGCCCCTTTCCACCTCATTTCTCCGGAACCTCCGGACCTTCTTGGGCATCGCGTCCCTCCTTCCATCATTCCTCCGGAACCTCCGGATTCTCCGTTTTATTCTCTCTATCATTTTCCAGGGCATCGCGTCCCTTTCCTTCTGATTCCTCCGGAGCCTCCGGATCATTCATTTTTCTTCCGATTCATCTTTTTGCTCCTCCGGGACTTCATATCTTTTACTCTCTTCTTCCTGTTCCGTCACCTTTTTTATCATCTTTTTCCCTATTTCTTCCTAGGGCATCGCGTCCCTTCCTCCATTATCCCACCGGAGCCTCCGGATGGGTCTTCCCATGATTCTCCTCTGCCTCCGGACCCTCCGGATCCGCCTCTTTCCATATATCAATTTCTTCTTCTAATTCCTCCTAATCATGGGTCCGACCCAACTTCTTCCACATCCACTGCCTTGGGCATCTGCCCTTTCTCCCATTGCTTCCGAGGCTTTAGTCCTCACCCCTCTTCTTGATTTTCCGCTTCTTCTGTGGACTGTTCCATGTGATCAGGGTCTCCACACCTTAGTGAGGGAGTTCTAGCCCTCGCCTCTTTTTCTTTTCTCCTTATTCGTCTGAGTCTGGTTTTGAGCACCACTCATTCTTGTTAAGCCACTCCCAAAATCCTTTGCTTCCAATCCTTTTGACTCCCAAAGAGGACAAATCCCATGATGATCAACCTCGCCTCTGACAGCTGCTTCTACAAAGGTTGCAAGGTAACATATTGGCATAAGTATGTATTTTAATGATATCATTTTCTCATTACTTCACGCATGATTTTCAAAATCAAGTGCTTCTTAACAAGACTAAGAGTGGTGTTTTAGATCTTTATCTTAGGCTTTTGTTAAATTAAATCATTCTCAAAAGAGTCTTTAGGCTTGCTTTTGCAGCACCTTTGGTTATAAGAACCCGCGCTGGGAATTCAACATTCTCTCCCCCCTTGTTAAGAGCAACCCTTAGCTGGGCATTCCACACACTTCACGGCGTCCTTAGCCGGCTCCTTTGGTTAAAACACCGTTCCTACTTTGGCCATGCCATGAGAATTTCTGAAAGTCTTTTTCTCTTCTTCACTCGGCCGCATGCAGGGGCAAGAGGTTGACGGATGAGATGCCCAACCTAGGTAATCCCCAATACGAGAGGAGTCTCAAATAGGGACAGTCTTGACCCAAAATTAATATGAGTTTTCATATGAGTTTTATGATATATATCTAGCCAAAAGGGCTATTATGAAAATCAAGTCGGAATTCCGATAAAAGTAAAAGTATGAATTATGGCATGTCAAGAGTGGCAAAGTCCCCGCATGGAAAACCCTGGTCGTATGCATGTCAAGGGTCTGAAAAGTAAAGGCATAAAGCCCCAGCGCAACAGATCGCCTCTTTGAGGGTTAAAACCTTGGAAGGAATTCAAATCCTGACATTTCCCATCCTGCATTAAGCTTATCTCCAATTATTCTTCTCTTCTCCCTCTAAGACCGAATGTTTCTCGGGTATGGCCTTGGTAGGGGCACCGTTGATCAAAGACGGTCGGTTATAGGATGCCATCTTAATGCACGTCCAGCTTTGGGCAGTTTTTAGCGAAAAGGGAAGGAACAAGGACTCCTAGCCAGTGGTTCAAAACAACCTTTGATGCTGCATTAACAAAGTCTAAATCAAAATCAAAAAAAAAAAAATTGAATAATTCTTGTCCAAAATCCATAAAAAATGGAATACCTTTCTCAAAACTTCAGAAAAAATTGAATATCTTTTACAAAACTTCACAAAAATTTGCATATTGATCAAAACTCAATTTTTTTTATCTTTTTCAAAACTCATAAAAATTTGCATATTCCAAAACTCCATAAAAAATTTGCATATTTCTAAAATCCAAAAATTTGCATTGTATTTTCTGATGGTGTTTTGCAGGAACAGCTTTGCAGAGACCAAAAGCAGGGGATGGGTCCTCTCTCTACTTATTGCTATCAATCTATTGATTCTTCCCAATATTCTCATGACATGCCACCCAGGGGCATCATCTCCCTATATCATTCTGATTATCATATCTCATGATTATTCATCTCCAAATCTTTCAATCAACTCCTGCTGATTCACTTGATCACTTTGCCAAGGGGCATTATCATTCCCTGATTACTCTGCCGATGGGCATTATATCAGATCTTGATTATTTAACTCCAAAACTTGATTAGCCAGATTGTCATCCTCATGACAAACAACAAACAATGATGATTTGCAATACCATGATTTAATTTGTGCTATACATGCCATATACATGCTTGCTACGCTTGAATGTCTTATTCATTGTTTGTTATCTTTTATATCTTGGCTAATGAATTTTTGAGCGCAGGATAAGAAGCTCTTGGTCCCACCGACTGGGCATCATCATCAAAGTCCCACGGTGCTTGCAGCTCATTTCTCAGTTCCCATGCTTATTGATATCACCATCTCCCTGTATGCATTCTACTATATGTTACATATGTTACTAGATTATACCAAGGACCTTGTGGCTTTGGTAAATCTGGGATTTGAGTTCCCCTTCATCAAAAACAATGATGATTCCAGAGAAGTCTTAGTCACACGGATAGGCCGTTGAGCCATCCAAGACTGGGGACGATGGTTCCCTTTTACGAGTTGGTGCGTGGATAAACGGGCTTCGGCTTAGTATCAGCTCGCAGAATTGGTTTCTTGACCCAGTCTGGGCAGTTTAACAATATTATCCTTGATTATATTATATTTTCATTTGATTTTTTCCCTTTAAACCCAGCATGCATTCATGTAGGAATTTGAAACAATTGTTGAAAAATCATTCTGATAAGCTGTTTTGTGGGTCAAATTGATCTTGATCTTCAATATGAGATATTCCATGCCGAATTGAGTCCTCAGTGCGTTTTGTCGCTATTTTGGGTCATTTTCTCGAAAACTCCTTGTTTGGATTTTTATCATCTTATTTTCAAACTTTCCCCTTTGATCCACCTTGGCTGCAGCACGTCCACTGGCTGGTAATCGCTCCCCAATGGTGAAACTTGCAGGTTTGTGACCTGAGGTACTTCCACCGCGTTGGAAGTTGATCATTTTATTTTTATCTCCTTCGTGCACCGCGTGCGCATCTCCCCTTTTATCCAAACATTGTTGATTTCGTTGGATTTCCCGAGATTTGCTTCATCTCGTGCTTTTGATTTGATTCTCATCAAGTGATGTTGATTGCGTGTCTCATCACACCTTGGTATCTACTTTTCAGTTTGCTACGCTCCCTTGCAAAGCAGATGCCAAGGCGGGGCAGCTGTAGACACGCCAAAATTGACATTATTTTGAGTATATTTCATATCGCTCTGCGATGCCCCATTTGACCCTCAAATCAGCTTATTTGAGTGGTTTTCTCACTTTTCATGGATTGCCCCTGATTTCTCCTATTTTTCCCAATTTACCTCCCTTTTCCTATTTTTTGGTTTTTTTGGGCATTTATCTCTATTTTATTAATTCACGCCCTCATCAGGGGCGTGTTTTTGTTAAAACACGCCCTTGTCTAGGGCGTGTCTTTCCCATTTTATCTATTTCTCCCCATTTTTATTTTCTGGAATTTTCTGAATTTACGACCTGGGTAAGGGCGTTTTTTTCTTAAGACATGACTTAATCTAGGGCGTTTCTTAAAGAAAGGACGACCTCACCTGAGGGCGTTAATTCTTTTGGTTTTGACGGACTTCCCCATTTGAGCTCTTGAAATTAACGCCCTTCCCTGGGGCGCGTTTTTGAAAAAGTGGCTTTAATTAAGGCGTGTTTTACATTTTTCAAATATGGGGAGTTTTTATTTCTAAATTTGGTTTTTTGAGAAACGCCTTTGTGCAGGGCGTGTTTTTGAGAAACGCCCTCCGGTAAGGTCGTCAATTCATTAATTGACGCCCTTACCTAAGGCGTTTTTCACCTTCTGGCTTCGCCGCCCTTTCCCCAGAGAGTCCTTGCTTCGATTGATGCCTACTTGATTTGGGCTCTTGCCCATTCTTATCCTTCCCCCAGTTGGGACTCTTGCCTTGCTTATCCTTTGATCAATCCTATAAGGGGTTGATCCCCCTTATCTTTTTTTCTTCTTCTTCGGTTCCGATTTTTCTTCTTCTGCCTCCCTCTTCTTCTTCTTCTTATTCTTCTTCTTCCGCTTCTTCTCTTTTTCTTCTGTGGTTTTCTTTTCTTTTTACAGGGACCGAAGGTAGGGTGGCATTGGCTAAGGAGAGTCTTCTTCACGGTTCAAGTCTTCATCCCTTTTGAAGCCTTTCTCCCATCGAGCATTCAAGCCAAAAGAGCCACCAAACAAGATTTTTCTATCTTATCTCCCCCTTATTTGCATCTTTTTTTCATTAGTTCATGCATGCATCATGTTTCATTATTATATTAATTTTTCTCAACTATCATTGAGATCTCCCCTTTAGTGCATCTCTTGCACTCTTTCCCCATTATATTTTTACATGCATTCATCTCCCACACCCTCTTTGCATAGGGGTTTAAGGGCCAACACCCTTAAGGTGTGTATTTCATATGTTATCATGCTCACCTTTCTATTATGAACTTGATGCTACACACACATTATTTCTAATCCAATTCTTTTGTGTTGTGTGTCTTTTTTTTGCAAGGGTAACCAAGTTGAAGAACTCTCTTCGTCGGCCGGCCGATTTGAAGAGAAAAGGAGTACTCACAATCAACCGCACATTTGAGGTATTTGCGATCACTTTCCCCTTATCATCTCCATTTGAGACCCTCGTGTCTCTGGCGATCACAACCTCCTATTAGCACCTCGTGCTATTTTATTGCTTTCATCATGTCTATTGCTTTTTATATTTAAAAGTGTGGATTTTAATCCGAATCTACACCGGGTCCGCAACTCACCCAACCGGAGGTCATGCTACCCGCAAAAACACGGTTCGGGGGAGGGGATGGTCGCGCTAGGTATCCCTAGCGCGACACCGAAGAACGCGCTAGCTTTGGCTAGCGCGATCTTCCATGTCGCGCTGCCCAAAGCCAGCGCGTTCACACCTGAACGCGCTAGTTTTGGGTAGCGCGATCTGGACATCGCGCTACCTGAACCAGGCGCGTTCCCCACCGCCTTACTGTTCGTCTTCTCAGACGGACACGCTCGGACGACATGGCGCGTTCATCAAGAACGCGCCACTGGACTATAGCGCGACAACGGGCCGAGTCCGGTTCGCGAACTACGGCCGGAAATCACAAAACCACGCCCATTCACCCGCTTTGGTGAAGGGAAAACAATGGGGAATCACCCCATAACACCCTAGCATGCATCTAGGACCCCCAAATCGATTAAAAACCTCACGAATCGACGGATCCGGCGCTCAAACCCCAAACATGGAAATAACCCTCCCGGCATGAATCTAGCCCCTCTCGACCTCTCCACGGCCTAGAAATCACGGGGAATGCTAGAAAGAGGGTAAGGATTCGTCCCCCTACCTCAAGGAAGCTCGAAATCCACCGAAACACCGCCGAAATCAAAGATGAAGCTTTTACTCCCACGAACGCCCCGCCTCTCGCCGCGAAAAGCACGCCACCGGGACCGCCTTGCCGCCGCCGCCGCCGCCACGCCGTTGCCGGAGTGAGGGGGGCCGCGTCTCGGTCGCTCGGGGGGAAGAAGATCGGCCGCGGGGGAGGGGGAGCTCTCACGGTTGAAGGAAGGAGGGAGAAGAAGAAAAGAAAAAGGTAAAAGAAAAAGAAAAAGAATTGATATATATAGAAAATCCGGAAAATACCAAAAATACCGAAAAATAGAAAAATACACCTCCTCGACCGTCTCGACGCGCTGATCGCAACGGTAGCACTCGCGGGCTGGTGAACGACCCGGTTCACCCGCTACAGGGTTCCGAAGGATTCGCCGAAACCTGTACGCGGAAATCGGAAAACGCGCACGGAAAAGCCACGGACACACTCCGGGCCTCCGAAACGACTCCGGATCGCGCCGATCCGAACACGGAAGATGTCCGAAATGAAATTTCGGACACAACAGGGTCAGACACTCCGAAAAACCAGATCCGAGACCCATAACGAAGGATCCGAAAGATCCGGGACATCACAGACACCACCGTCGACGGTGATGCCGCCGTCCACCCTCAGGTAGAGATGAGAGCGAGAGGGAGGGAGAAGGCGCGCGAGAGAGTGAGAGCGAGGGAGACGGTGGGAGACAGCGGGATTCGATGGAGGGAAATGAAATAGTTTCGGACGGATTTTCGACGGAACAAATTCCGTCGAAAATTTCAAACGGATATTTCGACAGTAATTTATTCTGTCAGAAATTTTTAAATATTATCTAAAATAGTCATTCTAATTATCGACATATGTTAATCCGTCGAAAAGATAGTCGGTAATTCCGATGAATATTCCGGCCGAGTTTCTACCGTCCGAAATTCCAATGGAATTTATGACCGATATTTTTCTGTCGGAGATGCAGATGAATTTTCAGACGGAATATTATCCGTCGAAAATTTTCATCGCTAAATCCACTTTTTCTTATAGTATAAGGATCTTGTATGTGAGAGGAGGGTGTGGGACCCCCACAACTCTCTCTCTCTCTCTTTCATCGGGTAACGAAATCACACTATCCTAACCCAACAACAAAACAGACCTTAAGCTCCGCTTTGATACGGGCTTAATAACTCAAGAATACATAAACACACTTATATTTAATCGGGACTTCTATAATCCCGTATCAAAGCGGAGCTAAAAGTTCACCTAAAGATGAATCTGTCCAACTTTAAAAGCACAGCACTCTTCCGATACCCAATGATCGAGAGTCATAATCCATGACACTTTTAACTCCATAACTTGACGTGAACATGAAATCCTTCGAAAATGCCGAATTCTTGCTCGGATATTCCAACGATTGAATTGGAATCTCCTCCGTGAGCATCTCCAGACATGCCCCTTCAACCCATCCAAAATCTCCGGCAGGAGTAAACATAAGATTGCATGCGTTCAAACCACTGGAGAAGAAATTATTAATTAGTTAACATGATCTTGTCATTTTCCGGAAGGAAACCTAGCTAGCTATACCTACTAGAACCCAAGAAACGACGCCCGTGGGACAACACCAGCACATGCTCGATTAACTTCATTAGCCGCCGGCCATGGTCAACAAACTCATGCTTCAACGTGTCTTACATCGATTCTGATATCATTAATTAATTCTTTACCAATAGATAAATTAATTAGTGACCTGCACCGTACGTTGTTTCAGTCACTAAAAACAATAAATTGATTTCTAATCAGTAAGATCCATAAAAAGAACATCTCCAGTGACGTTGACGACGTCAATTAATACGAACCCATGCACCAAATGAGATCAGCCGCCTTTGGTGATCAAGATAATGATATATATCACTTAATTTAATCCAAACGGGGAGTTATTGTTGGGAAATTAATAGATCCTGCAAGAAATTGGTCAATAATGATTAAAATAAGTGGTCGTAAAATAATAAAAATTAGTTAGAAAATTCACAAGATATTCTTTTAGGGCGACTTTGGGAAAAGAATAAGGTCGGACAAAGTTTTGGCGTCTATCGGTTCCACGATGTATTCCCCGGTTGAAATAATAACCGACTTTGATAACAAATGGTATAATCCATTCTAACCGGGTCCCATGACAAAAAAAAATTGTTTACACGGTTAAGTCATTCTACTTAAATGGGTCGAAGAACTTAATCGAGTGAGAGGGAGAGAGCGGCGTATTCGCCCTCAAACTCACTCGATTATCAAACATGGCCTTACGAAGAAAATTGAGCCGAACGGGATCAATTCCCTTCTAGAAGCCGATCGACATGTAATATAATCCTCATGTCAGAGGTAAATAAATAAAAAATAAAATCTCATTCTGCAGATCTGAATGCAGTTCAGCCAAGGGAGAGCAATTCAGTTTTAAAATGGTCGGATGATTGTCTCGACAGAGATTGATTGACCCAGTTCAACTCCCTCAATGTTATTATAAAAGATTTGATTTTTAAGTTATAAGTCTCGTTGCACACGCAAGAGTACTGCTATAAATCTTGGGTGTGCAGTGTTATATATATGTTTTTAAAAAATATAATATATTTTAAATTATCATATAAGTCACGTCATCACCTGATTATTTAAAAAATTAAAAATAAAATAGATCAATTTTTAAAAGAAATAAATCTAACGTAATTCATTTGATCTGATTTTTTTTATTTTTTTAAAATAATCTAATGATAACGTGACTTGTATGATAAATTAAAATATCTTAAAATCTATTTTAATTTTAAAATATATATATATATAAGACACTATGCATTCAGAATGCGTAGAACACTTGAATGTGAATCAAATGTTAAACTCCGAAGTCGGCTGAATCTGCCTGTCTGCTTCCAGACGCTTGCTTTGACCGTGACGACCTTTCAAATACTCACCTGCATATATATTTATATACCGACTTTTCAACGTTATGTATATAAATATAATATATTTATATATTGCCAGCTTGATCCCCAATTATGTGTGGGTAGACCACAGTAACATGGGGGTGACTGCGAGGGGACTGAGTGGTCAGATTAGAGGGGTCTCCTTTGATGTACCGGCCACCATGCATGCATGCA
Organism: Amorphophallus konjac; assembly: GCA_022559845.1. Classification (NCBI taxonomy): domain Eukaryota; kingdom Viridiplantae; phylum Streptophyta; class Magnoliopsida; order Alismatales; family Araceae; genus Amorphophallus; species Amorphophallus konjac. The sequence continues at coordinate 442,834,881 of CM040120.1, forward strand.
TGCATGCATGCATGCGCACTAGAAGGTGAGACGTCCCTGTCTTGCATGGTCCCGGCTTTGACCCTCACACGGTATTCCTTTCTCCCTTTAGTGGCCCTCTCTGGTTTCTCTCTCCTTGGCTGCTGGGAGGAACTGTACTCGATTGCTCGGGTGGTCTCATGATCAGTGTTTTAAAACTAGACTTGACTCGATCGATTCGATTGGACAACCTGTAATCTGATCTTAAAATTAGATTGAAGTAATACTTACACTATTCAATATTTAAAATTCGTTTAAATCCCACTAATTCGACTTAACTCGGTTAACCCGGTCCAACTCAATGCGATCTAGACTGGTTAGAGATATTTTTTATTTTTAACGTATCATTAGTTTAAATTTTAATTTTAATTTAATCTTTTAACCTTATCGTTTAATTATATTAATGAAAGATTAACGTAACTTTTGTAAGTTGAAAAGACTTGGACTCTAACCTTCTAACTTCTAGTCTTTCTAATTCTAACGTATTCTTAACATGAGTACGTGCGATCTGTAGAACAACAAAAAGAAGAAGGTGAAGACTTGAAATACTCGTAGAGGGGATGAAGATAAAGAATAAGATGAAGGTCTATTGACATATGAAAATTTAGACGAAGAAGAAATTTGACTTCACACGTTATGAAACTTTTGTTTCATGAGATATTAATTGTAGTTGATAAGTTGTCATATGTAGTGTTTATTTAATATATTTTACATTCCTTTTTTTAGACTATATCAATGGTTGTTTAATAGATTTTTTTTATAATATATGTTAAAGTGTATCTTTCATATTTCTAACTTAAGGTGTATTAAAATTGTATGAAGATAAATAATATTGATATTTATTATTTTAATATTACGGGTCACGAGTTAATTCGAACGATTAAATTATTGACCCGTGACTCACCGACGACTCAAATTTCGGATCAAGTTTTAAAACATTACTTATAACTACGGCTTTTGATTGTATGTTAATATATTATTACCTTCAAGTGCACGGGTTTTTGTGTGAGCCTGGCCTCCCGTGAAGGTGGTGTAATCATTATATCGTAAGACAAGTTGCACGGGTGATCAACATGGACTAACATTAACACACAAAAAGGAGGTCTAACATTGATGTAAAAACATTTTAATAATGGTAATAGAAATATCATGGTGTCATATTAATTTTTATTATTATTTGTCACATCCGTTCCTATTATTTGATTTGAAAATTGAACGGTGACAATCGAAGTGATTTATTTCAACTTTCATCTCATGAATAGACGGCCAAATTAACTAAAAGGTGACAAAAACATTGGTCAAAAATGCGAACACTATAATTAATATATTAGCCTAATATTGTAATTGACAATATAAATTACAACCCTTGTCTCATAATTGCAACTTTTCTCTCTCCATTTGGGCTATTGAAATTTTAAAAGGAGAAAAAAATCAAGGCCACATGATAATTAATTAATTAAATGAGTATAAATAGAAAAAAATCAAGATCACATGATGATTAATTACATGAGCATAAGCTGTATATATATATTAATAATATATATATCATATCCGACAACTTTCAACAAACCCTTTATTACTCGAAGTTATTTTAATTGATTAGGTGCTTAATTTTGGCACAACCTTACAAAGGAGTCTAGACACTGCTAACTTAAGACTGTGACTTGTCAAGGCCATGCATGACCAATTGACAACGAACCAACACCCTTCCACAGCTCCTTCCTAGAAAGATAGAGGGGAAGCTGATCATCATATCTATTTATTCTTCACTGACCTTCCTCCTGATCTCACACCACTATACCTTACTCCTCTCCTTCACCTCTCTCTCTCTCTCTCTCTCTTACTGAGAGTCTCAGGCCATACTCGGCAAAGAAAGGAGATCAGAATATCCATCCCATGGCCGAGCCGCGAGATCAGCATCCGACGGTGACCCTCTTCTCCTCCCACCAGATGGGCCGCTTCCGTCTCTCCCACAGGCCTGTCTTCCTGTTTCCTCTGCATGCCTCTTTTCTCTGTACGTGTGGTCTTCCCGGTACTTTCTGTAAGGTTGCTGGCCGCTGACAGTACTGGTACTGGGGCCAATGCAGGGTGGTGATGGCGCCCATGACCAGGTGCAGGGCGCTGAACGGGGTCCCGCAGCCGGCGCACGCCGAGTACTACGCCCAGAGGGCCACCCACGGCGGGCTGCTCATCTCGGAGGGCACCGTCATCTCCCCAGCCGGTGCAGGGTACGTATTGTCTGATCGTGCTTGAGGATGTTTAAATTGACGTCCTCCTCTGACTGGCATATATATATACATATGCATGCATGGTTACTTTCTGTTTGTGTTCTTTTTGGAAAGGTTCCCGCACTGCCCAGGGATACACACGCAGGAGCAGATCGATGCTTGGAAGAAGGTGGTGGAAGCCGTCCATGCCAAGGGAGGCTTCATCTTCTGCCAGCTCTGGCACGTCGGCCGAGCCTCCCACAGAGGTATACATACATACTAACAGCAGCTACTTATAGCTTCCATCATACCTGTTGCGGTTTCCTTCAGCTTCACATGGACAGAGGAGAACGTAAGGCAGGGGTAATTAGTTTCCCATGGCAACAGTACTTCAAGGCACTCGTCAATACTACGTACAAACCCTGGCCGACGCCTCTTCCGGTGCTCTGCGATTGCGTGCATAGATCGGCATAGAAGTTTCCATTCCATCGATACAAGAGAGATGCATTTATTTTTTTTCGGTAGATAAGTTTTTTTATTCGGTAGGTAATTTTTTTTTTGCACAGAGAGATAGAACTGGATATTGAACTAAGGACCTCCGCCTTGCAAAAGGGGAGGGTGTCCACCCCTCCATAATTGGCAAGGGGCGATACCTTTAATACTACATGGGGATACTTTGAACTTGCGACTTGCCGTAGTGGTCACCCCTCGTGCATGATCGATCCCATGCCTCCGCGGGAAGCATGAAATCTCCCACTACATATCGGTGCCAAGTGTTGATGGAACGGTGAATCTTAAGGCTTGATTCCCAACACGGGGCATTACTTTTTACTTCACTTGTAATAAATTTGGGCAGTGCAGATGTAACTTTAACATGACCTTTTTGTCAGAAGACTTAGACTGATTCCAAGAATATCCTGTTTCTTGTGAAAATGTTGCGGCAATCTCAAATCCGCCCTGCACAGGCCGGAGGGGATCCCCCTCTGCCCTGCATAGGGAAGCGTCCATTTAGTGGGCGCCCCTCAGATTCGAACCCTCGATCCCCTGCCCCCTCCCTATAGTTTCCCTCTAGTCTCATACCACTTGGCCACTGTCCCAAAAAAAGAGAAAGAGAAAAATACACAGCAGGGATATTTCTGTCCACAATTTTCAATGCACATAGTCTATGGTGAGGATTAAAATGGATCTTTTTATTTTTATGTAAAATATTGTATTTATATATATGACACATGGAATGCACCATATCTTAGGGCACTATGTCACATTTGACATCAAACCAAACAACCCATCCTTCGATATATCCAAGTTCCTAACATGAGTTTAATTACTTGAGAGAGAGAGAGAGGTTAACAGTTTATAAGAAAAACAAATTAATATTGGGTAAATAATAATAAAATAGCGTTTTTGCAACCATTCTTACATGCATAGATACCACTTGAAAATATGCAAAAGGTCGACTATTATGTAATCTTTTTTTTACATTATTAGCATCTTTAATGAGACAATTTGTATGCAAAAATCTCAAGATTCTTCAAAGAAGTAAAAAAAAAAAAACTCTTTTGTATGATATAATTGTGGTCCAATATTCCAAGCTAGGCATCCTCCCCCATCGTGTTGACGGTGCTCTTGACCTCCCCATGTGCTCGCTGCTGAGCACGCGTTGCCTTTAGGGTTCCAATAATTCTCTTCATGGACTTTCTTCTCCCGGCGGTCCACCACTGCAAAATATCTGAGCATGTCACCTTCTCCCCGCACTGTCCACAAATTTTCAGAAAGATTTGATTAATGGTGTGGGTGGTAAAATTAAGGAATGGAGCAGTAACACTTCGCCATCCTTCAGAGCTGGCGGGTGGACCTCCTCCATGGCCGCCTCCGCCCGTCGTCTTCCTCAGCTCACAGATTTCTCCTGTAGTACGTGCTCACAGCTTTCTGTGACAACTACTACTGCATGATTACCAGCTAGCCGTGGACCACTCACTCCACCGTGCCTCTGCTTTCTGCTTCCTCATGCAGTGTACCAGCCTAATGGCGCCACCGCCCCTGTCTCCTCCACCTGCAAGCCCATCTCCGCCCGCTGGAGGATCCTCATGCCCGGCGGCAACTATGGTCTCTACGCCCGCCCCCGCCGCCTCGCCGCCGCCGAGATCCCCGCCATCGTCGAGCAGTACCGCCTCGCCGCCATAAACGCCGTCGTCCACGCCGGCTTTGACGGCGTGGAGGTCCACGCCGCCCACGGCTATCTCCTCGACCAGTTCCTCAAGGACGGCGTCAACGACCGCACCGACGGGTACGGCGGGGGGATCCCCAACCGGTGCCGCCTGCTCGCGGAGGTGATCAGGGCCGTCTGCGCCGCCGTCGGCCCCGGGCGCGTCGGGGTCCGCGTCTCCCCCGCCACCGACCACCTCGACGCGCGCGACTCGGACCCGCTCGCCCTCGGCCTCGCCATCGCCGAGCGTCTCAACGCCCTGCAGCGAGACGCGGGCGAGCGGCTGGCCTACCTCCACGCCACCCGTCCGCGCTACACCGCGTCACCGGCGGCTAAGGCGGCGGCGGCGGCGCCGGAGGAGGAGGAGGAGGAAGGGGAGATGGTGGCGCGGGCGTGGAGGGACGCCTACGACGGCACCTTCGTGTGCAGCGGGGGGTACACGAAGGCGTCGGGGGCGGAGGCGGTCGCGGGCGGGGACGCCGACCTGGTGGCGTACGGCCGGCTCTTCATATCGAACCCGGACCTGGTCCGCCGGTTCATGACGGGTGCCGGCCTGAGCCGGTACGTACGGGCAACCTTCTACACGCACGACCCGGTGGTGGGTTACACCGACTACCCCTCCCTCCGTGGGGGTGGCGCCCCCGCGAGCGCCGTGGACTACGTTTACGAGCGCGCCTCGCGGCTGTAGCGGTGAGGGGACGTGCGCCCACCATGTGTTCGGTGAAATGTGTTGGCACGCATGCACCGGAGAGAAGATTAAAAGAGGTGGTGGATCCTATTAAGGTTCATATGATAAACACGTAAGTGTTATTTAAGTCATATAGTTTGATGTGGGAACATCTCAGACATTGGTTTCATTAAATATTTGACGGCCCACTATATATACATACATACATATATATCTCACTTGGTTGTCTTTTATTAATGATGTAATTATTCAATCTCTCAATATTGTGATGAGAAACCATCACTGTGGCTCTGTTTGTGGATTTTGCAAATCAGTCATTAAACTCCTGACAGATCATGCATCTAATTAAGTTCTCTATTCATCATGCTAATTAAGAATGACACCAAAAATGTGAAGTATGCATGGAGAGCAAAGGGCTGGAATTTCGACTTTAAACCTTTGATCTTTCTATGGGCAAGAAACTTAATTAAGATACTCCCTCATGCTTGATGGAGAATTAATATTAATTAAGAAGGGATGGCCTAGTTATATTAATTAATATTACTTGAGTTGCAAACTAATTCTTAACATCAATACTTGTAAATACTCATAATAAAAGTTCCGGGGAGGCACGCACAATTCTTCCCTTTTTAATCAAAAATGCAAATTTTCGTTAGAAACTCTTCGTGTGCGTAAAAAAATTAATTAACACCACTTGGTAGGCCTCCTCTCTCTCCTCTCACTTATTTTCCATTTTCAAAAATAACATATCATTAATTGGTCATCTTTATTTTTTCAACAGAATTATTTTTAGGTCATTGCCAGTGACGCGCGGCCGTTAGGTCATAAGCCAACCATATTTGATATGACTGTACATTTGTTGAATATTCTCATTTAATTTAACGGCATTTACATTCATTATGTTGTCTTTATTATCCGATGTTTGTAATTAATCGTAACGAAGAATGCGATCTTATACAATGGGAATGAAATCATGATGAGATTATGATAGTGAAATTATTCTTCTATAAATATAAGATCTAAATGTTTTCCATCGCAATATATTTGAGAGAGATATCAAATAGATCAGATATGTAAATACATATGTTACCCCATGTGATGTGGGTGACTGATCTCACGGTCGCTTATGTAGGGACACTAGCATGTATGTGTAAGTGCTTCTCTTAGAGAATAAATTCAATGAACTAATTGTTGTATAATTCCTTAATAGTTAGAATAGTTGACTGTCAATCAAGATATATATACTCTAAATCACCATGTTGCGATTGATCCTTAGACCAAAGACACAGGAGATGTCTTATATGAGGATCATCCTATTTTGATGCATGACTTATAGACTCATGACCATGAATCTAGCAGAGCCGTGCACTCAAGTTTAATAGGATATGTGTGAAGATAATTGAGTGGTCCACTTGGAATGATCATTCACCCTTGGTTTCTAAAGAGAGAATGCTCTATAGAGTCATATTTGAAAAATCCCTAGTCAAGATTGTGCAAATAGTCAACTAAAAAGAAATTTCTAATTGAACTATCTAAGCATGAGACTATCCAATCATATGTGGGAATTCGATAGCACGACCATACTTCAAGTGTGATCAATCACATTGTGTGAATGAAGGATTATAGTTGTCAAATAATTGTGGAGTTAAAAAGGTTCTAATGGATTACGATCGCCTATATCATTTAGGGGTTACGGCATCTTACTTGATATGATCTATAATATGTGAGTAGGAGTAAATTAACTATGAGATAATTAAATTATATAGATTAAAAACTAATTTAAATTAGAAGGAGTTCTGACATTGGTTAGCTCACTGTTAGCATGATATGGAGCCTAAAGAGTCGTACACATAAGAAAAAATGATAAAATAGAGACGTGGATAATGATAATATGAGATATTTATGGTCTATGCATAAATTTTTTCTGGAATCACTACAAGAAAAGGCGAGATTTGAGACGAAAATTTGGGATGGAATTTTCGTCTCAAATTTGGGACGGAATATTTTTCGTCTGAAATTCCATCCCAAATATGGAACTACACACGGAATTTGGGACAGAAAATATTCCGTCCCAAACTCTAATGATAAAAAAGGAAATGGTTTCAAAAAAAAATTGATGAGTTTTACAAAATCCTATTTCTTTATAGGACTATGCCATGATATGATCATTTCCCCACGGGAATTCAACATGGATGCTTGGTCTCACACATATTTCCAATCTTAACGGCGACAAAGGACAATCGACATGCATGTTACAATCATCTCCATATGGGCATTCAACATGCATGTACGAAGATAAAATTCCTAAAGAATGAGGATCCAAAAGATGAAAATTTGGACATTTGGGCAATCAACATTTTGGCATATGTTCGGTCCTTTTTGGCATCAACACCCCCAAGACTTTGATCATGCATTAAAACTTTTGACCTCAAAGAGTCTTTGACTTGAACAATTGTGTAAGACTGGGAGACTTAGGCGCGGATTTACAAGATTCTATGTATGCTCGCCAGATCCATATGGAATTTATTTCCCATGGTGGGACTTCCTGATCTAGATTAATTAATCACCTAATTAAGTAGAATTACCTCCAATATAAATGAAATTATCGTAAGTATACGAAAATACATCCTACTTAGGATAATATCCAAGCAATTGTGTAGATTTGTAAATAAGTTGATCCACACAAAAAATAGAAGCATAGGGGCTGCATTAATTGTTCATGACTTGTTCAGAAAATTGATGCTTTCTTAGACATCTCTATCGAGGTTTGCCGACTCCAGTCATATCGGGCGAACTGATATTTTACCGGTACTTACGGTATGGTACGGCACCGTATCACACTGTACCATCGTATGTCAAAAATAAATAATTATTTAATAAATATATTTTATAAAAAAATATGAGAAAAAATACATATATATGTGTAATTTAGTGGTCAACAAGTGAGGTTAAAAAGAATAATAAAAGTTCAAATCTCACAATTTGCATGAATTTTTTGCTTCTTTTTCCTAAAGAATAATAAAAAATGAAGGAAAATGATGCGTCTCATGGGTTCTGAACTCCGATTTTAACATTAAAAAAAAACACTTTGAACCAAACTACCTATAAAATTACATTTAAAATAAAATAATATACATTATATTTAAACAAATAATTAACGTACCAATCGCACACCACGTACCGGTCATTAAGGGACATACCGTACCAGTTTGTCAAACGCTGATCTCTATAAGGAACGAGTGATATATACTTGACTCGCACCCTGGGTTATTACACACTCAGGGCGCACCAAGTTTTTTTTTTTTTGAAAATTTTACGATGTGAGATCCACCTAGGGTTGTGCACCAATTTTTTTAAAAAAATATGATATGGGGCTCACGTCCACCTAACTTATTATATAAGTCACACCCCCATCAGATGACCCAAAAAAATTAAAAATAAAAAGAGCCAATTCAAAAAAGTTGGATCCAATATTATTCATTTGATCTGACTTTTTCTTTTTAGAGTTTTATAGGCCTTCCAATAGAGGCGTGACTTATACATCAAGTTAGAGCGAGGCGAGTCTCATGTCATTAAATTAAAAATAAAAAGAGCCAATTCAAAAAAGTTGGATCCAATATTATTCATTTGATCTGATCTTTTTCTTTTTAGAGTTTTTTAGGCCTTCCAATAGAGGCGTGACTTATACATCAAGTTAGAGCGAGGCGAGTCTCATGTCATAAAATTTTCAGAAGAAAAAATAAAAAACTTAAGTGCACACCCCAGGTGTGCAATGTGTGTAGCAAGACTTTTCCATAAGGAATATAAGCTCTCTTTTGGGCCAAGGCCCATAAATACTTGATCTGCCCAATCTAAAATACTTGATCTGCCCAATCTCATGGGTCTTAAAAGGGTAAATCATTTTTCCTTTGATTAATCTATGGAGATGGGAGAATATCTATCCCCATTTTTTTAACCAGCTCTTCTTCAGATTTCATTCAGCTAACTTATACTATCAAATTGGCAAACATGTTAAGATGTTTAACCAGAAGAAAAATCGGTGTTCTCAGATAAAATTTTATTTATGTAAAAAAGATTGCTAAAACTATATAGATAAAGGTTTGAATATTCTTTTCAGAGGAAGTAATATATATCACGTACGGTTGTCGTTTTCAATATCATTAATTGGACGATTATATATGTAAATTGTGCCTAACATATGTACGAGCGGTATTATAACGTAAGAAAAAGTAATCGTGATATTTTTTTTCAAGAAAGGTATTCATGATATGAATTTTGAAAATATTAATAAAATTTTATTATATATATAAGGATTATATATGTTCTCCTTAGGCATTCAGATGGGATGCATAAATAGATAGGCAGGAGCATATGCTTTTGCTTTAACTTACTGATCTGCCTACTAATTAAGGATTATGGTACCTTAATTTTTGCGTCTTTAGAAACCTGTCTATACCACCACCACTATAGATCCATATGCCAAAAATTGGGATTTTTTTTCCGCGGGGAGGGGGGGGAGGGGGATTCTAGTCAAGATTTTTCAAATCGATCTGGTACGGGGTCAATCACCCGTACTGAATCGGTATATAATTTATTTTTTAAATATTTTATATATTATTTTATATCAAATATAATTTTCTAAATAATTTGATTAAGAGTCTTCCTTTGGAAGATTAAGTCTTAAGTTCAAAACATATTAATGGCATTTTTTCTTACTTTTTTCATCGTTCTTTAGAAAAAATAAATTAAAAGACACGTGACATTTGTGAGATTTGAACACTTTATCTTCGCACACAATTACCACACCTACTGACCACACTGATTCAAATATAATATTTTATTATATTTTATAATAATATATATATATATTAAATAGCTCTTTAATCTTGACGTCTTGTAATACATAACATTACGATGCCATATCGTACTGGTAGAAAATTAATACAACCGATGCGGTCGAACTGACAAACTTTCGAATAAGTTGTTGTTATTATTATTATTATATTTTAAAATATATTTGGATTAAGGTGAAATAACTCATTCTACATTTTGATTAGAATGAGTTATTTCATGAAAACTTAGGTTCGAAGATCAGAAAATCTACTTGTGTTATCAAACTATATTTTTACTTATTCTCCGAGTTAAGATTTTTTATTCCACCCTTATTCCATTATAAAATTGATGTCATAACCTAGGTTAGAGTATATCAAAAAAATAAATAATATTATTTTGATCGTATCCGGGTTAACTTATTCTACCCTTTTATTAGAAGAATCTTAATTTGGATATTGACTCTTAACTCGAATATGCGTCGAAATATTGGATCCTCACATACAAACAGAATAGGAGGAATAAGGCGTCGGATGATCATCACCTTCTTCCGCAAACAAACAGACCCGTAAGGTTTTGTAAAATCCAAGCACAAGTTTCCCTAGAGTAAGTGCTTGAATTCGCATCCGATTCCTACACTATCTGGAGCTGCGAAAATCCTAATCCTGCAGCAAAATCAAACGCTGCCCCGTGCCGCCACCTATCCCTTTCCACCCCTCAAACCCCTCATGCGTTCATGTGCCTGCTTCCGCCGGGCTTCTACTCTTCACATCAACCCATATGCTAACTAGCCACATGCCTTGCCCTGCAGGCCCGGCATGCCAAACCCTAACCCTAACCCTAACTCAAACACTGCCTTTTCTAGGTCTATTCCTAGCTACTCGGAAAACGACTTAGATTTCTGCTTCACCCACAGTACGTAGTATAACTGCTAATTAATCCCTAAGATATGATTGCCATTTGTGATCAACATACACATAGAACAATCACCAGCGAAACAGTCACGACACCCAGCAAAATGCCTGCTCATGCACGAGTGTGGCGGGCAGGCATGGGGCTGGCCGGCCGCACTTGCACTTGGGATGTCCCTCCTTTCCGCAGCATCACGCTCGGCACTTCCGCATCACCTGTACGCACTGTAATGGCACTAAATTGGGACAGGAAGAGTGGAAGGGAGAAGGAAGAGACAGTGGGATGTTGGGCTCGTCTCAATGGCCGTTCACATCAAGGAAGCTGATCCATGGAGGGTTTACTTGCGCTGTTGGGTTCACTCCATGTCTAAATATCTCCATCCTCAGATCAACGCTTTCACCATGGACAGTACTGTGACGATCAGGGAGGGACAAGATGGGTACCTTTGGGAAATCTCTGTACATGAACAGGTCCGATATTGTGCCATGAGAGGAAAGCTTTCCCTGCCACTGGGGAACTTAATAAAAAGCTTTGCATCTGAGGTAATGTGTCTGATCAGATTGTCTAGCTAGGGTAGTGTTGCAGGAATTCTGTCAACAGCAATCCTTGTCTTGGGATTCTTGTATATATATATATATATACCTTCGTATGTATAAATTTATGAAACTACCATGTTTGTAGATAAAACTTGATTAGGAGGGCCACAGCCACACACAGAGAGAGAGAGAGAGACACACACACACACAAAGTTTTGGATTTTCTTTTGCATGGCGAAAGGCTGAAAAAAAGAATTTTTTAAAAATATGTAGAGAGAGAGAGAGAGAGTTTTGGATTTTCTTTTGCATGGCGAAAGGCTGAAAAAAAAGAATTTTTTTAAAATATGTAAAAATGTTTTTTCAATATTTTCTTAAGTTTGTTAAGTTCTTGAATTATGTAATCAACTTAAAAGCACAAAAATAAGTGGGATTGTACAGTCCCTTAAATAACTCTAATGTATCCGAGATTCAGAATATGTTAGAAATAACTACTCCTATCATCAGTGTCTAGTAACCCTAAAATAATTTGATCAACCATAGATAACTCTTTCTTCAGTATTAAAAATCCAAAACACCCTCTGACTCTACTCCACTATAATAAATAAACACACAGCAGAATGTACAAGTGTAAGGCGTACCTTTTATGTAGAATTTGCGGTGAGATTCTTACACACACGTGGAAGGCAACGGAGTAGATCACTAGAGTCACTCTACAATAGTACTTCCACACTCCAAGTCTTGAGGCAATGTGAGAACGTCGTTGGAATAGCATGACGAAGAGCACCTCGAATAAGGAAGAAAGAGTTGCGCTAGGAGGAGGAGAGGAGACAGCAAGTAGCGCAACAAGCATAAGAAGGCAATGCCAAAGGTGGGCGCCCCCATGAGTCCTCTCTCTTATTTATAGTGGACTTAATCCAAACACAACGTAGACTTAAACTCCAAGTTGGGGTAGCACATCAATTGCTCAAATTGAGCTGGTTCAAATCCCAATCTAAATTGGGGAATCAAATAGCTAGAGCAATTCTACTAGTTTCCTTTGTAGACTTGGGAAATCTCTAATCACAAAATGCAACTAGGATGAAGGGGCCATAGGTTTCCCTCCCCAAGAGGGAGACCGACTACAAGAAAAAGTGGCTATAGCGACCGAATTAGAGACCGATTAAATCGGTCGCTAGTCGGTCCCAAATAGAGACCAATTCGGCGACCGAAATAATCGGTCGCATATCTGAGACCGTTTTGGCGACCGAATTTATTTCGGTCTCCAATCGGTCGCTATATTTAGCTCGAATTTATTCCGGTCTCTTTTTTTTCAAAATCGACCGAATTGGAGACCGACTAGCGACCGAATATATTTCGGTCTCTAATCGGTCGCTGATATGACTGCATTTACAGCGCGACCATCTCCCCCCTGCATTGATAACCTTCCTCCACCGGAGCTCTCCCCTCCCCCTCCGGCCCCCTCGCCCTCCCCCCCCCCCCTCTGCCTTGCGGCCACGGGCGTGGCGAGCGGCGTGGTGGTGGACGGACGCCGGAGCTCGCTGTCTCGGCCAGCCCCGCACCATCCTCGCCGTCGACCTCGTCGGTCCCCGTCGTCCTCGTCGTCACCCTCCTCGGTCTGGTAAGTCCTCTCCCTCTCGATCTCCCCCCCCTCTCCTCTCCCTCCAGCCCCGCGCCTCTCTCCCCCCCCCTCTCCCTCCCCGCCGGCCATCGACCATGCCCTATTTCTCATTTTTTTTCTTCTTGGAGGGGTTCCAGTGAGGGGGGTTTCGGTGGGAGGGGGTGGCGGGGGAGGTTGGTCTGGGAGGGGGGGTGGAGCTCGGGTGAGGGGGAGGGGGCTCCGCAGGGGAGGGGGAGGGGGCTGCGCAGGGGAGGGGGAGGGGCTCCGGTGGAGGGGAGGGGGCTCCGCAGGGGTGAGGGGGAGGGGGCTCCGGTGGACGGGAGGGGGCTGCGCAGGGGGAGGGGCTCCGGTGGGGTGAGGGGGAGGGGGCTCCGGTGGAGGGGAGGGGGCTGCGCAGGGGGAGGGGCTCCGGTGGAGGGGGGGCTGCGCAGGGGGATGGGCTCCGGTGGAGGGGAGGGGGCTCCGCAGGGGTGAGGGGGAGGGGGCTCCGGTGGAGGGGAGGGGGTTGCGCAGGGGGAGGGGCTCCGGTGGAGGGGGGGCTGCGCAGGGGGAGGGGCTCCGGTGGAGGGGGAGGGGCTCCGGTGGAGGGGCTCCGGTGGAGGGGAGGGGGCTCCGCAGGGGTGAGGGGGAGGGGGCTCCGGTGGACGGGAGGGGGCTGCGCAGGGGGAGGGGCTCCGGTGGGGTGAGGGGGAGGGGGCTCCGGTGGAGGGGAGGGGGCTGCGCAGGGGGAGGGGCTCCGGTGGAGGGGGGGCTGCGCAGGGGGAGGGGCTCCGATGGTCACTATATGAGCTACGTCCAGTCCTCCTCCGGTCGTAGCTTGAAAAGTTCCACAGTGAGGACAAGAAATACAACCGGTTACGTCTTAATGCGGTGGCAGTCTCGCCAAATACAGGTACGCACAGTTACCTCCCCCTCACAATGAGGGAACAACACAGCAGGTGCCAGGTAGTTAGCACACTAACTATGTGGGTAGCAAATAGAAAGAAGATTGAAAGTAAATGCCTCTATGTAGGTAGGTACATAATAATTGTAGAAATAACTATGAAGAGATAAGAAAAGAATACAGACTGAAGAGAGAATCTGATGCCGCCTTTGGTGTCGTAGTAGTGACAGCACTAGTCCGGACCAGACAAGCCGAGTGAGGAAATGGCTCTTTAATTTATTTTGTTTTAGTTACATTGGCCTAGGGGTCTCGGACCGGGGGAATATGGGAAGGGAACAAGGAATCAAGATTTGAAATTTGCACTCTGTAATTTCTTATAAACTGTAAGTTGGTGATACCGCTAGCTAACGTCTGATGCCTGCGAATAATCTGGTGGTGAGTGATTCTGCTCCGCAATACTGGGGAGGGGAATCAAACTTACGATCTCCCCACTGCGGGGGAAGGGTGGTTGAACCACCTCTCGGGTTTTCAAGTGAGGAAATGACTTGGTTGGTGAAAATTTCTTAATGGTTTTGCTCGGCGCGAAGATATATAGCTTGGGTAGGTAAGAACTGCGGCTCAACTACTTGAAATTAGCTCAACTCGAAAGCAGCTCGATCAACTTGAAAGTAGCTTAATCTTGAAGGCAGCTCAATCGACAATAAACTTGACTCCATGCTACTACACAAATTGACTTATGCCCCTTTGGTAATCGGTTGGGATAGTTTACTCGGGTTTAAAGTGGGGTAAGGTATCCTTGTAAAAATTTACTTTTGATTTGATAATACGTACTTCATTCTAGGTTGAATTCGTTGAAAAATAGGGCCTATTCCACATGCTTTGCTAACAAACCAAGGGATATCTGTGATAGGGGATGATTAAATAATAAAAAACGTCCCTCACTTTTGCTCCGAATGCCAAGCCCATTGTCCTCCCTTTAACTATAAATAAAATTGAGATTGCATAGATTTTACGTCCCGTGTTAGAATGTAAATTGTATATATCAACGAGATGACTTAATTTAAATTATCTTTGGGATTAATTACTGAAATAAATATACACGAATGATGAATAGACATATTTCTATACATATAAATATTCCTAGCCACTAGTCATACACGTACGTCCATGATAAATTAAATTCTGACGGCTAATTGATCTCACATGAAGGTATGGTCCGGCATATGCACTATTCTTAACTTACGCACAATGTAATCATTTTTTTCCCATTAAAAATAAGTCATTTATATATCAAAATCAGGTCTTGCAAGAAATGCAGGATCTATACATTGCATCTGAACTCTCCCCTTACTCCTTACAATATTATACAAATTGTAGAGATGTCACAAATACTCAGTACAATTGAAAATTGATAAAATTTTAGAATAAATTCAAAGTTTGACATTACATCTGAACAATATTATACATATGTCTATATACATCCGAGGATTATAGAATATTACAAAAAACTCGTTACATCTGAACATTACAAAAAACTCATTACATAAAAAATCGGATGCCCGGTTTGAGCTCGGCGCTCAAACTTCATTTTTAAAATACACTTAGTTCAAATGAACTGTTAGGACGGGTCCGGGGGTCTAAAATTCGAAATACCGGTCGGATGGCCGTGCCGATCATTCCAATACGACCGGGGAGATGAAAGTGACTTGTCAGAACTGACGGAATCCAAATCGGATGCCCGGTTTGAGCTCGGCGCTCAAACTTCATTTTTAAAATACACTTAGTTCAAATGAACTGTTAGGACGGGGCATTTGGTTCTAAAATCTGAAATACCGGTCGGATGGTCGTGCCGATCATTCCAATACGACCGGGGAGATGAAAGTGACTTGTCAGAACTGACGGAATCCAAATCGGATGCCCGGTTTGAGCTCGGCGCTCAAACTTCATTTTTAAAATACACTTAGTTCAAATGAACTGTTAGGACGGGGCATTTGGTTCTAAAATCTGAAATACCGGTCGGATGGCCGTGCCGATCATTCCAATACGACCGGGGATATGAAAGTGACTTGTCAGAACTGACGGAATCCAAATCGGATGCCCGGTTTGAGCTCGGCGCTCAAACTTCATTTTTAAAATACACTTAGTTCAAATGAACTGTTAGGACGGGTCCGGGGGTCTAAAATTCGAAATACCGGTCGGATGGCCGTGCCGATCATTCCAATACGACCGGGGAGATGAAAGTGACTTGTCAGAACTGACGGAATCCAAATCGGATGCCCGGTTTGAGCTCGGCGCTCAAACTTCATTTTTAAAATACACTTAGTTCACTACAAGAAAAAGTGGCTATAGCGACCGAATTAGCGACCGATTTAATCGGTCTCTAGTCGGTCCCAAATAGAGACCAATTCGGAGACCGAAATAATCGGTCGCATTACTGAGACCGTTTCAGCGACCGCATGTATATCGGTCGCTAATAGGTCGCTATTATTGCGACCGAATTAACTTCGGTCTCCAGTCGGTCGCTGATGCCGTTATACTTCCTACTACGACCCCCGCCCGCCCGAGCCCTCCCGCCCGAGCCCCCCCCCTCCCGCCCGAGCCCCCTTCCCCTGCGGCCCCCTCTCCGCCCTAGCCCCCCTCCCCGCTCCCGCCCGAGCCCCCTCCGCCGGAGCCCCCCCTCCGCCCGAGCCCTCCCGCCCGAGCCCTCCTCCGCCGGAGCCCCCCTCCTCCGCCCGAGCCCTCCCGCCCGAGCCCCCCTCCTCCTCCGTATAGTGGCCGCTCACGGCGACAAGGTGCTCCCACTCCGATAGCTCCATGCAGGGAAACTCGTCGCCTCTGCAGCCGAGCCAGTGGGAGAGGACGACCGCGCCGCCGACGATCTGGATGGAGTTTACTCTCTCCCCGTCGTGTGCCACGATGATGTGCCTCAGCTCGCCCCGGAGGGACTCGTCCCAGACCTCGTATGGCCAGTCGCGGCGGCGCTCCGGGCCGCAGGACTCGAGCTTGAGGACGGTCCCCCCGGACAGAGGCTTGTGCACGTTCTTCTGCTGCTGGTTGCCGCAGGGATGGTGCAAGGAGAGCCGCGTGTTGCACGCACCCCCGCCTTTGTATATGTCTGTTTGTTTCCGATTCCACTTCTCAGAGGAAAATATTGTTCGCAATCCTCGATTCCGGGTTATTCGGGTTTTGTTAAACACTGGTTTCATCGTGATTCTGATTTGATTAATGGAATAGAAACATTCAGCTTGCACACAGCATCCCAATTATGTCAATTCAGAAAATTTGTACGTATTAGGTGTTGTTTGTTTACATGCAACTTTCCCGATTTTAGAATCATCGGTTTTGAAAATTAATAGATTCTTTAATTTCAAAATCAACAATATTTTTTTTTACTATTGTCTAGTTTATTGTGCTTTCAACTCATTTCTTATGATATGTTGTTGGCAGGCTCATGTTTTCTCTTCGCAAACTGGAGACTGTGCTGCTTTCCTCTCTAACTATGATCCTAATTCCATCGTGAGAGTTATGTTTAACAACATGCATTACACCTTGCCACCCTGGTCAAGCAGCATCCTTCCTGACTGCAGAAATGTAGTATTTAATACTGCAAAGGTATGTGATACAAACCACTGGAGAAGAATGTTTTTTCTCATTATTAATCGTGTCTTGTAAATCATCTGCATAAAATTTTCTTTACGTCCCCATTTTGGATTTCTTGGTGGCTTCATGTGTACCCCATAGTGTAAATAGAATAAACAGCACTATCAATTCCTGTGTCTAGTTTAGATCATATGTGCATGGCGAAGCTATGTTCAGCATGCTTTGCTGTTCCTAAACATTTTACCAAATAGTTATATATTTTTTTGTATATTGCTTAAGCTAACTCTCCTTTCACCATATAGGTCGGAGTTCAAACGTCACAAATGCAAATGATGGCAACTAATGAATTATCACTGTCATGGGAAAGGTACGATGAGGAGATCATTTCCATGGGAGATAATTCTTTATTCACCACAGTTGGACTATTAGAGCAGATAAATGTGACAAGGGATATGACAGACTATTTGTGGTACATTACCAGGTGAGCATCAGGACCAGCATAAATATCCTGCTAAAATGGGTATATTTGGAGAATTCGTAACCTTAGTTTCTATATTCCTTTTTCCTCCACTTGTCGCCTTTGCATTTCATCACTCTTTAACATGATTTATGCTTCCTGGATGATGAAAGTACCGAATGCTCTAATGTCAGAATGCTACGGATCTCTGCACTGCCTAGTCTTGATTTGGATACACCAGCCATATTCACCTTGGCAAGGATTTTTCGGTGACCTCCTATTTAAAATTCTTTGATTCCAGCGTCGACATTAGTGCATCAGAAGCTTTTCTCAATGGAGGCCAACTTCCAAATATCATCGTGCAGTCCGCTGGCCATGCTTTGCATGTTTTCGTCAATGGGGAACTCTCAGGTGGATTTACTAATTTCCCATTCTGGCCAAATTATTAAGTGTTACAAGTAAATTTTATAAAAACAAGGACATTCAAGTTCTGATTTTGTGATTCCAACAGGATCCACTTATGGGAACAGGGAGAATAGGAGGATTACCTATAATGGTAATGTGAAGCTGCGTGCTGGATCAAATAGAATCGCTCTGCTGAGCGTGGCTGTTGGACTGCCAGTCAGTAACTCCTACCTATGTTTGTTGTTTTACTCAGAAGCTAGACTTTAAGGAAACTTACACACTGGGGAAGAAACTTACATTAATCTGTCTTTCCCCTTTTTTAATGAAGAATGTTGGAACACACTATAGGAATTGGAATACTGGAGTTCTAGGTCCAGTCGTTCTTCATGGTCTGAGTGAAGGAAGAAGAGACTTAACATGGCAGAACTGGTCCTATCAGGTCCTTTTTATTTTTCTTTGAACAGTTATGCATTCATAAATTGGAAGTCGTATGAGCTCATTGCGTTTTTTTTCTTTCTTTCTTTTAACATAGGTTGGTCTCAAAGGGGAAGCTATGAATATCAACTCTCTAGAGGGAACTTCATCAGTGGAATGGATGCAAGGGGCATTTGCAGCTCAACATCAGCAACCATTAACATGGTACAAGGTAACATATGGGCATCAACTCGCTCTTACTGAATTACAACTGTTTTGGCAACTAGAGTTTATGTCTTAAGTTTTTTCAGGCTTCCTTCAATGCACCTGGAGGAGACGAGCCATTGGCCCTGGACATGGGTAGCATGGGAAAGGGCCAAATATGGATAAATGGACAAAGCATAGGAAGATATTGGAACGCATATGCACCAAATGGCAATTGTAACGGGTGTACTTATGCCGGAACATATCGGCCTCCAAAGTGTCAGACTGGTTGTGGTCAGCCTACACAGCGGTGGTAAGGGAGCATTAACTAAATTGTATTGCTTTTTTGTGTTGAACTTAATTTCTTTAGCACTTTTATGTTCCTTTTTCTTAATGGATGATCCTCTGAAGATTCTTCCCTCTTTTGTGTGGGACTACCTAATGCACATCCCTGTCCTTCGTCATTCAAAATGGTGCTTACCATCCAAATCAATTTCGAGGTTTCCATGCAGCAAGTTTACAATTTGCACTAGTTGTAACGTGTTATGCTTTCCCAGGTATCACGTGCCGCGATCCTGGTTACAGCCAACCAGAAACCTTCTAGTAGTTTTCGAGGAGCTCGGAGGCGATTTTTCTGCTGATTCTGACACCCCTTGCTTTTATTTTATCAAGCAGGCACTACCTGCGCTTGTCCCTATGCTGTTGGAGACACTCCTTAAGCAAGAAGACGACCAAGATCAGGATGAAGGAGTTTGGAATCTTGCAATGGCTGGAGGAACATGCTTGGGTTCTCCACTAAAGAGATTGGGAAGACTGAATACAATATATAGGAATCATTTCGGTGGCATCTTTTAGCAGATCCTTTTTGTTGGAATGATCATGACGCTATCAAGTGAGAATATGGTGTGTTAATTTGCTCATAGTACGTTGGGGCCGGTACTGATCCATTAAAATTATCAATCTTCTTAATTAGCTAGCTAGTGTGCCAATCTCTTCCCCAATGAAGGGCCCCAAACAAACAGCCATTAAATTATATATATAGTGCCGCCCTCATAATTGTCAAGCACCTGCCTTCAAACCGCGTGCAACTTTATGCATGTAATCGGCATCAAATATTAATTACTCGCGAATAGCATATACAGGGGCAACAGATTATGTTCCATCTGTAGAGCCCCCCGCACAGTCCATTGTCACCCACACATACATGTCAAGGAGTTCATGCATCAAAGCCATAAGGATGCTCTCTGAAACTTTTGGATATACACATGGAGATGCCCATAGCTAGCTAGCCAGTCCCAATTAATTCTTGCCCGCTGAGAGGATCGACATGAGAAAGGTTTTTGTCATATGTACTAATTACAACATCACACAATCATGCATGTTAGTTTAAGATCGTATTACAAATGAAAGGGGAATTGAAGCTCTCAGTGCACAGACGACGTCGCTTTGGCCACTGGCAGCTGGAGATATACCAAGGGTCAGCAGTAAGTTTGCCATGCATATGCTGGTGGCATCTATGAACAACCTCCTCCAAAAGGCAAGATGCTGAACCAGCAGCAAGAAAAAAGGAGCCTGCCTTTCCCCCCCACAATTAATTAAAGTTGTCACTTCAACTGGAATTCCCTGCAAAATCTAAGTCCCAACTTTACCAAAGAGAAGAATATGTACTGTTGATCAGAAATGATGAGGGGGGGGTGTGTGTGTGAGAACAACAAAGAACAAGCTGCATGGGTGATGGGAGAGCTCTTTTAATTATATATATATTGGATATATGCCAACATCTTTAGATTAAAAGCATCGATCTGCAAGTTGGTGGAATCCAAGTCGGATGGCCGTGCCGATCATTCCAATACGACCGGGGAGATGAAAGTGACTTGTCAGAACTGACGGAATCCAAATCGGATGCCCGGTTTGAGCTCGGCGCTCAAACTTCATTTTTAAAATACACTTAGTTCAAATGAACTGTTAGGACGGGTCCGGGGGTCTAAAATTCGAAATACCGGTCGGATGGCCGTGCCGATCATTCCAATACGACCGGGGAGATGAAAGTGACTTGTCAGAACTGACGGAATCCAAATCGGATGCCCGGTTTGAGCTCGGCGCTCAAACTTCATTTTTAAAATACACTTAGTTCAAATGAACTGTTAGGACGGGGCATTTGGTTCTAAAATCTGAAATACCGGTCGGATGGCCGTGCCGATCATTCCAATACGACCGGGGAGATGAAAGTGACTTGTCAGAACTGACGGAATCCAAATCGGATGCCCGGTTTGAGCTCGGCGCTCAAACTTCATTTTTAAAATACACTTAGTTCAAATGAACTGTTAGGACGGGTCCGGGGGTCTAAAATTCGAAATACCGGTCGGATGGCCGTGCCGATCATTCCAATACGACCGGGGAGATGAAAGTGACTTGTCAGAACTGACGGAATCCAAATCGGATGCCCGGTTTGAGCTCGGCGCTCAAACTTCATTTTTAAAATACACTTAGTTCAAATGAACTGTTAGGACGGGTCCGGGGGTCTAAAATTTGAAATACCGGTCGGATGGCCGTGCCGATCATTCCAATACGACCGGGGAGATGAAAGTGACTTGTCAGAACTGACGGAATCCAAATCGGATGCCCGGTTTGAGCTCGGCGCTCAAACTTCATTTTTAAAATACACTTAGTTCAAATGAACTGTTAGGACGGGTCCGGGGGTCTAAAATTCGAAATACCGGTCGGATGGCCGTGCCGATCATTCCAATACGACCGGGGAGATGAAAGTGACTTGTCAGAACTGACGGAATCCAAATCGGATGCCCGGTTTGAGCTCGGCGCTCAAACTTCATTTTTAAAATACACTTAGTTCAAATGAACTGTTAGGACGGGTCCGGGGGTCTAAAATTCGAAATACCGGTCGGATGGCCGTGCCGATCATTCCAATACGACCGGGGAGATGAAAGTGACTTGTCAGAACTGACGGAATCCAAATCGGATGCCCGGTTTGAGCTCGGCGCTCAAACTTCATTTTTAAAATACACTTAGTTCAAATGAACTGTTAGGACGGGGCATTTGGTTCTAAAATCTGAAATACCGGTCGGATGGCCGTGCCGATCATTCCAATACGACCGGGGAGATGAAAGTGACTTGTCAGAACTGACGGAATCCAAATCGGATGCCCGGTTTGAGCTCGGCGCTCAAACTTCATTTTTAAAATACACTTAGTTCAAATGAACTGTTAGGACGGGTCCGGGGGTCTAAAATTCGAAATACCGGTCGGATGGCCGTGCCGATCATTCCAATACGACCGGGGAGATGAAAGTGACTTGTCAGAACTGACGGAATCCAAATCGGATGCCCGGTTTGAGCTCGGCGCTCAAACTTCATTTTTAAAATACACTTAGTTCAAATGAACTGTTAGGACGGGTCCGGGGGTCTAAAATTCGAAATACCGGTCGGATGGCCGTGCCGATCATTCCAATACGACCGGGGAGATGAAAGTGACTTGTCAGAACTGACGGAATCCAAATCGGATGCCCGGTTTGAGCTCGGCGCTCAAACTTCATTTTTAAAATACAAGATGAAATTTGAACTTATATTGGGTGTGTGTATTTATATATATGAAAATGAGCTGGCTTAAACTATTGGCATACTCTTGTTAATGCTTGATTTCTTTATTAAGTCTTGTTAATGCTTGATTTCTTTATTAAGGATTTGATTATAATTTTTTTAAATGATATACAGGATCATCCGTCGCGAGATGTTGGACGAGACGACGACCAGGATGATGTTGGACGAGACGACGACCAGGATGAGACATATGTGGAGGATTTGTGATTTTATTTTAGTTGTGTATGTTGTCATTTTATTATTATGGATGTATGATTAATTTGTGATTTTATTTTAATTGTGTGTAATTTGAGGTTCGTGGAGATTGTGATCCGTGTAGTTGATTTATTATTGTTTTATGAAATTGTTATTTATCAGGTGTTTGTATGTGATGAATTTGAGATTTGTCGATATTGTTGTCTGTGTAGTTGATTTTATATTTATGTTATGAATTTGTTATTTATCAGGTAATTTATTTATCAGTTTAAATAAATTTTTAAAAAAAAAATAATGCAAAATTAGCGACCGTATGGAGACTGAATTGCGACCGAATAGCGACTATACGTTATATTTCTTTTATTAAATAATTATACTTGGCGACCGACTAGCGACCGAATTGAGACCGAATAAATCCGATAGGTTAATTTTATTTTTAAAAATACAACATAATTAGAGACCGAATAGCGACCGAATTGAGACCGACTAATTAGCGACCAATCAGGCGACCGATTATAATCGGTCTCTGATAACGACTGATACTGCGACCGAATTATGTCGGTCGCTATATAGCGACTATTATATAGCGACCGACATATTCGGTCGCTATATAGTCTCTGATCGGTCGCAATGCAGATTTGCGACCGAACTACGACTGAATAGCGACCGCTAGGTCGGTCGCTATCTGCGATTTTTCTTGTAGTGACCTTTATTCCTATTCCAAATAGGAAGGGGCCCAACTCTCCCTTGCTTTGGGCCATCCCTTCACCTGCAGTTCTATGGGCCCCCCACAACCCATTGTCTAACAGCTCTCACTTGCCCATTAAGGACGATATCATTCTTCTCAAAATCTACTTCTCACTTTCATATGAGAAATAGAGCCCTCGACTTTCGCGATATATATCGAATATCTTGGTAGTGATCCATTAAACCATCCCCTTAACTAACAAAACACTCAAGTAATCTCGTAGCACCTCAGACAACACTAGTGTCCACTCGATGTAATTAACACTCCGGACCTCTCGTATAATAGGCAATGTTAAATCCGAATGTAATGTGCCCATGATTTTACTCAACTCGTAGTTGACGGAACCTCCTGAGAAATGAGCCACAGCATATGGTGCAATATAATATAATCTTCCCTAAATCTCTCGTACCATTCTGATTTATCTCAACTACTTTCTTAGACATGTCTCGCGAGGTCGTATCAACCATGGCCCTAAGGAGTATGTTAAAGTAACAACAATCAAGTTTCTTCTTCATCGCCTAGCGCTCAGATCTTTAGGGATATGAAAGAGATCACATCAGTGTGATCCAAGAGCTCACACAACGATGAAGTAGAAATCCATTCATCATTCTCACTAGCGGTCCAGTATTATATGTACTTTACGGTGTTCTTTCATTAGCACGGGTGTGTCACTCTGAAAGAATCAAACACCACATGGATCTTAGTCTAACCACAACTCGTGTGGCTAGCCTGAGTCTTGCAACCTAACCACTCCCACTAAGTGCCATGTTGTGAATCTCATACCCGGCATTAACAAGCTTTCATGGGATTATCCTTATATCCTCGTGATTGATTGAAGTAGATCTCATCTTAGCCCAGCTACGTGACACATCGTTGATGTTTGGGATACATCTTGCTCGCTTTCAGTAGTGTTGGAGCTATAAATGTAATGTCTCGACCACCTAGAGGATCCAAATTTTCACCAATTTGAAACCCATTAGATCGGAAAGTCACGCTTGAAAGTCCCGAATATGCCGAAAGGTTGGCAATACACCTATGTTAATCTCGTGGTGGACAAAATTAATTAATAAAAAATATGCCCAAAATATTACAAAACCATCTATACATAGCATTAATTAAAACCTCCAAGGATTCTATAATATATTGCCAAAGCTAGCTAAATAGAGTATAAATCTCCAAAATTACACAAATTCACAAATTAAGCTTTTAAGACAGGCCCAAATTAATACAAAAGACAAAGATGAAGATAAAGGACCTTCGGTCCAGCTTGGAATCCATGCAGACATAAGTATTGTCTTTCATTGCAGCCCGTAAGGCTCTTGTTGGTACCACGACTATTCAAATCAGCAATCTCGATGGCTTGGTGTTCGAACCCAATCGATGCTTCACTGAAGTTCATCTTGGGATATTGGACCCTCTTCGCCATAAATATCAGAGAAAACTCTCTCTCAATTGCATTCGTTGCGATTGTCACATGGTCCTATAATGTAGCTTCTAGTTTTAGTTCTTTTTTTGGGCAAACCCTTGTATTGTAAGGAGAGTTATACTCTTCATTGGACTTATGCCTCTCTGATGTCTTAATGTACCTCTTTGACCCAGTTGACGTTTTCTTATTAATAAAACAATTTTGGCAGGTGCTATCTAATATAATTTTTAGTAATTATCTCAAAATAATGGCAATATAAGAACTATTTTTGAAAAAAGAATAAAAATTCTGAAAGAAATTAAATTATATCATGACATGCTATTTAATTATGTTTTTTTGAAAAATAATTATTAGTAGTCGGGCACATCTTAGAGGGGAGCGAGCGAATAAGTGTGCCAAATAAAAATAATTGTGTATTAAACTTTAACATTATGAAATGCACCAGAAATAAATTAAAAAAAGTAGAATCGCAAGCAAATCACAAGGACATAAAGATTTTATACTAGTTTGAGATATCAGTAGGAAAGATGGGGGGCCATATCGGCGGGGCAGGAGGGATGGGTAGCAAAGCAATGAAGGCCACATTTCCCCTTCTAGCTAGTAGTCCTCCGGGAGGATGAGGAGAATCCACGACATCATATATCATGCTCAAAGGCACGTTGAAGTAGAGCTTGTTGGAGAGGATGCCGTTCTTGCGCACGCTTCTAGGGGCATATGTTGTCCCCTTCTTCGTCAAGAGATTGAATGATGAGGATGATATCACCATTTGAAAGAAAGAAGGCGAAAAAGAACTATCTTAGTAATGGGAGGGAGAAGGGAGGACCAAGAGGGAAGCACCCGATAGCTCCCCCAATGGCACCAGAGAAGAATGCAAAGAGTACGACCTATATAAAGGCATACCGAGGGGAGGGTGAGGAGGTCATGGGGCTGGGGGAGTGGGGGCCGCATCGGCACGGCGAGAGGGGAGGGAGGCCACGAGGGAGGATCGAGTTGGGGGGTCGTATCGGCGGAGCTGGAGGGGATGGGAGAGAGAAACCCAGGAAGGCACACACACACACGCGCGCATGGGGCGCCCTCCCTCTCCTTGCTCTATGGGTATCACGAGTTTAGTTAAAAATAATCATGTTAATTAAGTTCATAGATAGTAATAAGAGATTACGGCGATGACATTGTTACAATATTTTGTCAAAATTAATGACACGTGTGTCAATATATTTCTAGAAATGATATTTGTGTTAATTTAATTAAAATAATAATTTATATATAAAAAACTCTTACAAATATATGCGTCAGAGTCATAGTTCAAAAAAATAATAAAAAATAGTCTCAGATTTTTTATCATGGCATTATCGTACACTTCTCCCCTTTAGAACTGTAAAACAGACAACAGTTTGTGATTTTTGTTTTTTACTTCCAAAGGTATCCCAATTATTGGATTGAGCACACCTATTTGGACGTGACTCATGAGAAGTATTGGCTGACCAGCCAAGTTCAACTTTTTTGTCACTGTATATTGCATCTTTTGACGTACAATCCACAAAGTACCTACGATTTTGAATTTTTTTAAAAAAAAATCATATATGGAAACTCCTATTTGTGTTAACAATTCCAATGTCTTATCAAACCATATACATTCTTTTTTTATTTTTTTAAATATCGAGGAGGGAAATAGTAGAATCGAGATTCGAAACTAGTACTCTGTAATTTTTCAAAACCTAGGGACAGATGATCCCACTAATTAATGTTTTAACTTTCGCAAATAATTCAAGAATGGCTGATCACACTCGCTTCACATCTTGAGAAGTGAAATCGAACTCACGACCTCCTCGTCACCGAGACATGTCTAAGGTCCATTTTTAATATCAAGAAATGAAATGATCCTTAATCTTGAGTAGGTCAAATTCAGGGATAAGTCGCGTGCTGTTTATTTTGTATTATATTTGGATGAGCATAAAGTATATAAAAAACAAAATATGATATTTTGGTGATTTGTTGTAATATCATGTTATTTTACTTTTGATTTTATTTTTATTGATGTGATCTAGAAACCAAATTTTTTTAAAAAAATAATGCCACACACGAGCCAACATTTTCCAACAGCATTATCATTCATATATACTATTCTAATAAATAATTGAAAATGGTATAAAATAAAGTAAACGTTTCTATAAATATACCCTCCTTAGAATTGCCTATTGCATAGTTTAAAATACCCTCGCTGCATGTAAGTAGTTGCAAAAATGACTTTACTAAATTGACATGCTACTAAAGTTTATTTGATAGGATCATTCGACTCAAAATCTTAAAGTGTTAATTGAGATAACTCCACTATTATAAACACAGCTTATTTATTTTAATCTATTTTTAGTACAAGATTATTTCAGCACGTTCTTTCACATGTAGATTGATTTGCGCATTCTATCACGTGGATTATCATAAATTAATATAAGGTACAGTCAAAATCATAACCATATATTCTGATTTCATATTAGATTTTATTAGATTGGGTCATCTAATTTAAAATCTCTATATATTTACTAAAAAAGTCTCTAATATTATAAACACATCTTATTTTACTATGTTTTCAATACGAAACTATTCTATTCTAACATATGGTGTCCTCCGCCAATCCATTCACCCATTATTTCCTTATCAGTACTGGTAGAAACCCTTGGATGATTAGAACGATAGCATAAAAATGGAGAGGGACGCGTAGTCAAAATAGGGAAAAAAGACGTCAAAGGGAGGCCACCCACCTCGCATTCCTCGGAGAGCCCCTAGAGGGTGCCCAATTTGTGACACCCTCGGTTGCTCTGCCGACCCAACACAGCTCCTCTCTGGCGAGGGCCTTCTGCAGAGGGGGGAGACGAGATCATATAAACGTCTGGTGATGCTGAAGAAGATGGAGATGAATCTTGGTGTCCTTAATAGATATTGACTCCTGAGCGTAAGTGACATTATGTCCGTAAAAGAGTATTCTTGAGTTAAGAGGTGAAGATCAATCTTAATAAGTTTGTAGTTACTTTCTTAATATATAATGTGTTACTAATCTTGTGACTCTAGGTATCACTACACTAACCCCTTTTAAGAAAGCGAACGAGTGCGAGCTTAGAGTTTCCACAGTCAACGTCATCATGGAGATATGAGATGAAATTTGTTGTCCCCAAGAGCGGAGGCGAGATTTTATCCTTATAAAAGAATCCTCTTAAAATAAAAGGTGAAGATCAACATTATAAATACTTGGTTGATTTCTCAAGCTCTAATATGAGATTAATCTTGTGACCCTAAATCTCACTACAAAGTGTATTATAGTCGGGTCACATAACTTATGGACTAACGGTAGACCTCGTAGCAATATACCAAGCATATTCACTTATTGTGAAACCTCAACTAAATTGAGGGGTATTTTTGCAACTATTTACACGGCGCGAGGGTGTTTTAAACAGTGAGGAGAATTTCACAAATAAACTGCTAAGGGGGTGTATTTACAGAAAACCCATAAAATGATTAAATAGTTTTACAGCGTTTTCTCGGTGGAACAAAATATCCCGTGATGTGAAACGTTGTAAAAAATTATAAAATAGTAATTATATATAGTTATGTGACACATAAAATATGATATTTTGCAATGCTTCGTTGGCATTTTGCATTTAATAATGGAGGGATTTCTTGTCAACCCAATGGCGAGAGATCACATAATAATTAATTACTCGGCCCTTCGATCGAAGTGAATACTGATAAGATTTTACTCGTGTAGGGTAGCAGACAATCTGATTCCCCTCCCTCCTCCACCGAAGTGTACGGACGGACGTGCATGGTTTTGAATCTTTGTGTGCAATAAGATCTCTGAGCATTTGCAGTGGCGTTTCGGGCGTCGCACCACTGCAGCATCACGGTATTTGTTATGTGTGTGCACGTGGTTGAACAGTGCCCTCTGCCGTGCCCACACACACACACCCCTCTCTGGGCTTTCAACAACGCCAGTGTCGTTTGTCCATACTACCTGCAGCCTGTCTCCTTTACTGCACTCACTTTCTCGGCAATCTCAGTGCCTCTTTCTGCTAATCCAGGCTACTTTGTCTCCAGTATGTTGAGGTCTCAAGAAGACCATTGGGAGGAAAGGCATCTTCAATTCTCCCACCACACTCTGAGTGCATGGTTCCAGTTTTTAAAGTCAAAATTTGATATCAGAATACTTGGAAGTAATGAGATAAGAATCTCAAGTCATGTGTCAAGTGCTTATATTCTTAATTCAGTATTGTTTGATAGGGGATAATCAGGGTTGTGCTAGCTAGAGTAAAATATCAACATAACTTATTCCAGCAATTAATTAAGTGAAACTGTAAGTTCATTAATTATACCTGGGTTTAATCTCAAAAGGTGGCCATGACATGATTTTCTTTTACGTGGGCCTAACTTCACTTTTTTAGTGTACCAGATGAATGTTAATTTATCCCCAAATTTTAACCCTGAAAGGTGGGGATATATAGCTCACTTTTACTTCTTTCCAGTTTAATATTCTTATTTGTTTAGAGCCTACCATATAGAAATTAGGGGATAAGTTGGAAATATTTCTGTTTATGCCAACACCAACTTTAGGTCCTGTCGGTTGCTGTAGAACATGAGAATCTTGCCCCGAGTCCACACAGTCTTCCTCGCTCGTACCATGAGAGATTGGCACTTGTTCTCCTCTCTCTTCATCAGTACCTACGTTTTACTGTTCGGCGTCTAAGGAGGAGTACGTGGGTAGCTCTGAAGACATTTGAGATTTGCAGGCCTTCACTGGCCTTCCCTGTGCGCTAATTACTGCTAAGCTTCTTGGGTTGGCTTGCCTTTTCCTCCCTTATGCATTTTAGTAGCTTCGGAAGTTCCAGATCAGTTGTTGTCCCCTGTTCATGTGCATTGATTGTATTTGTTCACGCAACTCTTTGTTCTTTTTATAACGGAGAATCTAACAATGCTATTAAACTCCGTACTCATATTCTAGAGGATTAAATGTGAGACAGATAAACATTTCTTTTGGGAGTCAGAACTCGAAATCTCGTGGCAAGATTCTTTACCATTCTAGCTACCCGAGGTCCTCTTGTTCATGCAACTCATTTGTGTCTGGTTGATAAATATGAGAGGGCCGTGTCCCCTTGTTGTAAAACTGATCATTTTAGTTCACATGTGTAGTTCAGATATATCCTGCGTCCATATATATATATACGCTGTGTGTTTGTCACAGGGACTTGCATTATTCTTAGATTCCAAGAAATGTAAGTTCTTTTCAAGTATGGTATCATGATAATATATTGCAATTGATTGTAATCAAATTTATTTAATTTATTAGTATATATATAGGAAATTTTACATATATACCCCCATAAAATTTTATTTTGTCAAATATATCTCTCATCTGAGCATATTATTATGAATGTCCATCATTTAGACAGAAATATTGCGGTTATACCTTTTAATTTACTGCCGTTGACGGGAGGAGAATATTTCATAAAATATGTCATCTACGGTCATTAATTAGATCTAGAGTATATTTGACAAAATCAAATTTTATAGAGATATATATACAAAAAATTTACTCTTTAACTCACACTTGACTCGGGTTAAACACACGGAAGTTACGACGAGAGTATAGTGATATTATCAATATTTCGAGGATATTCATGATAATATGCACAGATGAGAGATATATATATTCGACAAAACTAAATTTTATGGGGGTTTGGGCAAATTAATTTTGACAATATTTTCACAAAAAAATAAAGAAGTTATATCTGAAAACGAGCTCACATTGTATTATCATTTATCGTATTTAATTAACTACATAGGGGTTGGTCACTCATGCATCGTCCAGGTTGTCTAGCTCAACATTAAGAAAATTAAATGAATTTTACCAACTCTCATTTATGAGATTGATTGGACAAACCCTATTTATAATTAATAAATTAACTCAAAATATATATGGACAGGTCCAAATTAAGCTTGCATAGTGAGGCAGGATGGCTTTCTTGATCATCTCGTTTACTCTGCAAAGATGATCAGCTAGACGCCCGGCTGGGACAAGTAGTACACACCATGCATCAATTATGTATAGCTCCAACTGCTCTCCACCTCCCATTCCCAAATATACGAGGCACAATAATATTGCAGATCAAAGTGGGAGGGAACACTTCAGACGTCACGAAAGATATGGAGGAAATGGCAACCTATCTATTTGTTGAAGGGAAAGGCCTCATGCTTCATACGTAGGAATCGCAAAGGGGGTGTTAGAATTTACTTACCTATCTCTCGAGCTCGTTCTCCGAGCCCCCATCATCACAGTCCTCCTCGAGCTGTTGTACTGCATTCTATTCAGGTTGTTTCGACAACCGAATCTTCCCCTCCTCGCGACGATGTTTTAGCATGAATTTTGATAGTTAAGTGAGCCCCGTTTCCTTTTTGTGGTGATCAGGGTTCGTCGACTTGTTGGGTCGTATCAGATCGAGATCTTTCTGATCCGATCCGATACGGTCGAGTCACATCCGACTCGGCCTAACTCGACTCTCTCTCTCTCTCCTACTCACCCCCTCCTCTCTCTCTCTACCTTACACAATGACTCTGCCCGACTCGATCGATCTTGGAGGTGATCCGCGGGATATCGAATTTTGCCAGATACGGTACGGTACGTCCGAGTTAACCTGAGTCAGGCCGAGTCGACAAATCATGACGGTGATATTGGCGACACTTCTATTCTTGATCTCTCCAAATCAGAAAACATTTTCGTACCCAAGAGTACTATCGGAGATTATCTGTCGGAGGAGTATGGCTAAGATGACGAAGTTGAAGAAGTAGATCGTTGCCCCCGTCGTCCGAGTCTTCGTCCATGATCCCTCTTCCGTCGTACTTTCTCTCGAGACTGTTCATCTATGTAAATCTTAGATATATTGTTTGTTTTTGTCACATGGTCTCTTAAACTTAGATCTTGTTCTCTTTTGGGTTGGCCTTCACATTGTCAGAAGAGTCTTACTATTCATCTGACCTAAGCCTATGACCCATCGTCCACGTAGGTGACTTTCAACCCTCCGTTCTTGTTTTCCCTTATTATTAAAGTTTTCTTTAAAAAAGAAAGTCTCATGCTTCTGTCTGCCCACATCTTCCCATCTTTTCCTAAGTTCTAAAGTTGGTGTTGACCAAATCTTATGTCCATGTGATATATCTAACCCATTAGATCCGGCGAAGATTTTGGAGGCATGGCCCTGATAACGACGGGCTAACTAAAACCGTGAGCCTTCTTCGTGTCCAAATCATGCAGACATCAGAGTGTGTGTCGACATCTGATACCCAAGTAGGAGCCTACAGAATGTACGTGATCTTGTGAGTTGGAGGAAAGGGGGACAGGGAGGATTCACAGGGAAAGCAATGGTAGAACATGATATGTTTGAATATGATCATCTTCCAACCTTGTTGTTCTTTGTATTCTTGACAGACCCCAAAAAAGAAGGTTATGGAATCGGATCCTCAGCTAATGGGCAGACAACATCATAGAGTGGACAATTAATAATTGGGAATCTAACTATTAAAAGAGAAAGACTTGTTACATACTCAGTGTGTGATGTACACTCGGGGTGTGTAATATCTTTAAAATTTTTATTAATTTTTTTTTAAGATTAGGATAAGTATAATAACAAATCGATGTGAGAGAAAATTGTGAGTCCCACAATTTCTCCTCACACTTATCCCCCCCTAATTAGGGTGGGGTGATACGCAAATAATCCACTTCACCCCGTTATCAAAGCGCCCCGAACAGATGGGTGCATATATATTGTTTTGGTCGGACGTAGTATTCAACTTCTCAAGGTCAAACGACTTATCCAAGTGGGAGGGCGAACGCCGTGACTGACTCTAACTCCACTCGATTATCAAAGTATCAAAAATAATTTTCTTACAAAAAAATAGGAAATTTTACAAAAAAATAACCTTCTTATTTTAACCATTGTAGAATTATCATCGTTAATTTACTATTGTTATAGATAACTTATTTACGTTACAATAATTATAAGAATACCCTTGTCATCACTCATCGTTGGTGTTCTATTAAGATCTCTTATTTAACCTTGATTAGTGTTTAATTAAAATTTAAAAAACTAACAATAACCTAATCTCTCCTAAACTCTCTCTCCCTCTCTTCACATATTTATCTTTTTCTCTGCTTCTCTCTCTCTCTTTGGCATAATATGACGGTGAAAATAACACTCTTTTACGGGAATATTTTTATCTAAAATTTTTAATTTTATGAGTCCAAACAAACGTCTTAAATGGCAACTAACAATAAAGGATAATTCTGCACTAATATTCATTCAAGAGAGTTATTTTGAACGATAACAAACATAATGATGATAATTTCACAATTATTCAACTAAGAGGGTTATTTTTATAATTGTTTTCTCTAAAAAAAATAGGATAAGATTATGCATGGTTACTTTTACCCATAGGTGGAGCTTTGTGATTGGTCTACCTTGTAGTAAAAGAAATATTAAAATGTTACAATTTTTTTGCCACCTTATTTATTACGAGTAATGCCACCCTAGCTACGCTGCGTAGCAATGTTATACACTCCCATCCTATTGGCCTTGGAGCGATCAATAGGCTCGATGGAGGTGAGTGGGCGTTGTTGTGCATCAGGATGTGCAAGTAGTAGTACTCATTTATCACATTTTCCCTGTTATCTAAATTGGACAATGAAAAAATCAAACTTAAATTTAATAGTTTTGAGTTCAAAATTATAAATGTAACTTTAGGATCAAGGTTTACAGTCCCGTTCATACCGATCGTACCGGTACTTTATTGGTATGGTATGGTACAGATCGGTATCATTGCGTATTGAGATAAAAAGTTATATTATATATATATATGTTATAAAATAAAAGTATTCAAATGATCTTCTATCTCGGTTGGTTAGTTGATATGCGATTCAAATTCCATGTCTGTCACATTTTTAAACACTTTTTTAAATTTAAAATTAAATTAATTTTCTAAAAAAAAGAATGTAAACGTGTTAAAAGTACGTTTTGAACACGGAACCGTCCTCAACCAACCGGCCTACAAAATAAATTTATTATAAAAATATTTAATATTTAAAAAATATATGTTACGTACCGATAGTGTATCACAGATCGATCGTACCGATCTGTAATAGGTACGGTCCGATACGGGCGATACATCCCGTACCAGGCCGATTTGACAAATCTTGTTTAAGATTAAAGTTCAGCTTGATATCCATTTTCATATTTGGATAGCTGACATATATAGGAGTGACAAATGTTATAGCCAAAACGTGCAGATAAACACTTAGGGCAAACACATACACTAATTATATTTATCTGTGTAATTAATGTAATACTTAATTTTTAAATTTTTTTAAAGTGATCTCCACCCCAAGTTATCTTGGTGTGGGTGTCACATCACTTAGAGACGTGACGTGAGAGTCAAGTAAAAATAAAAATAAAAATCAAATTATATTAATAATGAAAAATCATGTGTTTCACTATTCTTAGGAGGTAAATTTATTTTTAATTGATCTTCACGTCACATGACGCGGCACCCACGCCCAAATAATTTAGGATGAGGGTCACTTAAAAAATTAATAAAATAAATATTACACTAATTATATTGGTAGATGTAATTAGCACATGTGTTACACTTAGTGTTTCTCACACCGTAACATCGTAACATTTCCCATGTAGCAATGGCTTTCCAACCAAAGGCAACTTCGTGGGCATACTCCGACACAATTCAAACCAGGTGAATATACATACATTTCTTGTAATGCTAATTGTGTAATCTATGTTAATTGTGTAATTAATCTATATGAGAATTAATCCAGACCAAAGATTCAGCTATCGGATATGTCAAAAAACAAGAAAAGTCTAAACCCATCCATCCCTCTCATTTAGGGAGGGACAAATGCATGCATGGTTGCCACTGTGTGCCATCACATTTGTCTCATCTTCCTCCATGGCATCCCCCCAGTGTAGCACCTGATCATGCATGTCCCATCCTGAAAGCCAATTACAGAGTGAACAATACTTCTGACACAAGTGATACTTGATGGTGTATGCCTTTTAATACATGCATGAGAAGTTAAAAAATTGTCATGCTGGCCACATTTCACACCAAGCACCACACACCCACCTTGTGGGGAAGATGCATTCCCAATTACAAACTTTGGATATATATGATGTCAATGCCATCCGATTCAGGAATCCCCAGGCTTTAATGTAGATGACCCACAATTGATACTGTGATGGGCAGCACAATGGGAACCTTTGGGAGGGGCAAAGTGGCAGACTTGCCCAATGTTCTATCCCCAATGTCTCACTGTCCCCCACCCCTCATCCCCCACCATGCTGAGAGAGACCTCTCTCTCTCTCTCTCTCTCTCTCTCTCTCTCTCTCCTGTGGTCCCTTTCCAGTCCCCTCGTCACTCCTTTGTGGGTTCCTCAAGTCCTACACCCAAGTGCCCCCCCCCCCTCCAAAACCACCATGGGATAAACACAAATTGTGAAACAACAACAGGGAGGATGCATTAATTGTCCACAAGCTGTCCCCCAAGTAGGGAGCTTTGACATGGAAGTTCGACCAAAGGGGGAATCCCTATCTCAAGGATTAGGTAGAGGGTTGGGCAAAGGAGAGGAAAAAGAAAAGGAGTCATTCTAGCAGAAGTACCCCTGTGATTCACATATACTAATCAGTGTGATGGATCTGTATATGAATGTACACTTCGTGTGTCAGCACGGTTTGACTACGGTGAAGTCAAGTTGCCCTTT
The DNA here is from genome assembly GCA_022559845.1 of Amorphophallus konjac. NCBI lineage: Eukaryota > Viridiplantae > Streptophyta > Magnoliopsida > Alismatales > Araceae > Amorphophallus > Amorphophallus konjac. The sequence goes on from CM040120.1 coordinate 442,870,644, forward strand.
TTATAAAGGGCAATTGAGAGGCATCATTGTCTAGGGTTTTAAAAGGATAAAGATGGGCTCCAGAAGAATTAATCATTTCTTAAGCACCACTTTGATAAAGGGATAAGTCCGGTTAAGATAAGTTATCCGGGATGGGATGACTTATTCTTGTTTGGTTCTTTTTTCTTTAATCGGGGTCGGTTAAGGATAAGTTTGAATTTTTTGAATCCAACCAAAAGGATGGAATAAGCTATATGGGATGAATTAGGATTGGGCCACCCGATATGACGTACCCGCTCCTAACCCACCTCTTTATCAAAGTGACCCTAAGACCTTCTTTGTTAACCGAACAGGGGTACCGTATTCGACCCCAAAGGGTCGAGCGCGGTACCCGGGGTCGGTTAACACCTAATGTGTGAGGGGAGAGTGTGGGCCCCGCTGATTCTTCTCTCTCTCTTCGGTTGTAATTCGCCGGATAATTCTAATAACAAACGGGCCCTAAAAGAAAGTACTTGGATAGTGATCAGACATATAATTTTTTGACAATAAGGTTATCTATGTAATATATATTTTGGGTAGTGGCAAAATGTTACCTACCTCTCTGTGAGAGTACACGTGCGAAAAAAAACTCCAAAAAAAAAATCAGGGTATGTAAGTGACAGCGTGATGGGTCTAGTTTGGCCTTGCCGACCAAATGGCCACCCCCACACGAACATCTCTCTTATCCGTTTTCTAGTCCCGGAGGTGTTTGCCTATGTATACAACCTTTACGCAAATTAAAATTAAATAATACACAAAAGACTCATTTAGATTCTTCCCATACTTCATAAGAGAGAGAGAAATCTAGTTCAGTTTTTTAAATCTCACCCCTCTCTCTCTCTCTCTCTCTCTCTCTCTACCCACCATAATCTTAATTTAACTAAACATTAACCTTATTTAAAAAGGTTTATGGGGGGGGTTAAGATTCTAAGGAAGGAATGCCCCCCCCCCCCCCCCCAACCTTTTTCAAGCGAAGCCTTATAGATGGGATCAGTCTAGGTTGACCCTCGAGTCTACTTCGCATTCAATCAGCATTATGTTTGAAATGGCCTAAAATTAAATTCTTTGTGTAAATCTTACACACCGTTTTACAAATGGACTAATCTGAGGCCCACATTCACAAGAAATCTTATTAAATGGGTTTTTTTTACATTGCGGGAAACTGAGTCTAAGTGGGTTAGGAACTCTAAGATCAAGTATAACTTATAAGTTTGAGGCCCTGTTTGAAAACCCTAAGACCCTCTTTGATTATGGACTAGGATAACGGCGTAATCGACGAGAGAGATACGTTGACCCCATTGTACCCTAGACACAAAAGAGATGTCTAATCGGGAGGTGGGTGGTGGGGACACCGGGCCCACTACCGGACGTCGCAGCCTCGCACCGAGCTTGTGGCTCGGAGATTCAGCTACCTGAAGACTCGGCGTCCTGAGCATAATATTTATTTGTGTGTATTTGTATTGTACGTATTTGTGTAACATACATGTACTAGTACATGTATTTTTTACTTTCGTCTTATTATGCTAAGTCATAGTCAATAAACATGTGTGTTTTGTGTGTTTTATTTGGTTAAAACCCCCAAGTCAAAAGTTAGGTAAGTAATCTTATTTTATTAGGCTAAGGACATATGTGCTATTTGTAAAGTTTGAAAGGTGTGGTTGTTATAGCCTCCTCCTATATAAAGGAAGGCCAAGAGTGTTACGAGATATGAATGATGAATTGAAAAGAAAGTTTGTTGTACGTGAGAGAGCTCCACTCTTGTGCTATTCCCTTCCCTCCTTCTCTTTGTGAGAATCGAGAGTCGTCCGGTGTGAGACCGTCCGGCGTGAGGCCGAGCTGTGTGAGATAGCAGTTATCCGTTCCCGTCCTGTTCGCGTCCCGGAGTGCCGTCGATCCATTCCCACGTCGCCGCCGCGTCATATTTGGTATCAGAGCCCAACAATGGCGTCTCCGACGACCCGACGTCCCCGATGTCGTCTCTCTTTCTCTCTCTAGATTGTTAGAAGTGAAAAAAAAAGAGAAACAAAAAAAGGAGAAGAATAGCAGAAAAGATATTGGTTGAGAGGAGAAAAAAATAATAGAGAAAAAAAAGGATCGGCTGAGAAAAAAAACAGAAAAAAAAAATTTTCAACCTCCCCTCCCGGTCTCTCTCCATCTCTATGCTTTCTCTCTCCCTCGTTCTCTCTCTCTCTCTCTCTCGTTAATCTCTCTCCCTCTCGTTCAGTGCATCAGAAGGAACCAAGGAAAAGAAAAAAAAAATTTCCCCACCTCTCTCGTGATCTCTCTCTCCCGATAATCTCTCTCTCTGTTTCTCTCTCCCGCACTCTCTTTCTCTCTCCCATATTCTCTCTCCCCCTGTATCTCTCTCTCACGAACGCCCCCCCTGCGACTTCTCCCCTCCGGCTACGGCGAGCCACCGCCCATCCCCAACGGCGCCCTCGGCCTGCGAACCGCTGCCGGCCGTCGTCACCACCGCCGCGTGCGTCGCCGTCGCGACTGCGCGCCCCGCCGACGTACGCGCCCGCCCACCGTCGCCCGGCGCCGGCTGCCTCGCCGCGCCCGAGCGCTCGCCCCGCCTGGGAGCTCCGCTCCCCCCCGCCGTGCCCGCCCGCGTGCCGCAGCGCCCCGCGGCCACCGTGCGCCCGGGCCCTGCCTTTATGCGACCGGCCTCGCGCCCTGTGTGTCCGACCACCGCCGGTCCGGCCACCAGCGCCTAGCTGCCAAGCCCTCCCGTGCCCAGGCGCGCCCGCTACCTCGCCAACTGCGCCCGCTGCCTCGCCAGCTGCCCCCGAGCGCCCGTGCGCCCCCGAGCGCCCGTGCGCGCCCGAGCGCCCGCCTGCGTGGCCGCCCACCCAGCAGCGCCCGAGCCCGCTGCCGTCCGGCCGCTTGTGCGCCCTCGCACGGCCCGCCTGCGCGCCCTTCCACGCTCTATGCCCCGCGCCCGCCCGGTCGCTCCTGCGTCGCACCGCGCCTGCCAGCGCCCAGCACCGACCCAGCGTGCGCCCGGTCGCGCCCGTCGACCTTCGCCCGCCTGCCAAGTCAACATCGGCGCCCACCCACCGCGTGAGAAACAGAAGGTGTGAAAAAAAAGGGAGTAGGTAGAGTTTGAAAAGAAGATTAGGTGATATTTGAAAAAAAAAAACGTGTAAAAAAAAAGAAAGGGTTGAAAGTCGAAAAAAAAGATTTGCAAAAAAATGTGTTAAATATATAATATATATATGGAATATATATAATGTTATATATATCTATATATATATATATATTTATATATATTGTTTGATTAAAAAAGAGATTTTTTAAAAATGAGTTAAATATATATACTATATATATTTGAGATATATATAATCTTATATATATCTATATATATATTATTATATATCTGTTTAACTTTTTTTTTGTGGCACCCGAGTCCACTATTATGGCCCGGCCCGTGTCTGAGTCGCCTGGATGTCGACAGAAGATCCGTAGATTACGGAACGTGCGTACACGAGAGTCTCCCTGCGCGGAGAATATTTGAGATTGATTTGTTCCCCTGTGCGAAAAATTTTGAGTGGTCTGTAATAATTAAATCCTCCCTGCGTGGAGTGAATTCTTTGTAACCGGTCAAGCTTCTTCGACGCCGTGCGGGCACGCACGTCCCCGCTCGCCCTCGTCTCCGATCGGAGTTAGATTTTTCAGTCTAACTAGGTACGTGCTTCCCTCACTTACTCATTTAGTATCTTTTCAATTACCGCGCGAAGTGAGAGAGAGTCCGATCCATACAGCCCGTCTCCTGAGTACATCGCTGTGGATGGAAAGAGAGAGCTTGTATGCACCCATCCTTAGGGCCCTAGAACTGTCACATTAGGATACCCTAATTGTCAGGAGGTAATTCCACGACTACTTCTCCTGCGGGCGAGCAACTTTCCTTGACCAGTCCCTTCAAATTGACCCTTTGCATATCAGCCGGGTCCACACCTTGCTAATTATCGGTCCCACGACTGCATCATTTAGCTCCGAGGTCGTGCATGCCACGTTGGTCTAGAAATTCATCGGCCGTCTAGAGCGCCCCTCAACGATACCCATGGATCAAAAGAGCGTGACTGCTATGCTAGTCCAGCTCGAGCACAATCTCATGGCCCACTTTGAAGAATCCATAGGCCAACTACGAGCGGAACTAGATGAGAGGATCCGAGCCTTAGAGGATCGACTGAAGGGAGAGGAAGGACGAGTGAATGGCCACGGCAGTCCCGTAGCCAATCCTAGGGAGGATAGAGAGCAAGTCCGCCCGAATCAGGCTCCCCAAGGTAGAGAGCAAGAGGCTCGTACGTCTCGAGAGAGAGACCACGATGATGAGGATATTATCCTACGGAACGTCAAGATTGACGCTCCGAGTTTTGATGGGTCCCTCAACCCCGCTACATATCTTGATTGGGAGACCGGGATGGACCAATATTTTGATTGGCATCGCCGCATGACCCCTGCTACAAGGGTGAGGTTTGCCAAAATGAAACTCCTGTGTCAAGCCAAGACCTACTGGTACAACATCGAGAATCTCCTAGCAAGGAGACGAGAGGAGTCTATAGGCACATGGGAAGAAATGAAGGAGAAATTGAGGGAGAAGTATCTGCCAGCTTCCTACCATCAGCGTCTTTTAGACTAATGGCAGAAACTCACCCAAGATGAAAAGTCCGTGGACGAGTACATCGCCAAATTTGATGACTTCTTCCTTCGGAGCCGAGTCATGGAGGATGCCTCTGTCACCCTCTCACGGTTTAGGGCTGGCCTACACGAGAGTATTCAGCGGGAATTATTCTTGCGGGAGGTTAACACCCTCGAGCACGCCTACCAGGTTGCACGAGATGTTGAGCGGTTTCAAAGGGTGGTCCCACCTCGGGTTTCCATCTACCGTCAACCCGAACCCCGAAACGCCATAGTCCGCTATACTGAGAGAGCTGTCCCCTCCACCTCCTACGTCCTTACTGCTACCCCACTTAAGGCCGTTGCCCCTACTGCTCCTTTCCCAAGGAACCCTTTACCTGCACCCGCTGCTGTGCCTAGATTGGAGTATACTCCACCAGTTGAGAGGAGAGATGACAAGGGAAAAGGGGTCTTCCCTAGCACCTCCCAACCAGCCACTATCTCGGGAGTTCGATGTTTCAGGTGTCATAACCTAGGGCATATTGCCACCAATTATCCCACCTGAGCCTTGGTCATCACCGACCCCCAGTCCATGGAGCTTCCACCTCAGGAAGGAGAAACCCTTGAGAGATATGAGCCTGACCCTGATCTCGTTGCCCAGTTTGAGGAATTAGATGCAGGGTATGATGGAACGCATGTCGAGTACATGCAAGTGGGGGAAATTGCCGAAAGTTCAAACCAGGGAAGACTAGGTGTAGTTCGCTGCATCCTCGCACACCCACAGGAGGACGACTGGCGTCGAACCTCCATCTTCCAAACCTACATCATGGTCAAAACTCAACCCTGCAAGGTGATCTTTGACAACGGGAGCTGTATCAATGCAGTCTCTTCAGACTTTGTATCCCGTCTAGGTCTACCTACCCATCCTCATCCGAGGCCATACAACGTGGCTTGGGTTGACGCCACGTCTATCGCAGTCACCACTACATGTGTCATTCCCATCCAGTTCCAGTCCTACCAAGGACAAATCCTATGCGATGTAGTGCCTATGAAGGTCGGGAGCATCATCCTAGGACGGCCATGGATCTACGATGTAGACCTTACTACATTCGGTCGGTCCAATGAGTGTTCCTTCTCCCACAAAGGGAAGAGGATTCAGTTGCTCCCAACACCCCCAAAGGTGGCCACGGGAAAGAGTCCTACCTCCACACCCGCTGCATCCCCCAAAATTCAGGAGAATGCCCCAACACCCACCAAAGGGAAGCTTCCCATTCTCTCCTCTCCTACACCTGTCATATCCATCCCTAAGGCCCCTAAGGTTGACCATGACCCGATTAGGCGCCTGAACTTCATAGGTATTCGTGAGATGAATAGAGAGGTTGCCGAGGGTGCCCTGTTTGGGCTGTTGTCGTCACCATTACCCCTGAGGAGTCCCAAGTCTCCATCCCACCTGAAGTCCAGACAACCCTGCGAGACTTCCAAGATATCTTCCCGGAAGACTTGCCTTCAACACTCCCTCCCATGCGTGATGTTCAACACGCCATTGATCTTGTCCTGGGTCCACCCTACCCAACCTGGTCCCCACTACAGGTCGAACCCCAAGGAGCATGCTGAGCTCCAAAAGATTGTCGATGACCTTATCCACAAAGGTTTCCTCAGGGTGAGCAAGAGCCCATGTGCGGTCCCTGCCTTGCTTACACCCAAGAAGGATGGCACCTGGCGGATGTGTATTGACAGCCGCGCCATCAATAAGATCACTGTCAAGTATAGGTTTCCATTCCCCGTCTTGATGACATGCTTGACATGATGAGTGGAGCCACTATCTTTTCCAAGATTGACTTGAAAAGTGGCTACCACCAGGTCCGGATTCGACCAGGGGACGAGTGGAAGACAGCCTTCAAAACCAAAGAAGGTCTGTATGAGTGGCTCGTCATGCCGTTTGGGCTATCCAATGCCCCTAGCACATTCATGCGGCTTATGACGAAAATCCTTCGACCTCTCATTGGTCGCTTTGTTGTCGTCTACTTTGACGACATTCTCATCTATAGCCACAACCCTCAGGACCACATCCATCATTTGAGAGAAGTCTGCGAGACTTTGAGGAGATAAACCATGTTTGTCAATCTCAAGAAATGTGAATTCATGATAGACCGGGTCACTTTCCTTGATTTGTGGTTTCTAGTAGAGGAGTGTCTGTGGACCCATCAAAGGTCCGAGCTATAGTAGACTGGCCGGAGCCCCAGAATGTCCATGACGTTCGTAGTTTCACGGGCTAGTCACCTTCTGCAGACGCTTCATCTAGGGATTTAGCACTATTATGGCACCCATTACGGATTGTATCTATAAAGGGAATTTTGAGTGACCAAAGCCGCCTCCCAGACTTTTCTTGCCATAAAGGAGTTTATAACCAAAGCCCATGTCCTCCGCCTACCAGACTTTTCAAAGTCTTTGAGGTTTCATGTGATGCATCTGGCGTAGGAATAGGTGGAGTGCTTAGCCAGGAGAGCCACCCTGTGGCTTATTTCAGTGAGAAGCTTTTTGATGCAAAGCTTCGATACTCCACATATGATAAGGAGTTTTATGCCGTGGTCCAAGCCCTCAAACACTGGAGACACTATCTCTTACCACAATAGTTTGTCTTATACTCGGATCACGAGGCTTTGAAATTCTTAGCTCTCAGAAGAGTTTAAACCCTAGGCATGGTCGGTGGGTAGAATTCCTCTAGTCTTTCACATTTGTCCTAAGGCATAAGGCTGGAAAGGACAATAAGGTGGCCGACGCCTTGAGTCGAAGGGTCTCCCTTCTTTCCACTGTTCGGGTAGAGGTCACATGATTTGACCGCATGAAGGAACTCTATGGATAGTGTCCTGATTTTGGCCCTGCCTACTCTGCTCTGTCTGCTGGACCCTCGATAGCCTTTTCTGACTATCTACTCCATGATGGTTTTTTATTTCGAGGGCAGCAACTCTGTGTCCCGAGGACTTCTGTTCGGGACTTCCTGGTTTGGGAAATGCATGCTGGAGGTCTTGCTGGTCACTTTGGCCGCAACAAGACCATCCATTCTGTGGAGGAGCGCTTCTATTGGCCTGGCCTGAAAAGAGATGTGGCCAAGATTGTAGCCCAGTGTAGGACATGCACGGTGGCCAAACAGGTCAAACAGAACACTGGTCTCTACACTCCTCTCCCTGTTCTTGATCAACCATGGGTTGATGTGAGCATGGATTTTATTTTTGGCTTACCTCGCACTGCTCATAAGCATGATTCCATCTTTGTTGTCGTTGATAGGTTCTCTAAGATGGCCCACTTCATTGTATGTTCCAAAACATCTGATGCATATAGAGTAGTCCATTTGTTCTTTGATGAAGTCGTGCGTCTGCATGGTCTCCCCCAAACTATCGTGTCTGACCGGAATGTCCGCTTCACTAGCTATTTTTGGAAGACACTTTGGCACCTAGTCGGCATCAAACTGAAGTTTTCCACCGCATATCACCCCCAAACTGATGGGTAAACTGAGGTCGTCAATAGAAGTTTAGGGAATCTGTTGAGGTATCTCGTAGAGGAACATTCCGGCACTTGGGATCTTCTTTTGCCCAGAGCCGAATTTGCATATAACAGTTCCATCAATAGGTCCATCGGTATGAGTCCATTTGAGGTCGTGCATGGATACAAACCTAGGAAACCTGTGGATCTCATTCCCCTTCCCCTCGAGTCTAGAACATCCAAGTCAGCTGAGGAGTTTGCACAGCATGTCAAGAGTCTACATGAGTCAATTAGCAAGCAAATCAACATCAGTAATGAGACTTATAAAAAATTGGCTGATTCGCATCGGCGTCACCATGAATTCTAAGAATGTGACATGGTTATGGTACGGGTTCGACCCGAACGACTCCCTTCTGGAGCCTTTAAGAAGTTGCAAGCCCGTAGTGATGGACCATTCCCAATTTTGCGGAAGATTGGCTCCAATGCGTATGTTGTGGACTTATCTCCCGAATATGGGATTAGCTCGACTTTTAATGTGGCAGACTTAGTGGCCTACAAGGAACCCACAACGATTCCTAGTGACCCTTTCGAGCCTTCTCCTCCCATTGAGAGTGAGCCCACCCCTGTGCGTCCCACAGCCTCGAGAGTACTGCGCGAGCACATTGAGAGGATACTGGATGAGCATGTGACCACTACACGGAGCAGGGTGTACCAGCGCTACCTTATCCGCTGGCGGGACCGTCCACCATCAAATGATTCCTGGATCAGCCGGGAAGATCTCCAGCGCCTCGATCCAGATCTGCTAGAGCACTACCACAGCAGTGTCCCCCCTTACTCGACGGAGTCAAGTTCCAGTCGCCCCGGGAGGGTTGGTGGGGACACCGGGCCCACTACCGGACGTCGCACCCCCGCACCGAGCTTATGGCTCGGAGATTCAGCTACCTGAAGACTCGGCGTTCTGAGCATAATATTTATTTGTATGTATTTATATTGTACGTATTTGTGTAACATACATGTACTAGTACGTGTATTTTTTACTTTCGTCTTATTAGACTAAGTCATAGTCAATAAACATGTGTGTTTTGTGTATTTTATTTGGTTAAAACCCCCAAGTCAAAAGTTAGGTAAGTAAGCTTGTTTTATTAGGCTAAGGACATATGTGCTATTTGTAAAGTTTGAAAGGTGTGGTTACTATAGCCTCCTCCTATATAAAGGAAGGCCAAGAGTGTTAGGAGATATGAATGATGAATTGAAAAGAAAGTTTGTTGTACGTGAGAGAGCTCCTCTCTTGTGTTATTCCCTTCCCTCTTTCTCTTTGTGAGAATCGAGAGTCGCCCGGTGTGAGACCGTCCGGCGTGAGGCCGAGCTGTGTGAGATAGCAGTTATCCGTTCCCGTCCTGTTCGCGTCCCGGAGTGCCGTCGATCCATTCCCACGTCGCCGTCGCGTCAGTGGGTAGTGTATTCGCACTTGCCCTCTCAAATACGCTACCCTACTCCAATTTCAAAGAGGAGCTAAATGTAAATACATACTGCGAAACACAAACCGAGTCCAAATGGCTGAAGTGGGATAGCTACATACGAGAGAACATCTATGATTGATCTAGGAATAATAGCTATTCTTTTCCGTAATCGTTTTGCTAGTGTTCATCTCATATGTCCTTTTCATTTCATTTTATTTTTTCATTGTAGGTGTAATTGGGGGATACCTAAACATTTTAGGGGGGGGCATACCGTGGGAACTAGTTTGGGCATCGTTGTTTATGTCAAGCAACCTTGGCTTGACAATGATATAAATCATGTGATATCGAAGTTTTTAGAGCATGACAAGTTGTGTTCAAATGGCATATGTGGCCTAACGGGATTGTGAAATCATTAGCTGTTGTCTATCTCAATTGGAGTTAAAGTATCGGCAAAGGTTCTCTCCATATACACGTAAGAATGAGGTGATTCTCTATTTTAGTTCATTATTCGGCCTAGTGAAAGAAGGCAATTCCTAGGCAGGATGACCCCATGCCATCAGCCATCAACCTAGACATCAGTCATACTTCCTAGGACCTATTTGATAATCAAATAGTTTAATCTAGATAAATTAACTTCATTAGGATATTCCTGAGTAGGTGACTTTTGATTTGATAACTTAAACAAGAGAACAAGCTAAAGCTAATATATATAGTGGGTTTTACAAAAAAAAAAGTTAGATAAGATTGATTTAAAAAATATAAATATCGAATATTAGCAGCGCGGCACAAGTAATTTGACGTCGAGGGACAAGAGACAAGGTAGCTATTTGAGAAATCGAGGATAAGGTAGGCCCTTTGTCTCTCTTACCAAACAGGTCCTATATTACGTCTCAAATTCTCATACGCAAGGGCTCTTTGACAATCGGGAAAGAGAGAAATATGTTTGATTATTTTAGATTATGTTTAAGATTAATTGCACTTCTAGAGACCTACGAAGGAGACTTAAAAGATCTCGTATTAAAAATTATAAAGATGGATATGTATTTATAAGTAAGACTCAAATATTTGATAACTAGTAGAAGATCATTACATGGACTTCTCTAGCTTACGTCATAAACAATTATGATCATGCATTTTGCTAAAACTATCAACTTAGTTAATTATCTACATTTAGCTCTACATGTACGACCATATTATCCAATACTTATGTATTGCAGCTATTGCTTCATTCAATTACCCTATTTTTGTCGATCTTTTTTATGTTGAAATTTCTAGGATAATTTGTCATTAATTAGCATATTTGGAGGTCTAAGCACAAGTGCTTGCATGATAAAGATGGTATAAGTTAGTAAACCAATAAAGGGAATATGTGCCTAATCGACTATGTCACCCATTTCCACTCTTGTGGCTCCATTTGAAAATGGAGCTAATATTTGAAAGCTCCAACTTCTTCCAGAGTTACGAAAGTCTAAAGTAATACCAAAGAGATCTTGTCATGGATATTTGATTCTGTAATTACTCCAGTTGTAAAGTAACCTACATGCCACTTGAAGACACCAGCTATAGTTTGTCACAATAAATTTTCCCTAGTATCTAAAAAATGTAGGATATAAGGAAAACAAAGAGGAGCTAGATTTGCATATTAGTTAAACCATTCATAACAAGCTTACAAATGACACATATAGTTTAACTTTGGCGATACACAAGCATTTATGTATTTAAGCATAAGAGTGAACACGAGGTCAAAATTTTGCCTCCATTTATGGGATGTGTGTGTGCGTGCCTCCGTTTATGGTGTGTGTTGCCTCCATTAATTTAGGGGTGAGAGAGAGAGAGAGAGAGATCATTACAAATCACCTTAATTGGATACCTCTTGCATATGCTCTTTTATTTGATGTTGCTACAGACTCTACGATGTTATTACATTAAAGAGTTGTAGCCATAGACCTACCAACTCTATTTTCCTATTCACCTCTCTAGAGGCTATAGTTTTTTCCTGTCAGAGTAGGTGAGAGTCCCACCCACTCCAAGGAACCCTCCCCCAGTTAGAGGTCTTCGTTGCTAGTGATCTGCAACAGAATCGACACTAATACCCTCATTAGTGATGGAACAAGGTGGGGGGAGCTCTTTTTGAGAACTTCCCTCCCACCCTTCCTTCGCTCTCCTCCTCCATCTCCCCAGTTGTCATTTCTTTCCTCTCTCTCTTATTATCCTCTCCTCTCCCACTATCGTCGTTTCTCTCCTTCTTCTTTGGTGTCATAACCATCATATCCTCTTCATTGCCGCCCCAGCCATGCCTCTCTCTCCTTGCCACTCTATCCCCTACCCCTCTCCCCTTGTTCACCGATTAGTATACCCCATCTCCACCCCCTCCCCCTCCCTCTACATGGCTCCCACCATCTTCCCTTTAGCTTGTTCCAACCCCTCCCACCAAGTGACCACTCGGTTCTCTCTATGGTCACCCTCTTTCTCCTCCAATCACTATCATCATTGTCCCTTCCCCTCCATTGTTATCATGATCCACCTTCCCCCTTGCCCTCCCCTCACTATAGTTGCATTCTCCTTCTCCCCTCCCCTCCTCTCCCCATCAACATGTTTTCCTCCCTCCTCCCTCTTTCTCTCTCTCACTCACGACCCCTCCTCCCTCCTCCTTCTACCCCCTTTGGTTGTTCTTGGTTTTGTCCGGGGGAACATTGCCAATAGAGCTTTCTATCCTCTACATTTTGATCTCCTTGCCTATGCCCCTTAGCCCTCAACATATCATTCCCTATCATTCCCTTCTTTTGATCTAGATTTATCAAACTTCTACCTCTATAGTACACCATATCTCTACAAATCCAACCCCTTCCCCTCTTGACTATGTTTTTCTTCCCGCTTCGATGGCCCTCCCCCGACCATCATCCTTAGGGTACACGTTGACATAGCCTCTCAGGTGATCGATCGCTCACCACAACCATGGCCATTATCTTTAGGAGGGCATAGAAGTGGCTACATGGATGTCTTTGAAGTGGTCATCTATGGGTTTCTTCAAGAGCACTTGAGTACCTCGCATTTCTATACTCAACCCATACTTCTAAGTGGAGGCATCTCCTTAGAGGTCATTGTTGTGATGTTGTAAAAAGTTTAAGTGCAACCTTATGATCATGGTAGAAGCATGCCCAATCTACAGGTGCATTACTCTTCTCCCTTATGTGTGGCTTGCTCACTTGGGGTCCATTGCTTTTCACTTTCTTTTTTATCTTTACAAGGTTGCTCATGTGAGATGTGGGACCGAGCCATTGTCGACTTATCTCGGGTGACTTTGTGGTGACGATATCTCGATGTCTACTTTATGTATTATCTCTAATAGGTGAAATGAAATGACTTGTATTTTATGTTTTAAAAACTCTATCTTCCTTCAGTTGGGAGACGAGAGAGGAGGGAGAAGGTGAAATTGTTTTAATTATGGTACAAATATTAACCTTAGTTTCTTAACATTATTTAAGAATCTTCTATAATAGATAATCATGAACCATAAATATACATTAGCTTTCTATATTATAAATTTAGAGATATAATAGTTAATAGTTAAATATAGAATAATTGGTATATTAAAAAAAGAACCCTAGTGATTTAAAGAATATTCGCATAGGTAAAATTGAATATCATTGATGAGACTTCTAACTTGGAAACCACTTTCAAGTAACAAATACGTTTAATAAAATTCAAAGGCACCTATTTGCCAACTCTTTTATGAAACTCTATTTTTCAAACATCTTTTAGAAGTCATATATTGGAGTTTCCTTCTTGAAATTAAAAAGACTAAGAAATTATCAATGAACATGGGATTTGAAAGTATATATATATATATATATGTGTGTGTGTGTGTGTGTGTGTGTGTGTGTGTGTGTGTGAGAGAGAGAGAGAGAGAGAGAGAGAGAGAGAGAGAGAGAGAGAGAGAGAGAGAGAGAGAGAGCGCATGCACACACAACCTAGGATTTATGTAGTATCCAAACTCTATTTTTTAGTTGTTCCTGGATACAATAGGGTGGGTGTGAATAAACTTAGACTGCATTTAGAATCACGATAGATTATGGATTATGGGGATATCAATCATTAGAATCTTCACCCTCTCATAATCATTTTCAAAGGTGCACATAATACATCAGATTTTCAAATGTGGAGATTTTGGGGTTTAGAGAAAGATAGTGAGAAAAAAAAGGCTACTTCCAAAATCCAAAAACATTGTCTAAGAGTAAATTATTCTCTCTCTAGGGATTTTGAAAAGTCTATTCCCTCCAAATTATTTCCAAATATAACATTAATACTATTTGGATAAGTGTAGTCTCATGTTAGACCAAATAAGTCAGATTATCAAACTCAATAAGTCAGATTTTAGGCCTGATTCTTACTTAGTAGATGTTGAATTTCAAATTATTTAAGAAAGAATTTATTTACCTTAGGCATTAAGGATAATTGATAAAATAGATTTATTTTAAGAGAAATTCTAATTGAAGATAGTCAAATCTCGATTGGTCTGGTAAGACTAAGTGAGATTTAAGCTTGCCGAACGATATCTTATGGATCAACTTATGACAAAGTGTGAATGTCAAAAAATCTAATAAGTTGCTTAGGTAAGCATTGTTGTTCTAGTAACCCACCAAGGGTTCAACTCATAAAAGCATCCTCACACGGGGAAGAATTGTACGAGGAGAATCTATCTTTGATGAAAATCAGATAAAGATTCTTAGGGCTCGTTTGGCGGAGATCATGGTATCACTTTTGAGCCATTAATCTTCTGACATGGGTTAAGCAGTTTCAAATGAAAAGATGATGCATCGACTTTGTTGTCAAATTTCATTGTCAGATGAGAGAGAATACAAACGCAGATGCAAGGCATTCCATTAATCTGTAAAAGCTCCCATCAACCTTATTATGAAGATTTTTCATGATTAATAGTCTCTCACATCTACCCTGTACGTACGGAAAGAAGACTATTTGAAAGGTAAAAAAGCTGGTTGGATCTCCAAATGCGGCCTTAAGATCATGATCATAGATTACCTCTCTCTTTGGTCACCGTCATATTTATCCCTATATAATAATGATCTTCTTCCTAATCTTGTAAGATTTCTAAGTCAATTGAGAAAAAAACTCTAAGGCCGTGTTTGATAAACGAGCAACGGTACCGTAATCGACCCCGAAAGGTCGATTATGGTACCCGGGGTTGATTACCGAGATTCTGTGAGGGGGAGGGCGAGGGGAGGCGGGGCCCACCGGTTGCGCGATGTCGGCTAATCGACCGACAACCCCGCTATCAAATATGACCTAAGTAATTATGACAACATGAGCAAATGTAAAGAGAAAACTATGTCTAACAAATAAGGTATGAAAACATCGAGTCTAAAACTATGTGTCCGCAAACATCTCTTGCTATCTTCATGATTTTATTGACTTAAGTATCAGAAAGTTCTATCTTATATATTTCGACCATCTTTCATTGTTCGTAGATGACAAGGCGACTCCATAGTCTTCCATGTCATTATTTTTAACGAAGAGGTGTAATAAGAAGTTACTAGTACGTACTAACTGGTCAATTTCTTCCTTCTACATTGATCATTGATTTTATCTAACATGTAGGGCCCGTTTGTTTACAATAGTGAGTTTGAGATTTTTATAAAAATCTTTTACATGTCCATAGGAGTGACACAATACAAATGTTTGAAAAAAAAAATAAAAGTATACTAATCTCATTTGGAGGGAGAAATCTCATAAAAAATTATGAAAAGCTCACGTTAGGTTGTTTTCGAGGATTTTGGGGTGAGATATACATTTAGTTTATCTCTCTCTTGGGATTAAAATCTAGATGGACACGAAAGTTGAGAGTTATTGACTCATTTGATTAAAATTATTGAGATGTTAAGATTTCTAATGATTGAAATCTCTAGAATCTCTTCCATGATCTCAATCAAATAAATCTTAAACCCTCTCCCCCCACCCTACAAATGGAGATTTTTTTCTCGGAACAGAAAATTTTCATTTTCCCCTATTTTTATTTTTATAGTTGTTATAGACTGAGTTAGCTCCAGGGCTCGCGTGGGCCCCACATAGACCTCCAAAAAAACATAGAATGGACCAAAAAAAGGGCGCGGGGACGAAAAGATAATTAAAAAAAGTCGGGGGGTCCCCCACGTATAAGTACGAGCGCCCCCGTCTGCCCCCTGTTCCCCAATTTCGCCACTCCTCTTCCCCTCGCTGCCCCCCGAGGAGCCAAAGAGGAAGCTCCCCACCTCTCACCTCTCTCTCTCTCTCTCTCTCTCGCTCTCTAGCTTGGGTTCTTCGCACGGGAGGAGGCAGGAGAGTGAGCCGGGCGCGTGACAGGGAAGAGGAAGGAGGAACCCTAAAAGGGGTTCCCTTGTATGCAGAGGTAGATCACCTCCGACGAGCCCTCCGGGCAGATCCGCATCCCACCGATAAGAAATCCAGCTCCCCCTCGAGTACCCTTCTCTTCCCCCTTTCTTGCCACCTTTGCAGGTGGTGGAAACCCTAGGCAAGTTGGTTCCTTTTTTTTCGTCTTGGAGGTGGCATTCCGGGATCGCCCTCCTGGCTCTTGTGCGTTTTCTCGGATTTCCGTTTTTCGATTGGAGCCCCCATTTCGTGGGTTCTTCTGCGGTGGGTGAGGTAAAGGCGCCGTTTTTTGTTCGTCTCCCGGGGGGAGGGGGTTGCTGGGGATCGCATTTTTGTGTTTTTGGGTTATGATTCGCCGGGTGATGAGGAGATCCCATTTCGTCGTGTCTCCGGGGTTTGCGGCCCCGTGTTTTGCATGTCGATGAAAGGGGCTGGGCACTTTGGGTGGAGCAGAATCGGGTTTTGCCCCTGCGGAGGAGATAAAAGCTGATCCCTTTTTGTGGTGGTGCTGGCGATTGTTGTTTTTTGTGTGCATGTCTGTGTAGTGTGTCGTGTTCTCGTTCGGTGATCTGAAGTCATGAATCTGTTTCTGTTATCATCCATTTCAGGAGGAAAATTTGCAGTTTTGGTGTCTGAGCCGGGTGGGTTTGCATCCTTCTCGCGAGACATGATCTATATTCCTTGATCTGTTGGCCTTTTGTTCCTAGAGGTTTGCACTTCGCTGTTTTGGTTGTTCTCTGCTGTACTATGTAAATATTTGAGACATAGGCGAGTTTCATGATCAGGGGGAGGGCTTGAAGTCGTCGGAGACATCTGTTTGTAACATATCTCAGTGTTGTGGGTGGTGTCTAGTGTTGCCTTTGGGGCCATGGAGAACCCGGCTGAGGGGGATGGCAACAATAGCAACGGGAACGAGGTTAACATGGAAGTTGAGAATTTGGAAGACCAGGGTCTACACTTGGAGCTTTCCTTGCAGAGATGGCCGAGTCCAAGGAGGTTAACAGGTGATGAGGGATCAGCTAATCGCGCATGGTGTTTGCCACTGGAGCATACTGGTAATGGTCCTCGGGCTTTTGAGGGATATGCGTCTTCGTCAGGTAGTGTCCATGTCCCAGAAGCAAGTCTACCGGTTTCTTTGGAGCCAGATGGGTTATGCTGGAGGAAAGTGGACTTCTTTGGGTTGGACAGAGAGGATATTGACAGGGACTTCCATAAGCGGGCTAAAGTGCTCCATGACTATGAGTGAGTTCATGTTCTGATTTTTTGTTTATATGCTATGCATGGAGTGCAATGAACTTTTCCCTTCCTTCTTGTTGGTTGCTTTGCTTCCTATAACTTTTTCTTTTTACTCCATTGTTAAGGATTTACCAATTTTTCTTCAACTAGTTGACTGTTTGTGCTAATGTAAATTTACTTTCTTCTGATGATTTACATTGTTCCAAAAGATTTGGAATGGACTCAAGGATGCATTGCTTTGAAGTGTCTCATGGAAAAATCTTAGTGCCTCATGAATGTTTTTTCCGTTTTTTTGGATGTTGGAGACGACCAATCTCTCTATAGGATGATTGTTAGTTGCTACTACAAGTAAAATGAATGCAATAAGATACTGATGACTTATGTCGTTTGCTTTGCTTCATAAGCTTGGCAATATCACTGTTCTTTACTCTACATACTTGAACCATGAGCTATGGTATTCTTTCCCTGCTTGTCCATTTACATGGAAGTAGGGCATGGTCCAACAGATCTCTTGTCTTATCCACTGTGTATGGCCTCCATCAAAACTGGAGAGAGATCTTTTTCACAGTCAGTGTAAAGGGCATTTGATAAATTATGCTTCAACCGTTCTGTCTTCCCTTCTTTCATCAATCTCAATCGAGTTTTCCCTTTTCATTGTAAGCCCTCATTCTTTTAAGGACAATTTCCCCCGTGCATTCAATATCGTCACTGCTTATGAGTCTTGGTTTTCAATGATTCACCCAGCATAAGCACTCACTTTACCTCTACAAGCTAGTCAAAAGCTATGGTTTCATGTCATGCCTACAAGCCTGCAACAGTTCATAGAGCGGACTTGAATATGAAACTAGTTATATTTAAATTGCATGCCAACTGAGCCAGAAGCTAATACGGTCTTCTAGAAATCTGATTTTTTTTCAACTTCAGAAAAATAGTGAGTTCATCAACCGGTATGCATTCCAACTATTTCATTGAGTCACATCACGAGACAATGCGTAACAGTTCTTACCATGAAACCACATTTGGGAAACTAGATTTCATATTCAGACCAGCTATTTACATCTTGGAGCTAGAACTTATTGACACCATATTCTTTATATTTGGTTTTCCAGATTTGGTTATATCATGAACTTATTGAGTCCATGTTCTTCATATTCAACATCCTAGATTTGGTTATAATATGCATTCTTGTTGGTTCTAGGGGCAGGTGAAAAGTAGTTAGATGTACACTGCCTCTGCCGTCTTGTTGGCAATCTTCTCTTGGATCTTTGACAATGTCAGGAATCCTCTGCCTTCTGTCGTCATTTTCTTTTTTCTCGAATAGAACCTGAGTTGACCATATTTGCTGCATGTGCGTTAGATATTGAGATCATGTTCTCAAATCGGTCACTGTGATTTTCAGTTTCTAAAAAGTGGATGCCTTTTCTTGTTGGATCTATAGACTATGGCATGCAGGATGATTGCAAGTATTCATGTATATTGATTTGGATGGAAATGGTCTAGAAACCTTATTGGGTAAGTTACAACTATGCCCTTGAAATCTTGTGAAATTACCCATATACCCCTACGTTTACCGTATTTACCGTAATATCTCTGAAATCCTTAAAAAACAGTCATTGTGCCAGGGTTTGCCGTCCTGGTCGGACTGGCCGTCCGGTCACGGCCTGGGACGGGACGGTACGGGTCGGTACCATTACGTACCAAGACAAAAGGAAATATATTATATATATATATATAATGGAACAAAATAATTCAAATGGCATTCTATCTCAGTTGGCTGGTAGTTGTGTGCTTTAAACATGCATCCCCGGTTTGAATCCCAGCTCTATCACTATTTTAAACGTTTTTTTTAAAAATAACTTTTCAAACACGTTTCAAAAAATCGAACAAAAACGTGCCGACAGCGTGTTTCAAACTCAAGACCTCACCGATTAACCGTGAGACTCTCAACCAACCGACTTACAAAATAAGTTTGTAATAAAAAATTAAAATAATATATAAACCGACCTAGTTGCGTCCCACAGACCAGTCTGTGGCTGGGACGGGACGGCCCGAACCGCCCGTCCCGTCTCGGTTTGTCAAACCTTGCATTGTGCCCCTATTCTTAAAACTCTTTAAAATAGAAAATTACCCCTATACCCCTGCGGGGCACAATGGCTATTTTCTTAAGGATTTCAGGGGTATTACGGTAAATATGATAAAGAGAGGGATATGGAGATAATTTTGAAAGATTTAAAGGGTATATGGGTAATTTTCTTAACCTTATATTTCATGTCTTGACTTGGATTTATTCAAAACTGAATCGATCTATTCAAGTAACTGACATGTGGCATAGTCTTCTATCTTATTTCTGAATATCTGGGAAAGACTTCCAAATGAATGAACAGAAGCTCAGATCAATTCCACATGAGATGATTTTTAGTCCAAATATATCAACGAATTGATTAAAAGATAACAACCGCATTGATTAAAAGATAACAATGCATTACACTTGATCTTAGCCAAAAGGCCGTGGATTGGTTGGGTCTGGGATTGTGCCACTTCAGCCAGTTCAGTAGTCTTAATTAATGGATGGCTTCCTCCTATTCTCACAGTAGTAGGAGTCTTTGACAAGGAGACTTGATGTACCCTCTACTCTTTGTTCTGGTTGCACATATACTTAGCCGGATGTGGTCGAGAGTTGAGTCATATGGGTTGATCAGAGGCTTCTAGGTTAAAACAAGTGGCATTCACATCTTCCATTTGAAGTATGTTGATGATACCATTCTTTTCCTAACAGAGGATGAGAGGCAATTATTTGTTACTAGACTCATGTTTGAGTTGCTAGAAGAAGTCAGTGGGCTGAAGGTGAATTTTAGCAAGTGCCAATTAGTGGGGATTAATATGGGAGATAAACCCCTATGGAGAGCACCTTTCATCTTAGGCTGGCTGCCAAAGAGGAGACTTTCCCATCTCTTGTTTGGGCCTATTACTGTCTCTTGGGGTCATTCATTGCAGTGATTTGGGGAAAGTGTGATGCAAAGATGAGTCTAGATTGGTATGGTGGAAGGCGAGGCTCCTCTCATATGTGGGGAGAATGGTGCTTTGCAAATCGATGTTGAATAGTCTCCCGCTCTATTACATTTTCATCTTTCAGATTTCGAGGACCATTGCAAGGAAGCTTGAGTAGATTCATGCTAGATTTTTGTGATATGGCAGTGAAGGCAGGAGCAGAGAGTGGCATGATGTAGCATGGGGCAGAATTTGCAAGTGTAAGGAGATGGGAGGACTTGGCATCAGAAATATTAGAGATTGTAATCAGGCTTTATTGTGCAAATGCTGTGGAAGTTTGTTTTTGTAGAGAATGGCCTATGGTTGCAAGTCATCCATCAAAGATACTATGGGAGAGTAAGGGACTGGGACTTGATCCTAGCCACTCAGCATAATATCTCTCCCATTTGGAGGGGTATCTTGGAGTGTAGGGATATTGTTGCGGCTAGTGCACTGGTCTGTCTGGGGATTGGGGAAAAATGTTTGTTCTAGAAACATAGGCGGTGTGGTGACTTTACTCTAGAGGACACCTTTGCGTAGCTTTTTGCTCCTCAGCGCAGGTGGCAACAATTTTCCAAGTTTTTGAGCCACAACTATCAGGGGGAACTTGGGCACCATCTTTCAAGAGAAATCTTAGAGAGGGGGAGATGGAACAGCTGGAGTTGCTCCTCTCCTTTCTCCTTACTTTTGCTTTGGATGTTGGCAGCATTGATAGATGGTGGTGGAGTTGGGATAAAGAAGGAAGGTTTTTAGTCACCTCAGCTTGCAAGCTTATTTCAGCTGGAGGAATGACGTATGGATTGGCATCGTTGATTTGGAATCGTAGAAGTCCCCTTAAAATGAAATTGCTCATATGGAGGATCTCACCTGGGCGTTTGTCGACTTCTGATAAGTTGGCTTCATTCATACCACGTATCTTGACAATATGTGGCCTTTGTGGTGTGGAAGAGGAGACAACGGACCATCTCTTCATGGGATGCTCCTCCTCGAAGGAGATGTGGTCACAAGTTTTGAGTAGCTTTCCAAGGGGCACCATCATGCAAGACAATGCACAGCAATTGATAGAAAAATGGCACAAGAGATGATTTCTTAAGGGAGATGGGCTCATCTGGTGGCTCATTCTCCATGTGACATTGTGGGCCTTATGAGGAGAAAGAAGCGACAATCTTCAGGAGGGAAGCTAGGGTTTCAGACATGATTGTTTCTTTCATTGTGGGGAAAGTGAGAGTGAGCGTCGGCTTTATGCAATGTGGACTCACATGATTCTTGATTTTTGTTTTGTTGGGGGGTTAGTGGGTGCCACATCAGCTTGGTGTCCAGAATTTTGCATAGGGATCTTTTGGGATACTTGTATATCCCTCCTTTTTACTTCAATACAATTTAGTGGTACCAACCACTTAAAAAAAGATAACAATGCATTTGAATTGAAATAGGAGCCTTTGAGTTTCAACTGTTGAACATAATAGTAAGACTGCACATGCAAATGCACACCTTTACAATAGTTAAATTTGAAAGCTTCTATCGTCTGTGTACTAATTAATATGACTACAAAAATAGTCTTAATAACTAAATATTATATATGTGACGTGCAATGCTGAAGTACAAGGAAAGAACAATACATAAAGTTAAAAGAATTGTGGTAGAGTGAATATTTGAGGGGAGTACCTTAGCAGTGGAATTTCTTAGATGTATTTTTATAATTAAATAAACAAATAAAATAGATATACACCATTGAAAAATTAAAAAAAACTTTGAAGAAAGAACCACCAACGACTTACCTGTTTTGGAGAGAAAAAGGGGGAGAGCAGGAGGAATTGACATGCATTATATGCTACGGGATGAGAGGCATACACCTATTATGATGAGTCTAAATATCAGAGGTATCTATTTTTTTTTTGAATCCAACTATTTAGATCTTTAGATGGAAAAATTCACAAAATTAGTTATTGGATTGAATATTTTCTAAGAAGAGCATTTAGCAATCAAATTCTTTGGAGCATATTCTCATAATTAAATTGGGGGTGTCAAGAGGAAGATATCGATCATTTGTTCATCACATGCCCATTAAGTCATGGTTTTGGGGAGCGTTTGGAGCTTTAGCGAACTTCACATGTACTTTTAACAATCTTTGGAGGAGGTGTGGCAATCCTTTTAGGTACATAAATTACACCTGGGGAAATGTTGCAGATCTCACCTTCTACATGTTATTCCTCATGCTATTTGCTGGAGCATTTGGAAGGTGGGTAACGCGTTCATATTCCTAGGCAGCAAGATATCAATTGAAGATATTTGTTCCAACTTTCAAGGCCCTTAATTTCATTCACAATTGGAGCAGATATATCCTACATATCTCCATGGAGGGCTAGAAAAGGGAGATATCTGCGGTTTCATATATAATTATCTGTGATGCAGTTTCTTTTAACTAGGAAAGAGGAACCTAATTTTCTTATTTTCTTGAATGCCTGTATGTATCACCTCTTTCTATTGTTTAAAATTGGTGGTGCAGTCATAAAGCATTCACGAACTCTCTCTCTCTCTAGCTGCTTCTAGAGAGAGGAACTTTGAGGAAACCGCACCCCCCAGGGAGGCGGCCCTCGCTGGACCCTCTCTAGCGTTTCCCTGTGTCGGGGTTGAAGTAGGACAGAGGGGATTGGAAGGGGAACAAAGACATTTTAGGTATTATGGACAAATGGAAAGTTCTAAACCAGTAAGGCAGGAGAAGGATATTTGGACAAGGTTTTATCAGCGATGTTGTGGGCAACATGGAAACAGAGGAGCAATAGACTCTTCAGGAAGGAGTTCTGACATCCGACGGTGATCATCAAAAGCTGCACTTTTTTTATCCGGGAATGGGCATTCCGCAGATCTGGTAGGAGGATCTCTGTTTCCATTCTGCCATGGAGAGTTTTCAAGTGGAAAAGGTTTATTATGTATTATGTCATGGTACCATAAGGGTGTATTGGGTTTGGGGTCAGCCCTGCTGGCCTTTTCTACCATCTTGGTGGAGGATTTCTTTTCTTTAATGAATTGTGAGTTGTTAGTTGCCTTCCAAAACAAATTACCAGTGGTGTTAGCAGTGTTTTGCTGTAAACCCGGTTTGCTATCTCTAGAGATTTCTCCCTTACCTCTTATCTTTCAAGGGCCTCAAGATAGATCGTCTTTTCTCCAAGGTAGCAAGTTGCTTTGAAATTTGCCTGATCCATCTGGTATCTTGCGGAGATTTTCTCTGAGATTGCTTCTCTTTTGACTGCTTGAGATGCTAACCGGAAGAGATGGCAAATCCTGGCTATGCATTTTTTTTCTTTCTTGTTAAACATATGTATGAAAATGACCTTGACATGAATCCCAAAGTTGTAAGGATGACCTTGTGTAAGTTTCTGATATGAAAACCTTGAAATCTTTGTACTATGGTATCCTTGTAAATCATATTAGGTCCACTGATCATGATCCATGTCAACTGTCTCTGGTCAGATTATTGTTGTGTAGTAAAGATTCAGGTTTCTTCCATGTTGCATTGAGGCAACTTTTGGAATGGTCTTACATGGATGCAAAGGCTGATCCAAATGTTATAACCTGATTTTGGTCTGGCATCAACCTAAAATAGTCAATATCTCTTGGAATCAGATGATAATTGACCAGGACTGGATCAGAAATGGGTGCAATAACATAAACAAGAATAAATGACATACTGTCCTTTCTTCTGCATGTGTATAAGCAGTTGCAATACCCGTGCCTTGTCCAACAGAGGAAGTTAAAGATAGGCATACTCTTGGTGTTGCATAATGTTATGATTCCTGTGTCAGTTTGCTGAATGAACAACAGTCAATGGTCTGCAAATGCGTCGGGAAGTTTACTTATTGGAATGGAAAGGGAAGCTTATCAACAAATTCAACAAATATATTATGTTTCTGGTTCATTCTATAACAGCAATTGTAGTGTTTCCAAATGGTTAAGGATTTTATGCTGAGGTTCAGGTCTGAGAAGAAAGGATCTGAGTGTACATTCTGCTTTCCAGAAAGAAGAAAGGATCTGAGTGTACACCCTAACTTTAATTCTGATAAACCAAAATATTATTTCTGAGCTAGTGTGTTAGATTGTAGCTGCTGTTCTCTCAGTGACTTATGGCTTCTGCTTTTGAGCAAGTCTCTGTGCAAATTTCATTTCTAGGAAATAACTTTAGTTTCTTTTTCTAAAGAAGGCTTATCATTGTGATTATGTTCATTTATCATTGTGATTAGCTCATCAATATTTTCTTTTTTCAGAGAACAGCATTACTATGCTGGGTCTTATTCAGCTGCTGATTCATCTAGTGGACATGAGTTTGTGAATGACAGTATTCTGGAGGATTCTCTTGTTCCATCGGAAAGTCTGATGTTACTGGGTTACAATTTGATGTCCAATAATGATGGTGGTAGAAAGTCTAGGATTGATGAAGAGGCTGATGGAGATGGCAGCAAAACTTTCAACACAGAAGATGCTGAACTGAGAATGGATTTGACAGAGGATTTGTTGCACATGGTGCTTACATGCATTTCTCAGAAACTTGCTGTCGATGCTTCTAAACAAGAAATGTTGTTGACAAAAATTTCTCTTGTAGGTGTTTTCATTCTTGAAGCATAAAGATCTATGCAAAGCAGGTGCTACCTGCAAGCAATGGCACATGGCCAGTGTACATGAAGATTTCTGGAAGTGTCTAAATTTTGCAAATATGAA
Organism: Amorphophallus konjac; assembly: GCA_022559845.1. Taxonomy (NCBI): domain Eukaryota; kingdom Viridiplantae; phylum Streptophyta; class Magnoliopsida; order Alismatales; family Araceae; genus Amorphophallus; species Amorphophallus konjac. The sequence goes on from CM040120.1 coordinate 442,895,582, forward strand.
CATCACACCGGAGAATTGTATGTTATCAGTTGACAACTCACATTGTGAATTGTTCAATATTTTCCATGTTCATGGCTTCATTGTTTAAGTTGTGTTTTCTTTTCTAGTGTAGTTTAAATATGAAACTTGTGCAGCCATTTGCTGCACAACCTTCTGGTTACTGTGATGCTAGATATATTCATCCTTTTTTATTGAACAAATCTGTATATTTAGATGTACATGTAATACTATCTAACATAATATCATGTTCATTCACCATTTTCTGTGGGTTCTTTAAGAATAGCATCGCAAAAGTTGGCCCACTGGGCAGCAACATAATTCTGTTACCTGTAACTGGGAAGACATCTGCACCTGAAGGGCAAGTTTGATAACGGAGGAGGTTAGGGGTGGGTGGCCTACCCGAGTTGCCCACCCGACCCCTAATCCTAATCGGGGTCGGTTAACTCATTCCATCTATTTCCTAGGAATGAGTTAATCCACTTTAACCCTATCCGACCCCGGTTAAGAAAAAAAATGTCAAATCAAGAATAGCCCACCCGACCCCGGTTAACCTATCCTACCCGAGCTTAACTCGTTATCAAACAGGGCCGAAGAACTTGGCACAGATGTATTATATCCATCTGAAAGTCATTTCGATGCCAAAGCTGATTATTATACAAACATAGCACTCTTGAGTCTTGATTATCCCTGGGATTTCCCACCTTTGCCAGGGTTTACCTCATCGCTCTAAATGATGATCATGTCTATGATTTATGGTCAACCATTCACAGAAGTTGGTTCAAAGATGTATTTGCCTCGTGGATTAAATACATTTGATTGTGTTTGTGCACCACAAATTTTGAAATGATAGAATAGGATGTGATGTTATTTTAGCCTTCTGAGGAACTCTAGTGTACGCGGTTGTCATAGACATTTTCGATTGGTTCAAAAGCTATATAATATGGTATTTGATCCAAAGCACTCTTGAGTCTTTGATAGTTTGATCCAAAATATCCCTAGTGAAGAGAGAATCTTTATTGGAGGGGATCTTAGTGGTCATGTGGGTAAAGATAATAGAGGTTATGAGAGGATTCATGGAGGGTTTGGTTTTGGCAATAGAAATGATATGGGTTATACTATTCTTGATTTTGCTATGGCCTATGATCTAGCAATTACTAATACCTTCTTTAAGAAGAGGGGCGGACACTTAATAACATACAATAGTGGAACACATATAAGTCAAATTGACTATTTTCTTATTAGGAAGGTCGATAGAGTTTTATGTAAAGATTGTAAAGTTATTTCTGGTGAGAGTCTAGCCCCTCAACATAGGTTGTTAGTAATGGATGTCATTATCCCTAAATTCAAAAGAAAGATCATTATAAATAATTGTTCTAAGATTAAATGGTGGAATTTAAAAGGTAAAAGTTTAGAAACATTTAAAAATCATCTATTAAAGGAAAATATTTAGAATTTAGAACAAGAAACTAATGTAATGTGGAATAATGTTACAAATTGTATAACGAGGGTAGCAGAATAACTCTTAGGCGAATCTAAAGGTACAAAGAATCTAGAAAAAGAGACTTGGTGGTGGAGTGAGGAAATTCAAAATACTATTAGAGTAAAAAAGGAGTGTTTTAACGTTTGGCAAACTAACAAAAATAATCAAACCCTAGAAGCTTATAAAATCGCTAAAAAGAGGGCTAAGAAAGTAGTTAGCGAAGTTAAATCAAAGGTATTTGAAGATTTATATAATAGACTAGGAACCCGAGAGGGTGAAAAGGACATATTTAAACTTGCTAAATTAAGAGATAGGAAAACTAGAGATTTAGATCATGTTCGTTGTATTAAAGGTGAAGATCAAAGGGTTTTAACTAAGGATCTTGAGATTAAAGAGAGGTGGTATAGTTATTTTCAAAAGTTATTTAACGGAGATTGCGTCAAGGATTTCTCTTTAGAAGGTACCCAAGAGTTCACAATATTTGATAAATATCAATATTTCTGGCGTATTAAGATGTCAGAGGTGGAGGATGCTTTGAGGAAAATGAAAGTAGGAAAGGCTTTAGGACCAGATGGCATACCTATTGAAGTATGGAAAGGTCTAGGAGACATTGGTATTCAATGGCTAACTAAATTTTTTAATAAAATTTTAAAGGAGCAGAGAATGTCAGAAGTTTGGAGAAAAAATGTTGTAGTTCCTTTCTATAAAAATAAAGGAGATATTCAAAGTTGTAATAATTATCGTGGAATTAAGCTTATGAGTCATACTATGAAACTTTGGGAAAGAGTAATTGAAAAACGCCTCCGATGTATGACTACTGTATCGGAAAATTAGTTTGGTTTTATGCCGAATAGATCTACTGCAGAAGTTATTTTCTTACTACGGCAGCTAATGGAGAAGTATAGAGAGATGAGAAAAGATTTATATATGATTTTTCTTGATTTAGAGAAGGCGTATGATCGAGTACCGAGAGAATTGATTTGGTGGACATTAAGAAAGAAATGAATCTCTCAAGGATATGTTGATTTGATTAAGGATATGTACGACGGTGTTATTACTAGTGTTCGAACTATTGCTGGAGAGACTGGTGAATTTTCAGTTTCTATAGGTCTATACCAAGGCTCTGCACTAAGTCCATATCTCTTTGCCTTAGTTATAGATGAAGTAACAAAACAATTGCATGATGATATCCCTTGGTGTATGCTATTTACAGATGATATTATTTTAATTGATGAGAGTATTGATGCTTTAAATGTTAAGTTAGAGCGTTGGAGACTTGCCTTGGAGTCTAGAGGTTTTAAAATTAGTAGGTGCAAGTTAGAGTTTATGCATTGTAATTTTAGTAATGGAAGAGTGGTACAGGAAGACATGGTTCTAATTGATGGACATAACATTTCGAAGAGTAGTAATTTTCGATACTTAGGGTCTATAATACAAGAGAATGGGGAGATTTATGACGATGTTACACATAGGATTAAGGCAGGTTGGTTAAGATGGAGAAGCGCATCAGGAGTCCTTTGTGATCGTCGTATGCCTGTGAAACTAAAATGGAGGTTTTATAGAACGGCTGTGAGACCTGTTTTGTTATATGGTACCGAGTGTTGGGCAGTACGAAAGGAACACATTCATAAAATATGTGTAGCAGAGATGAGGATGTTGAGATGGATGTGTGGTAAGATTAAGAAAGACAAGATTAGGAATGAGCGCATTCGTAAGGATTTAGGGATAGCCCCAATTGATAGTAAAATGAGAGAAAATAGACTCAGATGATTTGGACATGTGTTTCGTCGCCCTAATTCAGCGCCGATTAAAAGATGTGACCGAATCTTAGTAGATGCTAGTAAAAGAGATCGAGGAAGACTTAAAATGAGATGGTGCGATGTTATTAGGAATGACATTAGTTTCTTGGGTTTAAATATTAATGTAACACTTGATAGAAATCTTTGGCGGAACAGGATTCATGTAGCCGACTCCAAATAATTGGGATAAGGCTCTTATGATGACGATGATGATGATTTGATCCAAAGCACATTATTTTTTAAACATTAGAAGCTTAAGTTCGCTATCTTTGAGCAAAGCTTTGTGATGTTCATTGTCATTGTGAGAACTGACTGCAAGTTGCCTCTTTAATATCCATCTTTTTTCCTTGTGATGCTGTGAAATTTATGCTACTTGATGGAAGTTCAAAGTCTTCCATCCACTAGATCTCTCACTTTGAAACTTACCTTTTGTGCATTGTTGTAGTTTCTTCCATTTGTCATCGGTATCCAAATGCCACTCAGGTGGATATAATGGGTGCTCCTCACATAGATGTGCTTGTTGCCGGAGCGATGACTTCTCTCAGGTTTCCTTCTGACTGTGTTGTTCCCGGCTGCAACATTCCTTTTGATGTATTGGGTTCATATATTCTGTTGGTTTTCCAGGAAACTTGAGTGTTTAAGCTTGGGCAAAGGGCAGCTGCCTGATGGATTTTTTCATGCACTGACTGATTGTCCTGCATTAAAAACTTTGCACATTAGTGATGCATCTCTTGGTAGTGGTATTCAAGAGATAATGATTCATCATGAGGGATTGTGTGATCTTCAAATCACAAAGTGTCGTGTTCTCCGTATTTCCATCAGGTGAGATTGTTGTTTTTGAGGGCTGTGGTATGGTAGGTCAGAGACTTTAGTAGTGCAGTAGTACTGTATCATATAATAAGTTTATCTATGAGCAAAAGCTCATGTATTACTATGATTTGCAGATGTCCTCTACTGCAAAATTTGTCTTTGAAGCGAAGTAGCATGGCACATGCTGCACTTAATTGTCCCCAATTACATATTTTGGATATTTCTTCTTGTCACAAGCTATCTGATGCTGGGATTCGTTCAGCTGCAACAGCATGCCCACTGTTGACCTCATTGGACATGTCATTTTGTGCTTGTGTTAGTGATGAGACATTGCGTGAAATAGCCTTTGCGTGTCCTAATCTTCACTATTTGGATGCATCATTTTGTCCAAATATCTCACTGGAGGTTAGCTCCCATACAATTGCATTTTTTGTTGATTATTACCGTTGTTGTTTTTTTGGTGGTTATTCCTGTTAATCTCTAAGAAGCTCTAACATGAGAAAGTATTTCCTTTGGAAGTCTGTGAGGCTGCCAATGTTGGCGGATCTAAGGCTTCATAATTGTGAGGGAATTACTTCCGTCTCAGTGGCTGCTATATCACATTGTTACATGCTTGAGGTAAAATTCTTCTACGAAGAGACTTGCTTTTAGCCAAATAATTTTGATACTGTTACTGCTATACTGATCAGATCTTTCTTTTTTCCTCGATCATTTTAGTCATTACAGCTTGACTGTTGTGCTCTGCTAACTTCCGTGTCTTTGGATCTACCGCGTCTGCAGAGTATTAGCCTTGTACACTGTCGGAAGTAAGTGCACTTCACACATGTTTATCCTGTTTGGGCTGAACGATTCATTGGATGCTAAATTTATGCTCATGTTTTTCTACAGATTTGTAGATTTAAACTTGTGTAGCCGCTTTCATTTCATTGTATGCTTAATTTGTGTTCATGTTTTTCTGCAGATTTGTAGATTTAAACTTGCGTAGCCCTGTGCTTTCATCTGTGACTGTCTCTAATTGTCCTGTACTTCATCGCATTAATATTACATCAAATGCACTTCAGGTCAGTATATGTTTTGTGTACATCATGTGCTTTATGTTTGTTTTTTCTCGGATTTTTTTAAATTCCCATGTAAGGTTTTTGGAGGGTTATATTGATTAAATATGGATCATGCAGAAATTGGTTTTGCAGAAGCAGGAAAGTTTGGCAACACTATCACTGCTATGCTACAGTTTGCAAGAGGTTGATCTTACTGATTGTGAGTCATTAACTAATAACATTTGTGAAGTGTTCAGTGATGGTGGTGGTTGTCCAATGCTCAGGTCGTTGGTTCTTGACAATTGTGAGGTTTGTAATTCCTGTGTTTGTTTACTATTGTATACTCTGTCTGCCCTGAGATGATTGTCTGATTTCCACCTTTGTCTTGTCCCACTACTCCCACTTCATACAACATGGTCTTTTAATGATTGGGCATTTGTACTTGCCTATAATACCTTTAAGTAGGGTTGATGTTTGGGACACAAGATCTGCAAGAGAGAGAGACAGGTTTGGATATAAATATATAATGAGCTGAGGCAAGCTGTCAGTGCACATAGGGGATGGAGGTGACAAGCAGTGTGGTCTGCTTTTCCCTCTGACTTTCCCTGTTTCTCGTTGCCATCAAACCCTCCTCGACTTCTGTGCTCTTTCTGCCAGGACATCCCCTCTCCACATATGTAAAGAGCTCTTATCCACTCCCTTTCTGCCTCCCATCAGCAGCTCCCTCTTGTATGGCATACCAGTAGGTGTCCATGTTTTAAACTCCTTGAAGACAGGGAAAGCCAACATGGAGGATGACAACAGTGGACTCACAAGGAACATGATGGAGGCAATGTTTTTTGTGGTTCTCTTTTAGAAAAGAAAGACATGGCTTAGTCTTTGTCCCTTTAGATTTGGCATATTGTTGGAAAATCCCTTCTTCATTGTAATTAAAAAGCAGCCCACCGCATGAAGATAGATGCCAGCCAGATTTTATGGTTTGTACCTTGATGAAACTCATAATCATCTGTCTGTTGCTATTTCATGTACTATCTTGAAATTGATTGCTGGTGTCGGAGATCTTTTGTGCATTTTTTTTGGGTGGGGGGTTAGGGTGAGTGGTTGTTGGTTATTCTGTCACGTCTTCCAGAAAGCCATGTTTTCATTTCAGTTTTCTCAGAAGAAATTTAATGTTGCATCTTTATTTTGTACTTTTGGATGTTGAAACTAGAATCCTATTCATTCTTCAGCATTTTTATTGTTCATACCATTGTCTTACAATGTTCTCATGACCATGTTGTGGAAGGTTTTTCCTATGAAAATGAATTCCACAGGAACTTAAAAGTGTTTTTTCTGGGTCATTGTCAGCCTGTCACCTGATGTTCCCAAAGCCTTTTAGTTATACTCTTTTTTTATCTCCTTTTCTTTTTGCCGGGGGGAATACCTGTCTGCTGTCATGTCAAATGTAGGAAACATATGTGGATGTCAGTTTGATTAAGAGTTCAATGAACTGCCTGTCAGGTAACCACAACTGTTGCATCATCATGAATCTTATCCTATCGAAATACCCAGAATGAAGAATATGAGCATTTAGCAAACTGCTGTCACTCTCTGCCTTTTGTTAATCATTCTGTGAGATTTTGTCCATTGCCTTGCCAAAGTTTTTTTTTGGATGGGACGGGGACTTCTCAAAATGTGTGAGGAACAACCCCCCTTCCCCATCCCAAAAACTCCCCAAAAAGAGAAAAATAGTGAAACTCCTACGATGATGACTTGGAAGACTATTTTATGGTCATGCATATGCTTCAACGGGCTAATTCAAATGCCCCATGGTGGGATGCAGATATTCTTCAATAGTGCGCATATTATGTCCTGACTCTGCCTGCCTTTTGTCAACCATCTATGAGATTATGTCCAGCACCTTTCCAAAGTATTTTTTGGACAGGAGAGCTACTTCCCAAAATGCAATGACAGTTTCCTTCCAGCCCCACCCCCTCCCATCCCAAGCTCAGAACTTCTAGGATGCTGAGTTGGAAGACTATTTTATGGTCATGCATATGCGCCAACGGGCTAATTCAAATGCTCCATGGATTGGGACGCATTCTTCTTTAGTGCACAAATTATGTATATCCATGCCTTAATGTTTTAACATGCTAGCAGCTAGAAGAATGGGTTGCAATTTCCATGTCTGTTTTGCGCATCAGTTCTCCTTTCTCTGTTGTATATGAACGCCTCCTATTGATCTTTTGTTTTTTGTTGATGATATTGTCTTTTTTATCATACTTTTTCTGTGTTCACTGCTCATGTGTTGCTAATTTGGTCCATGTTTCAATTTCCAGAGCTTGACTTTGGTTGGCTTCAACAGTAGTTCCTTGGTCGCCCTTTCACTTATTGGTTGCCGTGCTATGACTGTTCTTGAGCTTTCATGTCCAAATCTTCAGAAAGTAAATTTAGATGGCTGTGATCACCTTGAAAGAGCATCATTTTGTCCAGTAAGTAATGTTTTGTGTCTTACCATTACATCATAATTTATTTTTAGAATCTCTTGGTTGATTCTGAGTTCTTGTCTGGATGAAACTCAACTCTGTCAGTTAATCTGCAAATAGGTCACTTGATGTAATTTTGGCATGCCTACATTCTGATGTAGGGGTGTACTTGCGGAGATGTAGTTTTTGTTGGCCTGCAAGTCTATGTTAAACCTTGGTTTGTGCACAAAGAGGCTTTGATATTGCTGACAAGTTTTGCCTTAGGATTCCCATTGATTTTCATCATTTGTTCATAGGTTGGTCTTTGGTCTCTTAATTTGGGGATCTGCCCAAAGCTAAGTGTGCTCAAAATTGAAGCTCCACATATGCGAGGACTGGAACTGAAAGGCTGTGGCGTACTATCTCAAGCATCTATTAATTGCCCCAACTTGTCATCCTTGGATGCTTCATTTTGCAGGTGAATAGACGACATTTTATCTTTTCATGCCTTTAAACTTTATCCCAGTGACTTTTATGTTTTTCTTTGTTCAACAGCCAATTGAGGGATGAAAGTTTGTCTGCTACAGCTGCTTCATGCCCTTTGATTGAGTCACTAATATTATCATCGTGCACATCTATCGGATCTGATGCTCTTTCTTCTCTGCACTGGCTTGGGCAGTTGACACTGCTTGATTTGTCATATACATTCTTGACAAACTTGCAGCCCGTTTTTGAAACTTGTTCACAGCTAGAGGTGAGGGACAATCGTTGTAATGCTCAGACTTTTGGTTTCTATATACTCAGAATTTACATGTTCATTTCTCTTTAATCATGTTGTGCTCAATGAAATCTTCTTAGTGGCTTTCTATCTTCTGTCTTAGTTATGATCTTTCTTTGTAAAATGTTTTATTGTGTGGGGCCATTGATTTATTTATGTCATTCTTGGGTGTCTTGCTTGTTCTCTTCTGTTTTCCAATGGTTGAAGAAGAGTGGTAATCACCATGTGATTTCTCAATGGAAAACTTAACGATATTTAGGAGTTTGTTTTTTTGGAAATGTATAGGCTTACTTTTTCTGTAAAAGAGATTCCTTAGTGGTGATCACCTTGTGTTTTCGCAATTGGAGAGGCATTGTATAAAGGAGTTTGAGCTGTCTGAGGGTATATATGTATTTTTAATGGAGCATATTCATTCTTACTAATCCCCTATATCTGAGCTGCTTTGGGTGAGTTGAGTGTTATTTGTTTCCCAGAGATCCCATGTTCTTTCGTGCACTATGCGCTACCTACAGATTCCTTTGTAAGAGTACTGCAAGGTGGATGGCAGGACCTTGGTCTGAGGTTTGCCGTATCGGGGATCCGTATTGAATCGGATCCCCACAGATACGATGCAAGTCAGCCCGACTTGGGCCGAATCGCTTTTTCAACTCCCACCACCCCACGGGCACCGCCTTCCTCGCCCACCCCTCCACATTATCCCCCTTCCGCTGCTATGACTGCCACTGTTGCCTCATGCCGCACCCTCACTTGGACGCGCCCTGCCCCCACACCTCCCTCCACAGCCCCTGTCAGTACCACTACTCCTACGCTGACCACTCCACTTCCGCTGGGTTCTTCTCCCACGAGACGACCGCCCTCAATACCAGCTTCGGGCGTAAGATCTGCCTCTAGAACCTCTCCTTCGGCTGCGGCTTCACTGTCTTCGGCGCTAGGTCACTGGGCCCACTGCGGATGGGGCGCACAGGGTCATGGGTTTTGGGTGTGGCCCCATCTCTTTCCCTTCCCAGGTTTCGCCGCTGCCCCCTCCGAGCTACACACCGTTGCAGATCAATCCCCTCTTCCCGACCTACTATGTTGGTGTCGACGGCATTGGCCTCCCAATTGACTCGGCCGTTTAGGCTTTGGACACCTCCACGGGCACTGGCAGCACTGTATCGACTCTAGCACCACGCTCATCTTCCTCATGGAGCCTGCCTACCGCCAGATCCTTGTGGCAATGGAGTCGAGTCGGCACGAGAAACATATGAACAGTGTGTTCTTCGGCTAAGAAGAATGCATGTTGGGCGAGTTGATCTGATACGAGCCTTTTTATCGATCGTATCCGATCCGGATCGAACTCGACTCGTGTCGTATCACATGAGTTGAACCGATACGTCACGATCCAATACCAATCAGCCTCGACTCAGGCAATATAGGCCTGATCATGTATAGGTTTTCCCAGATGTGACCCAAGTCGCCCAAGTCGGCCCGAGTTGGTCCGAGACATCGAACAATGCCTTGGTTTGTTTCTTCTTGTATTAATGAGGCAGGGGACAACTTGCAATTTTTATATTTTGGTGATGGATGGCTAGAATCAATGGTTTTGAAAGTATTAGAAGAGTAAAGGTTATTGCTTGGGTACTGTAGAAAGGGTAAAAGAACTCGAGAAGGGCCAAACTTAGATGGTTGGCCATAGTGAGAAAAGACTTGACCTTCCTAGGCTTAAACTACAAGTATGCCGTTCTTGGTAAGGTTGGTTGTCAGAGATGGCTACCTGGGAAGGATGGTCGCTGGAGTTCGCCTCTAGAGCAAACCGTATTCCTCTTGGAGGTGGGGTAGGAAGACGCTCTCCGGGCCTTGCGTTCGGGGTGAACCGCGTCCCACTCGGGAGTGGGGGCTCACGATCTTCCTTCCTCGGCGTAGCACCATCTTTGGGGGTAGTCGGGGGATCGGGAGGTGGACTGATCTGCTATTGTTGCCGGAAAGTAGGCCACGTCCAAAATTTGTCAGATGCGGGTGTCGGAGGTCGTAGGGACTCATAGGACGTCCACTCTAGGACGATCCTATGCGGATCAAGACACGCCCAGGGGGGAGGTTGGGAGTGTTGGGAGGCAAGGTCCATCCCCACGGAGCTTCTCCAAGCTCAGAATGCCTGGCTCCAGTGTTGCCTTCAGGTGACTCCGATCAACAGTGTGGTGAATGCGGAGAAGGTTAGATGCTTGCTAGAGGCGAGAGGTGTGGGAGGGTGTCAATAGGAGGTCCGATAGGTTGTTAGGTCTTGATTCCCAGCGGTCGGCTAATAGGAGGACGTAGCGGCGGCGACGGAAGCAGGGTACATAGTGGCAGACAATGTCCTCCTTCGCCTCCATCGATGGACCATGGCGAGGGGATCCTTTCCTAACCCAAAGAAACCATATCTAAATCATGGTCGAGGGGATTCTCTCATCCTCTGCAATGAGGGGGGGGAATTCTTTTTTGGGCCGAGGCTTTGGCAGGGTGATAGCCAGGAGCTTGCGGCTTGCTCCAATGGGATCCCTCACGACGGTCGACACCCCTATCCGAGTCTATAGCGCATTGGCGGTGCCGGCTGTGGTCTCCTTTGTCGTTAGCAGGGACCCCGTTGTTGTCAGTGTTAGGGTCCAAGCGTTGGAAGGCCAGGTGGGCTAGGCTTTTGGGGGGCCGGTCGAGAGGTGGAAGAAGAAAGTGTCTGGGCGGGGATTCAAATTTTGAATCCACTGTCGGATCCTACTCGCTTCAGTTCGAGGCTCTCGGGCGGACAACAGTCCGGGTGGGTCAATTCCAGGTCTGTGGACAATTCAGGTGATTTCGGGTGCGGGCAGGAAGCAGCAGGTCTATGGGCCAATACCTGCTTCTTACCCAACTCGTTTGGATATGGATTGGAGCTGAGAGGACTCGCACAGGGTCATCACTCACCCGTTTGAAGAGCACGGGACTGCGGGGCTCTAGCGTCCAGTCTTCGACGGCCCAGGAGGCGCCGGTTTGTGCAGCAATGGCCCAAGACGTGGCGGGCTGCCAGTGACGACTACTCCAAAGGGTGTGCCTCCGGCCAGCCTTCTCTGACGGGCCAACCAGCAGGAGTGAAGGTCTCTGTCTCAGTCATGCCAGTGCCTTGGAGGGAATGGCAAGGGATCCTAGGGGGGTGGGAGTTGCCGAAGAAGGGGATAAGGGTGAGTGATGAAGGAGAGGAGGGGAGGAGTGGGGAAGAGGTAGAGGGAGGTAGGGATATATATCCTTGTCCACATGAGAATTGTCTTTTGAAATGTAAGGGGGATTTGCGGGGGTGAGAATATGAGGGTGTTGAAGGAGTTAATTAGAAGATGCAAAGTTGATATTTTTTGCTTGCAGAAGTCCAAATGTGAGGGGGACGGGGAGGCAATCACGAGAGAGATCGGGGGAGCAAGATTATCCAAGGGTGTGGTTTCCTCGGTGGAGAGAGTCTGGTGGCATTTTGATTCTCTGTAACCAAGTTTGAGATTGGAGAGGTGGAGTTAGACTGATTAGTTGAGGGGCCATCTCTCTCCATTTTTGGAACGTGAGGGATAGATTCTCTTGGGATTTTTATGAGGTATATGGCCCTTAAAGCAGAGAAGGGAAAATGCTTCTTTGGGAAGAGTTGCTTCTATATCACCAGAGCTCAGGTCGGCCTTGGTGTGTGGGTGGTTATTTTAATGTAGTTGCGGCACCATGGGAGAGGACAAGTGACCACCCCATCTTGGGGGAGATGGATAACTTCATTGACTTCATGCATGGGGCTGCTCTGATCGACATCAGAATATCTAATGCTTGGTCAAATAGGAGGGCAGGTTTTACTTGCTCAAGATCGGACATTTCTTGTTTTTATGGACTAGGAGGATCGCTATTCTCATGTACAGACATCCTCTTTGGCAAGGCTAGTGTCGGACCACAAATCCATTTTGCTGAAGATTGGCCGTGGGCATGCGGGGAGGCAGAATTTCAGGCTACAAAGATACTAGTTCAAAGAGGTTGATTTTATGGACATTGTCAGGCAAACATGGCATGTGTAGAGAGGGAGGATCTTATGTGGCTACATAGGTGGGCAAATTGAAGCATGTGGCACGGGTGTTAAAGGAGTGGGTTGCTGACAAAACCCTACCTGGCAAAGTTACAAAGGACATAATTCTTCAACAGATTGAGGGGTTGGATAGGCTCGAGGAGGCAGGGCTACTAGATGAGGAAGAAAGAAGGCTCAAGGACACAATCAAGGCAAAATTTGATTGAGGAAGATAGAAGGCTCAAGGACACATTCAAGGCAAAATTTGATGAGATCCTCAAAAGAGAAGAAATCTATTATAAGTGGAGATCAAGGGAGAAATGGCTCAAGGAAGGGGATATGAAGACTTCATATTTCAACGAGTTGCATCTGCAAGGAGAGTCAATTCCATCTTGTGTATGAAAGTGGGTGAGCAGCTTTTTACTTGGGATGAGGATATCAGGATGCAGGCTAGGGAGTTTTATTCAAAACTCTTTGTTGAGGATGATATGCCTAGACCTATGATCGCAGATGGACTCCTACCTCGTCTCTCCTCAGAGGAAAGTGAACCCCTCTCTCGTCCCTTCACCGAGGAGGGGGTCTGAAAGGCAGCCATCTCTCTTGCGGGGGGGTCAAATTTCCACGCCTGGATAGCTTCCCATTAGTCTTCTTCTAAAAGTGTCGGGACATCATCAAGAATAATTTCATGTTGGTAGTAGGGGGGGGGGTTCAAGAGCCTAGGGCACACTTGAGGGATCATAACAATACTATTTCGGTCCTCATCTTAAAGAAGCAAGGTGCACAGTGCTTCTTGGATTTCAAACCATTGATCTTTTGAATGGTACTTACAAAATTATCACTAAGGTATTAGTTGGGAGACTAGATGCAGTGATTAATAATATGATTAGTGACTTCCAAGGGGCCTTTATTAGGGGACAACACATTCAGAAAAACTTAATGGTGGCTCATGAATGTTTGTATGCCATGAAGATTCAGAGGAAGAAAGTGGTGGTCCTCAAGTTGGATTTTTAGAAAGCTTATGATTGTGTTAACTGACAATGTCTGTTTGATGTCCTCGCAAAGATGGGTTTTGGCTGAGACCAAGTTTTTAAGTTGCATCAGATAGTGTCGGCATTACACATCTACAGTATGCTGATGATGTCATCTTATTTCTAGCAGAAGACGAGAGTCAACTTTTTGTTGTCAGGTTGATGCTGGAATTGTTGGAAGAACTCGGTGAGCTCAAGGTGAGTTTTAGCAAAACGTCACCTGGTGGGAGTGAATAGGAAAGATGGGCCCCTTAGGAGCAAGGATGGCAGTGTCGGTTTCGGACTCGGTTTCGGCCGTGTCCGAAACCGATACAGACTCGGTATCGGTTTCGGTTTCGGCCGAAACCGGTTCAAAACAGTTAGAAAAGGCCAAAATTGGGGACAGCAGGTTAGGTTTCGGCCGAAACCGGTCGGTTTCGGACCGAAATCGGACGGTTTCGGTCCGAAACCATTAAAAAAATTATTATTTTTTGGTATCGGACTGCTACAGTGCAAAGGCCCGTTTCGGTGTCGGTATAGGCCGAAACCGATACGTTTCGGCCGAAACGTATCGGTTTCGGCCGATACTGCCAACACTGCTTAGGAGAATAACCATCATCCTAGGGCGCCGGATAGGAGAATTCTCTTTCTTTTATTTTGGCTTCCTGCTATCTCCAAGGCCGTTACATTGTAGTGATTGGCAAAGTGTGGTGCAAAGATATGACTCTCAACTGGTAAGGTGGAAGACGAGACTTCTCTCTTACGGGGGGAGAATGGTGTTATGCAAATCAGTTCTGGACAGTCTATCTATTTACTATCTATCCATCTTTCATATCCCAAAGACGATTGTTAAGAAGTTAGAGGCTATTCAAGTAAGATTCTTTTGACATGGCAGTGGAGATAAGTGTAGGGGCTTGTATGATATCTTTTAGGGCAGAGTTTGCAAGAGGAAGGCCATGGGAGAAGTGGGTATCAAAAATGTCGGTTTCATGTACAGGTGGATGTGGAAGTTAGGGGTTGATGAGAGTGGTCTATGGCTATATATTATCAGGCAAAGGTATTATGACAAAATTAGAGAACGGGACTTGACTCCACCCTCTCAGCGCAACATCTCTCTCATCTGGAGAGCTATTTTGCAATGCAGAGACATCGTTTCATCTAGCGTTTGGGTTTGGCTAGGTAATAGACTGAGGTGCTGATTTTGGAAAGACAGATAGTGTGGTGACTTTACCCTGGAGGTAACATTTCCTACATTATATGTCATTTCAATTGCACCTTTGGCCTCTGTTTCCCAAACTTTTGATTCAAAGTTGTCAGGAGAAAGGTGGACTCCATCTTTCAGAAGGAATCTCAGGCCAAAGGTAATGGATCAGCTGGAGGGACTCGTAAGGTTCCTCCTTGACTAGACTCAGTTAGATAGAGTCGATCGGTGGTGGTGGTGGTGGTGGAAGAAAGAGGGAGTCTTCTCAGTACTCAGTTAGATAGAGTCGATCGGTGGTGGTGGAGGTGGAAGGAGGAGGGAAGTCTTCTCAGTCAGATTAGGATATACCTTCATCTTCGACAGAGGAGTGTGCTACCACTTGGCATCGCACGTTTGCGAGTCCAAGAGTCCTCTGAAGGTGAAGCTTCTGGTCCTTGGGATCTCACATGGATGATTGCTGACTTGTGATAGGTTTGCTTCATTCTTTCAGGACATCCTTACCTGTTGCTGCCTGTGTGGAGATGAGGAGACCTTGAACACCTTTTCACAAGGTGCTCTTACTCGGGAGATATGGGTCAATATCGCCAATAGGATTCATTGTGGTCAGCCCCAAGGAGAGCGTGGTACAACTCATTACAGATTGGTCTGCATTGTCAACATGGTTGGCCAAGTCTTATCGGATCGGTGCGAGTTGGGCTACTCGTACCATACCACGGCGAACCCAGATCGCCGTATGGTATGAGCCAGCCCGAGTCATGTGAAGGGCTCAATTGGACAACTCAGCCCGAGTCTGTCCGAGTCGAGTTGATCCATACTATACCAGGATGGGTCCAGGTCGGTCCGTCCCAACGAGTCGGCGAGCCCTGATTGTCTAGAAGGTGGGATATATTGTGTCACCTTTTAAGGAACATTTTCTTTTAACTCTTATTTTTTGTGTTGTGTTGATTTTTCTCTGTTATGTTCTGACAGAATAATGTCAGCTTTTCTGCTTACTTTTCTACACTGTCCAGTATGGTTACATATGTAGACGACTTATATTTGCAACCTGACATTGTACTGTTTTCCCTTGTAGACACTAAAATTGATTGCCTGCAAGTATCTCAGTGATTCCTCTTTGGATGCTGTTTTTAAAGAGGGTGCTCTCCCTGCTCTCCGTGAACTAGACTTGTCATATTCGACGGTGGGAAAGTTGGCCATTGAGGAGATTCTTGCTACTTGCACCAATCTTGTTAGTGTGAATTTAAATGGTTGTGTGAATATGCATGACCTTGTCTGGGGATCAAGTGGAGATTCACTGAAGCTATCAAGCAATAGCTCTTCATGGATGATGCCTGTTCTGAATGATTGTCAATATGTGCAGCCTGGACATCTGATTGAAAGTCTGAATTGTGTTGGGTGCAGAAACATCAGAAGAGTTTTTATTCCTCCATCAGCATGCTGCTTTCGTTTGTCCCATCTGAATGTTAGTCTAGCGGCCAATCTGAAGGAAGTATATTTAGCTTGTCCAAAGCTCTACTACTTGAATTTAAGGTTTGCTTTTACATTCTCCCTTAGATTATCTCTTTTGTCTGCAATTGCTTGCTTCTATACTGATTTACATCCTACATTGTTATTTGTGGTATCATCAGCGCTTGTAGCTCTTTGGAGATGTTGAAGCTCGATTGCCCAAGATTATCTATCTTGTACCTCACGGTATTTTTTTTTTACATGCTTCATCGTAATGGTTGATGTGAATGCATAAACTATTATTTACTCTTTTATGTTAAACCTTGTTAGTTTTGTTTAACATTCGGTAATGAATTAAATTCATTGTTGATGTTGAGTTGTTTTCTTTCTTATTTTCAACTGTACTACTATAGTTTTCTGTTTTTAAATGACAATAATGTCAATTTTTTTAAAACATATTATTTTTCTTAAACCAAGTCTTGGAGTTAGTATGAAATATGTCCTAGGTATTCACCATGTTGCTTTTCTGAGTGAGCAGTCAAAAGCTGACACCTGTTTGACCAGGCTGCTTCAAATTCTGCTTGGCCATCGTTAAGTACTTTGTAGGCAATCTGGTCAAACGGTGGATAATGGGTTTGTATTGTCTTCATCATGAAAAGGGCAGCACTTAATGCTTGAATAGATGCATGAATAGATGGATATCATAAACAGATAGCAGGTCCTACTTTTTTATGCTATTGTTGCACCCTTTATTTTTCTTGATTTAATTGAGATATGCTTCCTTGAGTTAATCAAGATAATCTACATTCGGCGACGGACGGAATACGGCACAAATCCGATACCGTCGCTCCGTGTAGTATCTCCACACATTGGGATCTGCGGACCCAACCTCGTCACAAATTACGACTCCCTCACAGCAACCGAGGTGATTGAATCTCAAACAAAATCCACAACGACCGCCAAATGGCTTAGAGCCAAGTGTCTTGTGGTTCCAGGTGAGCTCTTGGATTTCGGGAACCCTCGTCAGACGTCCGGGATGAAAGGATGTAATGTCGCAGCAAAGAAGCATATGGGGAGTTTATTCACGCACCTGTGGAGAGACCAAAACGCGTGTATCACGCTGTCCAGACGGATGCAAGCCCTCCCTTTGGTCGACGGCGCAAAGAAGGCGACAAACAAACAAACAAGCAACCATTTTTCTTCTATCCACGTGTCCCGACTGCAGCAAGAAAGGCAAAAAGGGCCGGATTAGGGTTTAAGAGGGGGAGGTGGGCCCCCTTTTTTGACCCAGGTTGACAACCTGGCAGGCTTGGGGGGACCACTTGGGGTCAAACAGATATGCGGGGGGGGGGGGGGTCCGTTGACCCTGGTGGGACCCGCCCTAGGTCAACTAGACCCCCGCGGGGTCATTTGACCCCAGTGGAGCCCAGTGGGATCAAATGAACCCCCGCGGGATCATTTGACCCCGGTGGGGGCCACCCGGGGTTATTCGACCCCACTGCCCCCCATTGGACCCTGATGAGCATTTTTTTCCCTTCTCCGCAAGAGAGAGAGAGAGAGAGAGGTGGGGTCCAAAACTCAACCTATTTTGTCAAGGTGGGGTCAAAAAGATTACCCACCTTGTCAAGGTGGGGTCCGACTACCTTCTATAAACATCCTATGGGTCTAGAAGAAAAAAAAGAGACATACACGGCAAGATATACAGAGGACACTCGGACGGAGGACAGAGGTGCAACACTTGTTCTTTTGTTTGGCCCATTTCAGGATATGAATATATAACTACCACTGGGTCCTGTATTTATGCCCCTAGTGGCTTTGTGTTCTTTTGTGCGTCCCGCTCTAGGGTATTAATAAATAAATACCTCGGGTCTTGCATTTATGCTCCTAATGGTCCCCGTATGGTTGTTTTTTATGCCTTTGGGCGGTAGAATAATGTAATCTCTCGAACTAACTGAGAATTCAAGAAATGTCCTTCCCAAAATCACAAGAAAACTTTATAGTTCTATAATTACAGTTATACCCTACAAGTTTTTCAAATTGTGACTATGCCCCTATATTCCGCGTCTGTGCGAAGATCCATTGTACAGTCGACAATCTGTCAACAACTTTTTGTATTCACACATTATTAATATATCAACTATGCTTGTGTGCATTTGTGTGATTGTATACAGATCTTCGATTGCCAGCAAAATTATGTATACGCCCCAATCTTGCTAGGGATGATTGTGTGCACCTTCTCCCAGTCACAAATTTGTTCTCATACCCGTGGATACTATCTAATTATGTTTACACCTGTGTGTCGTTAAAACCTCGCCCATGGCCTCTGGAGAGAAAATTATCAATCCCAAAAATGGCCAAACAACCTCCAAACCTTCCAGAAATTGCTCGGGTGTCCCTGGAAGTCAGAGAGAGTGCCCAACCACTCACCTAACCCAGAAATTGCACAATGTCCTTGGCCTGGTCTCAAATTACCAAAGTACCTCTGGAACCCACAAATTACCAAAGTACTCCTGAGATCCAGAAACCATCAGGACGTCCTAATGTGTCTCCGGCCTCCTGTAAATTACCAACATATCTACAAAGCATAGGGTTTATTGGCCTTTGATAAAACCCTAATTCCGTCCATAGTACTTGTTGTATAGGGGAGTTCATTGCGAGTCACGCAAGCAAGTATGCCCTCAGCATCAGAACTTATGTAAGGGACTCTAGGACTTTTTTTCGACAATTAATCAAGGGTGTTCAGCCGATGTAAGTCAACACTGACTGCAATCAGTGGAAAAAGGTCCCGCACCCGAACTTACGTCGTCTGATCAAGCCAAGCCCACAGAATGAATTATGCGCAAGCTATCTAAACAGCCTCATTCGTGCACCAGTATAGATTTCCCTTTTCTCTGAAGAGGCCAAGAAATTTATGCCCATCTCTCATGAGAACAAAAGAAATTATTCCATGACCAACAGCTACACTCCTTTGGCACTCAGAGTTATGGGAAGGAAAGGCCTGTTTACTTCAATAGTGGGACCCACATTTTATCTAACGATCAAGATGAGTGATGTTTGCCATCTGCATTCTATACAGTGGCCAGGGAGCTTCTGAAGTGGCACTGCCCAGTTCCCAATTTTGTGTGGAATTCACATGTGGGCATGAACACTAAGCCCAGTATGATGACTGATGAGGACTGGCACCTTTCCTGGGTCATCGGATTAAATCCAATGGCAGAGCTTCCCCAATTCGGTATGCAGGTAGCTGACTGGTAGAAAACTAGAAACCATCAGATACTCATCTGATGGCCCTAAAAAGAACCACAAAGGCCAACTGGGAACGAGTTCTGGACGCGCTGTGCACCGTATGCGGAACACACCTATGTTCTGTGCAAGTGCGAGGAAACTCTGGCAGGACATGGAGCACGCTACGCTCAACGGTCCACATGGGTGATCAGATTCTTTGTTTTATTTTTTTATTAAAAAAGTCCCTCCAAAATCTCACACTTTTACCCACCCATGAATCTGTGGGCACCAAAGGTGCCTAGCAGCATGGATACACTGTCAGCGAAAAAGCGTACTGTAACCGAACTTATATGTGCCTTTCTGCTATATGTTAATAGATAAGAATCCTCTTGCCTGTTAAACACTTTTATCAGTGCCATTTGATTTTAATCTAACAAGAGGCTCGAAATCCATGCACGTCTCTTCTGCTTCCCCACCCTTCCCTTTTCACAGCTTTCCCCATAGGCACCTCCCTTCACGAGCAAGGATGCTCCCCTTGCACTGGATCTGCAAGATGCCCTACCACAGCTGCACCTCAAGAAGGGGTGAGTAAACAACGTGACAGGCAAGGGGGGAGAGTTTATGGGTGTCAGGGTGGGGTGAACTCCTTTTATATATAAAAGGGGAGAACAAGGATTCTCCAGCCACCAAGTCAGCTATTCTGCCAACCCTGAAATTGTCGAAGCTCATGGTTTCTTTTGTGCTTCATCTCGGGCCCACTTTTCTTCCTCCTGCGCCATGGTGGAAGGGGATGCTCTGCATACAGTCAATGTGATTCTGGGGATTTCTATTCCCCCCATGGAGATCAATGAGCATTATCTCCCACTATAGGGAGCTTTTTGTTGAATTCCTGGTCTTTGTTCAGTATTCTGCAAGATCATCCAATGTGGTGGCCCATGAACTGGCTCACTTTGCCCTTAGTAACAGGCTTGAGACTTCCTGGCCTCTCCATGATATCCTAGACTATGTAATATGTTTACTGTCTGTTTCTCCTAATGCTTAGCAATGTGTTTTATCACCTTGACCAAAAACAAGGAACCACGTCAGCTTGATCTTTTTCCTTTTCCTGCTCCGGTGCCACCACACCACTCTACATCTCCACAAGGACACACGGGAGTTGGGGTAGGGGTGGGACAGGTCTGCAGGTCCTGAAACAGGGGGATTGTGGGGAGGGGGAGGAGAGCACATGTTAGGATGATGTGTTTGGGGAGTTGATAGCAAAAATCTATCCTGCATCCAATTTGGGTAGGGGTCTTTAATAAGTGATAACAGTGTACCTATTAACTGTTATGATACTGCATCGCTGTATCCAAGCAGTTTAATTGTTGGACTCAATCCAATGAGTTTAAAAAGAAAAATGAAAAACTAGAATGTTTGCATGCCTATGGCATCACAAAATTCACAGGGTAAAAAAAAGGTGAAAAGGGATGGCATCCTGGCCTCACATGGGTGCTGCATTTCTCGCACTGGTGCTTCCACGTGCTTTAATGGCTTATATTTGTCCTTTTCCCCACTTTTTGTCCAAAGTTGGGATACAGCTAGGCTGTACCAACAACCCTGGTCGTATTGTAGCAATCTCTCTCTATATATATGTATGTATATGTCCATTGGTGTAGCTGTGGGGGGTGACTTGTCAAATACTTATTGGAACTGATGGATTGGGTTACGACCTTATGTGTTGACATTAGTCTAATGTTGTGTGTGACATCTAGGCCACATTTCTTGTCTATTAGCTTAACTTAGGCGACCGTGCACAGCTAGGAGTCCACTGATTCTGGTGGTATCCTAGTTTTTTTTTTTGGATTCCAGCACAATTCGTAGAAGAGGATGACAAGTTCCCACATGTATGTCTGCAACTTCAAAAGAATCTAAAGTCTGGAAGAGACTTTTTTTTTTTGCATTAGCTTAAGCTACTCTGTTTTCTAGCTTCTCCTAGAATCAGGAGCCTTGATATTGTTGTCCGCGAGGAAAAAAATGTGACCTTGGAGGATTTTCCGCACAATGTTTATGGAGTTCAGTTTGGCAATTTTGTAGTTCATATTAAATATCATGCTAGCTACTATATTTGAAGTATTTGCCCCTTGATTTGGCTATTGATATCTGACAGGCTTGTAACATGCTTACGGAAAATGCTGTAGAAGTAGCCATCTCAAGTTGTTACATGCTGGAAACTCTCCATGTCAACAATTGCCCCAAGGTGATATGCTTCTTTTTGTTCATTATGACATTTTCTGGATCTAGAATTGCAACTTGACATTTTATCTCATATCAAGTAGTGTTGTTATTGGCCAATGCTCCTGCATCTCCTCAAATATGTCATATAAAGATGATTTAAATTGAGATTATTTTTGGGGGCTGTTGATTTGAGTGCCCATTTTCTGTTAGTCTTATGGTTTTACCACTTACATATTTTCCTCTTAAAGTGGTGCAATCACATGAAAAATGCAACGTGTTCCTTTGACTTTTTAGGGTGACAAGTTGTTAGCAAAAAAAAAAAGAAAGAAAAGAAAGGAAAACGCACAGACACTGGTTATGCAAATTATTACATTATTTATGATGCATTTTCATGTTCATTAAAGTTTGTGTAATTGATCATATGAGAATTATTTTAGGGAACCTGTAGTTTGATAGGGTCATCGTTGTTCTCTTTCAGCACTCTCCATTATCCATGGGAGAGAAAAAGGATGCACCAAGTATGTATCATGTGGACAATGGCAAAATGATGAGGTTCCATCAATATCCTTGTGCCCCAACAAGCCTTTTATATGATCATTTTAGAGAGCTTAGAGAAGAAATCCTTTTTCAAGAGACATTGACCTGTCATAGAGGGTGGGGAGTGTGTTTGGTAGAAGGGGCATTGCTGGCCAAGTTTTGGGGTATGCATAGGCTGATGGATTGTTACTTTCTCCCCTACTCCCCGCTTCCCAATTTTTTGTGGGGGTGTGTACCCTTGCACTTGTTCTGCTGCTTTTGATATGGGATGAAGACGTGTGGGTGGGGGGAGTTAAAGGTTCTGAAGAATGACGGCAAAAGGCAGAAATTGAGGAATGTTTAGGATTTGTGGAATGACAAGATGCAGCTTGAAGAAAGCTTGGGTGATGAAACTTTGAATGTAAAGGGTGTTTTTTCTATTAAATCTTTCACTAGGAACTATTGAGGTCGGTGGTAGCAAACTGAGGGTGGCATCCACAACAAACAGTGGATGCTTTTGGAGGACTGGTTTGGGGGAGCATGAGAGGATGATATAGGGGACTCGGAATTGTTGTGTTAGGATCCAGGGGGGCAGAAAATATTTTGTACGAGACGGTGAAGTTTTCATTATTCTTGGTTTTATCCCTTAGCATCCCGGCAATCTGTAGTAAGCTTAAGATCTGGGAGTTTTAAGCCGCAACCAGCTATGTGACCAACTCCCATTTTTTTGGTTATTCCTGCAGAGCTGTTGAGGATGTCAGATGTAGTTTTTCAGTAGCAGTATGAAGGCCAAAAAAAACATAAACATGTAGACAATTAATACACTTAAAATGTGAAAAGAGTGGGCATGAGAAGGGTGAGAAAGCAAGCCAAAAGGGCATTATTAGGACCCCCCCCCCCCAAAAAAAAAAAGAAAAGAAAAGAAAAGGTGGAATGCCCAGGCATAGCTCTGCACTGTTCGAACACCAGTATCCAGGATAAACTGAAAGGGATTTTAGATGCTTCACGTTCATGAAAAATCTAATTCAAATTTTTTTTGGGCAGATATATTCTGTCAACGTCAGGAATTTACGCACGGCGTGCCCCAGCTTGAAGCGGATATACGGTGGTGTGGCTTTAACCCTTTAACAAAATTTCTACTCGCAAGTTTTCTCTGCGGCAGTGGGATCCACCTGAACCTAGTTTTTTTCTCGGTGTGTTTAGAGGCTTTTATCCAGTGGGTGTCCAACCATGTTATGTACATATCAATTGCCCATATGCTGTCTTAATTTTTCTCCATTGTACCATTCTATATAATCTCATTTGTGCAGATGTAAGCACGTAAGACCCTTTTTGACATCTTTCCGTAAGCCGTGAGGAGACCCATATGATGATGGTGGTGGTGGTTGTGTTTTTTTGTTCTCATTGCTGCCCCTATGCTTGTGCTTGTGATCATTTTATGATGCACGAAGTTGTGTTATCATATTATTTTTTTGTTTGTACGAGTCTCAATTCATGGAGTGGTACGTCTCACTTGTCTACCCTTTTGGAAGGATGCCCATGACGATTTAGGCCACGAGCTGCCTGATGGTCGGGCTGTTTGTTTGTTTGTTTGATGTTTTGCTAAATGGAATCGTGATCATCATATGATTAATACGCTCTGGTTTGCCCGAATAGCAAGAGGAAAAGGTGTGAACGCAAGGCGCCATAGATCATCTGTTTCCTTGGAACGTCATCCTCACCTCGGCGGAAGCGTGTTTGATTTGATTTGCTAGAAACCCCAACCCAACATTTGCGTTATCTCAACGATACATTCGCGAACTTGTGGCCATTGTCAAGCACGGATTGATGGGATGGGTACTCTTAGTTTTCCGTCCCCATGGAATTTTGATGTCAGGGAAAGGTCCAAATCTTCCTATTTATTCTGAAGTATCTGGAATCTTCGAATTCTTAGTAAACAATTGAGTTAACCATCGTCCTTAAAAATAAAACATATCATCCTATTTTTGAGAATATTTTTCCTCATTATTATTATTTTTTTTCCGTCTTACCCCTCTCTCTCTCGTATCACTGTAGCCCTCCCACATGCTGCTCCCGCTCGGCAACGTCAAGAGGGGCTCCCACTCTGACCACCCCACTCTCTGGACGATTGGTCTCACTCTCTCTGCATGTAGTACAATGAGATCTAGGGCGTGTGTGTGTGTGTGTGTGTAGGGTTCCTCTCCCTCTCTCGCCCTCCGTTCTGTCCTCACCCGCACCTCACTAGGTGGGGGTCACCCCCTCCGATGCTCTCTCCCTCTCTATCTCTTGCCCTCTCGTTCTCACTCTCCCTCCTCCTCGTTGGGTGTCGGTGTTAGTGTAACATTTCAAAAAAAATATTTTAAGATTAAGTTTTATTAAATGTTCACAATTTAGAAGCTTAAGATTTATTTGTTTATATTTATGTGCATTGAATTTCTCATTTGGATAGACAATAGTTAGACAACAAAAAGTAGAAGGATAAGAAGTTAGACGGAAAGGGAGAAATTTAGAGGAAAGAAATTAGATGATATTTCACTTAAGTTGAAGGGAGAGATGACATTTTGTTTACGTCTAATTTGAAGAGAGAGGATGTTTCGTCTTAGTCGAAGGAAGTTATACGATGTTTCTGTCTGAGTCGAAAGTTATAAGTTGAAATCAATTAATTAAGACAACAACTTATTAACTAAACAAGTTGATCTTGGGTTGGGTTCTTGGTCGGCCCGCCTACATTAATTTTATCTTTGCGTTGTGTAGTGTTGTGATCGATGGCGAGATTGTAGTGAGTGCGGGCTTGTAATCGTGTGAGGTGCATCTAATTAATCGCATCAGAATGGCATGGTGGGGCATGGCCTGTGATGACCGAGGAGAGGTGTTATTATTATGAGTTTGGGTTGCGGTACATTTAGGTGTGTTGTATGTCTTAGGTGTACAATATCTTTAATTTTTTATTTTTTAATTTTTTTTAAAGTGTCTCTTGAGATACTTTAATTTGGGATTATTCAAAAAAAATAAAAATAAAATGGGTTGATTTTAAAAGAATAGGCATAACACTATTCATTTGATCTGATTTATTTTTTTATTTCTTTTTGGATAATCTAATAATGATACGACTTGTATCTAAAGTTAAAATATCTTGGGAGTCACTTCAAATATTTTTTTTTAAAAAATTTAAAAAATAAAGACTACACACCTAGGATGTGCAGCACATCTTAAGTGTGCATTGAGTCTTACTCTATTATTATTATTAGTATTATTATTATTATGATTATTAGTGGTGGTGATGGTGGTAGTAGTAGTTGGATTGTTGCATATATTTCCTTGAATTTATCATATTTATATATATCTTCCTGATTTTCATGAATTGTTAAAAAAACTCTGAAATACACCCTTGATTATACCCTCACCGTGATTTAAATGCAGTTTAAATGACGAAATGACAGATCTATCCTCAAGTTAGGTTTTATAGGGGCCCGATGAGATCATTTGATCTTGAGGGTAATCTTTGAGATTTTGTAGTTAAAAAGGCTCTCTGTGACGTTTAGGAATATTCAGTTGAAATTGTTGGTCCAAGAATCGGAAGTGTATAAATGCAACCATTTTGATTTATTCAGGGTCTTTTTGGTAAATTCATTAAAAAATGAAATTATGGTACACGCAAATAAGATGACTAAGCACAAATTACACACCATATTATGCAGAAAGTATTATTCCTTTCTCAATTTTACATTGATCAAAGAAAACAAGCATCATGAGTGTTTGGGTTAGAGGGGGGCACTTTGTTTTAATTATATTCTAGACCACTTCAAGGCTATCAAAATATTATTGCATATATACCTTGCGGAATTAGTTGCTCTCTATATATGAGCAGAGCATATTCTAAGAATATTAATTTCCTTGGGAGAGAATATTTCATCAAAACTTCAATTATCTGGTGCAATGTTGATGTTATTTGACGCTCTGGGGAGGTTGTCCATAAACAACCCCTCTGTCCCGGGTGTGCACTAAGTATTTTTCTTGTACCAATCATCGTAGTTCAAGTTGTCGGCGGGGGAGTTTAACATCGGCCCACCATAACTCGTTGAAGTAGCTGCCACTGTCCGGAACATCTCTAAAGACAAGACCTAATTCTCTTCATGAGAAAATTGATCCTGATTTCTTTTGCATGCGCATGTCATCTTGATGGAGCACAATCATCCTCGATCTGTAGAGGAAAAGCCTCCTTCCCCTTTCTATGTTTTCTTCTAATTCTTCTTCTAAGTACTAGTGGAGAATACAATGGGATCTTATTTGAACAAGTTCTCACTTAACCGGCAATAACTTTGATATATAGAAATGGTATGCATTTCAAGCTTATCCATCTGGACAGGAGGAGGTCTGTTGCCCAACATTAACATGGCTTAAAGACCCACCAAGGTCTGTATGGCCCAATAAGTGACAGCCTTAATAGGGCCCACTTATTACGGGACCCCAGCTAAAAGGACCTACAAGGCCCACCGAGACTCGGCTCGGTCGCCCGAATGAAGGCCTCCCCAACGCTCAGGAAAAGCCCAGCATGCGACTAAATCGAGCCACCTGAAGGTAGATAAATTCTCCCTCAGGGATGCCCATGCTTCGGACTCTCTGCCTAGACAGAAGATATCCCTTATCTCTCAAAGATCAACATGTCATCAAGACTCCTTAATGAACCAGGGTGAATTCCTCACTACTGGACACCTATCCTTAATAATCTAAGCAGATGTTACGTTGTCACCTGAGGGTAGGAAACTCAAGAGGATAAGAGGAGGGCAAGAGTTTCGGAACAGTAAGAGTTCCTACCACAGACGTAACATCTCCCTCCCAAACTCTCACGCTTCTCCTACTCAGGAGAGGAAGCCTACAGCTATATAAGTCCAGGGAACCCCTCCGGAAAGATAAGCTAGATTCTAACCACTTCAACTGGTGATGAACAATCTCGTGACCTATGCCTCCCTTTCCTCCTTTCACACCATGCTCGTACCTTTGCTGACTTAAGCAATAGAGGGTTTTTCTCGGGGTAACAATCCTGAGTCCCCTGATTGCTACTTCTCTTTTGAAGAACTCTATTCTGAGGTGACTACGACGCGTGATTACCCTAGATCCGACGGTCCGCGACTTGGCACGAGATCTCGCCTCTTCACCATCTTACCTCTACTGATGGGGGTCGATTTCAAGAAGTTATTGAACCAAATTAGAACCATAATAAGTCTAAAGGTGACATCCTAATTAAACACCTAATTAATTAATATGGTGCAATTAAATAAATATTTCTACATACGTGAACAAGACTAGAATGATTAGGTGCTCATTACTCATCCCCGATCAAATCTATTAACTCGAGAAACGAAAACATTTACTTGTAGGAACATGTCCTTGACGGTAAGATCGCTAGCAAGCATCAAACACATGAAAGTTAAACCCTACAAGAAACATGCATGCATGGCTGGCGCATCTCACACGAATCAACTCAGTTATTGAGATTTTTATCTACATATACTCATGCGAATCACGGCCGAGTCAGTGGGATCCATCAGAACCATGAAAATGGTCTACCCTTCTTCGCCTGATATGCTTGATGCATAGAACTCGAGAAAGAACCTTGCCAAGACGATCGATGAGCCAAGAATGTTTGATCCGTACGTTGCTTAGGGCGCATTTAGTTGGGTTTATTTGGAGATTCCAATCATTGATATTCCCTACAAAATTTTAAGTCGAACCAAATGCATCATCTGTCCTCGACTTTCACTTCCAAATAGATTTTCTAATTAGAGAGAGAAAGACACATAGGGAGGGGAGTTAAAAAATCCCTAGAAACTCCTCCCATGAAACTTCATGTGATGTTTAGCATTTAACCAACAGTTTAAAGTCAAACTTTATGTTAGCTCAGCATTAAAAGGTGAGATAAGAAGGGTTTATGGTATGATAAACAAGGTGGTAGGAGAGGAATGTGAAGAGGTGTCCCAAATGCAATTTTTCTCCTGTAAAAATCTCTATCATATCTGGTACATGTACGGTGAAGGGATTTTCAAAAAAATCCCACTCTCACCATCCCTTCCAAACGGGCCCTTAATCTTAGAGTGGATGATGGAGATGAGTGAGGACTTAGGAGATTCACCCAGGTCTCCTACCTTTATTCTAGAAAGTTGGTATAATGTTGAAGCTTTCTCAATGTACAAAAGTTGTACAGAGAAACAAGCAACAAATTAATTAAGGTTGTGGAAGAGGTGATGGAGGGAGGAAGAGATAAAGAGGAAAAGGAGAAGGCAAACAAATTAAAAGATTGAGCAGGGAAGGGTAGAATCAGGGCACGCGACAGAAAGCCATTGTTAATTTAGGGCACAAATACAAGTAGAAATTTGAGGTACAGATTACAAAATAGATGGACGAGTGGAAGTGCCAAAAGGAATGATACATCCAAGAAAAAGAATGACCAGTTATTTTTTTTAACAATATAAGCTTACTGCATCTTACTTCAAGCATCAGTGATTAATTGCTCCATCAAAGAATAGGACATATATATAGTCCATTTACATTGATGAACAGTTGTTATGCCCCCCCCCAGAACCATGAACAAACAGAGAGGTGAGTAGGATATTTTATGAGCCCTACCTACCTATGAGTCTCTGCAGAGTGGACTTCAATCTGAGCTTGTGATTGAAAGGGTCATGACTACACTACCTAGTTAATGAGTATATGTGCAGTAACATGATTAGGCTTTTGTAGAACCAAATTGGGGGGGGGGGAGCAAGTGACCGAATTACCCGCATCCAGTCCTTAAGAATTGGTAGTGTGGTAGTGATGAACCACACCTTCCAAAACCCTAACCTTCAAGCAGCCTAGAAATTGTGTGGCTTGGGTTGCCAGTCTTAGGATCTCAACTGGTACATGTCACATGACTGTATCTGCCGTCCTTATCTTTCCCCCGCCCATTTCAAGGGCAATCCTTCTAATCCACACAAGCGTGCGTTTTTTATGGCTCCAATTCGAAGCTGAAAAGTCAGGTTCATGCCCACACTGACCTTCTAGCTGTCATCAAATGTCTTCTTATGTGACAGATTCCATTGTTTTTCCTGTGCTGGTGGGAGTGGACCAGAGCCTGTTGTTCCCACAGACGCCAAAATGCCGGGTTATACTGATTCCTGATCTTTCAACCCATGAAGTAACCTTTCACAGATGTATATGAGTCCAAATGCTATGATAAGAGACCGCTCTGCCTCTATCCCAAGAATGTAACTGCTCACTAAGCACCGGCATACACTGTAGCACATGTACATGTTAATTAGTAGACTCAGCAAGTGTTAAAAGGTGTTTCCAACCCTATAAACTGCCCCCATACCTAGAATATATATAACTGCATCCTATGTATGCATCAGCATGTAATGTACGTACACGTATAAGACACAGAATATGTAAACATGCTAGTACGTCTGCGAGTGTTAGAAGGGTACTGTAGTTTCAAGCCCAAGAAAGGGTAGTGAAAAGCTCAAGTAACCAACATGCAGAGATGAGAGGGAACTTCACTAGTAATCAGCTGGGGCACCATTTGGATCGAGAATGTGCTGGAGGTAAATAACTTCGATCCGCCCAAGAAATGTTTGAGTTGTATAATACAGCCCGAAGTTCAGATAGCATGCATGGCAGTGATGCTTCCACGCCTCACAAAGAGGAACACACAAAAGGTCACTTCTCCACTGCACCTTGAGGAAGAAAATATTTCGTATTTATATCTCTCTGAACATTATCCTTTGATTTGCTTTGTAATAATATATTTGCACAATATAAACTTCGCCCTCTCTAGATTATCAGTGTTTGAGACCACTAAATCTCAGACACGAAGAACGTTCCTAAAATATTTTTACGCTACTTGGTGATCACGTTGAAGCTCTTACATACATATCAACTCAGTGTTACTACTTATAATGCCTCTCCATACTCTCATGAATCAGTTTAGCCTTGTCATATATAATTGATACTGTTACTGATGAAGTTTCCTCCATGGGAAGCCAAAGTCTCCGTTTATCATTTAAGGGCAACCCCATGCTGCGAGTTCGATCGATTACACCATCAGCTTGTCATCAGCGTATTCTTTGTACAAGACAAAATATCAGACGAGCTCGATCCTGAGACATTCCAAGTAATCAAATGGGCATTCTGGATTAATTATTCGAGCCTTTATCCTCCTTAATTATCCGGCCTTAATTATACACCATTGGACGGTCTCTATATTCTTCATCAACATCTTATGGGAGAAGGTGGAGTCACTAGAATCTCTCTTACCCGTAAGTAACACTATTAAGTGGGGCTCAAACAATTGATTCTCTCCTATGTATGTACATGCGAAGCTAGCCACACAGAT
Source organism: Amorphophallus konjac (assembly GCA_022559845.1). Lineage (NCBI taxonomy): Eukaryota > Viridiplantae > Streptophyta > Magnoliopsida > Alismatales > Araceae > Amorphophallus > Amorphophallus konjac. Next base: position 442,925,922 of record CM040120.1, read on the forward strand.
GCAAAAGGGTTCCTTCGGACCACAGCCTCCAGACAGGCAGAAAAAGCCTTCTCTGTCATCTAGTGCAAGGAGACATAAAAAAAAACAAAAATCTCATGTTGTCGTCCTCGAACCAAAACCCACAACGCCATCCCATTAATTTTAACCCCGGCCCTCACAGCAAAACTGTCGAGCTACTTGGAGACGCAGATCTTCTTGTGACTCGGCAGCTCGACAAAACCCGGCACCCATATCTCCTCTCTCCTCCCATTACAAACCCATGCACGTGAAGGCCTCTGCATGGTCAGACCCACGTACCCCACATAGATTATGACCTCCTTTGTCCGTGAATCCGGATACTTACTCTTCCTCGAAAGCAAACTCAGGACTCTCTCTCTCTCTCTATGGTTCTCTGGACCCCAATCATGCAGGATGTAGAGGGCCGTACGTGCTCGGTCGACACACTTCATGTATGGGCTGAGATTTTGCAAAACATTTCGTGAAGAACTTGATTACTCAAGTCTCTAGTTTGGAGGCTTCTTTGCCCCCCCCAAAAAAGGAAAACAAGGATTGTGTCATCACGTGATTAGAGATTGTGCAAGGTGGATCAAATTAATCCACAATCTAATCTGACCTCGATCTCCAAAATCTGATCATATCTTGAGCAGCATGTAGACTAATTAAATCTTCTCATCTGCATCTACCTCAATCCGCACCAACAATGGATCACATGTAGGGAATGCATGGACCTGGTCATCTCATCTCCGACTAAGTGAAAATTATATTTAACTTAATCTAACTTAATCTACGGTGCATCACCAGGCTGGATTAGTAATCATCTATCCACGATAAATTGAAATTAAAAAAATTTATCTCCCATCAACCGGGTCACAACCAATGGCAATTGAAAACTGTTCTTCGTCATTTTTTTTACTAATAACAAAAGTAAACTCATCCACTCAGAATCAAGTTCGAATCACCAGTAGCCTCAGCTGCATGCAAGCCAAGTATCGTGAGGTCAGGACCTACGTGAACTCGGAGTTGGTGTCCGTTTGTCCACCGGTGAGAGTTGATACTGTGGCCTTGTAATTCCCATAAAACTGGTTTATTAACGCTATTTTTTAACCCCCAGATTCTCTGTAGGTGAGTGTGTCTTGTGAAGATCCGCATCCAAACATGCATGGGGTTCATATCTGTTCTATTCTAGGAAATTAAGAAATGTCTGTTAATTACCGTCTTGTGGGATGGTACTCTAGCTCTCATTCATGGCCGTTAGAATCCCATCCTCTGGATGTCGAGAGTAGCCAGACTGTCCATCGTCCTACTATCCGTGTCTATATAAACCTTTGGAACGCCCACGTCCTTCATCATCTTCTTCACTACTACTCACACGAGAGAGAGAGAGAGAGAGAGAGAGATGGCTAGTGTACTGAAGGGCGTGCCCTTTGTCGTCGTTTTCTTCTTCTTTCTCTTCCTCATCTCCTCCACGCATGGAGCCGACTTCTGCGTCGGGGACCTCTCGGGGGCCCAGACCCCTGCCGGCTACCCTTGCAAGAAGCCGTCCGCCGTCACCGTCGGCGACTTCGTGTTCAGCGGCCTGGGCTCCGCCGGGAACACCTCCAACATCATCAAGGCCGCGGTAAGCCCAGCCTTCTCGGCGCAGTTCCCCGGCGTGAACGGCCTGGGCGTCTCCATCGCCCGCCTCGACCTCGCCGTCGGCGGGGTGGTGCCCCTGCACACGCACCCCGGCGGGAGCGAGGCCCTGGTGGTCATCCAGGGGTGCATCTGCGCCGGGTTCATCTCCTCGTCCAACGCGGTGTACTACAAGCAGCTCCAGGAGGGCGACGCCATGGTATTCCCTCAAGGGCTGCTGCACTTCCAGATCAACTCCGGCGACGCCGAGGCCATCGCCTTCGCCAGCTTCAGCAGCCCCAGCCCCGGACTGCAGATAACCTCCATCGCCCTGTTCGGGAACAGCCTGCCCTCGCCGCTGATCGAGAAGGTCACCTTCCTCGACGACGCCCAGGTGAAGAAGCTCAAGGGCGTCCTGGGGGGCACCAACTAATTAGGATCCTTCACCCTCCCTCAACCATCCATCTTTCTTCTCCCTCTGCCAGTTCTCCGGCCATGTGTGTTTAGTTTGTTCACGGCAGAAGTCTGGGGTTCCAAGCGCATTTTGTCTCCAATGAAACCCGGTAGTTCAAATTAAAGATATCCCGCCGCTTAGCTAATGAACTACTACTTTTGTTTCTCGCTTCCTAATTGTTGCAAATGTTTGATTAACCAGTAAGTCTCATTTTTAAAAGAGCTCATCTCTCTCTCTCCCTCTCTCTCTCTCTCTCTCTATATATATATATATATATATATAACATCCATGCAACTGTTTTTTAAGCCTATTAACTTATCTAGTTTATTGCACCAAATATGGAGAAGTACATGGGGGGCATACCACCTTACCCAGCAGAGTACATCAAGAAAACAAACAGTTCCCCTACCAAAACCCTCTTCACAGGTTGCTGGTACGATGTTAAATTCACTGTCAAGCCATAGGATTATCGAGAGAGAGAGAAGAAGAAGAAGAAGCTTCTCCTAGGCACATACATGTTGAGGAAAAGAGGGAGGCAACTCTCTTCTGCATCTTTCTCCTTTCTCTCCTTATCTCTATCTCGATCCTACACATCATCAGTGCAAATTAGGTTTGCCCGCTTGACCTTCCTACGACATCAGATGCCAAGGAGAATGTGGCGTCCATTCTCACATGGTATTCTCTTAAAAATAAGAAATGAGCTTACCCAGATCTCTTAATTAGTTTGCATTTCTAGAAAAGCCCTCCAAACGTGATAGGGGGTCATCCAAAGAGAATGGGAATGACTATGAAATCTTTCTTATATTCGGAAGGTTTTTCTTTGAAAAGATCTGAGAATAATTCTCAAATGATCATATACATATGTCCAAACAAAGAATGGAGGGTGTCCTTTTGCTTTCTTAGAATGAGAGATGAGAAAAAACGAACTTCAAAGTATATAGATGCCAAAGAAAACATAGCCAGGAACATCACCTAATTAGAAGATAATTCTAGAATCTTTTAATATCCAGATGCAGATTTGTATAAGGCGAGGACCATATATACATTGCTCGTCCTGGCAGAAATGGTCTATCTATCCATCCTTGGTTCTCCTCTGTTTCTTACAACAAGATCGAACGATCTCGTACATGCAAAAGGCCCTTCTCTCTATTTATGGATCGTATAATCATTTTATTAAAGAGTACTAAGAGATGGAATGTTCATGCAGCCTAACTGAACCGTACCAAACGTATGTCTCATCCCCTAAGATTGGGTGTGAGACTCTCCTGATCGGCTTTGGCACCAGTCCACTGGACCTCCTGTCCAAGAGAACTACCCATGTGCCTCCAGTGGTAGAAAAACTCACAGAGAGAGAAGAAAATTAGGTAGATTGGGAGGGAGAAGAGAGGGGGGGACACCAGCATGTGAGTGAAGAACGGACCAGCGTAGTTTTTTGTCACTTCTGATCAGTACGAAGGGTATGAATACGTGGGCAGCTGTCTACAGAAAACAGATGGACCACCATCCCCCACACACACATCCTCTCTCTCCCTCTCTCTCCCCATTCTTGATAAAATGAGTCTTTGAAGTTGAGGTTGGAGTAAATGATCTAGATGCGTCTACTCTTCCCTTTTAATTTTATTATTTTATAAAAATCAATGCCCAAAAAGAGTTGCATGTAAAGGGTATCGGTGATCCGAGAAATATTTTGTGATGATTTATTGTCATACGTGTGTGTGAAGGAATCCCTGTGACAGCCTAGAAAATACTGTATCTTAAAAGGAAGCTTTTTGTCCATTTATACGCAGGGTGCAATTTAGAAGGCTAAAATGATAAAAGCCAACACCAAGTGATAATCAAAAGTGTGGAGGTCAGGATCTCGCAATTGCTCTAGATTGTCGGATGATCCGGAGATTTGTGATGACGAGAACTAATCCTTAATTACTCAGCCACCTCACTAGTTCCCAGCTTTGGGAGAGAGAAAAAGAAGAATGTGGGAGAGCTTTTTTGGGAAAAATATTCTTTGGCAAAGGTGCCTTACATAGCCCAATTTTTCATCGCCATAGGCGAGTTATATGGCTCTGTCGAGTTAGGGCACAGAGTATGAGAAAATCAAGAAAAGCTCTATTACAGAACTTAAAAAAGGGAAGGGAAGATTCTAGTACAAAAATCAGGGAAGAACACTGCTGCTCAAGGGTTGCGGAAGGCTACCATGCCGGGATTGGGTAGCCTGACTTTTCCACTAGATCGTCGTTGGCGTTGTGTGTCGAGCGGGTAGTCCCATGAGGCCTCACAGAAGGCAAGGGCATTCTCGCACCAAGTGCACGACGCCAAGAGGTAGGAGGGACAACTTGGGTCTTGGTCGACCAACTCCCCATGGCCCAACTAAAGGCCCAGGCACCGAAGGTTCGCCATTAGGATCTCCGAGGGCACTATCGATAACTAATGGGAGCCCCATGGGCACTATCGACAGCTTGGGTCTTTAGCTACCCACCATCCGTACAACCCAACCCTTGTCGGATGGTCCAAAAAATACAAAAAGATCGACCTTTATTTTTATCAAAATTTTTGAGCGATTCAATTAGGGATTTAGCTTGGGTAGGTGAGGTGAATCTCTACCTCACCATATTTTCAACATAAAAAAAAAATACTGCAGACCCAGGATGTGCAAATACATTGGAGGTACAACAAGACTTTCTCATTGCTCATAATAGCGGATGGCAGACCTGTGTGGCCCAACCGGCCTGGGCCCCCAAAAAAATGCCTTCAACCACCAGCGTGAGTGGGCCCCTCGGACTTCCTCTTTGTGGAAAGGCTTATAATAGGCTAATTCCCGAGAGAGCCTTCCGGTCCAGCGTCCAGTACTTATATATTAATAACCATTTTAATATTATTTCTAATAGTAGGTGTTTGTCGACTCTTTATTAAATCTGGAGGCATCGTAAATAACATTTCTCCCTTTCTCTCCACGAGAAGGCCTTGGGTCGATGAGGCCCCAACCCTGCCGTTCATTAATAAAAATGGAAGAAAAAGGTGTTTCTAAAAGTTCAGAAAAGAAACGGAAAAAGAAAAAAAGGACCACCAGACCTTGCATCCTAGCCGTTACCTCCTAATTAACAACTGATGGAGAAGGTAAAGGAGATTTTTTTGTTTTTATCCTTGCGCATTATTGTTCTTTAATTGCAATAAGAATCAAACCCAGCCCATTTGGGCTCTGACATCCGTGAATTGATCTCTACAGAGACAAAGAATACATAATGCACAGCACTGGAGGAAGGAAGCAATCGGTAAGAATCTAACTAGGACCTAAATCTCGAAGATGTAAAAGCCTATGTGCTTCCCGTGGCTATATTTTCGTATGTGAAGACAAATCAAGTATCTCTCTCTGATTTGCCCCCTCTTCCATGGCCCCTATAAGAGACCGGACCTGATTCCATCCCCCTCTGCATCCGCCAAAAGCAATCATGTACCTTGAAGGGGGGACTCGATGAGAAAGCTTAAATCTGCCCCCGTCACTTTTGACTAGAAGGCCATGCTCTTATTTCAGTTCTCGAGCAGTAATCTTCTCCACTGCTCGAAGGTGTCTCTAGTGCGACCTCTGGGCTTGCTCATGAAAATTAAGCAGCAGGAGAAAGGTAAGTCAATATGTTTCACTTGCCTGTGTTCTCACAAATACACCCAGGTAGTGGATTTGCATAGAAGCTCTCTTCTAGCTTTGGGAATTCTCCAGGCTCCCTGAGATATGGAGCTCCAATTCGGTCTTTATGCAACTTCTTCACTTTTGAGCTAAATTTCTTCCATGAAATTCTCCCTTCATCAAAATCATCTACCAACTTTACAAATTTCAGCCTGTAGTAGCAGCAAAAAGTACAAACCTCTTTAGGGAAAAGGGCTTCCATTGACGAAGAAATAAATCAAAGGAATATACACTGCAGTTAACGGCATGAAATAGCAAGTAACATGACATGCGAAAACTGTTGCAAGACCTCAATGTACAGAGTGATCGGCTTGGCTCTCCCCACTTCCCATTTTCTTATCGTAAAGATGAAAGAACACACAGATTGAGAAATTCAACAAAGATAAATTCACTCAAAATTTGAAGATATCATTATTTATAGTATCCATGGAAGCAAGATGCGTATATTAGTGTTTATTTAGGCTGCTTGGGTCAACGTACTTTGCAACTTAAAAAAAAAATTTGAAAGGCTTTTCTAAAGATGGAAACTACCAACGATTATGTGCCATTTCATATGGTAAAATGGAAATACTTTAGAAGCACAGCCTACGTGACACAAACTGGTAAACAAATTCAATCAAAGATGTGATTTTCTAGCAATGAAAGTATATTATAGTACTGTAAAATGACAGATCAGATTAAGCATTTACCTATGATAATGTTGGAGATAGGTTAGGACACATACCTATCTGGACTGATGGTTTGCTTGAAGCCTTCAAAGCGTCTATGACCTTGCACTGCCTTGGCCATATTTCCATCATAAGTAAAAACAAAAACATCACTTTGAAGTGCGACTATGTAATCCAACCCGGCAAGCATGTTCTGATGACTCTTGAAAGGGCTAAGCTCATCTTCTGTTGAAAGGGTTGAATGAGAGTAAATGTTGGGAAACTCATCTGTAAGATGTTGCATGCTGCCATTCCCATAGGCCTCTCCAGCCACTAGGTAAATTCTAGTGCTTGATGGGAAGCCTAATCCTTTCAGAAGAAGAGCAGTCTCCCTAGGTGTCAGAGGACATCCACCCAGCTTCCTACGTTCAGTTCCATCGATTTCCTTCTCTTTCCAGTGGCTTACTTCATAGCGCATTTTCTGAAGCTCCTCACCTTCCTCACTTGTCAAACTATGGTCACAACCAGTAAATGCAAGCATGTCTTTCTCATATCTGATGGGAAAAAGATGAGGACAAAAGTGAATCAGCAAAAGATGGATAAAGATGAAAGCTAATCAACTAAAGAAGATGACAGTAGGCAGACAATCTTACATTATAACAGTGGGAACACTGTTTCACATGGAAAAAATTAAAGAAGTTCATTTGTTGGGCATAAATGCAAATTTATAACTATTTAAATAGCATGCACATTATTAATTTCTCGAATTTAATTTATCAGACGATTTTGAGTTCAGGTACTAGACATTTCTCCACCAACCGCAGTTGGAGTTTATTTACATCGGCATAAAGTCCGAATACCCTTGATTAACTATCAAAGATATCTTTTTGACCTCTACAATATCCGTTGTGATATTATAAGTTTTACCTAATAGATATAATCTTGATGATCGCGTATCATAGATACATATTCTTGTAAGAAACTTGAAGACTTTCATTTCTTAAATATATGTAATTTGGATTACAAACGATCTTTTGGGATCTTTATATTTGGTCCTAATTATGCAATCGAGTCTTCGAGTTTACATCCGATCACATTCCAACCATTACATGAGCTTCTACTTACGCTTGGATCTCAGTATTTACTTCTGTCAACGATCAGACCATTGAATTGACTTCAATCTATGATCGGACTGTTAAATTTGTTTCTGGTCACAAGCAGACCGTTGACTTTGTTTTTTATCCTCAATCGGACGGTTGGATTTACTCCTAGCAACGGTCAGACCGTTAATTTGCTCCTAGTCAAGATTTGACCGTTCGATTTGATTTTCATCAAGATTGAACCCTATTTGGATATTTTTGTAACTTCTGACCCATTCCAAGTATTTTTGTACTTTTTTACCCTTTCTGGATATTTCTACAATTTTTGACTCTTTCTGAGTATTTCTTCAATTTCTAACCCTTTTTGGATATTTCTATAGTTTTTGATCTTTTTGAGTATTTTTGTAATTTCTGACCCTTCTTAAGTATTTCTGCAATTTTCGACCATTTTTACATATTTCTACAGTTTTTGACCCTACTTAGATATTTATGTAGTTTCCGACTCTTCTTGAGTATTTCTGCAGTTTCGAACCCTTGCTATTTCTGTAGTTTCTTCCAGGATATTTCTACAATTTGCTGGTTCCCTAGATTTATCAGTCATTTATTGACTTTTCAGCATACATCTGTAATTTCTTGATTTCCCTCAACATCTATGTCATTTCTTGACTGTCCGGGGTGCTTCTGTCATTTCTTGACTTTTCAAGACATTTCTGTCATTTATTAACATTTCTAAACATTACTGTTATTTATTAACTTCCCAAGGTATTTCTCTAATTTTCTGACTTACCTAAATATTTCTATAATTTCTTGACTTTCCCAGATATGTCTGTAATTTGTTGACTTCCCAAGACTTGTCCGATCTGAGTGGGTATTTATGTAATTTTCTGGTTCTCCTAGACTCGTGTAATTTCTTGACTTTCCAGGCACTTTGATGGTTCTCCTTGTTGGCTGCCTTTGATGGTTTGTTAGCCAAGGAGTTTGGATTTTTGAATTGGCTGACCTTGATGGTATAGAAGCCAAAAGTTTTGAATTTTGAATTGGCTGACCTTACTGGTTTGATAGCCAAAAATTTGGGATTCGTGTTTGCTGACCTTGATGGTTTGATAGCCAAGAGTTTTGGAATTTGAATTGACCGACCTTGATGGTTTGTTAGCCAAGGGTTTGGAATTTTTGTTCGATGACCTTGATGGTTTGATAGCCAAGGGTTTGGCCGACCTTTGTGATTTGAAGGCCAAGAATTTGGATTTGACCGACCTTTGTGGTTTCATAGCCAGGGGGTTGGAGTTAGGGTGGTTGACCTTTTTGGTATATAGCCAAAGATTTGGGTTTTAAAGTGGCGAACCTTTATGGTAGGAGGCCATAGAGTTTTAGGATTTTGAATTTTGGACTGGCGAATCTTTGTGGTATGAGGCCATAGATTTTAAGAACTTTTGGATTTTGGACTAGCGAATCTTTGTGATATAAGGCGATGTAATTTTGAGAATTTGAATTTTGGACTGGTCAATCTTTGTGATATGAGGCCAGAGATTTTAGAAACTTTTGGATTTAGGTTTGGGTGACTTTTGTCCCTGAAAGGGGTTTCAAACCAAGTTGCGGTATTTGGGCCTTGGTGATTTCTATGGTGTGTTTGCCACGTAGAAGACGATAGCGCCATCGGACGAGAGATGTCTAGAGTGACGGCTCATGATGATGATTGTTTTTCTTTTTCTTTTTTCACCTTACCAACTCCACCGCCCTTTCGGATTTTTACTAAAGTTGACCCCCTTTTACTTTTTCTAATGCACCCTTTCGAGTTTTCACATTAAGGGATTATAATTTTTTACCTGAAGCACCCTCTCTAGTTTTCACCTCAGCCAAGTTTATGACATTTTTACCCTTAGACACCCCCTTTTACAGGAGTGACTAAGTCCGTTGAGACACCTCTATTTTAAACCCCACTATTTTTTTTCTATTGTTGCTATTGCTACCATTGTTGTTGCTGCTATTGTTGGTTTGTTACTTGTTACGTGCTGCTTGTTGCTCATTGTTGTTTGTTTGTTGCTTCTTGTTGTAGCTAAGTATTGTTGTAGCTGCTTATTACTATTGGGGCATAGTGTTTGGATTTCTATTGACCCTCCGTCATAAGAAAGATGTGGGGCCAATCACTTGTAAACGTGTGGCCTTCTAGCTTAAAAAGGGCTTGAAGATGAGATTTGGGTTTTGGAATGGTAATTGGGCTGGAAGGAATTTAGGCACCATGAATTTGGATTTTTGTGGTTACTGACTCAAAAAGAGTTTGGGCAACAAATATTTGGTTTTGTTTTGTGGTTGCTGACCCGAAAGAGATTTTGAACAAAGGATTTGGATTTTATTTTATTTGTTTTTTTTTTAGGTGGTGATCCAAGAAAGGGTTGGACAATCAAAGAGTTGGTTTTGATGGGTGCCGATCCAGAGAGGGTTTTGAAGTAAGGATTTGGATTTTGTTTTGGTGGTTGCTGACCCGAAAGGGGTTTGGAACAAAGGATTGGGGTTGTGATTTGTGGTTGCCGACCCGAAAGAGATTTGGGCAACAAAGATTTGGATTTTGGTTTACTGGTTGCTGACCTAGAAGGGGTTTTGAACCACAACGAGTTTTTTTTTTAATGTGGCTGCTAACCCGAAAGGGGTTTGAGCAACAAAAGTTTGGTTCAATTTTGAGGTTGGATTTTTGTGGTTTCTAAGAGGCTTGAACCGAATTTAGTTTTGCGGTTACCGACCCGAATGGGACTCGAAACCGAGAATCTAGTTGGTTTTCTTCCTCTTATTCCTTTTTGAGTGAGTGGTCGCTTCCCCTTTTGTGCCACGGTGTGACGGGTTTTCTTTTTAAATAGAAGACGACCACACTACTAGTTGATGACCGTTTTTTTTTCACATTACTAACTCCAACGTCCTTTCATGCTTTCACTGAAGTTAGTCTCCTCTTAACTTTTTTCAGTGCACCCTCGCGGATTTTCACACCAAGGGATTACTTATTTTTGCCTGAGACGTCCTTTCGAGTTTTTATCTCAACCAGATTTTAGACCTTTTTACTCATAGTCATCCATTTAATAGGAATGGTAAGTCTGTCGGGGCACCTCTATTTTAAACCCCATTTTTTTGGAAGACCAACAGACTTTGCCGAAAATGAACTTGCCGGAACAGGTAGAGTACGACAACCCGAGTTGTTGCTTTTATTTGGCCACGAAGGTGGCATGGGATTATGGATATATGGAAGTTGAAAGTCAAGGAAATGGTATATGCCCACAGATAATATAGGACCAGGGTATAGGAAATAAATGGTTTGTGGCCTTGATGGGGATGGGGCCACAAGATTGAGTTTTTGTCGTTGCTAACCCGGAAGGAGTTTGGAGCCAAGTTTTGAATTTTTGTGGTTGAGAGTCTTGAAGGGCATAGGACCAATGATATAGGTCTGTGGTTTCTTTTCTGTGGGTAAACTTGGTGTCTTTTTAGCCATAGAGAATATTGAGGCCAAGGTCATGGATTTAGGTAGCTATTAACCGTGAAAAGTAATGTAACTAGTAGAGGCATGGGTCTTTTGAGGTATGGAGGTAGCAAATAGTGACCTTTGGTACGAGTTTTTGTGACTCCTGAAAAGCCATGGGGCTAGGGAGTTTGGTTTTTTTTATTTTTACACATTATCAGCTTCATCGCCCTTTAGAGTTTTCGTCGAAACTGGCCCCCTCTAGCTTTTCTGACGCGCCCTTACAGGTTTTCACGCCGAGGGATTATCCATTTTTACCTGAGACACCCTTTTAGGTTTTCACCTCAGTCGAGTTCAAGGCATTTTTAACCTTAGACATCTCCCTAATGGGAATGACTAAATCCGCCGGGGCACCTCTATTTTATGCCCCACATTTTTTTTTTTGGCTCTGGACTTGAACTCTGATTAAGGTGGTGGTTCAATTGAGGTGGATCACATAGTAGATGCAACTTCAACTTCACATGGTTTTTCATTGAGTGAAAAGAAGGATTGTCCCCTCTTCTGCAATTCTTCACAAATGGATTTCCTTTTTGGGGGGCTTCCATGGCAACAGCCTGTTCAACTTTATTTCTTTAAGTTCCTCTTCAAGTGCTTCTTTTCTTGATATTCTCCTCCTTAACTCGCGTGTCATTTCAAGAGGGAGGAATGTTTGGCGGCAGGACTGGGGTGGAACATGCCCCAGAGTTGAAATTTTCACTTTGAACTTTTGCCTTGAAGGACTTGGGCCGACAGTGCTCCTCTCTTTCTTTCTTTATTTTGCACTGCATACTTGGTCTTTTGATGGCATGGTGGTCCATTGCAGGTAGAGAGCATATGAACTCATGCTCGAGATGATAGTGGAGCTTCTTACGCTTTCCATTGAATGGGGGAAATAATTATTTCCTTCGTCACTGACGACTGCCATCATTTCTTGTTCCTCAACCATGACGGGGTCACCTTCTTTCTTTGGCGAATTTGTCATAAGATTGCATCCTCCAAACTCCATATGCTTGAAGGCATTGGTAGAGCATCCATTCCTGCTTTCTGACATCAATAATTGCCCAAAACTTATTGTTCATGTTTCCTCTTTACACTTTATTGTATCACTAGCTACAGATCCCCACAGACTTTGATGCACCTGGTGTTCATAACAAGGCTTCATGTGTTGCTTTGTTGTCAATCAACACCTGCATGATGGCATACGAATTTTGCAAGATGCACCCTTTTAGGCGTCGCAAATACTATGACAGCCTCCCCTGATTCGAAATTTCTTCTTTTTCTATTTCTTTATTTTTTTCCTTCCCTTCCTTTATGAAATTTGGTGGGAATTTTTTTTTTTTTGGTGGGGGGGGCTTCATTATGAGCAATATGGGCATAGACTAATGCCTGAAGTTGGTTTGGTACCAAAGGATGGGTTGGAGCCCATGGATGCATGGGCATCAAGGAATGGGTTAGAGCCCAAATATAGGTCAAAGCCTGGAATTAGGTTGGGAAAGGGATAAGTTTGTACCTAAAGGGGGTTTGAATATGGGTTGTAACCCGTGTGTGGATGGCCTAATGTCCAAACTTGGTTTGATGCCACAATATGAGTTAAAGGCTATATATGGATGGCTTAGAGCTCAAAGTGGGCTTGAGGATGGGTAGGTGGCCATGTATGGATGCTTGATGCCCAGAGTTGGTTTGATGTCCAAAGATAGGTTGGTGCCCAGACATAATCCGGATATGAAGAGATGGGTTGAAGCCCGAGTATGCATGTGTCAAGGAATGGGTTGGAGCCCAAATGTGCGTCAAAGCCCAGAATTGGTTGGCCAAAGATTAAGTTTGTGCTCAGAAAAATTTGGCACCAAAGAATGGGTTAGAGCCCATGTATGGATAAGTTGACACCGTAAAAGGTATGTTTGGAGCCATGAAAGGTTTGATACCTTAAGAGTTTGGATGAGCTTCTGCTTACTCTTGGATCTTTGTATTTGCTTCTGTCGACGATCAGACCATTGAATTGGCTTCAAACTATGATCGGATTGTTAAATTTGCTTCCAGTCACGAGCGGACCATTATATTTGTTTTTGGTCCTCAATCAAACGACTGGATTTGCTCCTGACCACGGCCAGACCGTTAAATTTGCTTCTAGTCAAGATTTGACCGTTGATTTGAATTTCATCGAGATCGAACCCTATTTGCCCCATTCCAGATATTTTTTGTAATTTCTGACCCTTCCTGAATATTTCTGTAGTTTCTAACCCTTTTCTAGGTAAGTCAACAATTTTTGACCTTTCTAAGTATTTTTGTAATTTCTGACCATTCTTAGGAATTTCTATAGTTTTTTACCCTTTCTGGATATTTTTGCAGTTTTTTACCCTTCTTGGGTATTATGTAATTTTTGACCCTTTCTAGATATTTCGGCAGTTTCTGAACCTTCCTAGATATTTATGCAATTTTTTACCCTTCTTGAGTATTTATGTAGTTTCTTACTCTTTATTTCTGTAGTTTTCTAGTTCTCCTAGACCCGTGTCATTTCTTGACTTTCCAAGGACATCTCTATCATTTCTTGCCTTTTCTGGGCATTTTAGTTATTTCCTTGACTTATCTGTCATTCCTTGACTTCCCAGGACATTTTGCCAATTTGCTAGTTGCCCTGCATTTATTTAACATTTATTGACTTTTTAGGATACATCTTTAATTTCTTGATTTCCCTAGACAACTATGTCATTTCTTGACTGTCCGGGATGCTTCTATCATTTCTTGACTTTTCAAGACATTTTTGTCATTTCTTGACATTTTTGAGCATTACTATCATTTGTTGACTTCCCAGGGTATTTCTATAATTTTCTGACTTACCTGGACGTTTATGTCATTTCTTGACTTTCGAAGATATTTCTAAAATTTGTTGACTTCCCAGGACTTGTCCAGTCTAAGTGGGTATTTCTATAGTTTTCTGGTTCTCCCGAACTCGTGTCATTTCTTGACTTTCCAGGGACATCTCTATCATTTCTTGGCTATTTTGGGTGTTTTAGTCATTTCCTGACTTTTCTAAAGGTTCCATAACATTCCTTGACTTCCCAAGCATTTATGCAATTTACTGGTTCCCATGGATTTATTTGTCATTTATTGACTTTTCAAAGTACATATGTAATTTCTTGATTTTCGTGCACATCTGTCATTTCTTGACTGTCCGAAGTGCTTCTATCGTTTCTTCACTTTTTAGGACATTTCTGTCATTTCTTGACATTTCTAGGCATTATTGCCATTTGTTGACTTCTCATGATATTTCTATAATTTTCTGACTTACCTAGACGTTTCTGTCATTTCTTGACTTTCCAAGATATTTCTGTCATTTTTTGACTTTTCAAAGTTTATTTGCAATTTCATCACCTTTCTGGATTTTTCAGGTATAATAGTTCTTGGCCATGAAAAGGCACATAGATTTGGATGGTGAGCTTTGAGCTGAATTCAGGAAGCGCACATCGCTTCAAGGAAATGGCATAGTCCCGCTCCACCAAGTCATGCAGAAGGTATGAACCTGGACAAGGGTATTTTGATAATTTTTGGACTGGACAGGAACTTTGTGAAATTTCCAAACTGAATAGGGACTTTTATGCAATTTTTGAAAAATTCAGATTTTTTTTGTAATTTTTGGATAGGCCAAGGTATTTTAATAATTTCTGGATTGAACAGGGGTGTTTTGATAATTTATGGACAGACTAGGGACATTTTGATAATTTCTAGACTGAACAAGGACATTTAAGTATTTTTCAAACTGAACAGGGGCATTTTCTACTAGGGGTATTTTGATAATTTCTAGACTGAACAAGGGCATTTAAGTAATTTCTAGACAAACTAGGGGCATTTTGGTAATTTCTAGATAGATCAAGAGCATTTAAGTAATTTCTGAACTCTAAGGATATTTTGATAATTTCAGAAATCAGGGGTATTTGTGTAATTTTTGATAGGCCAAGGGTATTTTGATGGTTTCAGAACTGAACAAAAGTTTTTCTGTAATTTTGGACAAACCAGGGATATTTTTGCAAAAACTAGACTGAACATGAGTTTTTATGTAATTTCTGATTATTTCAGAAAACTACAACATTTTCCCCCAAGAGACATACCCGCAAGGGCATCTATGCAAACGCACGGGCATATATGCAACATACCCTTGTTGGGCATCAAAAATAACACAAGACATAGTCTCCTTCATGGAGGCACACAAGGCACAAAAAAAATAGGAGATTGCTTCTTCTCCTCCCGCTTCGATCTTCTCCCCCCACCCCCAATGTGGACCCGGGGGGGGAGGGGTACTATTATAGGCCAAATATGCTTAACTGGACTAGCCAAGCCTTTTTTGGGGCTTACCCGGGCCAGATAGACTCCCTTGGGAGCTTACCCAGACCAGGTAAGCATCCGCGGGTAGGTCCCCCAGTCCGGACAGGCCGCGGAGGCCTATTCGGACCAGATAGGCCCCCGTGGGAGGCCATCCGGACCCGGATAGGGCTCCGCAAGTGGGCCCCCAGTCTAAGGATGGTAGTTTCGGTTTGTTTCGGTTTCGGCCCAAAACATAATAAAATAATATTTTTAAGAGGCGAGTTGGTATCCAGTTTCGCCCGATTTCGAGCTTATGGTTTCGGCCGAAACTGGTATACATGCCCCAGTCTGATTGGCCGCGGAGGCCTTGTCTAGATAGGATAGGCCTCCCACAGGAGGCCATCCGGCCCAGACAATCCCCACCAGGCTTGTTCGGTCTAAGTGGGCTCCTGCGGGAGCTTACCCAGGCGGGGTGACCCCTATGAGGGTGGATCCCCCATTTTTGTTTTGATTCAAAAAAAATTGACTCCAAGTCTCCAACAATGCCTATCTGGACAAGGTAGGCTCTCGGGGGAGCTTACCCATTCCGGGTGGCCCTTATGAGGCTGGATCCCCCCATTTTTGTTTTCTTTCAAATTTTTTTGGCTCCAACAAACAACCATAAAAAATGTATTTGCAACTCATAAGACAGTATGAAATATGAAAAGGTAAAATTAGAAGTGGAAACTAGCAGCTTACAAGTTTCATATGTTGTTAGTGCCAGTACAAATTAAATCAATCTATTCAGTTTTCAAGTCCACCAGATGCCGTGGTTCTGAGGTAGTTTGCATTCATTATTCATCAGATATTCACTGTGCCACGTGCAGAACAGGTGCCCACCAACTGTTTGCACTTTGCAGAGTGGATGATAGGTTATTGGAAAGGTATCTGAGATTTGTTTGTCTGTATGTTGTATAGATGTGTCTTCTGAACTGGGTTTTACATTTTCGGGTGCAAAGCATTCAGAAAGGAAGCTTTGAATGGCCCATATGTCATGAATGTCATCATCATCATCATCAGCTATGTGATCAATCGGTGTGGCATCATTGTCGACATATTGCATTTAACATGGCACCTTCCAAACACAAATATCTCTCACATTCAAGAAAGCATTTAATACAGAATACAAGTACTGTGACAAAAATGCAAATTTATAAAGCACTGTAGCGAACAAACTGGTTCCAGACCTCCTTTTTCCTTGATGCAACTACTCAATTTATATCCAAGTCCGTGAGGAAATAATATGGATCCTTAAATAAAGACAGTGACAAACTAACAAGTAATCTTTAAAGAGAAACTTTTACAGAAAATTATGAGACTCAACTACAGGGCAATAAATTTTAAAAATAAATAAGCCAAGACTCTATAGTAGCTTAAAGTTAAAATGTGACACTAAAAGAAAGAAAGAAAATCACAGAGAACCATGCCTTAAATGGAGAGCGATATAAGGGTTTCCATTTTGTCGCATTCTTGACACTAAGGTTGCCCCAAGTTCCTCAATAGTAGATGTATATTTCAGTGCTTTGTAGTTCACACGGCACCTCAGCTTTTGAATAGAACTAGGAATGCCATTATTTGCAAGTCGAGAATCTGTGTGAGTTAAGTATAAAACTTTGTGTTGCTTCAGAAGTGGAAGGACATCTGTTTTATAGTAACTGGCCTGAAACCAAAAACTAATGTTAGTAAGACATGTGATAAGAATGTGAAATCCTGTCATCATCCAAAAAATTCCGCACCTTGGACCAAGATATGGGAGTCTTTACAAAAGGTTCAACTCCTGCAAGGGCATCTGGCAATGTCTCCACAATATGAATATCATCCTTCAGTGTCTCAATAAAATGTTTCCAATCAAAAAGATCTTTGAAGCCACTAAAAGACAAAAGCAAGCAATTAATTAACCCAAAGAATACAATATGAACAGAAAGCAACTAAACTTTTTTTTTTTTGTTTTTTTTGGGGGGGGGGGGGGGACCTTTCATCTGCCCAATAGGATGTGTGGTCAAGTGAAGGAAGAACCAATGTTGCCTTCATAATTTTAGCAACAGCAACCATGTCACATATCTGCATTCTAAAACAATTGTTTATCAGGGTAATAGTACAAAAAAATTCCAACCATAAGCAACTCTGGACAGGTGTCAAACCCCAAATCTCATCTGATTCAAACCTCCATTAGCGTTTATCAGCAAGAAACCATTGGTCTTTGCATCCAGTTCTGCAGAAAAGGGTAGGATAGTGTGTTTTAGGTTTTGTCTATTACAACAAGGAGGGGGGATCTAGTGGCATTACTTTTGCGAGATCGTGACTGGTCAATGCATTGGGTGAAATTTTCACTGTTTGGCTTGGCCCAAATGCCCGAATGCTGAAAGGAGGAAAGCTTTGTCAATAATAATAAGGATATTTTGAGCAATTTGAGAAAGAGTAAAAGAAATTATTTCAGTTTGCTATAGAAGAAGCAACTTGCATCAACCAATCTGCTCTGTCCATCCATGCCTGATGCTACAGTCATTAGAGTTCGTTCACCATCACTTCCCTCCCTATGTTCCTGCTCATGGAGAGTCTGAACTCTCTCAACACTGATGGAAGTATCTGATATATCCTAGTAGCCATAGTAAAAGAAGATCAGATACCCAAAAAAAGGGAAAATCTGAAATTGCTGCAACTGCTATACTTTTTAAGATGCATAAAATGTAAGCACTAGAGCTATGCATGGTTTCCATAACTACGTCATGAGTTCACTCAGGTACTGGTTAGGATTAAATCACCATATGAATAGTACAGGGTTGACTAGAAGATAGCCAGTTGATATTAGAATGAAAGTAATAGTTTCAATTATGCTCATCATCATTATAAGAAGCCACTCAACAGGCACAAGGCTACCCTTCCTTCCCATCAAGACAAAAACATGAGATCGACATTGGTTGAGGAAAGAGAAGTAGACACTTGGAGCACCAAAGCTGTACCAGGAACAGAGCCCCCAAAGAGGCATGCACCTGCACATGGTTATGTTTAGCTCTTACTCTAAGATTACAACAAAACAAGTTCATCTATACTTGCGGTCATCACCAACCTCCAACAAAAATTGCTCCAAAATATAAGATTCTGAGTCCAACTTGCATGAGGTTGGCCCAAACCTGAGCTACAATGGGACAGTCCAAAAAAATGGGCACCCTAGTTTGCCGGAGATAAGGGGCTGATCGCTTTGGCCCATTTAGGGTGTCCAACCTTTTTATTTTTTTTTATTTTTTCAGCCGTCCGATCGTCAAACAGACTGTATAGACATGTAGCTTGGGTTTGGACTGACCTAAATTTTCTATATAAAAGAATTGGCTGCATCGCACCAGTAAAACTCTGAGTCCACATTATAAGATTCATGTGGGAATGTTCCGTGAAGATAGGCATTGGAGATTCATACATCTTTCAAGATCCTTTAGGAGGACTAGTGAAAATTTTAGTCGCCATTTAATGTAAGTTCTAGTCAAACACTAATTTTATCAGTTTGTAACTATGTAATCAGAGGCGTGAGGCGACCGAGGCGACCAGGGACTCGCATCAGGCCTCAAACGCCTAGGCGATGGCCTAGGCATTTGAGGTGAGATTTTATTAAATAAATATTGAAAATTTAGAAATTAAACTATATGTCTAAATATCACAAAAATGCATACATAAAATCAATAAACATCTTAAATTCATTCATTCCTAAAAAAATTGAAAGGTCTTTGAACATAGACTTTCTAAAGATGGAAACTACCAACAATTATGTCCATTTAATATGGTAAAATGCAAAGAATTAGAAGCACGACGTACTTAACACAAACTAGCAAACAATTAAATCAAAGATGTGATTTTCTAACAATTAAAGTATGTTATAATACTGTAAAATGACCGGTCAGATTAAGCATTTACCTATGATAATGTTGGAGGTAGGTAAGGACACAAACCTATCCAGATTGATGGTTTTCTTAAAGTGCGACTACGTAATCCAACCCAGCAAGCATGTTCTGATGACTCTTAAAAGGGCTAACTCATCTTATGTTGAAAGGGTTGAATGAGAGTAAATGTTGGGAAATAGTGAGAGAGAGAGAGCAAATGTGTGCGTGCAGACAGAGAGAGAGAGTGTGAGAGAGTGGGGCTCGAACCCTCTGTGTGTTAGAGAGTAAGAGAGAGAGTGGGAGAGGGCAGGGCCGACCCTTGTGTGTGTGTGTGTGTGTGTGTGTGTGTGTGAGAGAGAGAGAGAGAGAGAGAGAGAGAGAGAGAGAGAGAGAGAGAGAGAGAGAGAGTGGGAGAGGGGCTCGGCACCCGTGTGTGTGTGAGAGTGAGACAGAGTGGGAGGGGCTCGAGCCCCTGTCTGGCATGTGTGTGCGTGAGAGAGTGTGTGTGAGTGAGAGAGAGATAGAGTGAGACAGAGTGGGAGAGGAGAGGGGACCCTGTACGTGTGTGAGAGAGAGAAATAGAGTGAGAGAGAGGAGAGAGCGGTCGAGCCCCTCTCTGTGCGTGTGTGTGAAAGAGAAAGAGAGTGAGAGAGGGGCTGCCAAGCTGGTCTGTGTGTGTCTCTGTGTGTGAGAGAGACAGAGGGGGGGAGAAACAGAGAGAGGGTGCGTGCGAGAGAGAGGGGGGAGAGAGCTATCGTTGCCTGCCGCCTGCAAGAGAGAGGGGGAGAGACGTCGTCGCCCACTCAAGGTCACCGCTTGACAGCTGCCACTCGCTGGGGGCCGCTCGCAAGACGCCAATTGCCGCAGGGGGGAACGTAGAAGGGGGTGGAAGTTGAAGGGTTAGGGTTTCACTGTTCGATCGGGGGAGGAAGAGAGAAACCGATTGAGGATCGAAACCCTCAGGCAAAAGGCATTTATATAGTGGGGAACCGATTTACCAGTGTTAGCGGGTCTTTAGCGACCAATACACAGATTCGGAACACGAGCTGGGCTGGCGAGAATGGACCGAGGCGATAGAGGCGGGCCGAGCGCGCCTAGGCACTTGAGGCGGCCAAAAAGCGTTTTGAGGCACTCGCCTCAGCGAAATGGGCCGACGCGAGGCGAGCTGTGGCCACCTTATATCGCCTTAGCACCTCAGGCGCTTTTGATAACACAGGTTTGTACTGCATAGAAGGATGGAGAACCAACACCATAAAAAGTGTTAAAAGTGACACCCTGAAACAGGAATTACTAGTGTTTTTTTCTTGAAAAATGGGTAGTACCACTTATGTATAAATAAAAGAGAGAATGAAAGTAAGTATACGCTGTGCAAACCCCAAAAATTGCAGACCCAAAAACCTATACACCAAAAAGCCACACAAAGGGATGAAAACTGAAAATGACCACAACCACATGATATAATTTGGTGCACACTTGATGGAAATATTAAACTCACTTCTTACATATGACATCTAATTGAGCTTTCTTTCAATGGTCCTTGGAAAATAATGGTCCATTTGCTTTTGACAATAACAATAGAGGAACTTTTGGCAAGGAAGAGTAATTTCACGGTTCCCACAGATTGCAGACAGGAAAGATGATTATCAGCCTAATTCTATACTCTGCCAACATAGGGGGATATCATAAAGCTGCACATGGAGATGTTCCCTATATGCAAGTCATAATATTTGAGATTAAGGATGTAGATGACACCAGTAGCCCAAGGTTTTAAAACCCATTTGTGGGATGGGAACCAGTTGGGCAGGTCCCCGTTCCAGTTCCAAGGCCGATTTCCTCGCTGTTGGAACCGGACCAGTTCCAGCTGGTTCTGGTCCAGTTCAGCCAGTGTTTGGTGCCATGCAGTAGCCCAGTAAAGCATCATTCTATGAAGCTCACAGATCAATATTTTCAGGCAAGGATAGCATTTGCATTCCCTGTATGCAGAATATATGGAAAAGAAAACACCTCGTACTGAGACCGAGTTGTCTGATACTCCTTAATGGTGTATGTTGTATAAAATAAATCATGTCTCCATCAAACAGATCATCATTCCCACTTGATAGGTATATACATAGGTTCCCCCACCTCAAAAATCCAACCACAACAATATGCTAGGTAAAATTATTCATGGAAAATTTTAAGCCCAAAACCCTAAGCACAGACTCCACAAAGGCAGGAATTAATGACCCTTTTCAATTTACTAGGAAACCCATGCCAATTGATATGGTCCTCACCTAAACTATTCTAATTTATAAATTAAAATTTGTCTCTTCCAGCAACCAGCATCCCCAAATAAAAGTTTCCTACTAAGGGAAGATAAGAGTGGACAGACTGGCTTCATCCATCTCCCTCCATTTTCTTCTCGTTTCCCCTTCTAATCCTTCTCCTTACCACAAGAGCCAATAGCAAGAAATAAGTGAATTGCAACAGTTGCAAACAGCATGACATATGGGATCAACAAAAAGATGTTGGGTTGATTACTACTTTCCTATTTTCTCCTTTCTTTTTTTCCAAATCATTTTTCCCTGACTGCAATCGGCCATTTAATAAAAATTTAAGCTTCTCTGTTTGATAACTTGAAAATTCATAAAAACGAACAATTTCCTCATTTTTGCTTCCATTTACCTTGTTAACTTAAAAGAACATCATTCACTTTCAGTTTTGTTCATTTCAGTTTATCCGCATCTTTTCAGGCTTTTTTGTAATCGGGTTGCGTTTAGTTCTACCATCTTGGTAGACTTTCCTACTTTGCTATTTGTAATCTTTGTACATTTTCAGTAATTTAATTAAACTGTGGTCTTCGGTCTCTTCCCCCTGCCCCCTCCAGTCCACCCAAAAAAAAATGTTTATCCACATCTTATCCTCGGGAAGTCAAAGTGCAATTCACTGGTTACAACATAATGTAATTAAAAAAAAACTTATAGACAAATCTAACACTATTCAGCAACTTCAGTGCTTTGTCTCCCCTTTCCAATGGATTCAAGTGTTGTGGGTACATAAGGTTAAGGTTAAGGATGCCATAATTGAGGTAGTAATGGGACTAGATAGCAAAAGATTGAAAGAAAATCAAAAAGTTCTCCTATAAATTTCACATGCTATAAAATCAAAAAAAGAAAACAAGGTAGTAGGAATGCCATCATTCTCATCATAAGCCTTGACCAATTAAATGGGAAGTTCCATCCTCGGTCTTGGCCTGAAAAAAGTGATCTCTGAAACTAAAAGCTTTAGTGGTGATGGAAAACACCACAGGGAGAAGATGCCAAGGAGGCTGGCGCAGAGAAAAAGGAGGATGGAGTTAGGATTTCTGATAATGATCTAATCAGACCCCACTCCTCCTTATATATCATGGACTAGGTTAAAATACAGTGGACCTTTATAACCCCAAGTCAAGGGATGAAAATACAAGAGGCCCATAGCAGGGCGACCTCACTAACATAAGCCAAAAGACAGACCATAGACAATCCCAATACCAGACCCAAATCTTCGATCCGATAACTTAAGTATAAAGTGACATCGCCCTATTCTCAAAAGTCAAAACTCCCCCTCAACCTGAGGATGGATGTCCATCATGCTAAGCTTGCCCAATGCAGAAGTAAAGGCCTCCTTGGTCAAACCTTTGGTAGGAGCATCAGCAACCTGATTTTCAGAGCGAACATAAGGCCAGCACAGCTTCCCACTATCAATTTTCTCTCAGATGAAATGCCGATCAATCTCGATGTGCTTGGTGTGATCATGTTGAACAGGATTATTCGTGATGCTGATAGTGTCTTATTGTCACAATACAATTTAAGGGGCAATTCAGCACGCATTCCCAGATCCTGTAGCAAAATTTGCAACCACACTAATTCTCACACCTTGGGGCATAGCCCGATATTCTGCCTCCGCACTGGTCGTGGAACGGCGGCCATCTGCCCAATCAGCATCGGCATATCCCTTAATCCATAGATGAGGAGCCTTTGTGAAGAGAAGGCGCCTTTTTTAAAGAGAAGGCCCATCCCTGCTGCAGATTTCAGATACTTCAGAATGAACTCCACAGCCCACAAATGAGAAGTACGATGGTTATGAATAAATTGGCTTACGACACTCACAACATAGCAAAGATCAGACCTCGTGAGAGTAAGATAGATCAGCCTGCCCATCAGCATGATATTGACCTTATTGTATGTCCGAAAGGAGGTCACCAGCACTCTCACTTAAGCCATGGCTCACTTCAATAGGAGTGGCTGCTGGTTTGCAGCCCAACTTGCCCATCTCCTTGAGCAGATCCAAGGCATACCATCATTTGCCGACTCGGTCCAAGTCAGGCAACTTGTACTAGATCATGGCAACCCCAAGCCATGATCCGGGGTGTGGATCGGTCCAATCTGCCATTAATTATTTAATTAATAATATAATGTTCAAATTCTAGTTTAGAATTTTTTAAAAAATAAAAAATTTAATAATGATATAACGATATAATATAGTAACCATGGATATTACATTTCATGGATGAAAAGCATGAAATACTATTTTCTAGTTTATTAATTTATTGATTATTTAATAATGATATAATGTTCAAAAATTAAAAATAAAAATAGACTAAATAATTCATACATACTTTGGATTGATGAATTAATAGCTCCAACATCAGGTAAATAATCCAAATATTGCAAGAAAATTTAATTTTAGAAACAAAATGAGAAAAAACCTCAAACATGTGACTCGGCCGAGCGGCCCGACTCGGGTGACTCGTACTGGATCAGGCCGATTCCAAGTCGGTGCATATCACCAAGTCGGTGAACCTTGAAGCATACTTTCATTGACAGAGGTAAATGCCTACTTGGGAGCGAGCCACCTCTATTCCCAAGAAGTATTTTAGATGGCCAAGGTCCTTAATTTCAAATTCATTGGCCAAATTAGCCCTCAACAACTAAATCTCCTTGGCATTGTCACTTGTGAGAACCATATCATCCACATAAACAACCAGGGCAGCAACTTGACTATCCTTCCACTTTACGAAGAGTGTGATCGACATTACTCTGATTATATCCAAAACCAGTCACAGCACACCAAAGCCTGTCAAACCATGAACGTGGTGATTGCTTCAGCCCATACAACACCTTTTTCAGCCTGCACATCTGGGTACCAGTGTTATAACCTGCTCTGTGTGGTCTCCTATGAATGAAGCATTGAATAAGGGCTTCTCTCTCTACGGTTGCCCGTTAACCATTCTCGGGGGTGTCAAATGCGTTATACACTCATTGTTGTGGTCCCCAAGAAGGAAGTGAGCTTTAGAGGGGCGTCTGGAGGTGCGAATTAAGTATGGTTACACGGACCCTTCATCAACCAAGTCAATCCGTGCCATCTTTCAACATTACAGCTCAGACTGCCATTTTATGCTTTGGACAAGCCCTTCCATTTTCTCCGGTGTAAGTAATTAAGAATGTGTGTGATAGGTCTGTGTCGGGTAGTCTTCTTTGAGGTCTGCGCTAGGTAACCTTTCTTGGGTTCTGTGTCGGGTAGTCTGCCTGTTTTTTTGGCCTGTCGGTTGGTCTGCCAGTCAACAGTGCTTGCTTTTGCCATTCCTCTAATCAGCCCTAATGGGCTGCCTATAGTGACATTTCATGCTCTTGGCATGAAGGACTCACTCTTAACTCCATCAACCACGTCAATTAGAGCATATGATAACCCGAAAAGGAGAGCAGGCGCAGAAGTACCCTGGATCTTAAACTGGGCCGCTTAGTATTTAGTATAAAGACCCAATTGCTGTCTTAGACATCAAGGCCACCTTCAACGTTGATTCATTAGGGTCGTCACCTTCCGGCCGTTTCTTTATCTGTTAAGCCGTTTGGACTTCCTAAATCAAACTGCAATCGTAGTTTATCAACCACTCACAACGACAACCGAGATCTTCGACTTAGCTCCCACAGGTAATCCACCCGAGGCGGAAGATAACGAAAGGGAGACGAAGTCCTAGCTAAATCAACACACAATAACCTCCACTGTCTACCCATTCCATCCATCATATCAGTCGAGTTGATCCGATTCGTTCTTATCTGTAGACAACGCAAGAGAGAACTTATGACCTCACGGATGGAGAGGGATCCGAACCCTCAGTATTCCTATCAATACTTCGGTTTTCAAGACCGACTCTTTCAACCGCTCAGACATCCATCCCTTCGCGCTTCACCAGCCCTATCTATCTGCGCGCTGGCAAGTAGGGGCAACTCTGTGATTCACTACGCTTGCTTGCGCCCCACCCCGTAAGCTAACTCTATTGCATGCCGATTAGCGACACTTTTTCGGCAGTATGAATCGCAACGCTTCGCTTGTTTCTATATGATAATATGCACCGACCGCCGGTTGTTGTGCTCCCTGTGGGTAATAGCAAGAGAGTGAAGAACGAACAATCCTCCAAACAAAACAAAAATAGTGATTGAGTCCGACTCAAGCGAGTGAGTGAAAGGCGTCGCAAGAGAACGAGTTCGACTCGCGAACTAGAAGCAAGTGAAGGGCCGATCCTTTAACGCCAGTATGGTTGCGAGCCTTCGATGCATCCTTACTAACTGCTGAGTACACCAAGTTCTCTATTAGATTCTCTGTAGCAGCCTTGTCTGCCACTGCTTGACAAGAACCAGAATGCTTGACAAGAACCAGAAATAGGAGCCCCTGAGGACTGCAGCAAGTCGGATGAAAATTCTGAATCACATGGCTGGGGTAATGTAGAAATTTCAATCTCATTTTCTTCAGCACCTTGTACTACCGCTTGCAATGCAGAATCGGATTTAGTAGCAACTGAACGCAAGCGCCTTGTTCTGCAGAGACAATAGCCTACAGGGTTGCCAGCGGACTTGCTTGACCTATTGAAATGCCAGTACACGACTTCTGGCACAGGGTCGGCTAGCTAAAGGTCAGCTTCGGTTCTAGGCAAAGATCCGCCAGTAGCAGTTCCCATTCTACATTCATTCAAAGTATTCTCTCCTTTTGAACCAGCTGCTTTGCGGACTGCTCTTGCTGCTGTTTCCTATGCTTCCTGCTTATGACTACTTGCCTTTCCCGAACCCTCACTGCCTTCTTTCAGAACCTCATCCCGTTCAACCGCCTCTCTGCTCATCGCGCTCAACAAGTGAAAACGTTCTACAAGCCCGCATTTTGAGCTTAAAAATGGTTTTGTCGAAGCTTATAACCAGGTGGAGGACTCATGTAGACCTCCTCTGCAAGATTCCCATTAACAAAAGCATTCTTAACATATAGCTGATGTAATGGCCATGAGAAGTGAGCTGCCAAAGAGAGAATAACTATGACGGATTTGAATTTTGCCATAAGTGCGAAGTCGCCCCATAATTTATATCATATGTCTGCGTAAAACCCTTCGCAACAAGTTTAGCTTTATACCTCTCAATGATACCATCAGACTGACATTTGGTGTTGTTCATCCATTTGCAACCAACCAGTTTTTTTCTGGCTGGAAGATTCACAAGCTCCCAAGTACCATGGTTGTTAGGTGTTGCCATTTCTTCTACCATCGTCTTTCTCCAGCGTGGATCTCTGACAGCCTCTTTATATGAGGTTGGAGGAGTGGTGGAAGCCAAGGAGGTAAGAAAGGAAAGGTGTTTCGAAGAGACCCAAGAATAACACACATGTTTGGGGATAAAATATCTTGCACACCTTCTGGATCCCTTCCTCATAATAATGGGGAGGTCAAGGTCTATTTGAGAATGAGCTATAGGCTGAATTTCAATGTGTTGTTCAGCTTCAGGACCTACAGACCTGCCGTCTTCACGAGCTGGAGGTTCCATAGGAGGGTCCTTGTCTCGCTTCTTCTTCCTGGAGTACGTGAGGAGTTCTTTGTCCTACTGGGTGAGAGGATGCACATCCCGTGAGTCGTGTCACGTAATCTGTAGCGGAAATAGGCAAAGGTTAAGAAGCAAGATCTGGACTCACAAAAAATAGAGTGGGAAAATGAGTAATACTGGGCGAAGATTGCTGATTTGTTGTGAAAGATTGTGTCTCCCCCCGAGAAGAAGTCTCAGGTAGATAATCGGATTCAGAGTCCATAAAGGCAATATCTCTAAGACTATTTTTTTCCTAATGTGAGGATCAAGACATTTGTATCACTTCTGGGTGGGAGAGTATCCAAGGAAAAATACCTTTAATGGATCAGGGATCAAGTTTAGAGGAATTAGGGCCAAAACAATGGATGAAGCAAAGACAACCAAACACTTTTGGCGGAAGAGTGAACAGTAAATGGTTAGGCTGTAAGAGAGTGATGGGGGACCGATTCCCAAGAACCTTGGATGGGATGCAATTGATCATGTATGCAGCTGTGAACAGAGAGCAAGATTAAGTGACTGTTTAGCCTGATGGTGCCATTGCCGGCCATAGTGGCATGGGTGCCATCAGTTGCCCGGAACTAAGAGAGTAGGAAATGAAAAGTGTAAAGCTACCAGTCATGTGATCAGTAGCCCACGAGTCAATGACCCAAGAAGTGCTGGTCAGATAGGAAGTGGCACTGAGTGCCATCCCAGTTGTAGGTGACATAGACGGTGAGGAACCATTCAAGGAGTTGGAAAGTTCAAGGCGTGAGAGTCCTCTGGAGACTAGTGATATCCGTGGTTGACAACCTTTTCAATCCTATTACGCCGGAGTGACTAGGATCAGTGTCTAATGAAACACCACCAGCAGGCTTTGCAATAACGGCATTTCCTTTCGCTTGCTGCCCCTTTTTTCCACCCTTGAACTTTGTTGGTTTCTTCTCAGGATGAAGTTCCCAGCAGTTCTCCTTATGGTTCTCTCTACCACAATGAGTACATACAATTGCACTCTTATTCTTCTCTTTGTTGTGTGGGACAGTCCACCCTTGGATAGGGTGATAGCTAGAGCAGAGTACTCTCCAACACCTTGCATCTCTCTGCCCTTCTTCATCAAGAATGTTGCAATAGACTTGCTCCAAGGAAGGTAAAGTTTTCATATTCAATATTTGACCGTGCAGGATCTCATACTCTTCATTCAAACCAGCAAGGAATTTGAAGGTCCTATTCTGCTGAACATATTTCAGATGTTGTTTCTGATCTTCCACACATGACCAGCTGTCCATGGCATCGCAGTCAAGCTCCTCCCACTTGTTCCTCAAGTTATTGAAGTATGAAGTTACTGAAGCCAAGCCTTGTTCCACCTTGCATATCTCCCAACTCAGCTGATAAATGCTGATGGTGTTCTGTTTGTGTCCATACATCTCCTTTAATAAGATCCATAAACCACAAGCAGTTTTCTTCCTCAAGACTGTATGCTGCATCTCCAGGCCAACTAAGTTCAAGATCCAAGAGCGCACAATGCTGTCCTCAAGCGCCCAAGCTCCATACTTTGAGTCATCTTCAACAGGAGCCTTGATCTTGCTATTTTAAGTTACAATTCAGCCGCAGCAGACCAAAACAAAAAATTCTTTTCATCCAGCTTCATAGGAGTGATCTGAAGTGTGGGATTATCAGCCCCAATCACTATAGTGGCCTTGCTGGTGGGCCGGTGGCCGTAGACTTGTCACTTCCCTCCACTGTAGACATCGTCCTCCAGGTCAGATGAACCCAGATGAGAGGGATAGATGCCTTCTCACAGCTCTTTGTCGGATGAGCAGCCTTCTCTTTACAGAATCAAGGATAGTGGTTCACTCCAACTAGGAAGAACCAAGGCCGCAGCAGGAAGAGAGGGAAAGCACAGCAAGATAAACAGAGGAACTACAGGTTCGACTTGCTTCTCCTATAGGTTAAAGTCCGGTTGACAGAGGGGACAAGACAAGGAGACAGCAGCAAGGCATGGCCACACCCCTCTCCCCCTGTTTTGAAGACCAAGGCAAGGCAAGAACAGGCTGATCAGTAGAAAGAAGAGAACAGAGATCAGAAAGGGAGGTCCACCCCCTTCTCCATCTGTTTCGAGGCTGTCGGAGGTGAACCAAGGGGTGGTCAACAGAAGGAAGGGAAGAGGGAGCAGAGGAAGAGGTCGGCACCCTTTTCCATGTGTCCAAGCCCGATGGAGAAAGAGGTCCAGGTGATCTGCCTAGACAGGAGGTCCAAGCACTCGGACGTAGCCAGCTTGTCTCTTCTTTTCCCTGCCCCACTCTGATACCACGATGGAAAACACCACAGAGATAATATGACAAGGAAGCTGGCGCAGAGAAAGAGAAGGATGGAGTTAGGGTTTCTGATAATGATCTAATCAGACCCCACTCCTTATATATCATTGACTAGGTCAAAAATACAGTGAACCTTTATACCACCAGGTCAAGGGATCAAAATACAAGAGGCCCATAACAGGGCGACCTCGTTAACATAAGCCAAAAGACAGACCAAAGACGGACACAATACCAGACTCAAATATTGGATTGGATAACTTAAGTACGGGGTGACATCACCCTATTCTCAGAAAATGGAAAAGTTGCCAGACTAGTCACCCTCACTGTCATTCTAAAGAACCATACATGAGCTCCTTCATATCCTCATATGGCTCCTTGTTCAATTCTTTCCAACTTAATGGATCCTTTACATTGAGAATAATTCTCTAACGGCTGTCTTTCATTTATCTGTGGTTTAGATTCATCCTTCATATGTCTTTAGCTGATTGGAGGAGGGCTATTTCCTCTCAGTGGTGTAGTTTGGTTCAGAACCTTTTTTTTTTCTTTCTGAGAGAGACGAACCTCTCCTAAATTGATGGTACAACCTACATTTTCTCAAAAAAAAAAGGGCTAAGGTACATAAGACTAGTTTGTGGATAAGGAAAAGTTTACATACAGTTCGATATATACCAAATCTTATCCCAAATTGGGATGGGTATACTGAAAATAGAATCTTGAACTTATTAGAAAGTATGACCACACAGTATTAAAAGAAAAATTTATCAGATTGGAAGTTCAGCATACATGCCACCAATCATAATGATGACAGGACACAGTTTAAATGGATGCATGAGGTTGATTATGAAAAAATGTCTCCCACAGATTTTCTTAAGCATTTTTCACTTGCAAGCGTGTCAATGTTCTTGATAGTACCCTACAAGTGTAATAAAATAAATAGACAACTTTGATAAGAATATTTCATTCTCACATTATTTCTGAGGAGCTCAGGAATATCTTGTACATAACTCAACTGAATATCCATAGAGATAAAACCGATGATCAAAAAGCAGGGTAACACAATATCATGAAATATCACCTAGGAAAAACATGGTAGGAGACTGCCACACAGCAATCAATCATGTATGGGAATAGTCTTTTCCAGGTTCAGTTCAATAACAACACCTCAACTACCCACTTACGACAGTTAACAAGATGAGAAAAGAAATCTGAAGCAAAGCGTGAAGTGAAAGTGAGAAACTCTTTGTTTGGTAACATTTTGAATTACAAATTAAGGTGAAATGGGAACCGATGTGAGACACATGAAGCAAATTGTGATATTTTTTAAGGTATAAAAGAGTTTCCCAGAAACTATGCACCTACATCCAACACTGCAACCCCCACCCTCCACACACCCCAACACACACACACAACACATCCCAGGTGATCATAACCCAGATGGTTCCCTGTAATTTCCATTTTTCCCCATCCGCGGAACCAAGGAGTCAAGATATCAAGCATTATCATGAAAAAAATTTAGATACAACAACACAATGGAGGAAAACAAAGAACAAGCTATTCTTTCTGCAGAAACAAACTATGTCCCTCGAGCTATCATCCAGAATAACCTTCAATATAACAGGGTGGAATTCAACCAGATATATCAGTACAAATTGAACATTTTGAATATATCAGTACAAATTGAATATTTCAAAATCTCGGAGGACCAACTGCCTTCTGCTCCAGTACACACTAGAAAGGGCAATAATTATATCATGGAGTCTATGTTGAACCAAAAAAATTGCAAATCGGAGAGACACCCCCCCGCCCCGTTCCACTTTGAGTGTTAACGGGGGGGGGGGGGGACCCCAGTTTGCAAACCGGGGGACCCCCCCCCCCCCGGTTCCTCCATTAAACGCAAACCAGCCCCCCCCCCCCCCGATTCCTCCTCAAACGCAACCGGGGCTGGGGGTGGGGGACCTCCCCCGTTCTCCCATCTCCCTCTCTTCTCTTCTCGCTTTTCCCTCTTATGCCCCTCCTCCTTTCTTAACCGGGGGGATCAAAAAGTCCAAAAGCCCTTCACTCCCCCAATACATTAAATGGACTATGGGGCCCCCCGGTTAACTCTCCTATAAAAGGAGGGGAGCTCATTCTCCACACATATACACAAGAGGAAGAAACACTCACGGGAGAGAATTCCCTCAAGACCAATTAAAGGGTTAGAAGACTTGGGATAAGACTTGGAGTTTGCTCCATCCCCCAAGAATTGTTTGATTTGTTTGCTCAAGAAAAAAGGGCCAAGGCCTTGTTTGATCTTGTGAAGTCCCTACGATAAGGGTATGATTTTGTTCTTCCATTTATGCCCCTACTCTGAGGAAATATGTTTGTAAAGTCATAAAAATTCTGTAAAAATACAGAAAAATCATGGAATGTTCAGAAAAACGTCACAGTTCATGAAAAGTTCATGTAGAACATTGCACGAAAGCCCATGTAAAGTCTGAAAATTGCAGAAATACCCTGCATTTTCACAAAATTGTATAAATGTCTGAAAATTACAGAAGAATCAGGAATGTTTGAACAAAGTCTGAAAATTATGGGAGAAACCCCATCAAGTTAGAAAATTATGGGAAAAATCCAGTAATGTCTGAAAATTATGGGAAAACCCAGTAATGTCTAAAAATTATGGGAAAACCCCATCAAGTCTGAAAATTATGAGAAAACTCATTTAATCTAAAATCATGGGGAAAACCCTGCCAAAATAGAAAATTGTAGAAATACCTCCGATGATGAAAAAATTCACAAATACTCAAAAAAGAGTTAAAAATTGCATAAATACCCAAAAAGGGTTAAAAAAATCGCTGAAATAGTCCCGATGGTGAGTTACAAATGAATCATTGCTTGTGGGAAAATTACAAATATGCCCCCCACCTTTTGTGGAAATGTCCTTTATGGGCATCAAGTTAGCTTAGCGGTTAGATCTTGATCGGGAATAAATCCAACGGCCAGATCATGACCAAAAGTCAATCCAATGGTTCGATAGTGATCATATTGGCGATCCAATCGTATAATGGTGATGCAATTCAAATCCAATGGTCTAATCGTAACTTGGAACAAATCCGATGGTACGATCTTAATTGGAAACATAATGCAATAGACCAATTGTGACTAGATATCAAATATGATAATCCGAATGTGGTAAAAGGCAAATAGAAGGATCTGATCATAACCGAATGTAAATCTAACAGTGGATTTAAGACCAAATGTAAACCAAATGACCCAATCATATTATCTGGGTTTCCTGTACCGTGTATCATGAATTCAAGGAATGAAATATTCAATTCTCTCCTGCAAATGTGTATGCCTAATGGGTGGTTTTTCTGATCAAACCTATTAGGCAGAACTCAATATCACAACGGATATTGTAAAGGTTCAGACTATGTAGTCTGAGGCGTGAGACGACCGAAGCAACTAGGGGGTCGCCTCATGCCTCAAACGTGTAGGGGATGGCCTAGACGTTTGAGGCGTTTGAGGCGAAATTTTATTAAATATATATATATTTCAAAAAAATTATATGTCTAAATATCACAAAAATACTTATATAAAGTCAATAAATTTCCTAAATTCATTCAATCCTATGATTCAAATTAGTATGACTCACTAAATTCACATAGAATTTAACAAACCAAATTACAACTATGAAGATACCAATAATGAAGAAACTAATAAATTCATATAACTGACGTAAAACAAATTCTGATGAGTCAAAAGATAATCTCTCACATTCTGAAAGAGAAGAAATTATAAAAATAAATTATAAATCCTATAGGCAGAGAGAGAGTGAGACATACTACCGTCGAAAACCAAATTCTGTGTGCGTCTATGTGAGACAGAGAGAGAGTGAGACCAACTGTGGTCAGAGCGAGGCGAGGCACCTTGTCTCGCCTCAGCGCCTAGGTGCGCCTTTGACTACATAGGGTTCAGGGGTCTCTTTGACAATTAATCAAACGTGTTCGGACTTTATGTCAATGTAAATTAATACCGACTATAGTCGGTGGGGAAGTCCAGTGCACAATTTGTCTGATAAACTAAACTTGCAGAATTAATAATGTGCATGCTAATCAATTAGCTAAAATATGTGCATATTTATCCTACAAATGGATATAAAAATTAATTTTCTGTGTGAAACAGTCTGCTAGACAGTGAAATACTATTCACATGCAAACTTCTTCCTGGAACAAGGTAATTTCCCCTCCACCCTATGTCCTTCCCCCTTTCTTCCTTCTATAAAATCATCCCATCAACATAACTTCGGACTAATAAAAACTTGACAAGAACACAAAGGCATAGAGTTGGTACCTTATGACCAGTAATAAATGGTGCAAATTTTCCAAACCTGTCAGTCAACCACTCTGTTTTGACCATCTGTTCCACTACAGGGAACCAAACTTGCGTTCGGAATTGCTCAAAAGCTATCGAACTGGACATGTGGGTCAGTTAGTCCTGCATTTCATGGTTGTACACAAGGTTGTGGGATCCAACCCTCGCATCAACAACCGTCCTGTGTTTTGACATGGGGGTTTGCGCATCGCTAGTTTGACGAGTCACCTATATTAGTCCAGTTCAAGTAACTCAGGAGTTTTAGTGTTTTAACAGATCCACTCTTGACACAACAATGTGCCGACGGTTGAGGCACACTTGCAGCTGGGTTTAGGGCCTAAGCCATCACTGTGCTGTGTGCTTATGTGAGGCATGTATGCAGATTCCCCTGGATATCAGGAGAAAAGAAAAAAGAAAGGCAGCTAAAACTACACAAAACCACTATATTTGCAGCCATAAAGTACGGCCTTGTACTAAACCCAACTATCATTGAAACCAGCCACACAATGATGCCTTCTCTTCAACTTACTGTTGGAATTTTGAAACGTCTGGACTCATAATTACAAAGCGATAGACAGAATCTCTATGCTGCACGTCCAGAAGAGGATATCAGCATACGCGTGTT
This sequence comes from Amorphophallus konjac, assembly GCA_022559845.1. Taxonomy (NCBI): domain Eukaryota; kingdom Viridiplantae; phylum Streptophyta; class Magnoliopsida; order Alismatales; family Araceae; genus Amorphophallus; species Amorphophallus konjac. Next base: position 442,960,214 of record CM040120.1, read on the forward strand.
AACAACCAGCTCCATTATTGTCACAAAATTCCATCAAACTAGTTTGGTAGAATGGCACAATGATTTGATAGGACTATTTTCTGCATATCTAATGGTGAAGTCGGTCGTACTGGTCCAGTTCGAGCAACAACAAACTAGATTATAGGCTGTCCACAAAGGAAACCAAAAATCTTTATTAACCGATACAGCTTAGCGTCCTTCTGTTACCGTCAGAATCAGTGGTCACATCCCAAACCACCAATATAGTCATCCTTAATTATAGTAAATAACCCTTCAACGAATCAACAGGAACATGATTTTTTTTCTTCTTAGAATTAAGGGAGAAGAGAAAGAACAATCGAAAATAAATGCAAACTAATACGGAAAAGAGAAGATGCCAACCTGGTCAGTGGCACTAAATCCGACCCATCCGGTGGCGCAGATCTTCAGGAGTCCCAGCAGCAAACACACCCCGCAGAAGGAAAAAAACATGAGGTTCCCCAGCCTCTTCCTCTCCCGCAAGGCGAACTCCACCCCCGCCGCCCCCGCCGCCGGCTTCCTGAACAGCCCCTTCCCCACGAGCTGTGGCACTTGCAGCCGCGACCTCAGCTGGCCTTGGAGGTGAACCCCCTGCCTCCTCTCGGCGCCCGCGTCCCCGCCACCCTCGCCGATCGGGCTGCTGGGATTCTCACAAGACGACCGCGGGGAGTTAATCTGGAGCTCAATCTCGTGCGCCCCGCCGTTACCCCCGCCGCCGCCGTTGTGCCCCCGCTTGAACGACTGCGCTCGCCTGGTCATGTTGCCAGTGTACCGAGGGCTGCTGATGTACTGGGACTGGGACACCCCATCTCCGCTCCCGCCACCCCCGCCGCCACCGCTGCTGCCGCCGCCGGCGTGGTTATAATGCTGTTGGGGGATTCCCATCTGAGAGGGAGAAACAACAGGGCGGTCGATCCAGCACTGAAGAGGAGGGTGGATCCCAGAGGCGGCGCCCCGTCCCCGTTCGTCCCTGCCCCCTTTGGTGGTAGCTTTTAGAAGGGCGGGCCTGGAATCGCCATTAACGGCGCCCTCTGGAGCTCCTTGCGGTGGAGGGAAGAAGGGGAGTGTGAGGGTGGGAGTGGGAAAAGGTCCGGGGATTTGAGAGGGGAGGTCTCCGCAAATGGGGCCCGCTTTAGTGATAATTACGCGTTTTGCCATTTGTGGGGGCCGCCTTTCCTGTCTCGGCCCTGATTGCTCGGGATTTCTACGGCGGGTGGGACCCGCACTCCTGTTTTTTACTCCCTTTGAATATTTGATGCAGCGGTTGTGAGTTGGACCGCCTGGGAGAGACAGGGCGTCATATTAACCTCGAGGTGAGGGTCCGCCGTCCGCGTGCTTTAATGGAGTCGAGGATCGCGGGCCGTCTGATCAGTGATCCTTGGATCTCCAGTTCGGGGCTCTGTCCTTCGGGTGTTCCCCCAGGCGGTCGGGGAACAGCGGAACTGGGGCCCACTCATTCACGCAGTTAGGGAGGGTGATTTTTTGAAGACTTCCACTTCTACCTCTCGTAAAGTTTAGTTTTATCCGATATATCTTTCATCCGATCATATTATCGTCGATATCTTTTATTTAGGTATAAATATTATGATAATATCTTTTAATTTATTATAATCGACGGAAAAAAATATTTTATAAAATATGTCATCTACGATCGTTAGATTTAAAATATATTTAATAAAATCAAATTTTACAAAAGTATATATATATAATCTTACTATTTAACTCACACGTGACTCATGTTAAACACTGGGAAGTTACGAAAGATATTCATTCTGAGCTTATTTTTTAATTATTTTATTTTATTTTAAATTTTTTAAATAATTAGATGATGACATGATTTGCATCTTAAATTAAGATACTTTATAAGTCACTCCAAAATTTTAAAAAAAATTACAAGTGATGCACAGTCAGAGTGTGCTACACACCCTGTGTGTGGAGCAAGTCATTCTCTTAAATGAGTGCAAAACAAAACTTTTTATCAGTGGTAGTTTGGTGTGCTATAAAATTAGTAAAATGGTGTATTTCGTATGCTCAGAATGTTGTAATCGTTTTACATTATGTTTCATATGTTTGGGATGTTGATTTATCCATCTGGCAACCCTTTTAACTAATTTCAGTTTTCAGCTCATCCTCCTTGGTTCTCTTTCCAAACGCTCCTTTAACGGCGAACTTTAAGTTCGAGTCATCAGAAAATCAAAATCTAAGATTTTAAAACCTGCGATCTAATTAAAATCAGAAATTTTATTTTCATGAATTTTAAAATTCACGTCAAACGACTCCGTAGTGAATTACATATATTTAAATAAATGTTCGGCAAATCGATACGATACGTCTTGTATCGCACGCATCGGATCATATCAGCGGTGACTAGCACGATCGATACATAATATGTAATCGTTACTATATTATATTATATATTTTATATTTTATTTTATATCAAATAAATTTTATAAGTGACCTTGTTAGAGATCTCATGTTTAAATATGAGGTGGTTCAAAATGCACAAGGTGCATTTTGCTTGTTTGTTTATAACTTTCTATATAATCGGTACTATATTATATTAAATATTAAATATTAAATATTTTATTTTATATCAAATAAATTTTATAATTGAACTCGTTAGAGATCTCATGTTTAAATATGAATGCATAAGGTGTATTTTGCTCGTTTGTTTTTTACTTTCTCAGGGATGGACGATAAAAAAAACTCAAAATCAAGAAGCGCCCGCGAGATCCAAATTCAATACGTCTTATAAATAGAACGCACATCATCTAACCAATTAAGTTATAATTTTTTTAAATTATTTTACATCTAATATAAATATGAAAGGTATTATTTTATCTCGATACATAACAGTATCAAATTGTACTGTACCGCACCAAAAAAAAATTACTACAATCTGTACAAGTGATCCGTCGAACCTTGATTTAAACAGAAGTTATGTCTCTTTGGCATCATATAATTCTCACTAAAACTCATATTAAATAGGAACTCGAGGATATTTAGATCACACACCGAGGGCATGTTTGTTAACCGGTTAAGTTAGCGCATCTGATGAGAGAGAGTGGTGCGAGTCTCACCGTTCTCTCACTCACAGATGCGCTAATCGTACCCGATTATTCCTTGTTAACAAAGGGCCCCTAAAAGGATAAGAGTATGATTATGTTCTCTTTTGGCATCCTCTAGTGGTGGTGAATAAAACAATCCTATGTTCACTGACCATGGAATTGAATTAGCGAGGAAAATTATTATAAAATTTAATTTTTGATTCAAATTTTAAAAACCAAATAAAAAATATATATTCACATACATGAAAAGTGATATCCAAACTACATTTAAATTTACATATTCCAGTAACCCCGTTAGAAATAAGAAGGGTAGAAGCTAACATGGAGGGAGGGGGACATGACATTAATTTGCATGGACTCGAATGCAGCACCGTTTAACGCATAAACGTGTGGGGACCTCAGCAAGGTTGGTGTTGCCGTGTTGGTGATCACGGGGGGGGGGGGGGGGATTCCCAGCATGCGCCTCCATGTGCATGCATGTGCTGTTTCATGCCCCCATGATCCGCGCGTCCCATGATGCTTCCTTGTCGGAAGAATTTGAATCTTGTAGATTTCAAAACATTCTTTTTTTCCCCCTCTTTTATAAGGAGGATAAAATGAGAGAAACATGCATTTCATACAGAGGGACGCATGCTCGTATATATTTTAATTAACGGAGTTGTTAGAGCTGGCGGGTCTTGTTAAGTGGGAGAATATTCCTACCGATGGCTCTGTGAGAGAGAGAGAGAGAGAGAGACCGCAGCATCTTGGACTCCGGGTACATGGGTTATCAGGCACCCACCAAGCCCGCCTCCGTTGACTCCGGTTCCGACGGTTCTGCCCCTGGATATATTTCGAAAATACCCTCACGTGTGAGGGATGGTTATTAGTCATCATGTGGTTCGGATATGTTCCGAGTATTCCGATCGTCGGAATTCCCGACGAAATCTAATACGGTTTCAAATATCGCACATTGACTTCGGCTCTGGACGAGTTTTTAGTGGTCATTTGTTTCAAGGCTGGGCATTAGTTTTTTTTAAAAAAAATCCCTGACACGCTCTGTTTAGAATGCCGTGGGTATAGGTGGATTTAGATCAGAAATAGGTAGATCTAAAATGGTAGTGAGCCAATAAACTTTTGGGTGAACGGATAAACGAGTATATTTATGTCTTTATCTCTTTCTCCCTTTTTTTGACATAATGTGTTAATAAAAAATATTTTTATATAAATATATTATTATCTAACATTTTAATTTTACGGATAATCAGACCGACGACTAACCTTAAAAGTAATTTTACACTCATTGTTATGTAAAATGAAAGCTAATAATAATAGCTCTATAAAGAAAAGAATCTTTCGATGGTTGGTGCAACTATGGTTTGTCGACTCGGTCTGACTCGGTTCGACTTGATGTGTTGTACCGTATCCAGAAAAACTCGATACACTGCGGATTACCCTCAGGATCCCGAGTCGGACCGAGTCACAGTGAGAGAGAGAGAGAGGAAGGAGAGAGAGAGGGTCGAGTCGAATCGAATCAGATGCGACTCGATCGTATCGTATAAGATCAAGAGGATCCCGATACAGTAGAACTCAACGAGTCAACAAACTATGGATGTAACATGATTATTTTATATTTTTTTAAATTTTATCTCTACTCCCTTGAGACACATGAGTCCCTGGGGGCGTCATTTTTTTATTCCCACAGCCCCGAAGGGGCGCCATCGCGAGAACGCGTAGCCAGCTGGGCCGCCGTCGTTACCAACTTGGGCCCTCGAGGGGGGATCGCGATGATTGCGCACGATATGGCGGGCCAGGGGCGGCGGGGGAAGGGGCCAGCCCACGGCTGGACGCGGCGGGTGGCGGCGTGCGCATCCACACCTTGTTCTTTTTACCTTTCCCACCCTCTTATTTTTCACTATGTTTTTTCCTCCTTCAATCCGAAACTATTTACACCGGCGGTCCTATTCGACCGTGGAATGAAAACTGGAGACGTTGTCGGCTACCCCCAACCGGTTCCCAAACAAGTCCCGTCTCTCTCTCTCTGTTTCCTTCGCAGGCTCCGAAAACCAGGAACGACGGTTGCCCGGGGGAGGAGATCCACGTGAATTAATCCCTGTACCAACAAATGGTCGTCTCATCATGACCGTGCGATGCAGTGGTGACTTGTAGATAGAATACAGCCCTCCTGTTTGGTAGTTTGGTGGAGGATACAGACGAAAATGTATATATATATATATATAGAGAGAGAGAGAGAGGGGGGGGGAGATGTGATGTGTTGCCAGGGAATATTTGGAAGGGGAAACTAAAAATAATGTAATAAAAATTATTCAAAATATTAGAAATTTTTGGCACGTCATTTCATAGTTTATGGCAGCTGTAATACCCTTTTATGATTCTACTTGTTGGGGAGTGAAAAAAATAAATCTAGGCACATAATATGTGTAGTCTAAGAATCAACACGAAAATAAAATTGTCTGTATATTTTTTGGCATCCCTATACAATCACAATAATTTTTATGCCATCCATATGTAAATACTCGAGTCGAAAAATCACCAAGCCAACAGAAGCACAAGCACACACAAAATGCACTAGATTTTTAACATCAAAAGACCCCCCACAACATGAAGGGAAAAAAATCACGGGACAAACCAGCAACACTCTACTATGAAAAATAGTAATACAAAGTTCCTTAGAAGAGAGAAACTTCCTCTCTCAACATTTGCCCAAATCATGAAGAATACAAATAAGAGAGTGGAAGAATACGGGATTACCTTTCAAATCAAAAACTCTAGGCTCCACTTTGATTGGGGGATAAGTAGGAGTTAGCATATTTTTTATCTCTGGGTTAAACACTTTTTTACTTTGACAGGTGGAACAAGATAACTAGACTAAAAGCATAGTTAACCTGAATTTAATCCAGAATTCAAAACCCACCTCAAATGATTGGTTAACTCTAACCCAATACATATCAAACTAAAAGTGGATTAACTCCGTAACAATCTAATCTAGTTAAGTTAACTTATTTTTAATCTATCCTCCAATCAAAATGGAGTCAAGAGAACACAACACCAGAAATAGGGCTCACAAGATCGAGCTCCTTTTCTTCTTCATCTTTCTCCTTTGCTTCTTTTTCTTTTTTCACACTCTCTCTTTCTCTCCCTTCAAGAAGGACGTTGCGGCTGCTACATTTCTATTTCCAGGTTCGCATAAGACGAACCGATGTCGATGATGCATTTCCTATTTCCAGGTTCACATAAGACCCACCACCTATTCACGTTTTTAGGTATTAGTTAAAGATGTGGTGGGGTATAATGCATCCCACCCCTCCTTTTAACGTATTGTAGAATATAGGCACACCAAATGGGCTGGATGGGCCCAAAAAAATCCAACTTTGGATGGGGGGCAAATGTAAAAACTTCAAAATTTTATCCAGGTCAATTGCCCCCCCGGCTCCGCCATTGTGTGTTGCTACCGTTTCGATATATATCTTGTACTAATCATGCCAAACCAGTCAACGACCAGGACCTGTGAACCATCCTCTGAATTTTTATCATCTTATTCATCTCATTCTTTTTTTACTATTTAATTGAAAATTTTAAAAAATAAGAAAAAAATAAATGTAAGTTTAGTATTTTCTAAGCTGAGAATAGGGTTTGACTTTGATGTGTCAATTTTATGGACGACATCGATTTTTATCCGACACGATCCAATACGGCCGATATGTCACCGTACTATGACCTAATCATTCTTCTGCCCCCTCTCTCATCTGCCTTCTTTGACAACTTTAAGTCTTAAATCACCGAATCATCACCTTCCACCATTCCGTTCGAGCCACCGCCCCAACCGAAGCCGTCCCCTCCATTGCCTCCGCTGACTTTTCCACCACTGCCTCCATCAAGCCCCACCAACGACCAGGGATGATGTAACGCATGCGTGCCACGTTCCGTTCGTACAGTTTCTACGTGCAATTTACAACGTATTGGATCGATTTGTAAAATTCTGATCGAAAAGAATCAAATTGAAACTTTGAGAACTTTCTTCACTTGAATTGTCCAAATTTGTGAGTGGACAGGCACAATAAGTGACAAATAGGATGAATGGTTAATATAGTTTCATCTTTATCTCGTACCCGAAATAATATCTTATCTCTTACTCTCGTTATAACTCTGTTCTCCATATTTTCGGATTTTCCATGGTCTCCTTATAAACAAGAAAGAGTGTGAAGTAACACAGCAATTGTGTATAGATATAACATGCATGTCTGCCAAAAAAAAAGAAGGTGTAATCAATTCATGCGAATTCATATATATAGACTACTCTAACATACTCCTTGCAAAGCTGAAAGGACACTGGACTACTCCAATACAGTTTCACCAAGTATGGTATGGCACGATGGACATGCATCGCAAACTATGCTCTAACATACATGACCAATGATGCATTGGTCAGTTAGACGCACCGCTGCCAACAGTGGGAGTTGTCAGTACTTTGTGGAAAGAGTCCTGCTAGTTAATTATATAAATTGATTTAAATGATTTTTTTTCAATAGTCATATGAGATTTAATTTTTCTTTTGCGTGATCTCAACGTCACGTCACGTGATGATACGATCGACACGTCAAATTAACTCGAGACGAGAGTAACTTATTTTTTTAAAATATATAAATAGTACACGTACATCGTCTCGACGTATAATTACTCAGGATGTTACATAAATCATTGCTCTTACAAATATCTCCTACCCAAGAATTAGGCTTCATATGAACCAAGCCAAGCACACGGGGTAGAATAGATAGAAGGATCGATCTCATAAAAATATCCTCCCCTCTTTTCGTTCTTGTTTGGAAATCCTATGCTAGAAACTGAGTGTTAGGGCTACCGATGGATATCTGGCGTCCATTATTCTAATCTAATTTCTCATTCAAATAATGGATGCCGAAATGCAAGAAACTCCACCTGATAGCTTATCCAATGCAGAGAGCTGATAGCCCATTTGGAAACAAAAATAATTATTTCCACCATGGTTTGTCGACTCGGTGCGTCTCGCACCGACTCGCACGACCCGACCCGACCTAGGCCGGGACCGGATCGGTCGGGCCGTGGGTCGTGGACGGGTCGGTCTATTATTTTATTATTATATTATATTATTTTTATATATAATGTGTGTTTTTCTATTTTATTTTATTATTTTATAATATATATATATATATATATATATATATATATATATATATATATATATATATATATATATATATAGTGATATTTTAGAACGGGACGGACCGGGTCGGACCGAGACGGGAGCGACCCGACCCGACCCAAGCCGAGACCGGGTCGACCAAGTCGACCGGGCCGGCAAACCGTGGTTTCCACATAATTCATAAACCCGTCTTCACTTCTTATAATAAATATACATCTAATTTATGTATATACATATATAATGGCACTTGTGACAATATAATCTTAACAGCAATAGGTTATAACCGAAATAACATTACTTATTATAAGGGTACATGTGACAACACAAACGATACATGGATATAAAATAAAATGCAAAATATGTTTGGAAGTATGTGTATAATTATCCTTAAATTGGAATGCTAATTAAGATGGTGCAAGCCAAATTTGAGTCTCAACGTAAAAAAATAAAGAAAAAAAGGTTAAGTTAACTCTAAACGTTAAAAAAGCTTGTTAAAAATATGGATTTTCTATATGAGAAAAAATATAACACAAAGGACACCATTGCCACTGGCCGCCTTGTAGCCCAGTTGGTGAAGGACGTGCTTTACTTTCATGGGGGCAAAGGTTCCAGGCTGGTGAGAGGGAGAGAGAGAGAGGAAAAAGAGAGAACGAGGTATTCTAAAATACCTCTATTTTAATTTTATTTATTAACCTTTTATTCATATAATTTCACTTGATATTTTTTCTTTAGAAAATAGAGGTATCCCCTTATAGAGAGTCTTAAATCAAGTACAGTTAATTGATAATCGCTTATGGTTAGTGGATACACAATGATAATTTAATATAAATTATTTTATTTTATTCTAAAGTAAATCCATTTTATCAAGTAACATATCATCTCATTAAACAAAATAAAATGGTGACTCCATTTTAATTTTTTGTTAAATTATTTTATTCTTAAAATTTTATTTGGTATGTTTTTCTTTGGAAAATGGAGGTACCACCATTATAGAGCGTCTTAAAACAAGGTATTTGATTATTCTTCGTTTTAAAAATCAGAAGTATCTTAATAATAAAATACCACCAATTCACTAAATAATTTAAACAATGATTTCACTAAAATAAAAATATTCTTCAATCCCATTATTACATCTATTTTTTAGATTAAAATTATCATAATTATAAAGTATTTTCCCCTATCAAGCCTCACTTAGTCCGCTTGCTTTTGAACTGATGCATCATAGATTGATAATTTAGCTCAACGGCTTTATTTTATTACGCAATCTATCACGTAACATGTAACACTTGGAATTTGTAGGGGAGATACCGAGTGAGAAAATTGGGACCGAATAAATAAGTTAACCAGTAAACGCAATAATTTTTTTATAATTCACATCTAATACATAAACAGTTTGAGTGACTATTCCCTTTTTTATATTTGACATATACTTTACGTATACGTAATTTACGGTTCATCTTTAATGTTTTTAAAATTTTTAACTATTTTAAATAGATTTTTAAAATAAATTTAACATCAAAATAATAAAATAGTTGATATTAATAATTATCACTAATACTAATTAAAAAATCAAAAGTAACAAATGCTATTTACGTAATGTGCTGTTCACTTTCAATATTTTTAAGTTTGTTTAGTTTATAACTGTTTATTAGATTATATAAAATAAAGTTAATGTTAAAATAATAAAATATTTTATATTGATATTTATTAAAACTACTAATTAAAAACCAAAAAAAACTTGGTTTACGTAATTTACTATTCACCTTTAATATTTTTAAGTTTTTATTTTTTAACTATTTTTATTAGATTCTATAAAATAAATTTAACCTCAAAATAATAGAATAATAGATATTAATATTTATTAATACTACTAATTAAAAACCAAAAGTAAAACCTGTTGTCTACGTAATTTAATGTTCACCTTCAATATTTATGTTTGAAAACTATTTTTATTAGATTCTATAAAATAAGTTTAACATAAAAACAATAAAATATTTGATATTGATTTTATTAATACTACTAATTAAAAACTAAAAGTAAACATATCGCTTAGGCAATTTACTGTTCACCTCCAATCTTTTTAATTTTTAATTTTTAACTATTTTTATTATATTTTATAAAATAACTTGATTTTTAAAAAAATATAATTACTTGAGATCTTACATAAATCAAATTTCTCATTCAAATTTCTTTTCACCATGGTCATTAGAAATATAATAATATTTTGTACAACAATCCAGTTAATTACTTGTGACCTCATAGATCCTTCGTACCAGGGCTAACAATGGATATCTGGCATCCATTACTCTAATCTAATTACTCATTCAAATAATGGGTGCAGAAATGCAAGGAAGTCCTCCTGATAGCTTATCCGATGCAGAAAGCTGATTAGCCGATTTGGAAACAAAAATAGTTGTTTGTTTCCATATTCATAAGGCATAAGCCCGTCTTCATTTCTTATAATAAATATACATCTAATTTATGCATATATATATATTGTTGATAAGTTTTTAGAAATTAGGCGACGGCATGAGATTCTGTTTCACATCCAAGGGTCTATAGATTTACGGGGTAGATTGTGTGATTTTTGTTATTTTTATTATTTATTGTGTGATTTTATTATCTTATTATTTCTATATTATTTATAGTAGTTCCATTAGAAAATATATTTGTTAATCTTAACGGCGATGGATTATAACCGAAATAATATTACTTATTATAAGGGTACATGTGACAATACAAATTATATATGGATATAAAATAAAATATGAAATATGTTTGGAAGTACGTATATAATTATCCTTAAATTGGAATGCTAATTAAGATGGTGCAAGTCAAATTTGAGCCTCAACGTAGAAAAAGAGTGGAAAAAGTAAACTCTAAACGTAAAAGAGCTTGTTAAAAATATGGATTTTCTATATGAGATAAAATAGAACAGAAAGGACGACATTACCACTGGCTGCCTTGTGGCCCAGTTGGTGAAGGACGTGCTTTACTTTCATTGGAACAAGGCATCCAGGCTGGTGAGAGGGAGAGAGAGAGAGAGAAAACAGAGAAAGGAGGTATTATAAAATACCTCCAATTTAATTTTATTTGTTAATTTTTTATACTTATAGTTTCGCTTGGTATTTTTTCTTTAAAAAATAGACGTATCACCGTTATGGAGAGTCTTAAAACAAGTACGGTTAACTTATAATCATTTATGTTTAGTAGATACAAAATGATAATTTAATAGGAGAGAGAGAGAGAGGGAAAACAGAGAAAGAGGTATTATAAAATACCTCCATTTTAATTTAATTTTTTAATTTTTTATACTTATAGTTTCACTTGGTATCACCGTTATGGAGAGTCTTAAAACAAGTACAGTCAACTTATAATCATTTATGTTTAGTAGATACAAAATGAAAATTTAATACAAATTAAATTATTTTAATCTAAAGTAATTATCCTTTTTATCATGTAACATACCATTTCTTTAAACAAAATAAAGTGGTGAATGTACACAAGCTAAATTGTCTTGCTGTCAAAATACCTCCATTTTAGAAGTAAGAGAGAGAAAGAGGTATTCTAATTTTGTTTGTTAACATGTTTTATTCGTAAAAAATCATTTGGTCTTTTTTCTTTGGCAAATGGAGGTATCACCAATATTACAGATCATCTTAAATCAAGTACAGTTAATTGGTAATCACTTTTGTTTAGTGGATACAAAATGATGATTTAATATAAATTAAATTGTTTTCTTCTAAAGTAAATCCATTTTATCAAGTAATTTACCACTTCAGTAAACAAAATAAAATGGTGAATGTACACAAACTAAATTGTTTTGTTGTCAAAAAACCTCCATTTTAGAAGTACCTGCCTCATAATTTTTTAAGATTTTTATAAATAAATCATTGTTAAAAGTAAATTTGTAAAAAAAAATATTTTGTAAAATTATATTAGTTATTTTTTCAATGATTTAATTCATGTTGTGCATAAATGACATCAACGTAATCGCCGATTACCTCCCCTAAATTTAACTATAATTACTCTTAACTACACTATGTAAAAGACAAAAGTGTCCACCGTGATCTCTCTTAGGGTTTTAGAGAGTGGTCTAAGTTATTTGCAAAATAATTCATAAATAATTTGAAAGTAAAAATTAACACCTTTATTAGGGGTATATGAATAAATAATCAAAATATTAGGTCGAAACTTAAGGAGAGTCATCTTCTTTCTTTTCTTAATGGGGTCTCCCAAATCCCAAGTGAGATGGTGACGATGTCTGGTCAACAAGAGGGCGAGGGGGCTAGGTTGCCAACATTCGGTCAGCTAAAAATGATATCGACGACGCCATCCAGTAGAGCCGAGCTATGTCAGATGACCCTCTCCAACGTGCATGAAGGTCTCTGCAGCAGGGTTTGCCGACCCGTCCGACCCGGCCGACCCGATCTCTGCGCGGGACGGGTCGAGTCGGGCGGGTCGCACTGCGAGTCCGCCCCGGTGCCTCTCTCACCTCCGGCGCCCCCCGCCCCCTCCTGCTGCGGCCCTCCGACGCCTCTCCCACCTCCGGCGCCCCCCCGCCCCCCTCCTGCTGCGGCCCCCCACCGCCCCCCTCCTGCTGCGGCCCTCCGGCGCCCCTCGCCCCCCTCCTGCTGCGCCCCCCCACCCCCTCTCCCACCTCCGGCGCCCCCCGCCCCCTCCTGCTGCGGCCCCCCACCGCCCCCCTCTCCCACCTCCGGCGGCCACCACCGCCCCCCCACCTCTCCCACCTCCCCCTACCCCTCCTGCTGCGGCCCCCCACCGCCCCCCTCTCCCACCTCCGGTGGCCACCACCGCCCACCCCACCTCTCCCACGGTCCAACCTCCCCCTCCCCCTCCTGCTGCGGCCCCCCACCGCCCCCCTCTCCCACCTCTGGCGGCCACCACCGCCCCCCCACCTCTCCCACGGTCCCACCTCCCCCTCCGGCTGCGGCCCCCCACCGCCTCCTGCTGCGGCCCCCCACCGCCCCCCTCTCCCACCTCCGGCGCCCCGACCCGCCCCGACCCGCTCGTACCGAGCCGGGTCCCGCCTCGCACCGCACCGGTACGTGGCGAGACGCACGGGACAGAGCGGGTCGGTCTGTCCCGTCCACGACCCACGGCCCGTGCGACCCGGCGCCCGCCTGGGTCGGGTCGGGTCGTGCAGGTCGGGGCGGGACGGCAAACCCTGCTCTGCAGTAGGGTTGTCGGTGATATCCAAACTACATTTAAATTTACATATTTCATTAACCCCCTTATCTGTTTAATTACGGAATTGGTTAAGCGGATAAGTTAAATCGTAGGTAGAATATTTTATAAAATATATTAAAATATTTTGATTGGGAGATAAGATAACTCGGAATATCTTCTCAAGAATTATGAAAAAAATTTAACCCTCCTTGTTTTATCTTTTTGGTAGAATAATTTATCAAGATAAATCAAGATAAGAGCCTATATATCTTTAAGTCCTAACTCAATAGAATATCTTATACGAGCAACTAAAAGAGAATAGGAGAATTTTTAATAGATTACCCAAATTTATCCGCCAAACATACAGCACTATCAGGGTTTGCCGTCCCGCCCCGACCCGCACGACCCGACCCGACCCAGGCGGGCACCGGGTCGCACGGGCTGGGGGTCGTGGACGGGACGCACTGGACCGCAAGGTCCCGTGCGTCCCGCCACGTACCGCTCCGGTGCGAGGCGGGACCCGGCTCGGTACGGCGGGTCGGGTCGGTTCGCCCATTTAACGGGCCGAAGGGGGAGGCTCCCTCCATCCCTCCCACCGGCGAACGGCGGTGCAGCGGCGGCGGACGGCGATCAGAGCGGCGGCCGGCGGCTTTGGGCGGCTCAGGGCGGCGATCGGAGGTAGGTAGGTGAAATTTTTTTTAAATGATCGGGGGTGGGGAAGGGGGGGCGTCGACCGCTGGATGTGGCCGGAGGTGGGGGAGGAGGCCGTCTGCCAGCCAGATCTGGCCGGAGGTGGACGGAGGTGGGGGTGGGGGACGGCGGGGAGGGGGGGGCTGGCCGTGTGGACGGAGGTGGGGGGGGGGGGGGGGCGGGGGGGCGCTGGCCGTCTGCCATCGGGTGAGTGGGGCAGGCCGTGGGGGGACGGGGGGGGGGGGGGGGGGGGCGTCTGCCACCGTGGGGGACGGCGGGGGGGGGGGGGGGGCTGGGCGTCTGTCACCGGCAGGCGGTGGGGGGACGGCGGGGGGGTGGGCTGGGCGTCTGCCACCGTGGGGGACGGGGGGGGTGGGCTTCTGCGACCGTGGGGGGGGGGGGGGGGGCTGGGCCAAGGGCGTTTTGGGGGGGAGGAGGCAAAAATTTAATTTTTTAAAATTTTATATCTTTTTTAATTTAAAAAGGTATAAGAATAAAATTTGTTAGATTGTCATTGTTTAATATTATTTTTGATGTATTGTTGAATTCATGTTGTAGAAAAAATATAATTTTTATTTAACTCATGTTGTAGAATTAAATATATTGATATATTATTTAATTCGTGTTGTAGAAATAATATAAATATTGTTTAATTCATGTTGTAGAAATACATTTATGTTTGATATATTACTTAATTCATGTTTAAATATTAGATTTAATTGAGATGTATTAAATTTAAAATTTAATTTTGTAGAATTAATGATATTATTGTCATTATTAGTTGTAGACGTAAAATAATATAATAATTAATTTTAAAAATTTTAAAGATATTTTTTATTTAAATATATCTATAGTGAGAAATATTTTACAAAAAATTAAAGGTAATATTTATAATTTAAATTAAGTAGAGATGTTTTGAATTTAAATATAAATTTATTGATAAATATTTTACAAATAATTTTAAATGTAATTAAGATGTATAATGTAATTTAAGTAGAGGTGTTTTTAATGTAAATAGTGTTGAGTATTTTATAAATAATTTTAAAGTTAATTTAGATCTATAATATAATTTAAATAGAGATGTTTTTAATGTAAACTCTCTTGAATATTTTATAAATAATTTTTAAGTTACTTTAGATCTATAATGTAATTTAATTAGAGATGTTTATAATTTAAATATATAAATAGTGATAAATATTTTACAAATAATTTTAAAGTTAATTTATATGTATAATGTAAATTATTTAGATATGTTTATAATTTATATGTGTCATGTAATTTAATTAGAGATGTAATTTTAAATATCTAATTAGTGATAAATAGTTTTAAAGTTAATGTATATGTATTAATTATAAATATTAACCTTATATGTTTGTTATAGAAATAATGATATTATTTTGAACTAAATTATATTAACATGTATTAAATATTGCATTTAGTCTTGCATGGTACGCAAATAATGAAATTATGTTCAATGTTAATTGTAGATGGCAAATAATATATTTTCATAATTTGAATTTCTTAATTTTAGGCCTTAGCACTCTATGGCTCCTAAGGAACGAACAAGTGATATTGGGTGGTCACACAGAGTTTTGTTGGATGGAAACCGTAGGTGTTGGCGTTATAACTATTGTAAAATAGAACACCGGGGAGGAGGGATGTCTCGGTTGAAGAAGCATTTGGCAGGAGGAGCCGGGGCAGGATACTCTGAGGTTGCTGGGTGTACCCATGTGCCTAGAGATGTGAAACTTGCAATGGCTAGGCACCTGCGGGAGAAGAGAGCTGAGATGCAAGAAAAGGAAAAAAAGAAGAAAAGGGATCAAGCGGCATTGAGCGGAATAGCAAGCGGCAGCAACGAGGAGGAATGTGCATGGACACCCAGTGACGAAGACGAACAAGCACGTACTGAGCAGGCTAATGTGTATGTCACTATGAACGATCCATACGAAGCCGAGTTTCGTGAGGCAGTACGTCAGAGCATGGAAGAGTCAAGACATCCCGAGGAGACTACAGTCCGTAGTCGCGAGGCGGCGAGGACCGGAGCATCAGGGAGTGGTGGTTCATCTACGACTCGACAACCACGAGGCATAAGGAGTTTATTGACTGGTGACTCGGGGACACAAAGAAAAAGGACACAATCGATCAACATTGAAGATGTGGAGCCCGGTGCACTATCCCGAGAGCATGGCAAGCAAACGAGGATGGGCGATGCGTATGGCCAGAAGGGACCTAAATGGAAACTTGGTCAGGCTGTTGCAAAATGGTGGCACCACGCGGGTCTGCCTTTCAATGCAGCCAATAGCCCTTACTACAAGCCAATGTTTCAGGAAGCACAGGTCCTTAGGCTACACGTGCAGCCACCTACAGCGAGAGAATTGGCTGGCGTATACCTTGATGAATAGGTTGCTGAGATCAAGAGTTACATTAACTCATTCAAGCAGAAATGGACAAAGTACGGAGTCACACTGATGTGTGATGGATGGTCAGGTACCACAAAATGTAGCCTGATCAACTTCTTTGTTTATTGTGATAGACAGGTATTCTTTCACAAATCAGTGGATGCGTCTGGTCAAATTCATAGTCATCAATATATTTTGTCATTGATGGAGCAAGTGGTGACTGAGATTGGGGAGGAGTACATTGTGCAAGTGGTGACTGACAATGGGTCGAACTATAAGAAGGCCGGGGAGGAGCTAATGAAGAAAAAACGGCACATTTTCTGGACCCCCTGTGCAGCGCATTGTGTAGATCTGATGCTGAAGGAGATTGGGCAGCTTCGTATGGTAAAATCTGTGGTCGAGGTGGCACAAAAAATCACGAAATATATCTACAACCACACACTTGTATTGGCATGGATGAGGGAGCATTATGGCGGCAAACTGTTGAGGCATGGCATCACACGATTTGCCACCAACTACATCGCATTGCAGAGCCTATTGAAGCACAAGGATGGGTTGAAGCAAATGTTTAGAGGTGAGACCTGGCTGAGTTCCTCTTTTGCTGCTTCACGTGAAGGGGCGGAGGTCGAGGGGATTGTCAACACCTCGAATTTTTGGGAACGAGTGAAGGTATTAGTGTCATTGATAGAGCCACTGTATGAGGTTCTACGATGCGTGGATGGGGATAGAGTACCAACCATGGGGTTGGTGTACAGCAAAATAGAAGCAGCCAAGCGGAAGATCCTTACAACGTCCAAAAAATATGGACCCACCATTCTAGATATTGTGGAGGACAGATGGGACAGACAAATGAGCCGCGATCTTCACATGACATGTAAACACTTACATTCTCGTCCAATCAATGAACTGTGATTTTCAATTGATATTAATATGTAATTCATTGTCTTACGATTGTAGCGTACTATCTACATCCGGCCTTCCAATATGCTCGGGCCCTTGCTTATGACGATGCGTTGATAGAATCGGTCAACATTGTGGTAGACCGATTGTCTTTCACCCCAACAGATGCTGCTGATGCGTTGAATGATGTATACTTGGATATTTTAACATTGACAATATTAAATGAAATATACACTTCATATTTTTTGATAATGCCGATGAAAACATTTAGAGAGGGAATTGGTTCATTTGCGACACCTAATGCCATGGCCAGTCGTGATAGACTCGACCCAGGTAATGTGTCTTCACAATGTACCTTCTATGTCTCGAGAAGTAATTTTTACATCTAATTATTATATTGTACGTGATCTGTCTTAAACACAGCTGAGTGGTGGCTAAATTACGGCACAAGTGCACCCGTATTAAGGAAGATCGCAATGAGAGTTCTATCGCAAACATCCTCGTCGAGTGGGTGTGAGCGGAATTGGTCGACGTTCTCCTTCTTGCATACTAAGCCGAGGAATAGGCTAACACACCGCAGGCTAGACAAAATGGTGTATGTTCATTACAACATGAGGCTAAAGGTCCGGCATGTACAAATGGATACAAGGAGAGGAGAGGGAGATTACGACCCAACGGATGCTGTGTACTTGCGAGACGATGATGACCCTATGGTAGCATGGGTTGCAAGAGCCACAACCGAGCGTGGTGAGGCAGAATTGGACGAGGAGGCTGAAGAACCTGGCGAGACACCACGGCCTAATACTTTTCTCGCATCAGCTGTACAAGAGGCAGTCGGGGAGGGAGATGACACCCATGTGCATTTGGGTGGTGACGACTCAGCAACGGGACGTGATGATGAAATTAATTTAGATGAAGACCTCGTCATTGGGGGTGGAGACACATCGTATGCGTACGATGATACAGCATGGGAGCGATTGATCCAACCCCCATTAATTGAGCGTCAAGAGCCACCTCAGGTGAATTAATACATGAAAATCGAATCGCAAATTTCATTAGATAGCATAGTCATATATTGATGTATGATAGCAATATATTGCAGGTCGGTCCGACAAATGACAACATTGCGGGAGAACAGTGGTCCCGAGTTGCTATACCGCGGCATTCAATATCTGCGGAACCAAGAAGGTTATCCACTTCAAGAGAGGCTAGGGGGAGTTCCTCATTTAGAGAGGTGAAATTATATTGTCATTTCTACATTTGTTAATATATAATTCATTGGTAATTGAATATATTCTTCTTTCAATTGTGTAGTCTTCGGTAGCATCGAAACAACCATATCACTCTGCTGCGCCCCGACGCTCAACATCTAAGGCTAAGGCACCCAATCAGTCTTCTCAGGTATACGTACAGACTTACACAATATAAAGTAAATTGAAAAATTATCTAAGCAGACTTCTACTTCTCAGGCATCTAGAGGGACACAACATGCAGCATGTAAGCCGCCCCCTGCTCCACAGAAGAAAAAATCATCATGGACCACATTATTCACCAGCAAGAAGGACAAGGGACCACCATTGTAACGACCCGAGAATCCGATTACCGGGAAGGCCCGATAACCCGAGACTCGCACCGCCGCCCACGAGCCGGGAGGGCTCGGAAGGGCTAGAAGGAGTGTGGAGGCACAAAGAAATAGGAAATAAAGCAGGACAACTCAACAATTAACAGAAATAAATAAACAACTACAACAGAGTCCAGTCCAACAGAAAGTACAGTCTAAAGCAGTAAAGCGTACCACATGCCAAGTGAACACTCGGCCCGGCAAGCTGGCAACTGAGAACCTCCGCTCCGCACCCTCGAACCACGAGGAAGAACCGCTACACCTGAAAAGCAGGGAATGAGTCTCCAAAACAGAGACTCAGCAGGGATCCCGCGGAACCCCAACCGGAAACAACGGCGGTAGCGGAAAGGAAGCTACAACTACAGCAGGAACAGCAAACCGGTGGCCGGTCAAAAACTCGGCACTACAGCTACACCTACTGTACCAGAAGGCACACCTCGATCACGCAGTCGAAGCTACCGAACCACACTAGTACCACCTACCGAAGCAAGAACACACGGCAACCACGCCGTAAAGGCCTGTCCCTCGGACACAGCCGACCTGGACACGCTGTCCAAGGTGCAACCCCGACCATCCGATCGCGGGTACCGCACAACAAGACCCAACCTCGGTAAAGCCACTAGCATTAGACCCTTGGCGCGAAAACCAACACACGCGCCACGGCGAAACAACCGAACTCAACGGTCAACACGACCGAAAACCCGAAGGTCGAAATCACGGAAACTGATAGTCTGTCACTCCGTACTCGACAGGAGTACCACCCACTAGAAGCACAGCCGGTAGCGTCCCCTGACGTCTTACACCGCACCGCAGGTGAACCGCCTGACGTGGTAGGTCCTACCCGAGGCGCGAACACCGTACAAGTAACCACAAACAAGTAACTAGCTGGGGTCACGCCCGTCGACGTGGGTCCAACCGCCCCCAACCACGTGTGCACACACAGACCACGCGTCCCTGGTCTGGTCCTCTGACCGGTTTTCCCCTCAGCCGGACTCTGGCTGCAAGACGTGGGGCCCGACGGCAACCGGTCCACAAACCGCCTCTAAGGGTAAGCCCGTACACCACTCCCTGGTGCGACTAGCACACGCGTACTAGTAGGCTACGACTAGTGGAGGGTCACTGAAGGAGTAGACTTTCAACTCAACGGAAAACAACGTCCGAATCCGACGACGTACGGGGACCACCCCACGTACCGGCCCCGTCGCACGGCGACCACAGTCGGAGAAGGAACAGAACTTGCAGTCCACGGTCACGCACGCAGCCTGCGCGAAAGTCAAGAAAACCCAAGTGACGCTAAGTCACTGGACTCTGGACAGTCCTCTAGACACACTACAGCCAACGGTCCTTGAGTCGCAAGACTCGGGGTCAAGACCGTTGCACGCAACAGCACAAGGCCGTCGATCTAGCCCAATCTCTAGGTCCAAAACCACGATATCACGAATACCGAGACAACACACGAGTTGCCAAGACCATTCCCTTGAGAAGGGAACGCAAGGGACAAAGGCCACTCACACGGGCCACACGGAAAACACAGAAGCACGATTCCCAAGGCAGCACACAAGCCGCCGCGACGATTTCCCATCTTGAAGCAAGCGGGAAACCTCCAGCCCCAGGCCGGGTAACTGGACTCGCAGTCCAAGACCAACCACGTGGCCCACATGGGAATCGCCTTCCAGAAAAACTCACGGCATGCGGGGGAGACCCCACCGCACCCACACCGATACACGGTGACTCGATCGAGCGTAACACGAAGGCCCAGCACGCGAGAAGTCACCCGGATTCTCAACCCTACGGGCACGCTAAACGAGATAACACGGTCCTCCAGACACCCTCAAAACACGGACACAGAAACCCACGGGTGTCAGGGACACTCACAAGACCGCAGGTCGACCACTGGGTCACAACCGGGTCGACTAGGGATCCACACATCGCGGGACAAGGCGGAGAACACAAAAACTCGCCTCGGAACAACACAAAGCCTGACGGTCTAACCCTAGACCGTCACAGGGCTGTAACGGTCTAGGCGAGACCGTCACATCCACCTGGCGGCCTAACGCAGACCGTCACACGGCCCAAAGAACGCAGGATGTAACGCGCCTGGCCCAGCGCGTTACACGAATGTAACGCGCTTGCCCTGGTCCGTTACACGCCTCACGCTCTCAGCGTGAAAGCAGGATGTAACGCGCTTGCCCCAACGCGTTACACGGATGTAACGCGTCTGGCCTGGCGCGTCACACACGCTGCCCTCCCCAACGGATAAAAACGGCTCTGACGGCCCACCCTGGGCGCGTTACAAGCATGTAACGGTCCAGAGGGCACCGTCACACCCCCAGCCCTCAGCTGGGCAACAGGGAATGTGACGCACCCACCCTGGGGCGTCACAAGGCTGTGACGCGCCAGCCCTGGTGCGTCACACGCCTGACCCGAAAACCAACGGAAGAGACTCTAACGGTCTAGCCCTGGTGCGTCACAGCACCTGGCGGTCTATCGTGGGACCGTCACACCCACAGACCACCAAAGGCCAATAGAAGGGGAATGTAACGGCCCAGCCTAGGCGCGTTACACCAAGTGACGGCCACTGGAAGGACCGTCACTTCCTTCCGAGAACGCTACGGCGGGAAACGACCCAAAACTCGTCCCACGCCCCCATACCTCCACAAGAGAGGGGGAAAACAAGGGGGAAGCTCCCCAGAAGCCCCTAGCATGCATCTACGGCCTCGGATCGGCCAAAAACGCAATGAAACAAGAGATCGGCCCACAAGCCCTAAAACATGGGTTTTGCCCAAAAACCCCGATTCCACCCGCTCGGCTCACCACGGCCTACGAAACTCGCGGGAAAGGAAGTGCACGAGCTGGGGAACCATCACCCTACCTCCACCGAAGATTTCGCGCCCCGAGCTCGCCGATCCGCGAAGAAACGCCGTGAAACCCTCGCCGGCTCGCGACCGCGCCACGAGCTCCCACGCGCCTCCACCGCCTCGATCCTCGCCCATCCTCGCCCGCGTCCTCACCCGCGCCGCCTCCGCCTCGCCCCCGCCTCGCTCCGTCGGCCGCCGGAGAAGAGAGGGGAGAAAGAGGGCGTGAGAGAAGAGAGAGAGTGAGAAAGAGAGAATGAGAGGGGGAGAGAGGAAAGGGTTAGTATATATAGGAAAACCCGAAAATTCGATAAATTCAGAAAATTACGAAAAATTACCTCCGCGATCCTCGGAAGGAACACAACGCAGTGGTACTGTCCCGGAGTCGTAGAACGCCACGGTTTGCCCTGCAAAGAGTTCCGAAGGCACATCAGGGAAAAACACGTGTAAAGCACAAAATACACTCCGAGACCCACTAAAATGATCTGAAAAATATCCGAAAAATCCGGGGCATTACAGCCCTCCCCCCTTAAAGGAATTTCGTCCTCGAAATTCAGGACCTAGAACGACGTCCTAGAGGAAGAACACTGAACCAACTGACACGCTGTCAGGGCCCCCAGCACAGAAAACCTCGATTCTCACGAAAACACGGATCCTGAGGAACACAGCCAGACTCACAATCACACACAACACCTCGCTCCTCGCGCCGAGCACACCGGCCACAGAGCAGGCATATACCAAAGGACACAGTCCGGCATCACCTCAGACAATGCGAGAATCAACCATGGCACCGCAGCCACAATCTCGCTCACCGAGGAAACACAACCCTCGCCACGAGAAACAGCTACTGATTCATCCAATGGTCAGCAGACAAATGGCACATCAGCTTTACAACCAGCTGACAGGTCACACGCCCTCCTCGAGGGAGCAACCAAAATAGAGCCTCCACCAGCTCAAGCAGTCCTCTCCGCAGACCGCAATCAGAACATCGGCTCAACACCAAGAAACACCCCACACATGGCAAGCCGAAAGCCGGACACAACACCGTGCCAACTCTTGTCAAAAGACAACCTTCGACAAAGCCCAGATCCCATCCGGAAAAGGCACATCACAGAAACGACCATCAAAGGTCTCGCTGGCACACGGCTCTCGCCACGCTCGAGCCCCCAACAACCAGCATCTTCTGTCTCTGAAAAGACCATCCACTGGTCACCAACTGCTCGCCAACTCGACCCTCTCGGGAAGCACGACGAAACCAAATGACAGAACATGGCGTCGTCAATCATCACCTCACCGGACTCAGACTCACAGGGGAATCATCCCATGCTGGTCATCAAACCAGGGATAACCTTTGCGACACCAACGTCCTATCAAGGACCATCCTCCGACGCCCACCTCACAAAAGGCCTCCGCCCACAGGCGTCACTCATCCATCTGGTCTCATCAAATCCTTCGATCAATCCAAGTGGACACCTGCCAATCCCGATTCCGCCCTTACCACAGAGCCACGGGACACCACCTGAACAGTGCTCACGGGTCCCCAAGCAATAACCATCTCACCGTCACAATCCGACAAGATCGTAGAACCAACAGGAACCCACAGCCTGGCAGAGACCACATCCTCAAAGCACGATCTCATCCGAGGGCACGACTGGGAACACAAGTCGGACACCAAGCCACCGACTCCGACCATCACGTCCTCGACCTCCGTCAGGCGACATCCTCAACAACCTCATCCAGGTCCGACACCGACGCCTGACACGGCTTCCATCACAGGAACATGGTACTCATGCGGCGTACTAACCAGCACATTCCCCAACACTCCACCCTGCCAGTGCCAACAACCACAAAACCTCGAGCAACGGCACGGCAACAACACGTTTCACACCAAGGAACCAATCCTCCGATGCTGAACGCGAACTCAGGAATCCACCCGTAGCAACCAACGTTACGATCCTGAACTAGTGGGTCACAAGCCCACCACGCTTCCGCTGCGTACTCAGATCCGCGCACACAGCCGAGAAAGCAAACGCCGCCCAACCAGCGCTCGTCCTTTCGGAACAGCACCGGCACCCTCACACGACAAGGGAATGGGCACGACTTCTCACAGGCAACCACCCTGCCAAGACAAGGAGCACGTCTCGCACGGACTTCATGGCACACAAGGCTAACCAATCCGAACACACAATGCAAGACGACGATCCTTAGCCGAACGCAATCTCTCCAACCAAAGGAGAAACCAGCGCACTTCGACCAACGGAAGAACTCCACGCTCGACCTGACCTCGAACCTCGCGCACGCTGGAAACAGCACCATCCAGCACCAAGGAAAACCATTGCTTCCATCAGGTCAGCGCCTCCGACACACTCGACGAGTGTCACGTCGGACTACAATCACATCACCTCTCGATGCACCAGCGCTGCAATTCCTCGAATTGCAACACGGCGTGCCAAGAGCCGCATCACGAGCCATAACGACAACCGCCGACGCTCATCCTCGAGTCCCGAAACTCACCGCGGAGCCTTCACATCTCAAGCCAACTCCAGGGCGAACACAACCCAACCGCACAGAAGAGCGCAGGAGCAAGACTTACTGGGACACCACAGCCCAATCTTGCCTCGAAATCAGCAGAACGATCAGGACCGACACGTCATTTCTGACGCCACAGAGCGCGACAAGAACATCAGGCTCGACGAAACAGCAGCCCACCGAGAAGATCCTCCGCTCACCCGAGCACACTTCCCGATCAGAACGCCTCAGGAGCTGGACAAACCTCAAGCTGGAGTGACCAAAAACCGACAGCAGCTCCCTCAGAGCACGCTCACGGCCACTTAACCAAGAACAGTCCGCACCAGACACCTGACCACGCTGCAGGTTCCTTGAACGCAGCACCGCGAGCTCACGCCTGCCAGCAACCTCTGCCCAACGCAGCACAACCAGGGCCACCACCGATGAGGGAGAAGGCTCTCGACCTCGATCCTTAGACCCTACGCTGGCACGAAAGCCGCGGACAGCGACCACCTTCACAGCGCCGCACAGCGCACTCAAGCTCTCAAGCGAGAAACAAGGCGAAAAACAAGCACAAAACCCTAAGCCAGCTGCCGACTGTACTGGACCTTACGGACTCTGATCACTGCAATGTTTCGAATTCCTAAGTACGCCCACAACCACCGCTCTGATACCAGCTGTAACGACCCGAGAATCCGATTACCGGGAAGGCCCGATAACCCGAGACTCGCACCGCCGCCCACGAGCCGGGAGGGCTCGGAAGGGCTAGAAGGAGTGTGGAGGCACAAAGAAATAGGAAATAAAGCAGGACAACTCAACAATTAACAGAAATAAATAAACAACTACAACAGAGTCCAGTCCAACAGAAAGTACAGTCTAAAGCAGTAAAGCGTACCACATGCCAAGTGAACACTCGGCCCGGCAAGCTGGCAACTGAGAACCTCCGCTCCGCACCCTCGAACCACGAGGAAGAACCGCTACACCTGAAAAGCAGGGAATGAGTCTCCAAAACAGAGACTCAGCAGGGATCCCGCGGAACCCCAACCGGAAACAACGGCGGTAGCGGAAAGGAAGCTACAACTACAGCAGGAACAGCAAACCGGTGGCCGGTCAAAAACTCGGCACTACAGCTACACCTACTGTACCAGAAGGCACACCTCGATCACGCAGTCGAAGCTACCGAACCACACTAGTACCACCTACCGAAGCAAGAACACACGGCAACCACGCCGTAAAGGCCTGTCCCTCGGACACAGCCGACCTGGACACGCTGTCCAAGGTGCAACCCCGACCATCCGATCGCGGGTACCGCACAACAAGACCCAACCTCGGTAAAGCCACTAGCATTAGACCCTTGGCGCGAAAACCAACACACGCGCCACGGCGAAACAACCGAACTCAACGGTCAACACGACCGAAAACCCGAAGGTCGAAATCACGGAAACTGATAGTCTGTCACTCCGTACTCGACAGGAGTACCACCCACTAGAAGCACAGCCGGTAGCGTCCCCTGACGTCTTACACCGCACCGCAGGTGAACCGCCTGACGTGGTAGGTCCTACCCGAGGCGCGAACACCGTACAAGTAACCACAAACAAGTAACTAGCTGGGGTCACGCCCGTCGACGTGGGTCCAACCGCCCCCAACCACGTGTGCACACACAGACCACGCGTCCCTGGTCTGGTCCTCTGACCGGTTTTCCCCTCAGCCGGACTCTGGCTGCAAGACGTGGGGCCCGACGGCAACCGGTCCACAAACCGCCTCTAAGGGTAAGCCCGTACACCACTCCCTGGTGCGACTAGCACACGCGTACTAGTAGGCTACGACTAGTGGAGGGTCACTGAAGGAGTAGACTTTCAACTCAACGGAAAACAACGTCCGAATCCGACGACGTACGGGGACCACCCCACGTACCGGCCCCGTCGCACGGCGACCACAGTCGGAGAAGGAACAGAACTTGCAGTCCACGGTCACGCACGCAGCCTGCGCGAAAGTCAAGAAAACCCAAGTGACGCTAAGTCACTGGACTCTGGACAGTCCTCTAGACACACTACAGCCAACGGTCCTTGAGTCGCAAGACTCGGGGTCAAGACCGTTGCACGCAACAGCACAAGGCCGTCGATCTAGCCCAATCTCTAGGTCCAAAACCACGATATCACGAATACCGAGACAACACACGAGTTGCCAAGACCATTCCCTTGAGAAGGGAACGCAAGGGACAAAGGCCACTCACACGGGCCACACGGAAAACACAGAAGCACGATTCCCAAGGCAGCACACAAGCCGCCGCGACGATTTCCCATCTTGAAGCAAGCGGGAAACCTCCAGCCCCAGGCCGGGTAACTGGACTCGCAGTCCAAGACCAACCACGTGGCCCACATGGGAATCGCCTTCCAGAAAAACTCACGGCATGCGGGGGAGACCCCACCGCACCCACACCGATACACGGTGACTCGATCGAGCGTAACACGAAGGCCCAGCACGCGAGAAGTCACCCGGATTCTCAACCCTACGGGCACGCTAAACGAGATAACACGGTCCTCCAGACACCCTCAAAACACGGACACAGAAACCCACGGGTGTCAGGGACACTCACAAGACCGCAGGTCGACCACTGGGTCACAACCGGGTCGACTAGGGATCCACACATCGCGGGACAAGGCGGAGAACACAAAAACTCGCCTCGGAACAACACAAAGCCTGACGGTCTAACCCTAGACCGTCACAGGGCTGTAACGGTCTAGGCGAGACCGTCACATCCACCTGGCGGCCTAACGCAGACCGTCACACGGCCCAAAGAACGCAGGATGTAACGCGCCTGGCCCAGCGCGTTACACGAATGTAACGCGCTTGCCCTGGTCCGTTACACGCCTCACGCTCTCAGCGTGAAAGCAGGATGTAACGCGCTTGCCCCAACGCGTTACACGGATGTAACGCGTCTGGCCTGGCGCGTCACACACGCTGCCCTCCCCAACGGATAAAAACGGCTCTGACGGCCCACCCTGGGCGCGTTACAAGCATGTAACGGTCCAGAGGGCACCGTCACACCCCCAGCCCTCAGCTGGGCAACAGGGAATGTGACGCACCCACCCTGGGGCGTCACAAGGCTGTGACGCGCCAGCCCTGGTGCGTCACACGCCTGACCCGAAA
Organism: Amorphophallus konjac; assembly: GCA_022559845.1. NCBI lineage: Eukaryota > Viridiplantae > Streptophyta > Magnoliopsida > Alismatales > Araceae > Amorphophallus > Amorphophallus konjac. Next base: position 442,987,792 of record CM040120.1, read on the forward strand.
ACCAACGGAAGAGACTCTAACGGTCTAGCCCTGGTGCGTCACAGCACCTGGCGGTCTATCGTGGGACCGTCACACCCACAGACCACCAAAGGCCAATAGAAGGGGAATGTAACGGCCCAGCCTAGGCGCGTTACACCAAGTGACGGCCACTGGAAGGACCGTCACTTCCTTCCGAGAACGCTACGGCGGGAAACGACCCAAAACTCGTCCCACGCCCCCATACCTCCACAAGAGAGGGGGAAAACAAGGGGGAAGCTCCCCAGAAGCCCCTAGCATGCATCTACGGCCTCGGATCGGCCAAAAACGCAATGAAACAAGAGATCGGCCCACAAGCCCTAAAACATGGGTTTTGCCCAAAAACCCCGATTCCACCCGCTCGGCTCACCACGGCCTACGAAACTCGCGGGAAAGGAAGTGCACGAGCTGGGGAACCATCACCCTACCTCCACCGAAGATTTCGCGCCCCGAGCTCGCCGATCCGCGAAGAAACGCCGTGAAACCCTCGCCGGCTCGCGACCGCGCCACGAGCTCCCACGCGCCTCCACCGCCTCGATCCTCGCCCATCCTCGCCCGCGTCCTCACCCGCGCCGCCTCCGCCTCGCCCCCGCCTCGCTCCGTCGGCCGCCGGAGAAGAGAGGGGAGAAAGAGGGCGTGAGAGAAGAGAGAGAGTGAGAAAGAGAGAATGAGAGGGGGAGAGAGGAAAGGGTTAGTATATATAGGAAAACCCGAAAATTCGATAAATTCAGAAAATTACGAAAAATTACCTCCGCGATCCTCGGAAGGAACACAACGCAGTGGTACTGTCCCGGAGTCGTAGAACGCCACGGTTTGCCCTGCAAAGAGTTCCGAAGGCACATCAGGGAAAAACACGTGTAAAGCACAAAATACACTCCGAGACCCACTAAAATGATCTGAAAAATATCCGAAAAATCCGGGGCATTACAACCATTAAATCTGATAGATATTGCAGACATGGAGACATTAGATCCCAATGCAGATGACGACACTCCCGAGCCTTCTGTTGAGCCCCGCATTAGTGGGAGTCATGACTCCGATGCTGAGAGTACACCGACAGGGTCTTCATCCCATGGAGGTGGTGGTTCTCAAGGTGACCAACGGAGTCCTCGTCAGAATACTAGTGCTGGTGGCAGAGAGTACATCAGTGGTCATAGTAGAGGTCGTGGGGGCCGTCAATATGGCGCATGGACAGAGGAGCAGCACTTCACACATGCCACGCAAGATGAGGATCACGGTGCTCCACCGGCAGGGACGAGACGGGCAGCTGATCATTGGGATCCCTACTATGGAAGTTCGGTTGCAGACAGTACCAGCTATCAAGGCATGTTGTCTGATTTTGAGAGCATGAGCACACATGACTCCCATGGATCTGGAAGCTCGTATGGACGGTCATGGCCGCATCAGCCGATGTATCATGGCGACTCAGATAACAGTAGTTCATTTTTCTCATCGTATCCATATCCTTATGCCGCAGCTGCGCCAGTAGAGGTCGTGTACGCACAAGGTTCGCAGGAGTATGAATACTACATACGCATGTACTGGGAGAACTATTCAGGTTCAATGCGCTATGAAGACTATCTGTCCTATCTGCGTACCACGTTTAATGTCAAATTATTTGGAGATGGGCACTGGCCCAGTTTGGGTCCATACTCTTAATTAGTATGTATCATTTGGGTATATTTATAACTAACTAATAATTAATTGTAGATTTCTTCATATATAGAGTTCTGTACTTATCATTGAAATCACTAATGTAAACGTTTACATCATTTGCAGGTCATCATGGACAGACGGCGTCACCCTGCTTGGGAGCATGGATACTCTGTTGAGGGTGATGGACATATGCACTGTAGATACTGTGAACATCGCGTCACCGGCATACACAGGTTTGCGGAGCACCTTGCGGGAGTGGGACGCGATGTTCGTGCATGCGATCGAGTTCCGGGAGATGTTCGACATTCCTTTCGGACACAGTTACAGGATAGATACGGTTCTCGTAGCACACCGAGGACAACTTCTTTTACGTCCCGGGTACCTCCACCACGAGCACAGGGCGGAGCAGGATCTTCCTCCACGTCCAGAGTTCGAGCAGCACCAGCACCAGCACCAGTCGCACTTGATAGAATTGAAGCTATAGATGTAGTGATGACTTTTTTTACAGATTTTCATGTACCCTCCACCGCAGCACACGACCCATCATTTGTGCAGATGGTTACATATTTTCAGTCCCACCCACGTGTACCTCTACCCACTAGGATAGAGTTAGATTATACGGGTGATCAGTCTCATGTATCTGATGATGAGTTTTGGGATTCGAGCTTCACTGATGATGAGGATGAGTGAGTTTTGGGATTCAGGTTACACAGATGAGGAGGATGAGTGAGTTTTGGGATTCGGGTTTCACAGATGGACGAAGATTAGTGAGTTTTTGTATTTTATACTTCATGAATGAATGTCATTATTATGTCACTGTTTATTTTTACATATTTAGTAATTGAAATAAATTTTTATGTATTATATATAATAGGATGTTTAATTAAGCGGTGTAATATGTAATTTTTATATAATTAATTATGTATAATTTAGTATGGATCTATTATCTTAAATAAACTTTACATTCTAATATTTTTAAATATATATAATATTTAATCTTTCAAAATAAATTTATTACAAATTTTAAAAAAAAATAAAAAAACTACGCGTCGCGAACTCAATGGGGCGAACCGGGTCGCTGTGCGACCCGCACAACCCGACCCATCCCGCGCCGAGACCGGGTTGACCGGGTCGAACGGGTCGACAAACCCTGAGCGCTATTACAAAATTTAAAAGTGTAGAAGCTAACATGGAGGGAGGGGGACATAACATTAATTTGCAAGGAGTCGAATGCAGCACCGTTTAACGCGGAAAATGTGTGGGACCTCAGCAAGGTTGGTGTCTTGGTGATTGGTGACCACCGGGGGGGGAAGGCATGCCCAGCATGCGCCTCCATGTGCATGCATGTGCTGTTTCATGGCCCCCATGATCCGCGCGTCCCACGATGCTTCCTTGTCGGAAGAATTTGAATCTTGTAGATTTCATAACATTCTTTTTTCCCCTTTTTTTTTCTAAGGAGCATAAAAAGAGAGGAGAATGCATTTCATAGAGAGGGACGAATGCTCGTATATATTTTAATGGAGCTGTTAGAGCTGGCGGGATCTTGTTAGGTGGGAGAATATTCCTGACGATGACTCGTAGAGAGAGACCGCAGCATCTTGGACGCCGGGTACATGGGTTATCAGGCACCCACCAAGCCCGCCTCCTTTGACTCCGGTACCGACGGATCTGCCCCTGTATATTTCGAAAATATCCTCACTTGCGAGAGACATTGTTATCATAATCGGATTGGATCGATCGATCTAATCGATTCAATCGTGAATCGATCTAAAAATTATTCCGATTAAACTTGATCCGATCTAATGTTAAAGAATCGGGCGAATCGGACGAACTGCGATTCGACTGGTGAACCGGTTCGATCCGATTCATCCTTCAAAAAAATATATAAAATATTTAAATATTCAAAATGATATGTATGTGTGAACAAAAATATCTTATTATTATTGATTCATTGTTATTTATTATTTTATTTTAGATATATTTAAAGTATAAATATTTAAAAGAGTATAAATGTCAATTGTGAAGAGTGAACACCGATGAAATATTACATAATTTTAAGATAAATTTATTTAACCATATTATTGTTATTTTTTACTTGTATAATTAATAGTTACATAATCATGACTAATAATTATACATGTATGTTTATTTATTTTGATCATTATATCTTATTTCTTATTATCTTAGGTCATATAATCGGGTCGGATCGTATATCAATATTATAATAACATCAATGTTATAATTCGAATCGAACTAACTCATTATCCGATTCAGACACTGATCCTAATCATCATTTGATTCGGATATGTTCCAAGTATTCCGATCGTCGGAATTCCCGACAAATCTAATACCGTTTCAAATATCACACATTGACTTCGGCTTTGGACGAGTTTTTAGTGGTCATTTGTTTCAAGGCTGGGCATTAGTTTTTTAAAAAAAAATCCCTAACACGATGTGTTTAGAATGCCGTGGGTACAGATGGATTTAGATCAGAAATAGGTAGATCTAAAATGGTAGTGAGCCAATAAACTTTTGGGTGAATGGATAAACGAGTCTATTTATCTCTTTCTCCCTTTCTTTGACATAATGTGTTAATAAAAAATATTTTTATATAAATATATTATTATCCAACATTTTAATTTTACGGATAATCAGACCGACAACTAACCTTAAAAGTAATTTTTCACTTATTTTTATGTAAAATGAAAACTAATAATAATAACTCTATAAGAAAGGTAGTTCTTCGATGGTTGGTGTAACATGATTATTTTATATATGTTTTTAATTTTTATCTCCACCCTCTCGAGACCCTTAGCCTCCGTGGGGGCGCCATTGTTTTCCACTATACACTCGTGGGACCCACAGCCCCGAAGGGGCTCCATCGCGAAAACGCGTAGCCAGCTGGGCCGCCGTCGTCACCAACTTGGGCCTTCGGGGGGATCCGCACGATGTTGCGGGCCGGGGGGGGGGGCAGCCCACGGCTGGACGCGGCGGCTCCACAGATTCCACACCTTGTTCTTTTCACCATGCCCACCCTCTTACTTCTCACTATGTTTTTTCCTCCTTCAATCCGAAACTATTTACACCGACGGTCCTATTCGACCGTGGAATGAAAACTGGAGACGTTGTCGGCTACCCCCGACCGGTTCCCAAACAATCCGAAAACCAGGAACGACGGTTGCCCGGGGGAGGAGATCCACGTGAATTAATCCCTGTAGCAACAAATGGTCGTCTGATCATGACCGTGCGATGCAGTGGTGACTTGTAGATAGAATACAGCCCTCCTGTTTGGTAGTTTGGTGGAGGATGCAGACGAGAGAGAGAGGGGTGGGGGATGTCACGAAAGGATGTGATGTCTTGCTACCGTTTCGATATATATCTTGTACTAACCATGCCAAACCAGGCAACGACCAGGACCTGTGGACCATCCTCTCAATTTTTATCATCTTACTCATCTCATTCTATTTTTACTACGTAATTGCAAAATTTAAAAAATAAGAAAAAATAAATCTAAGTTTAGTATTTTCTAAGTTGAGAACATCATTTGACGTGCCAATTTTATCGACGACGTCGATTTTTATCTGACACGATGTAATACGTGCGATACATCACTGTACTACGACCTAATCATTCCTCTACCCCCTCCCTCATAAACCTCCGTTGACGACTTTAAGTTCTAAATCTCCGGATCAGCACCTCTCACCCTTCCGTTCGAGTCACCACCCCAACCGAAGCCGTCCCCTCTATCGCCTCTGTCGTCTTTGCCACCACCGCTTCCATCAAGCCGCCAACGACCAGAGATGATGTAGCGTATGCGTGCCACGTTCCGTACGTACCGTTTCTTCTTTGGCATGATTTGATACGTGCAATTCATGACGTATTGGATCGATTTGTCAAATCCTGATAGGAAAGAATCAAATTGAAACTTTGAGAACTTTCTTCACCTGGATTGTCCAAATATACGTGTGGACAGTCACAATGAGTGACAAATAGGATGAATGGTTAATATAGTTTCATCTTTATCTCATACCCGATATAATATCTTATCTCTTACTCTCGTTATAACTATGTTCTCCATATTTTCGGATTTTCCATGGTCTCCTTATAAACAAGAAAGAGTGTGAAGTAACGCAGCAATTGTGTATAGATATAACATGCATGTCTGCCAAAAAAAAAAGGTGTAATCAATTCGTGCGAATTCATATGTATAGACTACTCTAACATACTCCTTGCAAAGCTGAAAGGACACTGGACTACTCCAATACAGTTTCACCAAGTATGGTATGGCGCGGCCGGTATTGATGGACATGCATCGCAAACTATGCTCCAACATACTTGCAAAGTTGGAAGGACACTTAGACGAGAACATGAACAATGATGCATGCATTGGCCAGTTAACGCACCGCTGCCACCGATGGGAGTTGTGTGCACTCTGTGGAAAGAGTCTTACCAGTTACTCGTCTCGGACGGTTATCCGTTCGGGATGGGATTAGTTCACATGAGATGAGCACGTTTTCATGTGAATTAATTTCGTCTCGGACGGCGGGACGATTACCCGTCTGAGATGAGTAATAAGAATTACCCTCGTGAAAATTTTAAGAGTAGATGCACTCGTTGCTAAATTAATATTAGGCGTCCACGTCGGACCTACTAAACTAATATTAGGCGTCCACGTCGGACCTACGCAATATTTGATTAATATGGTTGCGATGTGTACCAACGGATGGAGTGGCGGAACGAGGGAGAAGAGACCACCCCAGCAACCGTTCACGTGGAGTCACCAACTTGGATTTTTTTTAAAACAAAAGTGTGATTTGACTTGCACATATCCAATCAATGGATTCGGAACCACGGTCCACCCTGTTCGTTTAACAATGTGGATTCTTTACATTCCACAATTTTTTAAAGACCCGTCGATACGTTAAAATATTATAATATAATGAAGAGTCAAGATCTCGCACCGCGTTGTGGATCATCGGATCTGAGAGAATGAATCTATCGAAAAAATCACACGAGTCACCTATGGAAGAAATCTACGCGAGAAGAGCAAAGGTCAGGGAGTCTGAGATTAAGATCTCATGAAAAGCTCTCCAATACTTAAGTCAGTGTGGGCAAGAACTAAATGCAGGGAAATAAGAGAAAACTGGGGGCACGAGATTGCTATTCACCGGTTGAGGGGTTAGGATCTCTTACCTTTTTGCGAGGGGAATCTCTGGGATTAAATAGTGACAGACTCTCTTAACGAATCTGCGGAGGTTACGGAGGGGTCGTTGAGTGAGAAGAGTTACGTCCTCCGGTACGCATTCTTACCGTCGAATGACTCTTTGCGTTTCATTTAGCCCTTCCGTCTTCTCTGCTCTCATACGTTCGTGGGAGATTCGCCTTCAGTTGCACGGGATAAATACCCGCCCTGGATAGACTTTCTCTGATCGAAGAGGAGGTCACTGCCACGGGCTTTTTCTCCTCTAGATAAGTGTCATTCCCTTCGGGGGGGGGGGGGGGGGGGGGGGGGCAAGATCACCGGGCCTATCCAGGACTTTCTCGGGGGAGCTGCCTTGGTCACCTTTCGTTGGCTCGGGTCAGTGGTGCATTGGAATTTCCCCTGAGCTTAGGGGGATCCTCTGCATAATCGACCGTTATATGGTGTCCTTTGAGCCCTTGACTCTCGGACATCTTGTAAATGGGCCTTGTGTGCTAAGTTACGTTATTACTTTCGGAGCCGAGCATATCATCTTAGTGGGCTTTTGAGCCGAGAAGTCATGAGCTGCGAATTTCTCCCTCTCTAAATATTTTATGAATTTAACAAATAATGTGTTCTAACGATGATGAAACATTGTATTGGGGGAAAAAATGTTATAATAGGAAGTTTATACAAATTTTGTCTATCAACCTCCCGGTGGCTTAGTTGGCGAGCATTTCTTACCAACTTTTTTGAGGTCAAGAAGGGTTTATATATCTTGACATAAACATTATCAAACGTCCCCATGCCCAACTCTGCTCGATGCCAACCTTAAGCTGGATATGTTTTTGAGGCATTCTCTCCCATGTTCGTTGATGGGTGTTTATATATTTTCACCGTGATAATTAAGAATATAGTAATACTTTGTCCGATAATTCGGTTAATTATACATTAGAATGTTACATTAGTGACATTTAAAAATTTTAAAAATATATTTAGTGATTTTCACATCAAATTAATTTAGTGTGTCGACCACGTCATCAAATGATGTGACGTGAAATTTACATAAAATAAAACTCTAATCTTATATATAGTGAAAATATATAATTTTTAATATTCACATGAGATTTTTTTTTTTTTACGTGATCTCGACATCACGTCACGTGATGATACGACCGACACGTCAAGTTAACTTGAGATGAGAGTAACTTATTTTTTAAAAATATATAAATATTAGACATGCATCACCTCCACGTGTAATTACTCGGGTTCTTACATAAATCATTGCTCTTACAAATATCTCCTACCCAAGAATTAGGTTTCATAAAAATATCCTCCCCTCTTTTCGCTTCTTGGTTGGAAATCCTATGCTAAAAACTTTGTGTCAGAGCTACCGATGGATATCTGGCATCCATTATTCCAATCTAATTTCTCATTCAAATAATGGATGCAGAAATGCAAGAAACTCCGCCTGATAGCTTATCCAATGCAGAAAGCTGATAGCCGATTTGAAAACAAAAATAGTTGTTTGTTTCCACATATATAAGAAGATATAGAACACAAAGAACGCCGTTGCCACCGGCCGCCTTGTAGCCCAGTTGGTGAAGGACGTGCTTTACCGCTGTGGGGTGAAGGGTTTGAGGTTGGTCAGAGGGAGAGATAGAGAGATAAAGAGGTATTTTAAAATACCTCCATTTTAATTTTATTTGTAATTTTTTTATTATTAATTTTTCTCTTGGTATTTATTCTTTAGAAAATAGAGGTATCACTATTATAGAGAGTCTTAAATCAAGTACAGTTAATTGATAATCAAATATGTTTAGTGGATACAAAATGATAATTTAATACAAATTAAATTATTTTATTCTAAAGCAATCAATTTTATCAGGTAACATGCCATTTCATTCAACAAAATAAAATGGTGACTCCATTTTATTTTATTTTTTTAAATTCTTTTATTCTTAAAATTTTATTTGATATGTTTTTCTTTGGAAAATTGAGGTACCACCGTTGCAGAGCGTCTTAAATCAAGTAAGGTTAATTGATAATCATTATGTTTAGTAGATACAAAACGATAATTTAATACAAATTAAATTACTTTATTCTAACGTAAATCCTTTTTATCATGTAACATGCCATTTCTTTAAACAAAATAAAGTGGTGAATGTACACAAGCTAAATTGTTTTGCTCTCAAAATACCTACATTTTAGAAGTAAGAGATAGATAGAGGTATTCTAAAATACCTCCATTTTAATTTTATTTGTTAAAATTTTTTATTCTTAACAATTCATTTGGTATTTTTTCTTTGGAAAATGGAGGTATCACCGTTATAGAGCATCATAAATCAAGTACAGTTAATTGATAATCACTTATGTTTAGTGGATACAAAATGATAATTTAATATAAATCTTCTATTTTCTTCTAAAGTAAATCCATTTTATCAAGTAATTTACCACTTCATTAAACAAAATAAAATGGTGAATGTATACATACTAAATTGTTTTGTTGTCAAAATACCTCCATTTTAGAAGAACCTATCTCATCATTTTTTATGATTTTTACAAATAAATTATTGTTAAAAGTGAATTTGTAAAAAATTATTTGTAAAAATATATTAATAGTTTTGTCAGTGATTTAATTCATGTTGTGCATAAATGACATCAACGGAATAGTCGGTTACCTCCCGTAAATTTAACTATAATTAATTTTAACTACACTCGGTAAAAGACAAAAGTGCCCATTGTTATCTCTCTTTTAAGTTTTAGAGAGGGATCTAAGTTATTTGCAAAACAAATCATAAATAAAATCTGAAAGCAAACATTAACACCTTTATTAGGGGTATATAAACAAATAACCAAAATAGTAGGTCGAAACGTAAGGAGAGTCATCTTCTTTCTTTTCTTAATAGAGTCTCCCAATTCCCATAGGACCCAAACCCCAAATGAGATGGTGACGGCGACGGGTCAACAAGAGGGCGAGGGGCTAGGTGGCCAAAATCCGGTCGGCCAAAAACAATGTCGCTGGCACCATCCGGTAGGGTCGAGCTTTGTCTGACGACCTCTCCAACGTGCTTCAAGTCCTCTATGACGGCAATGAGGACTGCACCATATATTGACCTTTAGATTCGGGGTTGTAGGGTGGGGCGAGGGTTCCGACGGGGAGGGTGATTGTCGGTGGTGGGGGGGTTGTGGGGGGAGACTCCGACAAGGAGGTGGGGGAGTTGCAAGGTGTGGACTCTAACAGGGAAGGGGGGCGTAGGGAGGAGGAGACCCTGGTAAGAGGTGTGGGGGGGAAGGAATGAAGAATTTGGGTAGGGTTGACATGTCGAAAATCCCTCTCCCCTTGTGTCGTCCCGTCGAAACCCCCCTCCCCACCCCCTTGCTGCTAGAACCCCCCTCTTCCTCTTATGACGTCCGCTCGGATCCCTCTCTTTCATTGAAAGCCACTAGACCCTAGTTAGGGCTGTCAATGGGTAAGGCCGGCCCGATAGGCCCGTGAGCCTAGCCCGATTTCGGGTCCGGCCGCCACATCCTTTTCGACCCGCAGGCCCTTAGTCGGGCCTAAAAATTCGGCCTGACTAAGCCTGCAGGCTGGGCTCGAGCTTTGAGTTCGGTTCGTTCTTCTTTTTTTTATTTCTTCTTTCAGAAGTTTAGTGTTTAATTACAAAAACAAAAAATTATTAATTTATTTAATTAAAAAATAAAAATTCTATTTCCAAATAAATTAACATCTAAAACTTCAATTAATTTAATGAGATTGTAAGTTTTATATTCTCATATCTATTTATTATTATTATTATTTATTTAATTTGTCGGATCGGGCCGGACAGGGCCGAAGTCGGGCTTGTGAAAAAGTCCGGCCCGATCTCGCCCGACATATCTCGGGCCCGGGCCGAACTTTAAAATTGATGAGTCGGGCCCGGGCCGGACTTTAAAATTGATGAGTCGTGCCCGAACGAGGCTGGGCCGGGCTAAGCCCGGCCCGAGCCCAGCCCATTGACATCCCTACTAGACTCCCCTCCTCTAGTTGCGACGTCTTGTGAGATTCCCCTCCCCCACTGTATTGAATCTTCTTGGAATATTTAATCTCCCGTCGTCGACAAAAGTTGATCGCAATGGCATTTATGCATAAAGTGAATTAAATCATTGATAATAATATATTTCTATGAAATTTTTTTTTGTCAATTCACTTTTAAGAATGATTTATTTGAAAAAGTCTCTAACATTTTTCACCAATCAAGGTTGAATTCCTCACTTTATGTTTGAATGAATGTGTCACTATTATTATTTTTTTAGTGACGAAGAACATGACGAATTGGAAAACTCTGGGCCATGCAACCCTCGAGAATTGAGCTCGTGATCAGGTAAAATCTTGATTGAGCAATTGTCACTAAATAATAACTTAATTCAAATCAAAATTAGTTATATCAAACTAGGGCAAATTTTATTTAACTAAATTACATGATGAACATACTCAAACTATTTATTCTAAACAAGGTATTTGATTCTTCTTCGTTTTAAAAATCAGAAGTATCTTAATAATAAAATACCTCCGATTCACTAAATAATTTAAACAATGATTTCCCTCAAATAAAAAAATATTCTTCTATCCTATTATTACATCTATTTTCTAGATTAAAATTATCATAATTATAAAATATTTTCCCCTGTCAAGCCTCACTTAATCAGCTTGCTTTTGAACTGATGCATCATAGATTGATAATTTAGCTCAACGGCTTTATTTTATTACGCAATCTATCACGTAACATGTAACACTTAGAATTTGTAGGAGAGATACCGAGTGAGAAAATTGGGACCGAATAAATAAGTTAACCAGTAAACGCAATAAATTTTTTATAATTCACATCTAATACATAAACAATTAGAGTGATTATTCCCTTTTTTATATTTGACATATACTTACGTATACGTAATTTACTGTTCATCTTTAATGTTTTTAAAATTTTAAACCATTTTAAATAGATTTTTAAATTAAATTTAACATCAAAATAATAAAATAGTTGATATTAATACTTATCACTAATACTAATTAAAAAATAAAAAGTAACAAATGCTATTTACGTAATTTACTGTTCACTTTCAATATTTTTAAGCTTTTTTAGTTTATAACCGTTTATTAGATTATATAAAATAAAGTTAATGTTAAAATAATAAAATATTTTATATTAATATTTATTAAAACTACTAATTAAAAACCAAAAGAAAAAACTTGGCTTACGTAATTTAATGTTCACCTTTAATATTTTTAAGTTTTTATTTTTTGAATATTTTTATTAGATTCTATAAAATAAATTTAACATCAAAATAATAGAATAATATATAATAATATATATTAATACTACTAATTAAAAACCAAAAGTAAAACCTGTCGTCTACGTAATTTAATGTTCACCTTCAATATTTATGTTTTAAAACTAGTTTTATTAGATTCTGTAAAATAAGTTTAACATAAAAACAATAAAACATTTGATATTGATATTTATTAATACTACTAATTAAAAACCAAAAGTAAAAATATCGCTTAGGCAATTTACTGTTCACCTTCAATGTTTTTAATTTTTAACTATTTTTATTATATTTTATAAAACAACTTGATTTTTAAAAAATATAATTACTTGAGATCTTACATCAATCAAATTTCTCATTCAATTTTTTTTCACCATAGTAAGTAGAAATATAATATTATTAAATTAATTAGACGACCCGGTGACGACCCATGATCCGGTCGTCTCGCAAATGACATAGGTCGAGTTGGGTCGTGCGAGTCGGGGCAACCCCCAGGACAAACCATGAAATATACATCTAATTTATGTATATATATATATATTGTTGATAAGTTTTTAGAATTTAGGCGACGGCATGAGATTATGTTTCACATCCAAGGGTCTATAGATTTACGGGTAGATTGTGTGATTTTTGTTATTTTTATTATTTATTGTGTGATTTTAGTATCTTATTATTTTTATATTATTTATAGTAGTTCCATTAGAAAATATATTTGTTAATCTTAACGGCGTTAGATTATAACCGAAATAATATTACTTATTATAACGGTACATGTGACAATACAAGTTATATATGGATATAAAATAAAATATGAAATATGTTTGGAAGTATGTATATAATTATCCTTAAATTGGAATGCTAATTAAGACGGTGCAAGCCAAATTTGAGCCTCAACGTAAAAAATGAGTGAAAAAGTTAACTCTAAACGTAAAAAAAGCTTGTTAAAAATATGGATTTTCTATATGAGAAGAAATAGAACAGAAAGGACGCCATTATCACCGGCTGCCTTGTAGCCCTGTTGGGGAAGTACGTGCTTTACTTCCACGAGGGCAAGGGATCCAGGCTGTGGTGAGAGGGAGAGAGAGAGAAAAAGAAAACAGAGAAAGAGGTATTATATATAAAATACTTCCATTTTAATTTTATTTTTTAATCTTTTATCTTTATAGTTTCACTTGGTATTTTTTCTTTAGAAAATAGAGGTATCACCGTTGTAGAGAGTATTAAATCAAGTACAGTTAACCGATAATCATTTATGTTTAGTGGATACAAAATGATAATATAAAATACTTCCATTTTAATTTTATTTTTTAATCTTTTATCTTTATAGTTTCACTTGGTATTTTTTCTTTAGAAAATAGAGGTATCACCGTTGTAGAGAGTATTAAATCAAGTACAGTTAACCGATAATCATTTATGTTTAGTGGATACAAAATGATAATTTAATACAAATTAAATTATTTTATTCTAAAGTATATCCATTTTATCAAGTAACATACCATTTCATTAAACAAAATAAAATGGTGACTCCATTTTAATTTTTTTGTTAAATTCTTTTATTCTTATAGTTTCACTTGGTATTTTTTCTTTAGAAAATAGAGGTATCACCATTATGGAGAGTATTAAATCAAGTACAGTTAACCGATAATCATTTATGTTTAGTGGATAAAAAATGATAATTTAATACAAATTAAATTATTTTATTCTAAAGTATATCCATTTTATCAAGTAACATACCATTTTTAATCTTTTATCTTTATAGTTTCACTTGGTATTTTTTCTTTAGAAAATAGAGGTATCACCGTTGTAGAGAGTATTAAATCAAGTACAGTTAACCGATAATCATTTATGTTTAGTGGATTCAAAATGATAATTTAATACAAATTAAATTATTTTATTCTAAAGTATATCCATTTTATCAAGTAACATACCATTTCATTAAACAAAATAAAATGGTGACTCCATTTTAATTTTTTTGTTAAATTCTTTTATTCTTATAGTTTCACTTGGTATTTTTTCTTTAGAAAATAGAGGTATCATCGTTATGGAGAGTATTAAATCAAGTACAGTTAACCGATAATCATTTATGTTTAGTGGATAAAAAATGATAATTTAATACAGATTAAATTATTTTATTCTAAAGTATATCCATTTTATCAAGTAACATACCATTTCATTAAACAAAATAAAATGGTGACTCCGTTTTAATTTTTTTATTAAATTCTTTTATTCTTATAGTTTCACTTGGTATTTTTTCTTTAGAAAATAGAGGTATCACCGTTATGGAGAGTATTAAATTAAGTACAGTTAACCGATAATCATTTATGTTTAGTGGATACAAAATGATAATTTAATACAAATTAAATTATTTTATTCTAAAGTATATCCATTTTATCAAGTAACATACCATTTCATTAAACAAAATAAAATGGTGACTCCATTTTAATTTTTTTGTTAAATTCTTTTATTCTTATAGTTTCACTTGGTATTTTTTCTTTAGAAAATAGAGGTATCACCATTATAGAGCGTCTTAAATCAAGTAAGGTTAATTGATAATCATTTGTGTTTAGTAGATACAGAATGATAATTTAATACAAATTAAATTACTTTATTCTAAAGTAATTATCCTTTTTATCATGTAACATACCATTTCTTCAAACAAAATAAAGTGGTGAATGTACGTACACAAACTGAATTGTTTTGCCGTCAAAATACCTCCATTTTAGAAGTAAGAGAGAGAACGAGGTATTCTAAAATACCTCCATTTTAATTTTATTTGTTGAAATTTTTTATTCTTAACAATTCATTTGGTATTTTTTCTTTGGAAAATGGAGGTATCACCAATGTTACAGATCATCTTAAATCAAGTTCAGTTAATTGGTAATCACTTTTCTTTAGCGGATACAAAATGATGATTTAATATAAATTAAATTGTTTTCTTCTAAAGTAAATCTATTTTATCACGTAATTTATCACTTCATTAAACAAAATAAAATGGTGAATGTACACAAACTAAATTATTTTGCTGTCAAAATACCTCCATTTTAAAAGTACCTACCTCATAATTTTTTAAGATTTTTATAAATAAATTATTGTTAAAAGTGAATTTGTAAAAAAATATTTGTTGAAATATATTAATAGTTTTGTCAATGATTTAATTTATGTTGTGCATAAATGGCATCAAGTAATCGCTCGTTACCTCCGGTGAATTTAACTATAACTAATCTTAAGTACACTCGATAAAAGACAAAAGTGCCAGCAATTATCTCTCTTGGGATTTTAGAGAGGCGATGAAGTTATTTGCAAAACAAATCATAAATAAAATCTTAAAGCAAAAATTAACACCTTTATTAGGGGTATATAAACAAATAATCAAAACATTAGATTGACATGCAAAGAGAGTCATCTTCTTTCTTTTCTTGATGGGTCTCCTAGACCCTAAATGAGATGGCGATGGAGACTGGCCAACAAGAGGGCGAGGGGGCTAGGTGGCCAACATCTGGTCGGCCAAAAACGATGAATGTCGACGCCATTCGGCAGGGCCGAGCTATGTCTGATGACCTCCCCAACATGCTTCGTGTCCTCTACAACGGCAATGTGGACTGCGTCATTGACCTTTAGATTCAGGGTTGTAGGGTGGGGGGAGGGTTTCGACGGGGAAGGTGATTGCGGATGGTGGGGGGGGGGGGGGTTGTGGGGGGAGACTCTTACAAGGAGGTGGGGGGGTTGCAAGGTGTGGACTCTGGCGGGGAAAGGGGGTGTAGGGAGGGGGGACCCTAGCGAAGAGGTGTGGGGGGAAAGGAGCGAGGAATTTGTGTAGGATTGACCTGTCGAAAACCCCCCTCCACATGCGTCGACCTGCCAAAACCCCCATCCGCACCCCCTTGCTGTTGGAAGCCCCCCCTCCTCCTACGACGTCCGGTCGGATCCCTCTCTTCCATTGCAAGCCACTAGACCCTAGGGCTATCAATGAGCTGGGCTGGCTCGATAGGTCCGAAGGCTTGGCCCGATTTTAGACTGGGCCGTCACGTCCTTAATTTTGAGCATGCGGGCCCTTAATCGGGCCTAAAAACTCGACTCGACTAAGCCCGTAGACTGGGCTCGAGCTTTGAGTTCGGCCCGCAGGTTGACTCGGCCCGTTCTTCTTTTTTATTTCTCCTTTCAAAATTTTATTATGTTTAATTAGAAAATTAAAAATATATTAATTTATTTAATTAAAAAATTAAAAACTCTTTTTCTAAATAAATTAACATCTAAAATTTTAATTGATTTAATGAGATTGTAAGTTTTATATTCTCATACCTATTTATTATTATTTTTTTCACTTAATTTGTCGGGTTGAGCCGGGCTAGGCCAAAGTCAGACTTGTGAAGAAGTCAGGTATGACCTGGCCCGACCCGACCCGACATAACTCGGGCCCGGGCCCTGGGCGTCGGGCTTTAAAATTTACAAGTCGGGCCTAAGCCGGGCCGAGCTACGCTCGTCTCAAGTGCGACCTCTTGACATCCCTACTAGACCCCCCTCCTCCCCTTGCGACGTCTTGTCGGATTCCCCTCCCCCACTGCATTGAATCTTCTTGGAATATTCGTCCTCCCATTGACAAAAGTTAATCGTGATGGCATTTATGAACAATGTGAATTAAATCAGTGATAATCATATATTTCTAGAAATATTTTTTTATCAATCCACTTTTAATAACGATTTATTTGAAAAAAATCTCAACAGCTTTCACCGATCAAAGTTGAATTCCTCACTTTATATTTGAATCGACGTGACACTATTTTTTTGTGACAAGAAACCCGGCGAACTAGAAAACTCTGGGCCACGCAACCCTCGAGAGTTGAGCATGTGATCAGGTAAAATCTTGATCGAGTATTTGTCACTAAATAATAACTTAATTCAAATCAAAATTAGTTATATCAAACTAGGGCAAATTTTATTTTACTAAATTACATGATGAACATACTCAAACTATTTTTTTCTAAACAATGTATTTGGTTCTTCTTCTTTTTGAAAATCAGAAATATCTTAATAATAAAATACCTCCAATTCACTAAATAATTTAAACAATGATTTCACTAAAATAAAAATTATCCTTCTATCCATTTATTACATCTATTTTTAGATTAAAACTATCATAATTATAACGTATTTTCCTCTATCAAGTCTCACTTAATCAGGTTGCTTTTGAACTGATGCATCATAGATTGATAATTTAGCTCAACATAAACTGCTTTATTTGTTTACATAATTTATTACGTAACACTTAGAATTTGTAGGAGAGATATCGAGTGAGAAAACTAAGACCGAATGAGGTGGAAAATCCTGATGTCAATCAAAACGTTGAAAGTGAAATTTCTTAATTCTAACGTCAATAGATTATAACTGTGATAATATTGCTTCCTATAAGGGTACATGTGACAATACAAATGATACATGGATATATAATAAAATACAAAAAGTGTTTGGAAGTACGTATACATAACCATCCTTAAATTCGAATGCTAATCAAAACGGTGCAAACTAAACTTGAGCCTCAACGTAAAAATAAAATAAAAAAAAGTAAAGATGATTCTAAGGGTGCGTTTGAAAAGAAATTCGGTGAAGATTTCAATTATTAAAATCGATGACCGAGTTTAATCTTTATCAAATGAGAACTACATGTCTCGACTTTCGTTGAGTGGAGGATTCCAATATGGAGAGAGAATATGACACAAATGGGCGGAGCATATGAAATCTTCCGAAGCACCTTGGGCCTTGCTTCTCAAGATTTTGAATCTTTAGAAACCCTGACAACTTGCGAATTGCACGGCGGTGAGATTTTGTGTACCAAACGCAGTCTAAGGGTGCGTTTGAGAACCCAATGGGTCATAGATTATGGTCTAGAAATCTTCACCCATCCAAAACTCCACCAAATATCTAAATGTCACATCAGATTATTCAAAATTCATAATCTAACTTTTTAGGGAGAGATAGGGTGAGAAGTCTCCACTTTTCATAATCTCTCAAAAGCTCATTTTCATTAGATTATTCTCACTCTAAAGGATTATGGAAAAAGGTAGAATCCTATTGAATTTTCAAATGAAGCCTAAGGCTATTGTGCAAGTGATGCAAAGAAGAACAAGAGAGGAAGAACCATGCAAAGAAAATTAAGAAAACTTGAAGAAAAATTAGAGTGGGAGAGATGATGAGGCGAGCCTCTGGTTGAAGCTTGAGTCAATAACGCAGCAGCACTTCGTGGTAAGCTCCAAACGTCCACCCTCTCGAGCTCTAGGCCATGGGGATGTATTTATAGACTTTAGAAACCCCATGTCGAAGTTGGAGGATAATTACTCAAAAGGTGAGATTTTGGGTGATGGCGGAGCTATCAGGAAGTCAACGCCCATGCTCCCTTCTCCGTCAGGCACGCGAATTGGGCGGTGGCTCACGCCTTCTCCGATCACAACAACCTTACGGTCGATAGTATAAAAAGACTCTGGCCTAACGGCCAAGAGATAAGGAAAGAAAGAAAAGAAGAAGAAAAGGGGAGAGCAAAAACCGGGAAGCACCTCCCCTCAAATTCTTGACTTCTCCCTCTAGCACTCTCCCTTCGCTCTGCAATTGCCTGACTTGAGTGTCAGTGGGTTGTCCCCTGAGATAACTCTTAGGACTCCTTATGACGTCTTCATGATGACTGCAGGTCCTTCTTCCGGCAAGACTCGGGGTCCCGTTTCCCCAACTATTAGAGGTGTCGGCCGAGAGGTGAGTAGCCATTTTTCGACCGCTATAATAGTCGTCGTACTCGGATGATTATTCGCTTCTCTTTTTAGGTGCTGATCGGTGAAGACTTGCCAAGTTATTGGGCGAGGGGTGTTAATCTGGTTGCTTGGAGTCCGTGGTGTTAATTTTGAAATTTAAAAAATACACCAACTTTAAAATCGATGATTCTGAAATTGAAAAATTACATGAAAAACAAACACCGTATAAGTGGTTCAAATTAGCATCTCCCCCTACCCCGCAACCCATTGATCTACCACAATGTGATGTTAGAGAAAATTACAGTCGCTATGCGAGGGTCGATTTGCCTATAAATTAGAATTGTAAAATCATAATATCAAATCCCTCTCTCTCTCTTCTTTCTCTTCTCTCTCTCTCTCTCTCTCTCTCTCTCATTGATCTACCACAATGTGATTATGCAAGAACGCGTGCGTCGCACAAGTTTCTGGGCTCAAACATAAAGTGTCCCATTATTAATTATTGATGAAGACAGCGTACATGATCAGCGGACCTAGAGCAGAAGATGAATTGAAGCTCATGGCCGAACAAGCCTACATATGTTCGTCGACGACCCAGGCCACCGTCGAAACACCCACGTACGACCACTCCATCTACTGCTACGTACGGATCGTAGACGGCAGGGTGGGGACTCATTTATTCGGCAAGCAAGCTACGAAGGGACGGACAGCCACTTAATTAACACATGCAGTGGCAGACACCAGCACCGCCTCGTTCCAGGCAGAGACCTCCCTTGCATGATTGGATGCAGAAGTCGTTGCACGCTTTCTGATCCGCCGGGTTAGTTTTGTCGCAGGGCCGGTGGTAATCCACGCAGCATTTGACCGCCGATGCATGATCTGATCGATCATTAGTAGTTGATTTCATGGATGAGAAAGAACGTACCGTACGTGCGTCAATTAATGTTAATTAAGCAACGAACAAAAAAAAGTAGGAGAGAATGTCAGATCGCAAAAACTAGGTGAACAATTAAGAGGATTAATTAATTGACAGGAAGTGTGCACTACAGCATCTAGCAAATTAACGTACTCATGGTGCTCACGAACAGGCAGAGGAAGAGGAAGAAGGCAACACCGGGCCTCGACATAATGGTGCGGGAGTGAGTGTTAAAGCTTCCTCCACCGGCTCTCCTTAATTCGGAGAAGGTTGATTATGGGTATGTATGCTGTTGAACAATATATTGTCGTCGATCGGGTATTTATATACGTAGCTAGTGCAACTATTTGAACAGATATGAATCTTTCAATATGTTCAGAGTTTTCTCTTTTTCTTTTTGAGTTAATGGCTTAAATCTTACGTACTAGATTTAGATCAATCTCCCTCTCTTAACATACCCGAGTCTTTCCACATGTTAAGAGTTAATGCCTTAAATCTTACTCTAGATTTGGATCTCTCTCCCTCTCTGAATATATCCGAGCCTTTATGATGAGAGCTAATGGTTTAAATCTTACTGCCTAGATTTGGATCTCTCTCTCTCTCTCTCTCTCTCTCTCTCTCTCTCTCTCGGACAAGTTATGTATATATGTGTACATGACTAAGCTAAGACACATGTGAATACGAATCAAACAGGGCATGTATGTGTGTGAATAAGATAGATTATGTGTGTATTTGTTTACTATGTTAATAAATAAATGAGATACATAACTCACGATGATTGTTTAATATATTACATCTTGATTTCATGAAACACGATTTATCTGGACATGATGTCCTTTCGTATGTCACGATAGACATGACATCTTAAACTTAGAAGACACCACTTGAGTCTTAATTATTCATATATTAGAATTCCATATTCCGAGACTATGCTTGAGTGGGTAGGGTAAACGGTGTAGGACCCACACCGGCTTGTGAACCATGGGGTAAGTATGGTCAAACAAGTGTTGCATCTCCTCTTCACGGGTATGCGACAGCTTAGGCGGTAGGCATGAAAATCCCTATTATAAGTTTGGTGTGAGCCGAGATATAATACCTCCAGTTTGTACACGGACAGGACTAACTCGGTGCGCATCAGTGTCGAGTGACGGTATATATCTGCAAGATCTCGCTTCTTGCGGGGTGATAGTATCTCAGCATAAGTTTCAAATATATGTACTTTGTATCTCAATTAAATCTTGTCAGTATGCTGCTGATATGGGTATAAACTCTTTGTCACTACATGTAATGACAAGCATGTAAGTTATGCAAGTTACGCAAGTTATGTGCAAGTAAGTGCATCGAAGCTAACCCCCTAATCGATCTACATGTTGACTATTCTTCCTTCCCACAAGTTATGCTATGTATTATATTTTATTACAAATATTAAGAAGAAATGATAAAAAGAAATCATGAAATTCTTCATGTCGAGATTTTATTATGTTACAAACTTATGGTATTCTTTCATATTATGCCATAGATCTTTAGATGCATGTCCAGTATTATAATATGATTAATTGGCCTCAATAGTGTTGGTCGGTGATATGGCACACCCACATTATTGTTCCACCTAAACAATAATTTACTTATGAACTTATTTAGATCATTATGGTTTCATGATTTCGGAATCACATGTTAGCTGCATTTATATGTAATTATATAACATGCATAAATTAGTTGATTGCAGTTTAATTTAATTTCTTAAATTGTTATATGTATATTGCATGGGCAAGATGGAATGATGGGTTTGCATAGAAATCTTCCAGAATTGTCGTACTGAGATAATTATCCGCTTCTCTTTTTAGGTGATGATCGTTGAATACTTGTCAAGTTATTGGACAAGGGATGTTAATCTAGTTACTTGGAGTTCGTGGTGTGAAAATAATTAAGCAGAAGTTTTGAAAGTGAAAGTTGTGATTAGATTTATGTATGTTATGTTAAGTTTTAGGAGATTTTATTTTGGGTTATTTGAAATGAGAAATTTTGTGTAATTAACATTATATGTAAAGTTATGAAATGTAAAATGCTTCAGTTGACTTAATTTTCTATTCACACATATATAAGAGATGGAATTTTAGGTGCTAATACTCTTAGTTGTAGGTACAAATAAGTGACACACCTCTCCTTCACACACTTAACGTCGTACACCTGGGGTGTGATACGTATGCCCTCGTCGTCATTAATTTGTTAGAAAAAATGATCAATTTATCGAATTTAAATTGCTTTACTCTTGAAATGTATTTGGTAAATGTACTTTTTAAAAACTAGAATTGTCATAATCATAAAACGTTCCAATTAATAAACAAAATAAAAGGATAAATTGAATCCAATCGAACAATTTAAATATTAAAGTCTAATTGACTTACTCACTTGATGTTCAAAGGATAGAAAGGTGACTTTACCCAAACTAAATTGTTTCACTTTAAAATATCTCCATTTTACTAAATAATATACAATGATGAATTTACTCTGACTTAAATTGCTTTACTCTTTAAAAGGCTTAGTACATCTAGTTTCTAAATACAGGTATCCTAGTTATAAACTACTATTATCTTTTTAAACGAAATAAAACAATGAATTCACTCAAATAAGTTGTTTTGTTCTTAAAGAATTAGAACTATCATCATTCTAAATCATTTTCCATTGATCGAGGTCAATTTATATCACTTTAATTTTTGAAAAGATACAAATGATAACTAAACTCAATTACTCTTAAAATAGCATTTGATGCATCTAATGTTTAACATCCAGAAGTACCAATGTTATTTGACATTATCCATGTCTGGTTAGCATTGTTTTAACCTGAAATTTCTCTATGATGTCTATGTTTTCAATTAATTTAATTCTCCTGTAAACACGAGCAAATTTTGGTCAACCAGCACTCACCTTTACTTTGGATACTTCATCGGCCCCTATGGTTTTTTTTTCGGGGTCAAAGTTTTGATTCTTATTTTTACATCTTTCTTTGTAGGAACAAGCAAAACTTTGCAAACCATGGTTAATTTACATAAAAGGTTTGTTTGTTTCATCTTTGAAAAAATGTAAAACTTCATAATTCTTTATTTTACAATATTTTTTTACTTGCTTGTTTGATTGTAAATAGTGTACCTGGGATAACATGGGCACATATGACATTAAGATTATCTTATTTTTATTTATAATCAATATTCAATGACAATTAAAATTAGAAAAATAAGTTAAAATCATAAAAATAATAAAGTAACTTGTTTTATTTTGCATCACCCAAACAAAATACTTGTAATTTTGAAATTAAAAAAATACATCAACTTTAAAATCGATGATTCTGAAATTAAAAAATTACACAAAAAACAAACACCACGTAAGTGGTTCAAATTAGCATCTCCCCCTGCCCCAGCCCATTGATCTAACACAATGTGATGTTAGAAAAAATTACATTTGCTATGAGAGGGCCGATTTGTCTGTAAATTAGAATTGTAACAAGTATTACTCCCATAAGAAAATAGGAATAACAAATCTCTCTCTGTCTCTCCCTCTTTCTCTCATATGGTAGAAGCTCATCTCATCCAACTTAGTATAACCCACCGGACAACAGTACAGTACTACAGTCTCTCCGGGAGAAGAGCCTGGCAATGGGCCGGGCTAGATTTGTGGGCCATTTTTTTTTGCCCCCAAGTCAGAATCATGTCGTTAGCTAAAGCCTGGGGTCAGATGTCCGATCGACAAGTCAGGCTGTCAATGGGTCGAGTTTAGGTCAGACTTAGGTCATCTCATTTAGGGCTCGACTCATCAACTTTAAAGTTTAATTTTTTACAAGATCGATTTCGTCTTGACAAATTAACTATAATATATATATAACAACATAAAACTTACAATCTCACTATGTTAATTAGAGTTTGAAATATTAATTCGTTTAGAAATAGAGTTTTTAATTTTATAAATAAAATAAAATAATTTTAATTTTATAAATAAAATAAAATAATTTTAATTTTAATTAAATAAAATAAAAAATTGAAGAGAAGAATGAGTTAGACTTTTAGACCCGACTAAAGACTCACGGGTCAAAAAAGGTATGGCGACCCGACCATAAATCAGACCAAGTCCATGGACATGTTGGGTCAACCTGACCCATTGACAACCTTACATACAAGTTTGATCATTCTTTAGATCTTAATTTTAAATTACACACCTACACCCACACCCACACACCTCATCTCTCATAGGAGTTACGAATAAAAAATAAAAAAACATGATGTTGGTTTAATAAATTTTGTTTAACTGGTAACATCCAGTGTTATCATAAACGGACCGAACCGGCCGATCGAACCGGTCTGACCGTGAACTGGTCCAGGAACCGATTCGATTAAGGTCGGTCCAGTCTAATGTTAAAGAATCGGACGAACCGGATGAACCGCGGTTCGACCGATGAATCGGTCTGAATCGGTCCGACCCGCTTCACCCTTTAAAATAAAAAATAAATATAAAAATATTTAGATATTTAAAATGATATTTATGTGTGAATAAAATTATCTTATTATTATTGATTTGTTATTATTTATCATTTTATTTTAAATATATTTAAAATTTAAAATTTCAAAGGAGCATAAATATCAATTGTGAATAGTGAAGATCAATAAAATATTATAAAATTTTAAGATAAATTTATTTAACCATATTATTATTTTTTTTACTTATATAGTTACGTAATTATGACTAATAATTATACATGCATATTTTTTATTTTAATCATTATATCTTATTTCTTATTATCTTAAGTTATAGAATTGGGTCGGACCATGTATCAATATTATAATGATATCACGGTTCAAACCGGTTCGATTGAACGGTCCAATCAGTTCGAACCGAACCGACTCATTGACCAGTTTAGACACCGATTTGATTCTGATAACATTGCTAACATTATAAAAATGATAACTCATCTGAAAGACATCTACTCAAATTTAATTACTTTATTCTAGCATAAATCTATTTTGATATGTCAAGCACTTAAAATTTACTCACGGTCAATCCCCTCACCATCAAAATGCGCTTGATACACTAATTTTTGAAAAATAGAGGTACCATCATATAAACAAGATTGTTCTAAAAATCACGGTGGACACATTCATTTTATTTGTGAATCAAGATGTGGAAAAAGTTTGAATACATGTTCAAAAATATCCCCACTTTTTTAAATAAATCAAAATAAGAACATATTATTCTTGTGAGTTGGAAGTATCAGTGCGAGAGGTCGAGAGCCACTCCTATACTTTATCGTCTCTCTCCTCTCTTCCCCCTTATCTTCTAACATTAAAATATTAATATATATTCCCTTCTTACAGGTAAAATATTAAAATTATTATCTTAAATTATCAAATATCATATATATATATATGGCTGTTTAGTAAATACATTTTAAAACTTCTCGAGACGCTGTAAGCTAAAGCTTGAGCCTCAACGTAAAATCGATTGGTAGACATGATTTTCACGTATATGATCAAATTAGATTAAAAGAGCAAGTAAAACATCAACCTTCTTGTAGCCTAAAGAAAACAGGAAGAGGTATTCCAATAATATCTCTATTTTGATTTTTATTAGATAAATAATGTTACAAATTTACTTAAATTAAATAATTTTATTCTTAAAAATTCATTTGGTATGTTTTAGAGAGAGAGAGTGAGATATATAAAGTATCAAAATAAAATCTTAAGTTATCAAATAATTATATTCACCACTCTTATTAATCAAAAGTTTCGAGAGCAATGTCAAATCTGAAATATCCCAAGAGTTTTAGTGGGGAGACTTACCACCGTTTAAGGCCTTGTCCGAAGCAACTTCCGCGTGGAATTCTTCAACTACCCTTCGGTCCCACCGTCAACTGAGCCTCCCTCACGTCGATCACGTTGTGGCGGTTTAGACGTCAATCACCACCCCCCGTTGTGATCGTGGACCCGGGCAGGTGAGGCATCACATTCTCCTCTCCTCTCTCCCTCTACATCCACAACACCGTCCGTTCGATTGAGGATCCGACGGCTCCAGACAACCTGTCATCATGAAAGCGTTGCGAAGTCCATTTATGAGGTTTGAAATCAGGCGGCCTGCGAGAGAAGGATCCAGACATCAGACGGCCGATATCGAGAGGGGTGGTAGCGAGGAGGTGCCCCCAGCGATGTTGTCGGTGGGGGCATTTTCGTCAGAACGGGGTGTTATATGTCTCTTTCCGACAAGACTCGATCTATAATGTTTGGAAACTGTAGGGGTAGTTATGTCATTTGGAGCGGCTCAGACTGCCGACTCCGCTTCCAATGGGCAAAGGCGCCTTTTTACTGCCCCCCCCCCTCTCTCTCTCTCTCCTGCGGACTTCGATCTGATCGGAAGCTGGTAATGGAGGTCTCCGCCTGGTTTCTGGCCGTGTTCCTGCTCTTGGTCTCGGCTTCTGCTGCTGACAGCAAGAGTGAGCTCCCATCTCTTCCCTTTCCCCATTGATGGCACCATTAAAAATGTATTGGACTGATGCTTTGCCAGCTTGTGCTGCCTCCTCTGTTCTCAATCCCACTGCACCAGCGGCAGGGAGGGCAGCAGGAGGTTGTAGATCTGCTCGGGAGATACACTTGTAGCTCCGATATCTTGTTGGGATGCTGCATTGCGTTTGCGATCTTCATGGGGTTGTTCTTTCTGCTACGAGCTTTTTTGATAAGCTTTTGTGCAGGGGGCAGCTAAGATTTGGATTATATGGTCGAGGCATTTTCTGGTTCCAGCTAGTATTATGTTTGGGAATCGTAGGAGCATTTATGGACCGTGAAATGAATGGAGCAACCTGAATAGGTTGCGGTGCGCTCGTCTTTATCTGTCAAAAGGGGAAACCTTCTACCTCCTTTACCGACTGATAGGAAGGGAGCTTTCGTAAAACTTGGACACTCCCGCCAATCCCTCTGTTTTCCTCTGCGGATGTTTTTGATGCATTTAGTGTTTTCATTTTCTTATTTGTCTATCTTATTGGCGTCTTATGTTGTGGCGATCTGATTTAGGGATTATTTTGTTCAGATAAAAGCTGTTCACTCTTATGTGTCATGATTTAGATAGTGGCCTCGGTTCCATTTCGGGTGAAAATTAATAATGTGCAGAACAAGAGTGTTTCATGTTGAAAAATGGGGACCAGGATGATACCTCATTATCTATTATCCATGTTATTTTCCATTACCTACAAGGTCAACTATAAATGTCAAGTGGATGCAATCTTCTCTTGAATAAAAAGAATCTCAATCTGTTGACTGCTTGGTGTGTCATTTTCTGCATAATGTCCATAATAGGAGATGGCGAAAAACTTGTGTGTGTTAGAAACATGTTTGGGTCCATCAGTTTGCTTTGCTGCTCATAGGCTCTCATGATTATCCTAGTGCAAGAGCAAATTGGAACATATGAAAACCATAAAAGGAATCTTAATGGTGGAAATCAATTTTATTCAAATTAGGAATTCTCTTTGTTTTGACGACTTGAAAGTAATGGGAAAAGGGGAAAGAGATGCACCAGAAGATGAAAATTGTTCTGGGCAACTTGAATGGAACATACTATTCTGTGGACCCATGAGATCACCAAAAAAATTCCTCGGATTGAACCCGTAAGAGATCTGCTTAGATTGAATCAAGATGAATTTACTAGGATTTCTGTGTATATCTCTTTAACAATCCATGTTATCTCTCTATTGGTATTGGAGATGGCTTTCTTTAGAATTTGTCATGTACAAGCGTGCACCTCCATTGTGCTAGATCTCCAGTTCCATCACCATCATACATACCAAAATCATCTCTCTCTCTCTCTCTCTCTTGTAGCTTCTTTCACTCACCTCATACCCTGAGAGCAAGGGGAATGCCTTTGATAATGTAGCTTGCATTAGGTGGTTGTGCCTAGAGAAATTACGATGTTTTAAGGTCCAGAAGAGATGCATTGTCCTTCAGTTCTTCGATCAAAATTTGTTAGTAAGAAGGGCTTAAATATTGATCCCTCAAAGTGTGTCTGAAGTGATTGGCCAGGCCAGGGGAAGTAGTCCAGAACAAAGGAATGGATTTTCTTGTAACATCGAGTTTGACACCCTGCTAATCTCTTAGCAGGCTTTGTTTGCTATTTCTGATCTTCTATTATTAGAGGGATAGAAGCAGGCTTGTTTGTCAAAATTGGTAACTGGCATGCTTTTATATCTTTTATGTGAAATAGCTATCGCACTATGAAATAATTAATTTAAGGACTTGATTATTAACTCCATCAGGTAATGCATTTGCCAAAGTAGCAGTGACTTAGGGAGTCCAATTTGAAGTGAGTCTTGTCAAAATTGGTAACTGGCATGCTTTTATATCTTTTATAGCTATTGCACTATGAAATAATTAATTTAAAGACTAGATTAACTCCATCAGGTAATGCACTTGCCAAAGTAGCAGTGACTTTGGTAGTCCAACTTGAAGGGACTCTTATTTTATTGGGAGGGTTGGGGACTGAGAGGGAAATCTGAGGAGGAAAACCTAATAGATTGAAAGGGATAAAAACCTGTTTATTCATAGAGATGGTAGTGCTGTTCAATTTGCATGATCATCTTAAATTCTGTGAATTGTGGTGACTAAAGAAGATATAAGGAGGCAAAAATCGAGGACATTCACCTGAAGTGAAATAAATTTATGTTGGGGCTCTTTTGTAACAAGATGTGTTCATTATTTTCTTTGAAAATTTGATGTACTCCTATCAAGATAAATCCTGCTACTTTATGGGAATCAGCCTTAGTGATCTTATTGTTCGATTCTTGAAATGAACCCCCAAGATCAGAAGCCATACCATTGGACACATGCATAATGGCATCACAAGCTGTTTAACTGTTTTGCATCTTGCAGACATCATGAGGTGCATGTTCGAATAGTACAATGAGATACATAGCTGTCAGTTCGAATAATAACTGGCTTCCTGCGATTATAAATTTCATTTTTCACTTCTCTCTTTTATCGCCGTTGAAGGTGTGTTGGGGGAGTGTGCGCAGTCTGATCTACCTATGATTCATCCTCGCATTGCGTGGGGTCAAGGGGGGTAGCACCCACCCTTGCGGGGAATTGCTAGGGGCCGGAGCTCTTGACCGAAAAAAAAAGGGGCTATTATAGTCATATTATCCTTTGGGGTGCCCTAGCTAATCTCCTTGATATAAAATAGCTAATCTCTCTAGTAATTATAACTTTCTGGATATGGTGAAACCCAATGCAGCTAGAGGTTCTTCATCCGAACCATGTAAATTCCCTGAGTTCTTGTGCAATTGCCCTTTTCTTTTCTTTGATTTCTTATTCTTTCTCAATCATGAGGGTTGTGAGAGAGGGAAGCGTCCCTAACAAGGTGTAAGCAATTTGCATATTCCATTTCCCGTTGGATGTCAAAAGGAATATGAATGCCATCTTGCTTCTTGAAAATTGTATTTAGGGCCCTGCTTTGTAACTATATTGTCTTTCTTTTAAAAACTTCAGAACTCTGTTGGGGCATAAACACAGGCCTCCGTTTTCCTATGGTTAAAGCATCAAAATGTTGTTTCACCACTTACTAGAAAGTCCTTTTCTAGATAAGAAATGATATTCTACCTTCAGAAAGGAATTTACTTTTAACAAAGAGAACGGTATTCTAAATCTTGGAATTGCTTTTGTAATTTGTTTTGTTGCGAGTTAAAATTAGTTATCAATGTTAACTGCTTACATCATTGAAATGCCCTCCTTATCTGAAAATCTCTTAATTTGAGGAAAGTGAACCCCATACTTGATTGAAAAAGGGAAAAAGAAGCTGTTTGCTTTTGTTAGATGCCAATGGACGGTGATGTGTCTTGCTGCTCTTTTCTTTTGTACAACAGATAATCCGGCCGATGAGCTCGTGGCTGTTCTCAACAGCAATCGAACAGCCCACAAATCCAGCACTCTCTTTGACAACCCTGGCCTTGGATGCATCGCCCTGCAATACATCAAGGCCTTTCAAGGTCAGTGCGGTGAGGTTGACTCGAAGAAGCCTGCAGACAGTGATTTTGCAGATATTTTCGCACCTACCTGTGGTGTTGAGGCACCAACCCTTGCCCAAATCACTGGGAGGCTGCTTGGTTGCCAGGGCAAATATATTCCTCCCTCTCAAGCATTCTCTGATATCCTGATACATAACAGTAGGAGCCTGGAGATTCTCTATGATAAGAACCACACGCAGGTTGGGGCTGCTGCGAGTGGAACCGACGGTGGAGCACCATACTTCTGGTGTATCCTGTTCAGTGGTGGTAAACCTAACAGCACCTTCCTTTTCCAAGGAGGGGTGGCAAAGACGGTGCGGCCGGGATGCTTCAGCGGCAACAATGACGATTGCAGCAGTGCATGGAGGTTCCAACATGGTTTCTGGGGCATGGTTGCTGGAATGTTAATGATTCTGTTTTGCAGATTTGGTTAATTAGTGAGCCTCAATGCTCTTCTGTTTCCAAGATATGCTTGCATTTTCTTCTCATTGCGCCCTCCCCATTGTTTTACAGCTTTGTTGTGTGTGTCTGTCAGATTTATTTGTTTTGTCACCCCCCCACTCCAAACCTTTAACTGTATCTTGTTTGACACTGTAATTCTTTCCACATGCATTCTCTTCGTGATGCCCATTGGTCCGAATCAATTGACCGGGAGGTGTTTTTCAGACTGTTGGGAAGATCCAGAAGACCCTCTCCATATATACGGTTTCTCTCTATCCAGTGCTCACCTGAGATGAGAAGACCCTTCCCCACACCTTTCACCAGACCTTGAGGGCCGGTTTATTTCGGGGTTAGGATAGTGGAATCGACGTGAGAGAGCAGTTCTCACACACAAAGTCGCTAACCAAGGTCGGTTAGCACACTCAGACCTCTGGTAGGGTCGGTCGAGTGCGCTAACTCCACCCGATTAGCAAACAAGGCCTAAAAGGTTTGTGTGTCAGGAATGGTGGATGCATGTTAAAAGTTAATCATGTTTCTAATGACGAAAGAAACGGCGTTATGAACTCTAGCAGACTGCGACTCCGCCGGGACTTGATCAAGTGCCGTTGGGATGTATATGGCCACCTTATGTGTAGCCTTTTAATGATATTTCTGATCTTTTAAAAGATGGGATTTGTTGCCTTTACTTTAATTACTTTGTGGGGCGTTTATATATAATGATGTACATATATAACCGTTGTATTTCTTACGTGCCCTCTATTTCAAAGTACATATATTTGATCTCAAGTTAACTCACTAATTAAGTTATCAAAGAGATTTAACATACTTCATCTCATTAAATTAGATCATGGTGATCAAAGACTCTCGACACGGCCCATATAGGAGCATGATGTATCTACCAATACCAAAATTTCATTCGCGAGAAGATCCCAAGGCCAGAGGTACAACAAGTTGAAGTGCGTATAATTAGTAACCTTGACGGCCAAGTGAAGCTCGGTGAATGCGCGGATGGCAGTCATGCACTGACCTAGATTCTAAATTATGACCAAATGTATTCCCTACAAACAGCAGGATGTTGCCAAACTTGAGTTGGAACTCATCATTTGATCCTGTGATTCTTTCAGAAGGAACATGACCCAACATTGATAACGTACATCATTGAACTTCCTTTTTACATCAAGCTAGCATCCTCGTTCAGGATTCAGGAACCTGGTGGAGTACTGGTAGATAGAAGCTTGTTTACGAGATGACCTCGCAGATCAAACGTGAAGAAGCTGGAAAGTAGAAAGGTTAGATGTTGTCTTCCTCCAAGAAACCGTGAACTTTTAATGGGCTATATATATAGAGAGAGAGAGAGATACTGGCTGGCTTGCGAGCAAGATAAGTACTTTTTATTCACCCAGTCCTAAATGGGGTGTCCATTAGGGCAACCCAGAGTAGAAAGACTTGCTGCACACCCTAAGTGTGATGCACACTCAGAATGTGCAACGTCTTTGTTTTTAAAAAAAATTTATTGGAGTGGCCCCCCAAGTTGTCATAATTTGGAGTGCAAGTCACGTAATCAGACAATTATATAAAAAAATTAAAAATAAAACGAATTAATTTTTAAAAGAATGGGTCCAACACCACTCGTTCAATCTAATTTCTTTTTTTATTTTTTTCTAAATAATTCAATGACGACGTGATTTACACCTCAAATTAAGATATCTTGAGAGTCACTCTATTTTTTAAAAATAAAAAATTAAAGACATTGCACCCCGTGGTAGCAACATTTTCTGTGACTAGTCCAAGTCGACTTGCCTGACCATTCAGGTCGACTTGGTCCCCAATACCTGAAATACTTGATTCTACGGAAGGCCTGACTCGGCTTGAAGTGGTTCTCAGGTCGAGTTGACAGGTGAGCTTGGGTTCTGTAGTGACTGTTGGAGGGCCCAAAACTCGACTTGGTTGGGTTCTTAGATCGAGTTGACATCTCGAGCTTGAAGAACTGCTCTGGGGGTTTCTTTTTAGTCTACGTAAACCCTCTCGACCGCGTTCTGGAGGGAAAAACCCCGATCAAACTCGCGTAAACCCTGACCCATGTGTCAGGACGACCGTGTTCAAAAACGCCCAGTCAAACCAAAACTGTTTTGGATTATTTTTTTTACATTTGAAGTGCTTAAAAAATATGTCATTATTCCTATTTTTTACCACAGTATTTGTCACTTTCATCTTAATTTGATACTTCTTATAGTGGCATTTCTCATCATCTAAAGTTTCCCCTCTCTTCTTGAGAGGAATTACTCTGATCAGGTCCTCCTGGGAGGATATATCCTTATCTCTCACAGGTTTCCAATAATTTCTTTACCAAACGTACGTAAAGCTGATCAAGGGCGCCACAGAGATGTATATGTACATATAAAAAACCCTAGTATAGTTGAGTTGTTTCTGCAGTAATAATCTGTAAAGAAGCCTTACAACAGAGCAAGATCATGACCATACATCTCTGGTTGGGACCATGACAGGTTGCTGCATCCACGTCTCTGTTGCTCCTGCGGCAGGAGCTGCTGCATGGTCGCCGATTCCCCCGTCTGGAGTGCGCTGGGCGGTGGAACGCTCGCCGCCGACCAGGGAGCTCCGGCCGGCGGCGGCTGCACCGCCGCCGTGGAGGCGCCGCGGTCGCCGGCTTCGTCGAGCAGGAAAGGGTTGTAACCCTGCTGTGTGACGGAGAAGGGCGCCCTGCCCAACGAGAATGGCGCCGGCGCGGCCGTGGGCTCCAACACCTCCGAGAAGCTGTAACTGCCTCTCCTGTTTAAGATGGCGGTCGCGCTCTCGGCCAGCAGCTGCTCCCACTCGTCGCCGGCGCCGGAGGTGGAGACCTTCGCCGGCGGAGGTGGCCCTGAAACTACGCGATTCTTCCCATCAGTGGCCTCGGGCTTCTCCTTATTGTTGGTTGCTAAGTCTGTTCTTGGCCCCCGTTGCGGCGTAGCTGCGGCGGGCAACTTCAGCTGGGTTTTCTCCGTCGTGCCCGGCCGGAGCAGCAGGGGAGGTGGGCCGCTCCACTTGGGGGGTGTGACCGTGGTCGACATGTCTCCAGTCGCCTTGTTGGTCTGGAGGAACTCGCTGAAGATCACCAGGTTGGTCTTGGAGATCTTCTGCACGACGGGGTACTCCTGCTCCCTCCCCACGCCGATGCGCATGCACAGGTAGTAGAACGCCTCGAGATCCTCGAACTGCTGGGCGGCCCTCGCGCACGCCCTGTACGTCCCCACGCACGTCCATGGCTGCAGCTGGAAGAAGCTGCCCAGGACCAGAGCCAGGCCTTCGGAGACGCCCCGGTAGAGGTCGAAGCTCTCCCTGACCACGGTGTAGAGCGCAATCTGCACCAGGCGGTGGACCGTGGCGGTGCCCGCGGGCCAAGTGGCGATGGAGCGATCCAGCGCCCGCTGCCAGGCGGCGACCCGGTCGAGGACGGCAGGAGGATTCATGCCGCGCAGCCCCGCGTGGTCGAGCTTACCCGCGAGGGCGCAGTCGAGGCGCTCATCGAGGTAGAGGGCGAAGCTGCGGACGAAGGCGACGAGCTCCCGCGGGGTGGAGGGGAAGGAGTCGTGGCGTAAGCAGGAGAGGTCGACGAGGCGGACCCCGCGGCGGGAGGCGGCGGCGACCTCCAGGAGGAAGAGGGTGCCGGCGCCGGCGATGGCGCGGGAGGCGAGGGAGAGGGACTTGAGGGCGACGACCCAGCTGCGGGTGCGGGCGAGGCGGCGGGAAATGGCGCGGACGCAGGCGGCGGCGTGGGCGCGGGAGCAGGAGGCGAGGAGGACGACCTCGTCGACGTGGCGGTCCTCGGCGGGGACCTCGTCGTGGGAAGTGGCCTTGAGGACGGCGACGTCGAGGTGGGAGGAGGCGCAGGCAATGCTGGTCTGGTCCTTAACGGCACCGATGGCCATCCGCAGCATGGTGGGCCTACTCATCCGGCTACTCATCGCGCTCTCTCTCCCTCCCTCCCCCAGCAATGGAGGAAGGAAAAGGAGAGGCGTGGTGAAGGAGGAGGGATTAGCAGAGGAAGGGTGGATGGTGGTCGCTGGCTAGGTTTGTGGATGTCCCCTCTCGGCTTGTTACGGGGACAAAAATAGGAGGAAGAAGGAAGAGGAGGAGATGGATAAGCGGAGGAAGAGGAGATGGGGAGGTGGTGGTGCTCTCTCTTTCGTTAGGGGGCAGCCCCTTCTGTGCATGGGCTGTTTCAAGGAAGGGGGGGAAGATATATTAGGGTGGCAACAGTTTGAGAGAGAGAGAGAGAGAGTTACCGAAGGAAGTAAGATCGCTCCACGCGTCCCGCGCCCATTGGGCATTGGTGCGACCGTTGCGTAGTGTACATCCCAACTGAGTCACAGGAGCAGGAGCAGTAGGGCAGGGGTTTGATCCCTCTCTTTTCTCTCCCATGTATAAAAAAAAAGACAAACAATTATTGTAGAGGCTAAAAAATGCTAAACTTAAATTTAGTACCATATCATCTGAGATTTTTTTTAGAGAACAATGTCCATCAATCTCGAAAAATTTACGGCGTCAAAGTTATGAACGTGATCTTAAGAGATAACCCTTAAATATTTAAGTCAGAAACACACGTGAGAGAAAATCTCGAGTGAGTCTCGATTGGATAATTTTTTAAGACTGTGAGTTGATCGACGATGACCGTATTAGACCTGACGTTATTGAGTCACGTTTGGATTTGATAATTTTTCCCCTCCTCACTTATCTATATAAAACATCACTCCATGTGAGGCCCATGTTGACTGTTTGACGAATGATAATTATTTGACTACTGTTTGGCAGGGGTTTCGATGTTTGGAGCCTGCAAATTGAATCAACCAAATTCGATTTGGTTTGATTCAAATCAAAATTTTATATCTTACTATAATACATATATAATTAATAAATTATATGTATATAAAATAAAAGTACTTATATTTTATATGCATCTATATATGTAATTAAATTTTAAAATATTTCAATATATTTATGATATATAATAATAATAAATAATAATAATACTTTTTATTTATTTAATTTGATTCGTTATGAAATCGAATCGAACCGAACAGAATTAATGTTGAAATAAACTTTTCAATTTTTCGATTTGAACCGGGAACGCCCCCTAATATTATTTGGCTCTTTAACTAATACTTCTAATTAATTTGGTAGTTTATTTTGGTTTTCACGTGAAAAATATTGACTAGAAGTGGGTACAGTAATCTTAGATGATTGTAATGATTAGTTTGTGAAGTATTTAATATTTCTTCTATTTTTTGAAGATCCATTTAATTAGTAACTTTTGGTTGGAAACTGAAAAGTGTACGTATAAATGACTTCGTCAATTGAAATCGTTCCCTCAAAATTAATAATTATTCGGGGAAGCTTTCAATTCGACGCAATTCTTTACTTCTATTGTCAACATGGAAAGCATATTGAAGGACAATGATTATATATAAATGAGTTTAGATGGTTATATAAATCAAAACATTAGCTAAATGCTCAAATTAATTATGGTGTAAGAACAAAGGAGCCCTATAAAAAGTCAAAAAAGAGTGCAGAGATTAGAATGAAGCCGTATATTTTTTTAATGTTTATCTATATTTTGTCTTATTTTGAATTTTAATCTTCATTATAGTTATGCTCATTAAGAGGGAGAACAATAAATGGAAGAGAATTAAAGAGAACTGTGGCATTATCATGATCATTAACACCACTGGTGATATTAAACGCGCGTTAATTGGAAGCTAAATGGGCCTAAACCATTGTAATCATTCTTTCATGGGCATGAGATGGGGAGAGTCTAGGCGGGGTGCTTGGTTGATTTTTTAATTAGAAGCATTTATAAGTCTTTCTTTTGTAGCTATTTTGAAGGAAGGGCAATAAATCTTGCAAATTTTTTATATGAATTTTAGTCATTTTTTGTTTCATCATAAAATAATGTTAAATTTTGTAATTGTTTTATTTTAAAAAATTTTAGGTTGTTTGTTTGACAAAGAAATAATGTGAATGGGATTACATGGTCTCATGCGAAATTATTATTATTATTATTATTTTAGTTTACTATATGGTCCATACTTATGGGAAATCAACCAAAATAAGAGAAAAAAATGACCTGAAATTACAAGAAACCAACAAAGACTTTGTTTTGTTTTATTATTATCCAAACAAATTAAATACTCCCGATTTTAAAATCAGTTAAATACCTGGGTTTTAAAATCGATCATTCTAAAGCCAGATAAATACATGGAAACAAACAACACTTAAAAGTGTAATTAAATTTAAAAAATGTCTCGTAATAAGTTGCTTGTTGACTTTCAATTTAAACACAAAAATAATCGAGTAAGAGTGATTAAAATTGACTTTAAATGGTTATAAAAATTAAATATTATGTAACAAGTTTATTTCTATGTCCTAATATTTTCACTCTAAACATTTTCTTCACTGTATTAATTAGTAGACATATAATTTCTTTGTAATGTGTGTTAAGATGTAAGTGGCTTGGCATCCCTCCATAAATTTCGAGAGGGTGAACGCTTGATCCTCTATTGGGCCTATTCCATACAGTGCGCATGAGAGAGAGAGAGAGAGAGAGAGAGAGAGAGAGAGAGAGAGAGAGAGAGAGAGAGAGAGAGAGAGAGAGAGAGAGAGAGAGAGAGAGAGAGAGAGAGAGAGAGAGAGATATATATATATATATATATATATATATATATATATATATATATATATATATATATATATATGAAAAATATTTAATGCATAGCCTTGGCTAATTACGCACTCATCCGGCTCCCTCTAATTTAACGTACAAGACACTCATTCGTTGGTTAAAAAAATAAAAAAAATAAAAATCAAATCCAATGAATAATGTTAAACTTATTTTTTTCTTGAATCGACCTTTTTTGTTTTGAATTTTCTTGACCGCCGGATGAATGTTTGTCTTGTACGATAAATTAGGAAGACATGGATCTCACGTCATAAAAAAATATATATTTTACTTGGTGCACATCATGAGTGTGTAATTGGCCAAGAGTGTGTACTAGGCATAACTATTAATTACCGTGCATGACGTCATTGGTTCACACGTGCAGTGTGTGGACTCCACTATTCTTTTATATATATATATATACACAGAGTCATACTTTTAATGTAAAAAATTATTTATCACTCTTAATTAGTCATTTGTCACCTTTAACGCGATAAGTGACAAATAATAAATTAAGAGAGATAAATGAGTGTCATATTGAAGTTACTTGTCGCTGTTAATTTGTTATTTATCGCCCTCATTTTTAAGAGTGATAAATAACAAATTAAGAATGATAAATAATTTTACAAAAAAGATACTAGAATATTAATTTAATACTCATGATCGGTGAGACTCGTGTGCCATTGCGTCGATCAATGTCACTAATGGCGTGATGGACGAGTAGAGCCATTTTGATCAGCTGAAGCAGAGGTTTTAATTATTTGAAAGGGGCTACATTCACGCGATCAAACACTCTGAAACCCGTTTGATACAAAAAATAAAAAATAAAAATCTCTACAAACCCACCATCTTTTTGTTCTGTACATTTCCCAACTTTAGATGCTCATAACGGTGGCAAACAACAGGCATCAAACTCGCATCTCTTCCACAATCCTATCGAACTTGTCTTAATCCCACGACACAGCAGCGAATTACAGAAACCTAGCACGAGATTAATCATATGAACAAACTATAAGAAGAGCGTGCAGAACATGCAAAAACCCCTCCTTTAATCTGGATCCCCCACTCTTTCCTCAGCCGATGCTCCCAGATTCGTACGTCACAGGGTACCCAGAATCCCTTTCCGACAGCCTGCCCTCAGAACACCACCAAGATCACCATCAAGGCATCAACTCCGGAGGAAAACACAGCATCTGTGGATAGGTTCGATCCAGATAGAGACGCAAGGGGGGCGAGAAAGATCACCCCTTTCCGAGACCAAAGCGCTGGGCCTTCCCACTTTATATATATATATATATATATATATATATATATATATATATATATATAGAGAGAGAGAGAGAGAGAGAGAGAGAGAGAGAGAGAGAGAGAGAGAGAGAGAGAGAGAGAGAGATTATACATGGATCACATCACCATCATCGTCATATACAGCATTGGCCTCACTCGGCATGCGTGGAAGAATGGAAAACCTGACCTGATGGTGTGCATGGTTGGTGAGTTCTAATATTATAAGATATCACATGGGTTACATAGATCCACAATATTTTACAATGTTTTGTTAGAATAGTTCCATATATATATATATATATATATATATAATATAATGTGATTACGACAGTGAAATCTCTTCCACTCGTCACTTTAAGATTTTGAGTTGAATGTCTCAATCTAATAAACACTAATATATTATCGGAGTCTATAATTATGATTTGGACCACGACTATGTATCTGTGATAGTTCACGTGATAAAACTTAAAATTTGACTACACGTGAGAGAACGTATTATAGAGTAGTCTAATATAAGAAAATAAAAATAAAATATAATGGAGGTCTAAAATTAATTAAAGTCCCAAACTCTCAATTTAGGAAGCACCAAATTATTAAGTTTATTTTTTTCACCTTCTAATTCACAAAGGCTCTCTTTGAAGATGGAGTGAGGTGACTTATTTGAGAGGGTAGGCGTGAATACGTTATCCCATCCTAATTAGCGTCTTTCTTATGTGAGAAATACATAGTGAGATCACATTTCTCTCACATCAATTAGTTATTCTCTTTTATCTTATTCTTAAATCAAAGAAGCCCAAAGTAAACAATCACTAGTCTTTTTCTAGGCAACACACACACACACACACACACAGAGAGAGATTACATTCACCAAGATGTATGGCTACCCTCAGCACTACTAATATTAGCTCAATCTATATATTTTAGGTCCTTAGAGCTCAATCAGAGAGAGAGAGAGAG
Organism: Amorphophallus konjac; assembly: GCA_022559845.1. Classification (NCBI taxonomy): domain Eukaryota; kingdom Viridiplantae; phylum Streptophyta; class Magnoliopsida; order Alismatales; family Araceae; genus Amorphophallus; species Amorphophallus konjac. The sequence continues at coordinate 443,027,017 of CM040120.1, forward strand.
ATTACATTCACCAAGATGTATGGCTACCCTCAGCACTACTAATATTAGCTCAATCTATATATTTTAGGTCCTTAGAGCTCAATCAGAGAGAGAGAGAGAGATTACATTCACCAAGATGTATGGCTACCCTCGACACTACTACTAATATTATTAGCTCAATCTATATATTTTAGGTCCTTAGAGCTCAATCATTGAGCTATACTTTAATAAGCTCCGCCAACTTGAAACTAATCTAATAGGCTGATGAACGACCTTTGGATGTATGATGTGATGCTATCCCTAAAGTATGTAGGGATAATGACTAATAAGACGTACGTACTTATCTTAAACAGTAGCATGCATGTTGGGTTTTTTCTAATAATTAATCTTTTGGCCGATTCCATGACAAAGGATTAATAATTAGATGAGGTCGACTGCTAGTGTATCAGTTGACATGGGACCATCTATTGGAAGGCCAGGGGGAGATGTGAGTTGATATCATTAAGCAGTTACTGCATGATATGAATAATATATTACAGAATTATCATTCTTATGCAATTATTCTTATTAATAACCCTGATTAATTTTTAACTAAATTTTTTTAAAGAAAAATCAGAATATCCCTAATCTCTTTTTAATTCTTTCTATCTCTACACCTACTTATCTTTTTATCCCTGCCTCTCTCTATTTGACATCACTTGTAGGTCAAAAATAACACTTTTTTATAAGAGCATTTTCACCTAAAATTTTAATTTTACTGATGAAGATAGGGAATATAAAATGGTAACTAACCTCAGAGTTACTGATAAAAATATTTATATAAAGATGACAATTATGTAATTATTCATATAATAGGGTTATTTTTATATATATTTTATATAGACCTGTTATCGATCTTCTTCTCGACACATAGTATACATTATCTGACACATAAACAAATAAATTATTCTCGGGATGGTTCCATGTGTCTCTACTGACGTCACAATGAGCAATGTGGCTGGTATCGTCATCCATCGGAGTTGTGTTTACTGCATACTCGGGTCAATTATGCACTCAGAGTGTGCACCAAGTAAATTATTTTTTTTATTTTTTTATTTTTTTAGGTGGTGTGAGTTCCACATCCCCCCTAACCCATCGTATAAGACACCCTGAGTTCCACATCCCCCTAAACTACTGTTCTTGCAAAACTCATGCCACCTAAAAAATAAAAAGGACTGAATCAAGAACAATTAGATCCAACACTAATCATTGAATCTGATTTTTAAATTTTAAATTTTTGTGACCGTCAGATGAGGGTGTGCCTTATGCTGCAAGTTAGAGAGATGTGAATCTCAAATCATAAAAAAATAAAAAACATAATTTAATTAATGCACATCGTGAACGTGTAATTAATCCGAGGTGTGCACTAAGTATTTTTCCATCAACCGAATACTTCTTCAACAAAAATGACGAAGCCGGCCCACACTCACAGAAACAGCCCAGAATGCCTTCTTCAGGAAGGATCTCCAAGGATCAGACGACCCCATTCGCCGACCGTAGCCGTGCGGCCCACTTCCCAACCTCATCTGTCTTGTGGGCCCAACGGGCCCATGAATCTAACCGACAGATCAGGCCCTCGGATGGGGCCGAATCCGCCGTCTAAAGACGTGGCTTCTATGCCTGCCATATCCCGGCCCCCTGGCCCACGTCTCACCATCCGACGCATAACCAGGCCACGCGTGTCCTCCCGAGCCCTCACCCCCACGTGGCGCATTCTGGGACACTCTCGTCCAGCGCCAAGACGAGCCAGCCAGTGCTTCCTCCAGGCCCGTGCCGGATGACGTCATGCACGTCTGGCCCGATGTTTATGCGAAACTACAACAAATGCCACCGCGCGGGACCGATCACGGGAGGGCATTCTCGTCAATTGGGATTTCTTGGGGGTGGGGGGTGGGGTGACCCTCCATCTTACGGACCAATCAGAGGGGCTCCTGTTATCGCCGGCTCTTGTGAAGCTTTTACTAAGAATTGAAAGAGCTCCATATGTGGCCTTCGCCCAGCTGCCCATGGCCTCACATGACAACAACCCAGAAGGAAATTAAAGAGCCCCTGAGCTTGCAGAGAGAAGCCATGGTGGGGTTGCCAGCTCTGAGTCTGAGGAGCAGCTTGCTTGCTGCCCCTTGGGTTGAGCTGAAGGACTAACTGCGCTCCCTGCTGCTGGTTTGGCCTTCCAATATTTGCCTTGAAAAGCCCAAGCTTAAGAGGAGAGGAGCCGGCGACATGTCGGCGACCGTTCCCCGGCCGTCGTCCGTCCTCTGGCCTGTCCCCGGCCGCCGGAGCCGGCCGCAGGCTCTCGCAAACGTCGTCTCAATGTGAGTTAATTGCCAAATGCCGAAGTCACGGTTACTGCATTGATGCAACGAACGAGATTGGTGTTCTCAAAGGAAAATAGTTCATGAACACCTTTAATTTTCTTGACATTAAATATAGCATGCTAACAAAAATATATACAACAATTTCTCTGTAACTATAAAGTGGGATATGCATTTGATGTTGTGGGCATGTTTTTGATGCGTAGTGCCATATTTGGGGACCAAGAAATGTGTTAGTAAAACTGGTTTGTGCTCTCGAATATGTGACATTGTGTGCTTCACATGAAACAGGATCAGTAGGTCTCTTCCTCAGCCCACACAGATCGAGTTTCATACTCTATATATATATATGGAGATTTAACATGTACATAAGCATGTGGGGAATGGTGGAATTTTCTGTTGCATTCCCTTCAAGGCCTTCAATCCTTTGCATGCAGGGGAGACGTTTCGATGCCGACCCGGCCGGCGAGAGGAGATGGCGGCGGCGACGCCTCGCCGGAGCTCCACGCGGCGTCTCTGGCCACACAAATTGGCACAGCCAGCCACTCCGACCTGCGCTTCGACAGGCTGCAGCCGCCAGACCCGGAGTGCAACTGCGGGCACAAGAGGGTCTTCGGGCGTTTCGTCGCCCGGGAGGCCTTACTTGACGAGGAATTCTGGGTGAGGCAAAGCATCAAACATGTAACTTGCAATACTTTGCTGGAAGCTGGATTAATCTTGTTGAAACTTCTTGACGGGTTTGCACTGTTCGGCGTTCTGGTTCATGCTAGACGGCGGCATGGTTGAGGGCGGAGACCCACTGGGAGGAGCAGCCTTACGCGCGGTTAGTTCTATCACTGGGAACGCATGCTCTACAGGCGAAATCCTTTTGATTTCCTCTGTTGTTTGCCATGGAAAATTTTCATGTGAAAAAGATGGAGGCTGATCCTGATGGGTTTGCTGGTGCAGTCATGTGGAGAGCTACAAGAGGAAGTTCGCGGAGCAGGTGAGATTACTCCATGCTTATCACTCATTTACTTCCTAATCATGCTGCTCCCATATGCCCAAAAAAAAAAAAAAAAACAAGTGTCTGGGAGTACTGTTTGAGTGGCAAAATATAAATTTTGTATATACCAAAGGATGATTCTTGAACATATAGTTTTATGGGTGTATCCTATTAAAAGATTTTTAATCTCACGGCGGGCCCTCTTATATAGCAGGATTTGACGAACGGTTCGTATCGACGTGAAAAAAGAACCTTTATATATATATAATATATGTAAAATAATTTTAAAAAGTCATTAACTCAGTTGGTTAGGTGATTTATGCTTCTTATATAGTAAAATAATTCAAAAAAATTTTAACTCGGTTGGTTAAGTGATCTGTTCTTCCTATATAACACGTCATGGGTTTGAATCTGGGAAATGTCTTTGACATTTTAAGTTTTTTTGACCGAGAAAGAAACAAAAAAACTCATACAGACTTGTGTTTTTTGAACCAGTGAGCTCTCTCTTAAATATAAGATCTTTAACCAACTCGTCTACAAAGCATCTTTAATATAAAATAAAATAAATATTATTTAAAACATCTGAGAGCATATCAATTGCGTATCACAGATCGATCGTACCGATCTGTGGTTAGTATAGTCCGGTACAGACGGTTCACCCTGTATCTGATCGGTTTGTCAAACCCTGCTACATAGTTTATATAGATGTGCCCTTCAAGAAAAAGGTGAGAGTGACGCCTTTTATTCGAAGGAGGACATTCATGCAATTATGATTTTAGGAGGTATTTATGTAAATATCAATGTATGATAGTTTTTCACACAAAATGCCCCCCCCCCCCCAAGAGATCTCAGCCTTCTATCTACCGTTGAAGATGGTTATTTCATGTTTTAAAAAAAATGAGTACTATTTGCACCACATCCTGAGTAATCCACACCTGAGTTTATGTAGTGATTCTTTTATTTTTTTTATTTTAAAATAATTATTCTGTCTTTTGGACCCACCCGGCCTACACATTCATACATGACACATTTCAACCGGAAGGCTCCAAAACATCCAAACAAACGAAGGAACGGTGATCCATTCTTTAAATTTTTTTTTAAAATTTTGATGACTACATTTTTATTTTTCGACTCATCCGATTTGGGTGTACTTTGTTAGGAAAATAAAAAATATATTACACGCTTAAGATGTGCAATTACTCTAAATCTGTAATAAGTATAACTAAAAAAAAAAGAGAGAGCAAAACAGTAGAGCTGAAACTTGAGTTGGGCTTGGCCTAAGATGGATTGGGTCTAACAGTAACGCAGCCATGGTTCGAGGACGCCAACCTAAAACTGACCCATGTATTACATTCCATAGAAAGGTTCACTGCATATTCTTGGTGTACGGTGTTTTTAAATTTTGTACAAAAATTTTTAGAGTATCTCCCAATATATCTTAACATAATAAGGTGTAATTCACGTCACCTCGAGGGTTTGTTTTCCGAGGATTTGTTGAAGAAACTGATAATTGCTTGGCAATCAGTCCGGATTGTGATGTGTTCTTTGTCAAGGTAATATATCTTGAACTTGTCAAGGTTGTTCATGACTGCAAATATTTCGGCGTCAATGGTGGATTTAGGTATTTCGAACTTGCCACTTGCATAAGCGCAAATTCGCTCTACTGACTGTGGAATGACTCAAAAAGAAATAAAAAAATCACGTCGAATGAATAGTGTTGGATTTATTTTTTTAAAAAAATGACCCATTTTATTTTTATATTTTTTAGATAATCAGATGATGGCGTGATTTACACTCTAAATTAAAATATCTTGAGACTTACACTATTTTTTTTAAAAAAAATAAAAAATTTAAAAACACTGCACACCCATAGTGTGCAATAAATCTTTCCCTACTTTTCATAAATGACTAATGTTATATCATTACTATAAATTTTTAAACTCTAAAACATAGATCCATTTTTAAATATTATGTTGTCATTTAAATAATTTATAGTGATTCGATGTGATACGACCGACTCGCGACTTGGAACCCTCTAAGTGTGATACGACCGACTCGCATCGCACTGAGTCGGTACGACACCGCAAATCACAATGTACCATCACAGTATCACCATCTCTAAATTTCAGGAACTCGCTACACCGAAGGCGACCTTCATCATTTTTGCATCTTTTACACAGACCATCCTTGAGCCTCTGTCCCGGCCGGGGCACAATAGTTTTTTTTTCTTTTGCCCCCCATTTTGGTCGCTAATGTCCAGGTATTCTCCTTTTAACTCAGGAGTTTACTGCAATAAAGAGGAGGTGCAATGGGCAGCATGCAGAGCAATGCACTTGCATCGTTGTGGTATGATGCCAGTATATCCATTCTCCGGTTTATTTTGCGTTCCTTCTGCTCTGATCTAACGTGAGCACTGCAGTGATCATATATATGGAAATCTAGGCAGATCACCATAGCATAGCATACTATGGAGAGTGCAGAATTAATGAACACTATCTAACTCCTCCGAACTTGCTCAGTGATCATGCATTAAGGTGACAGAAGATTGCAAAGGAAGTACATAGTTTTGGCATGATTTGCGTATGATAAAACAAACTTAACATTTATCCTTACATATTTTGCCTGGTGTTTGTTACTGAACCCAGCTTTCATGGACAGCTCTTACTGTCCTCACAGAGATTGTTGTGGAGGATAGTACTGAATAGGGATGGCAATGCCATCAAGGTGGTTGGCACTTTGGACAGTACTGACTAATGAGGAAGATAGTATAGTATAGTATAGTATAGTATGGCAATATTGGCATTACCATTTACAGATCTAGCTGTACGTTTGTATGTGTTAGAGTATGTTAGTGTTCTCCGGTGCCGCGCGAGGAAGAAGGTGGGAAGAGGGGGGTCGTCGAGCAGGTGGGAGAAGTGGTGGGTTTAGCGAGGGTTTCCCCGCTCTGATATCATGTTGAATAATGAGAAGGGGAAAAAAATCAATGCTGTTCATTACTGGGAGCAGGGCTCCTTATATATAGAGTACATACGGTAACATGCGCGGTAGAACTGGAGAGCACTAACATACTCTAACGGTATGTATAATTTTCACTCAATATACATGCAAGTTGGAGATTGTAATTGACTGCTTCGAGTTTTCTATCTATTATTGGTGAATGAAATCAGGTGAAGAGCTGGGGAGAGAAGAATGTGAAGCGCACTGTACTGAACAGCGTAGTAGGAACTTTAGACATGAGCATACGGTTTCTACTGCAAGGAGAGACGATTCCTGGGGTATATATGTAGTCTGGCAGCGACTGAAACTGCTTACTCGTCAATCTCAATTAGTCTCTCTTTCAAATATACGCACAAGACTTGACTCTTCTTCAAATGGGTTTTTCTTTCTTCCAACATCAGGAGAGAACGAGAGCTTCAGTTTTCTGTAGCATCTACAGAGCAGACAGGCCTAGGTTTGCATATGTAGCGAACTTATGCGTTGCAAGACATGCACGACGTCAAGGGGTTGCGAGTAACATGCTGCACTTGGCTGCTCAAGCTGCCAAATCATATGGTACATTTCCAAAACCTTAATTTGTTGGAGAATAAGTCTAGCTGAAGTTTGTGAATAGAGGTTTTTGTTTATATATATTCTATAACTTGTGTAAGACTTTGTATCTGATTGGATAGTACTGTTTTTTGTTCAACTATATATATATTGTGCTTTCAAATTGATTCTTAAAATAGTCTAAACTAAAGGAGGCTCTAAGGGCATGTTTGATAATCGATTAGGAAAAGAGAGCAGCGGGTCCCACCCACTCTCATCACACCCATCCCCCCCTAACCGGGGCCGGGTGACTTACTCGTGCGATAGGACACGAATAAGTCACCCCACCCCATTTTCAAATTGAGCTTAAGAGTTCTTCCTACTATATATTAAACCTTATATATATATATATATAAATCAGTCAACGTACTATTTATTTGTTCTATTTCTTATTTTATGTTTCTTGCTAAAGCACACGAAAGATCAAAGAGAGTAGTCCATAACGCATGCTTATAATTATGTATGCCGTGAAGAGATGGTCCTATGCATGAGAATGCACGCATGACAGATATTTGAGAAAGAAAGTGCATTGTGCATCAAATGCTGAATCTCGATGTTCAAATGGCAGGTGTGGATCAGATGTTTGTCCATGTCCATAAAGATAATGTACCGGCTAAAAGGTTATATGAAAAGTTGGGATTTCAGGTAACACATGAATATACATATACATATACATATATATATATATATATATATATGTAATATTCCTCCTACATTTTTCATTCATGTGATTTGACATGCTTGCGCATTTCCAGATGATTGGAGTCACCATGCCTGATCAAGAACAGAAGAAGTTGATGTGCCTGACGTGTTAAAATTCTTGTGCATGTTCTCAACAATACATTTCGTGAACAACTAAACAAGCTTGATGCCCGTGATGAAGTCTTAATTAGAACCCGTCGTCAACAGGAAAGAAAAGGATCAAGATCTCAAGTGAGATGTAGCTGTATAGTGCAAGAGAGTAATAGTTATATTTTCTCTCTCGACGGTATTTTTTGACGACGGAAAATCTAACACAGTGACACTCTAATTTACACGAAGTGTGGGAGATCTAGATTCAAATCCAATGACACCCAACTCACACGCATCGTTTTCTTTTTCAAGACTAACAAACTTCAATAGAACGCAGACCCCCGAAGAATTAAATACGAGTCAGATAAACTCTCTCCCAAGTAAATGTTTGTTTGATTCATATTGTTCCGAGATGGTTGACCATTCTGAGATAGTTGACCACATCCCAACACCGTTGGGCCAATCCAAGCTACGGTGAGCCAATAATGAAAAGAAAAAGAAAAAACTTCAAACCCGGATTTGCAGCAAGTACTGTACCCTAGCAAAAGCATTCAACTACCAACAAGGCATTGCAAAAAAAGGTAGGCTGGGACTTCTTAAGATCAGAAGTTTTTACTTTGAACTCTTCACACGGGTGGAGGAAATAGACTTTACACACACGGCATTTTTTTTTCAAGTCAACTCAAAAAAGATCCTTAATAGACAAGCTTTTCATGTTATCGATCATCGGAACATGTTTGAAGCTGACATCCAGATTAAATGAGCCAAACCATTTGCAGGCTTTGGTTACAACATGAAGCAAAGAAATCTTCTCATCTTTCATTGAAGTGGCTGACGGAAGTCTGAACTGGTTTAGATTGTGCAGATGCAGAGCCAGTTCAAACCGTGCCAGTACGTTTGAATCTAAACAACTTTATGTATCAAAAAGGTAACCCGTCGACATCTGACTGCTTCAGATATTAGGCCCATTTATTGTGAGCAACGGAACCTTACTGTCAGAGTACAAGCTTTGGTGTACAACTGAACCAAAAAGCTGAAGCTCTAGCCCACAATTACTAAAGATGGAAAATGAAAGCGGGAAGCTAACCGTGAGGTGAAACTGAAAAACACTTCCTTTGGTAACATTTTGAATTGCAAACACAGGTGAAACCAGAAATGAATGCAAAAAATAGAAGCAAAATGTGATATGTCTTAAGGTGTAGAAGAATTTCCCAGTAACTGTTTGCCCTGCTCTACTTGCACACAGACATAAAGGCATAAGCATGAATTTGAAGTATTAAGGTCGTAGTAAATTATAATCATTTATCCATGTTAAACGTCTCCTCGATAGAGCGTTGGAGTTACCGGGGCCGCCTCATAACCTGAGATGGGACTACATCTGACATAAAAAGTTCAGGTGAACTTCCATTGCAAAATCAAGTTGTCGACACGACAAATTGCGATGCTCAGTTTACATATGTAAAAGAATGCAGAAAACATCACCATGTTTCAACACATTTCTTGCAAAGGCAGGTGTACAAAACAACAGGAAGAAAACATTCATATTCTCAAGTCCTACTCTCTGGTCTGTCTGGGGTCCTTAGGGTTCTTGGACTCCTTGCAGTGTAGCCGTCTCATCCACTTCTCCTGCATTGTGGTAAGACTGAAAGGCACTGGGCGTGATGCTGACGATGGAGAAACTACTGGTTGGGAGCCTCCAGTAGCAGGCAGCTCAGCAGGAAGTGCAGTAGCTGCGCTTTGAAAGGCATTCAAAACCAAGAAAGCTAGTATAGGAGATAAATCCAATGATCCTCCCAGGGGTGGGATAATTCCACGGAAGATGTTCAGATAGGGATCACATAGAGTGCTGAACAGAAATGCAAGCAACATAATGTGCATGTCAAAGGTAGTAAAACAGTAGTAAAGTAAATCATCTTCTCACCGAACAAAACAAAAAAATGCTGAATAAAGTAGAGGAGCTATTTTAACCACAATGGCAGGTAGAAGAAAAGGTCGTATCATTTTGCTTGGCCACTTTCAAAAGTTTGTCTATATCATTATCCATCTTCAATTAGTTGAAAAATGGGCAGCCTCCAGCATTTTTCCCAACACTTCCAATAACATTAGATTCATTTGATTGCCTTCAGAAATTTTAAGTGCAAAAAATGACAAAAGTGGTGAATATCTCATCTATAATGGAAACATTTCCTCATTTGAGTGTCCCTTTTCCCCACTTTTTCTCAAGGGTGGAGTTCGATGCTTTTCCTTTTTGGTGCTCCCTCGCGACAGGTAAATATTTGTATACCAATATCAGAATTCAGACATGATCACCGAAGACTTACATCCTTCGAAGGTTATCATGAACAATTTCAGCTGTTAGCAGTAATGCATATGCATGTAATGACATGGATTAGGCATCGTGCAAGTCAAAAAAGCAACTGACAAAACAGAGACTTTGCACGGCATCCCAACATAATGTACTTTGACAAAAATATTCACAAAGTTTGTTTGAATTCCTCTGTTTTTAGCTACCTCAGTAAACATTTTCTAACTTATATTGTTAAAAGTTCATTGGGTATAATAAGTAGGCCTGTGAACAGAGCGGATACGAAGCGAATATATGACTATCCGTATCCGCTCCGTTTTAAAATTCGAATTATCTAATTTTGATCCGCTCCGATTTGAATTCGGATACGAAGCGAATATATGACTATCCATATCCGCTCCGTTTTAAAATTCGAATTATCCGATTCAAATTCAAAAGTATATAAATACAATTATAAAATGTTAAAAGTATATAAAATATAACTATAAAATGTCAAATATATATATAATAAACTCTAAATTAAAATATAACTATAAAATGTCTAAATTTCTCTACAATATTATTTATTTTATAATATATTATTTAAAAATATATATTATATGATATATAATATTACGAATTGATATTTTTCAAAGCGAATATTATAATGTCCGTATCCGCTCCGATTCGAATTCGGATATTATCTGTATCCGAAAAAACGAATACGAATTCGAATATTATCCGTTAATACGGATTCGAATTCGAAGCGGATCCGGATAATATCCGAATCCGTTGAAAGGCCTAATAAGAAGGTGTCATTTGGTATATGGAGTCATGCATCATACTGCCCAAGAGACAGAAACCAGATTGAACCGTGCAGCCCAACGTGTCAAGCAGCGAATTAGCTAAATAAATATACATGGTTTCAAACATACCTGAGAGGACTAACAATTGCAGGAGGAGCATTGGGGAACCAAGTCAACAGGATCCTGACAATGAGCAAAGTATTATAGAGGTTCAAGAAATTGTTGATGCCATTAGCCACCACAAGACCTGCTACCGAATCCCCCGGTAGAATGGCAGCGAAGTTGTGAGCAGACAAAGAGTTTGGGCTGATGGATCTTCTGCCATGCATCTGAAAGCCCAAAATACACATTACATCAGAGTCAAAAAAAAATCAATTTATCTATAAAATACTCCACTTCCAACTTCCTCGACCTAGAAATGCCCATAGAACACAGTGGACATGTCTGGTGCAGCTTTGAATCTGAAATCTGTCAACACTTCTCAAATTGGAATATCTCTAAGTATGTTGAGGCTATTGCATCCAAGTAGTCATCCGAATTCTGAATGGTTTGATTTGCAACCTAAGCAAAGGTTGAAAAGCTTTTTTTCCTGTAGGATTAATCTGTTCAACAAGGATAAGGCAAAAAGGCGAAAATGCAGCAAGCTTCAAGAAGAACTTAAGCCAACTCCCAACTAACCCAAACATCAAACACTTGCGGAGGCATCATTAGATCATGCCCATCCGAACAAACCGAAAAATCCTAGCTTCTGAATACAAAATTCAGCAAAGTCAATTGTATACACCAGAAAAAAAGAAGGTCTAACACATCTCCTTTCCCTCCTCCCCATTTCATCATACTCCAAAGACCAGAACCACCAATTCCACACCTCCATCAATCACATAAAAGCAGAGTCACGGTCGCGGCACCACGCTTTCATACCTCCAAACCCCGAAACGCAAACAAGTATGAGGCAGAAGGAAGTGTTAGCTCACCTGGCAGAACCGCTGGAAACTGGCGGGAATGGAGAGAAGGGGCGCGAGGAAGCCGTTGCCGGCGGCCGCGTCGCCCAATGCCCGGGCGCACCGCTGCGCGATGGAGGCCAGGGAGGCGTGCAAGGCCCGCAAATCGGCGACGAGTGCCGCGCCGTCGACCCGCGGCGGCTTGGTGGGGAGGGGGCGAGGGGAGGGGGAGAACCCGGGGAGGTGCCGGAGGGCCGAAGAGAGCAGGCAGTTGCCGGGGATGCCGGCGGGGAGATGCAGCCTCCCGTCGGCGCTCTCCCGCGGCGGTGGAGGGGGAGGAAGAGGAGCCATTTTGCTCTGCTCCGCCCACCCGCGCGCGCGCCTTCCCCCGGCAAGCAGCTGCTGCGGCAGCGGCGGGCCGACTGGACAAAAGGAGGCGGGAGTGGATAACGTTGATCCAACGGTCGCCAATAGGAGGTTCTGGACCGTATGATCCATGAGGCCTGGTTCATCGGATGGACGGAGAACAGTTTTTTTTTCTTAATTTCATTATTTCCTTTCTCGTCTCTCATGGATACAAGAACATGTGGGATGATTGTTGTGTGTACCCATGTGATACATCTGACAAGAGAAGAAGAGCTACATCCATGCGATGCACATGACAAAAGAAAGATCTAAAGCATATTTATGTATGAACAAAACATACCCATTTAGAACAAGAAATATATAGTAAAAGTATAATATATTTGTTAGAAATAAAATGTGTTTGGAATGAAAAAAAAATGCCACTTAAGTCACAAAGGTCATACATGTCACATAGGTTTTGCAGAGTAAGAACTTTCACTAAAATCTACACTAATACATGGGGTGTGATGATTCTATCTTTGGGTTTCCAAACTTACCCCTATGTAAGAGGGTCTTTTTTTGTCAAGAGTATTTTTTAATTGTGAGCCATTACTTGTGTATTCCCTTAAGAAGGGGGCTATTTTCACATAATTACGATAATTATATCTATACATGAGATGATTCTACCTAATCAGGCGACTAATTCGGATTAAGAGATCCACTGTGAGAAATAAATTCCCTACAAGCTCCGCTACCTACACTTGGACATAAACTCTCACAAGTTTATGATTTAAATCTCACCTCTTACACAACTACAAAATGTGAGGTATTATCATCCCCGAATAAGGGGGCCCTACCTTTTTTTTTTTTGGAGGGGGGAGGGAGTCATGGAAATGGAAACTTTCATTAACCCATAAAGATATATAAATAAGGAGACATACATAAATCACATTAAAAACCAAAGCAATAGGGGCCTGTTTGATAAATGAATAGGGCAGCTGTCTACCCGTTACATGCCAGTCACGATGTCTTATTCGCCGGTAACATCACTAAATGGGTTTGATAGTAACCGGGTTACGTATGGTAGAATAAATTTTTTTCTTCTTATTACCTCTGTCAACCCGGGATTACATAACCGAGTTGTCAGGACGAATACGGAACGAACACAGGTAAGTTATTCTTATCCATTTAACAAACATGCCCTAGATGACTCAACATAGAACTCCACGGAGATATACAAAATAGAGATAACACATAGCCCTAATAACAACATCGACATAAAAGGAAGAAGAGTGGTCTACTTCTTAAAGGGTTGGTTTGTTATTAGAATATGATTTCTCATCTAATGAAAGAGAAAATGTGACCCCCACTTCTCATCTCACACACATGAGTACTTACCCGAACTTGAACTCGGGTAAGGCATTCGACATTCTGAGGTCGAATATCTTACCCTGCCCGTTTTTCAAAGTGCCGCTGATAGAGCAAGTCTCAATCAAGAATAAGCGGTTGTAATATGAATTTAGGCAGCAAAGACAAAGGAGAGAATATCAGTCTGACCAAAGCTTGTACTCATGTGAGTTGAAAGACAAGCTAGATTACAAGATGCACAAGAATAAGGTTAGATCTATTGTCTACTTTACCAGAGAGTGCATGGTTCAATGCTGCCTACACCTCCATATTTGTTGGGAGGTCTTGAATTCAAAACTGACCTTCCGCAATTGTGTGAGGGGTGGAATTTGATTCATTGGATTTGCAAGGACCTACGTCCAAGTACTATGCCAAGTGGCAAAATTTATATAAAAAAATAATTCCCCCGGTGGGATCTCATGATCTAGATTAGTCACCTAATCATATTGATATGTCACCCTTGTAGACAGAATTATCGCAATTGTACATAAACACCCCTACTTGAAAGAATACTTGAATATTTGCTCTGATTTTTAAATACCCCAATCAGACAGGGAAAAAAGTACTGTCTACTTTAGATAATATATTGAATTTTTTGTATAAAAATTATTGTTAGAGATAAATTTATTAAAAAATTTATTCCTAGAAATGTATTAATATGTATATCACTGTGTAAATCTGAATTGTGTAAAAATGACATATTTATTTATAGGTATATCACTTCTTTTTATCAAAAATATTAAAAAAATCATGTTTAAATATCATTTATGCATTATTTGAATTAACCCAGTGATATATCTACTAATATATTTTTAAGAATAATTTTGTTGATAAATTCACCTTTAATAATGATTTTCGTACAAAAATCCTTAATCTATTTATACGTGAGTTTACTAGTAGTGGAATGGATGACATACACTAGCTAGCCAACGCTTGCAGGTCAGTGTCCATTAAGTTTCATTGAGAAAGAAAATTAAAAAATCAACTTTTAAGAATTAAAATTGGACATTCAAGCAAGTGGAGAGGGGATGGGACTGTATAATGTCTCAAGTACGGCTGCAAACTTTGCTCGACAATTTTATCCCAAGCTTCATTGTATCGTTGAGCCGAGTTGACTTGATTCATCAGCGATGTAGTGTGGTACGGTACTATACAATTTTATCCCAAGGTTCACTGTATCACCAAGTCGGGTTGACCCGATTCATCGTCAGGGTAGTATAGTATGATACTGCATTGGTCCATGCCAGTCCAACTCAGTTCTTGCTAATTTTTTTGACCTCCCCCTCCAACGGGAGGTGGCCTCCCTTGCCGGTCTAACTCCGACGACTCGACCCTCATGACTGCAACCTCCCCTCCTCTACCACAATTCATATCGTATTGATGACCCACTGACCCAGGTTTCCTCAAACATGATACTGATAAGTCAACTTGCACCAGTATAGTACTGATTCGAAGAACCACATTTTATTCACTGAATAACAAAATCACTTGAGAAAATTACCCATATACCCCTATAATCTTTCTAAATTACCTCTATACTCCTGCCTTTATCATATTTATTATAATACACCTAAAACCCTTTAAGAAGGAGTTATTGTGCCCTTGTCAAGATCAAGTTGTACCTTAGTTAAATGCAGGTGGGTGAGGGAGGTGGAAACCTCTAACCTACTACAGGGTGGGAGAGGGGGGATGGAAAGGGTGACATGAGAGGGGGAAGAGGGGGTGGGAGACCGAGGGAAGGAGATGGTCTGAGAGAGAGAGAGGGGGGGGAGGGGGTTGGGCCAGTGGAGGGGGTGACAGCCTGACAGGAGAGGGGGTGATCGAGTTGCCGAGAGAAGAGGGAGTTGGAGGGGATCTCCCCCTCTGACACTAGCATCCTCTGTATCTAGAGAGAGAGAGGGGTGGGAGGTCGGGAGAGGGAGGCGATCATAGAGAGAGAGAGAGAGTGGAGTGTGTCAGAATCCCCTGCTATAGAGAGAGAGAGAGAGTGAGAGAGAGTGGGCCAATGGAGAGGGTGACAGGAGAGGGTAGGGATGTAAATGGATTAGTTTCGGCTTGGGTAGACTAATATCATACTCTATCTGCGAAAAGTTTACAAATATCATGTCTAGATAGTACCTATTATTTTCACGGATATATCCATCATGAGTATGGATATATCTATAGATATCATTAGTCATCTAAAAACATGAATTAGAGTTTAAAGTCAGATAGTACCTTATTATTTTCGCATGTACGGATAAGGTATGTCCGTCATCGGTATGAATATACCTGTGGATATTCGTATCCATCTAAAAAAATATGAATTAGAGTTTGAAGTTGAAGACCACATTATTGCATGAAATTTTCAATTCTAAAAGGTACGAGAAACACGTCCAAACAAAAATAATAACAAACATAAGAATTAAAAATGTCAAAGTACAATACAAATTCAAATGTAATTAGAACTAAAGTGATAAGTTCATCAGAGTCATAAAAAAGTGATAAATTTAAATCACTTCAACTAACAAGTGTACTATAACAACACTTCAATTTTTCTCCGTTTTTCTTCATAGTTCTACTCTTTTAAGTTATGTTGGGGCAGATAACTATAAATGAATAATCATAAGTTAAGTGTAACAATACAAGTATATTAATTAATAAAGGTTAAAAATAATAACAACCTTTTATACATGTATATTAGTGACATCTATATCCTCCAAACAAGACATAACAATCTAACCATCATAACAATTTTGCATCTAATAAAAGACAAACAAACATGGATACCAAATGATTAAAATAAATAAGAAACATGTACATTCAAAATTGACAAAATGTTTACATTTTTATTTATATTTCGTAACTGCTTACAACCAATCTTGAGAACGTGTCAATGCTTCTAATTTATTATGATGTGACTCACCATTCTATCACTATAGAGAAAGGTGACTCAAAAGCAATAGTAGACATAGAAATGACATAATTAAATATCTTTGACAATCTTTGATATCTTATCCCATAAATTTTTCACCAAAATAATATATAAAAGTCTTCAACCCTTGGTGCACGCGAATCTTCCAAACAAGTGTCTAGGTATGTCTTGAGAACATCGTCAACTTCATTTTCTTGAATCCAAATATCAAAAACATACTTAGATCCTATAGAAGTAGCACATGACTAAATTTGAGAAGAATAAGGAGTCATTGATCCAGTCTTTTTCTTTTCCTTTGCCCGGTACTCCTTGATCAAGTCAATCATACTCTTCAAAAAAATTTTTATCTTACCTTCTGTTTCTCTCTCATCGTAAATCAAACGAAAATAACACTTAATTGAAGTCATCTTGTATCTTGGGTCCAGTACAGTTGCTACAACCAACATGTCATGAATTTCACACCAATATTTCTCGAGCTTTGATATCATAGCAAATGACATTTCTTTTACTTAATCAATGCTAGAAGACATCCATTTATAAGTTGACAATTTAAGCAAAAGCAGCTGCTTAACGCCTTGACCATGCAGCCTCTGTCCAAGTAGAGGAAGGGAACGTGAGGAAGGGAACAATCGAAGGAAGGTGGGATTCGTGGGAAGTGAGAAAAGGGAAGTCCGATGGACCCTTTCCTTCCCAAAGTAATTTTTACGTTTTATAAAAAATTATTATAGTTTTAATCGATTAGGGTTTACAATATAAACAATGAAATATTAAAAAATAGATTCCGATCAAGTATGGGTTTGAGTGCACTAAATTCGTATCCGATCTGAATATGAAACATAAATTTTAAAAATACTCAAAATCTGAATCTATATCAGATTATTCAGGTATTACTCGACCCATCACGGGTCGGGTGACGTGGGTAATCAAGTTTGAAGATATTTTTGACATCCCTAGGAAAGGGGGTGGACAGCCGGGGGATGGGGAGAGAGAGAGAAGAGAGTGTCAGAGGGGATCTCCCCCTACGGCACTGGCATTCTCTACATCCAAAGAGAGAGAGGGGGGATGGGAGGCAAGGAGAGGGAGGCAGTCGGAGGGAGCGAGAGAGAGGGGAGGGTGCCAGTATCCCTTACTGCAGAGAGAGAGGGGGAGAGAGGAGGTGGAGGGATGACAAGAGAGGTGGACCGAAGAGGGGTGAGAGAGAGTGGATGTAATATCCCGGACCTTTCGGATCCTTCTTCATGGGTCCCGGATCTAGTTTTCGGAGTGTCCGGCTCCGTTGTGTCCGAAATTTCGTTTCGGACATCTTTCGTGTTCGGATCGGCGCGATCCGGAGTCGTTTCGGAGGCCCGGAGGCGTTCCGCGGCTTTTTCCGCGTGTGTTTTCCGATTCCCGGTGTGTGTTTCGGCTTTTCTCTTCGGACGCTCGTTGCGGGTGAACCGGGCTGTTCACACGGACACGAGTGGTACCGTTGCGATCGGTGCGTTCCGAGGATCGCGGGGGTGTGATTTCCTAATTTTTGGAATTTTACGGATTTTCCGGGTTTTTCTATAAAACCCTTTTTCTTTTCTCTCTCCCCCACCATCTTCTTCTTCCTCTCTTCTTCTTCCTCCTTCCTCCTCCACCGTGTCTCCCTCCCTCTCCCTCTCTTCCTCCCGGTTGACCACGGCGAGCTCCCCTCCGGCTGCAGACGGCGGCGGGGCGACGGCGCGGTGACGTGGGCGGCGGCGAGGCGGTCGTGGGGGCGTGCGGCAAGCGTGGGAAGCTTAAGGAAGAACGAGGGTTTTCAAGCGTTCTTCGCGATTCGTGGACGATCCGGCGGAGCATTCGCTCCATTGAGGTAGGGTGACGTTCCCTAGCTCTTCGCCGTTCTTTTCCGTGGTTTGTAGGCCGCGGGGAGGCCGAGAGAGGCACGTTTGGGCGTTTTTGGGGTTTTTCCATGTTTTGGGGTGAGCCGCCCGATCTATGGTTTTAGCCCATGATTCTATGTTTTGGTGGCTTAGATGCATGCTAGGGGTCCCCAGGGGTCTTCCCCCTTGTTTTCCCCCTCTCCGGTGGAGGTACGGGGGCGTGGTTGGTGTTTTTGGGGTTTTCCCGCCGTAGCGTGCTCTGGGGCAAGCGACGGTCACTCCAGTGACCGTCACATGCTTGTAACGCCCCTAGAGGGGTGCGTTACTTCCCTGGGTGTTGGCCTTTAGAGTCGAGGGCTGTAGCGGTCCTGCGACTGGCCGCCGTTTGCTAGTGACGCCCCTGGGCTGGGCCGTCACATGCGTTTCGACCGTTGGCTTTTGACCGTTGGGGGTCAGGCCATGTAAAGCACCGAGATAGGCGCGTTACATGCGTGTAACGCACTGGGGCAGGAGCGTTACTTCCTGTTGTCCCCCATGTGGATGGGCCAAGCGACGCGCTGGGGCAGGCGCGTCACTTCCCTTTCCATCCCGAGCGTGAGGGCCATGCGACGCGCTGGTCTAGGCGCGTCACATGCGAGTAACGCACTGAGCCCGACGCGTTGCTTGCAAGCGACGCGCTAGGGTAAGGGCGTTACTTTCCCTGTGGTTTCCGTGGGTGTGGGGTGCCATGTGACGCCCTGGCCTAGGTGCGCCGCTTCCAAGCGACGCACTAGGGTAAGCGCGTCGCTTCCCCCTACCCCCTGGCCGTGTGACGGTCTGTCTTAGACCGCCATTTGTAAGTGACGGCCCTAGAGTGGACCGCCATTTGGCTGTGACGGTCCAGGGTCGGACCGCCACTTCCTGTGTTGCCCCATGAGGGTGGCAACCTCGCTTTTCTCCGACCGTGGTCTCCGTGCGACGGGACTAGTGCGTGGGGTGATTCCCACACGTTGTCGGGCTTGGGCGTTGTTTTCCGTAACTTGAGAGTCTACTCCTTCAGTGACCCTCCACTAGTCGTAGCCTACTAGTACGCGTGTGCTAGTCGCACCAGGGAGTGGTGTACGGGCTGACCTTTAGAGACGGTTTGTGGACCGGTTACCGTTGGGCCCCACGTCTTGCAGCCAGAGTCCGGCTGAGGGGAAAACCGGTCAGAGGGCCAGACCTGGGACGCGTGGTCTGTGTGTGCACACGTGGTTGGGGGCGGTTGGACCCACGTCGACGGGCGTGACCCCAGCTAGTCACTTGTTTGTGGTTACTTGTACGGTGTTTGCGCCTCGGGTAGGACCTACCATGTCAGGCGGTTCACCTGCGGTGCGGTGTAAGACGTCAGGGGACGCTACCGGCTGTGCTTCTAGTGGGTGGTACTCCTGTCGAGTACGGAGTGTCAGACTGTCAGTCGTGTGTTTCCGACCTTCGGGTTTTGACGGTTCGACCGTTGAGTTTCGGTCTTCTCGTACCGTGGCACGTGTGTCGGTTTGCGTGCCGTTAGGGTCTAGTTCTGTAGAGTACAGGGCTTTCCTTTCCGAGGTACCTTCCTACCGCTAGGGTAGTGGTTTATCGTTTTACGAGGTAGGGTTCGAGTGATCCCTACTGAGTCTTGTTCCGAGACTCATTCCCTGCGTGTTTTCACCGTGTTTCAGGTGAGGCGCCACCTTCGGGGAGCGTGTCAGGAGCGCAGCGGAAGCGTGGTGCGGGTGCCCAGAGGTAGTGCCAGAGGTCAGAGCCGGGGGATGCCCCGTGTAGCTGTACTTTTCTTTCTTGTCACTGTACTAGTCGTGGACTACTGTTGCTGTTGTTGTTATTTTATTGTGGACCATGTAAAATGTTAATTCATTTCCTGCTTAATATCATAACTGTTTAATTTCTGCAATTATTTGTGATGCTTGTGTAGTTTCCACACCATCCTTTTAACCCTTCCGAGTCTTCGGACTCGTGGGTGGCGGTACGAGTCTCGGGTTATCGGGCCTTCCCGGTAATCGGATTCTCGGGTCGTTACAGCTGGTATCAGAGCGCGGTTGTGGAATTACATGGGAATCATAGGTAATTGTATTGGTCCACTAGTCCACAACGATGATGTACAGATGACGCTGGCATTGGGCACCGTGTGTTTATTTTGACATTGCCGTTTCCGTGTTTTTCTGTCTTGTGCTTCAGGAGCGAGTATGGCGCCGAGGAGAAGTTCTCGCTCTCAGCAGGGGCAGTCGGCTGGAGGTCAGGAGATCCAGCAGGGGGTCCAGAGGGACCAGGAGGAGCATAGCAGAGTTCCGGGAGCTACCGAGGCCGCGGATGCTGCGAGGGCTCCGGGGGCCGAGGGTTTTCTCCGTGGCATGTACCATCTCATGGCTCAGCAGTTCGGCGGAGAGGCCGGTGAGGGCTCGTCAGTCAGGGGTGGGCCAGGCCGAGCAGTGAGGGATTTCATGCAGTTCCATCCACCTTACTTTAGCGGCCAGGCAGACCCTGATGCGGCTCGTGATTGGCTTGATGAGATGGAGCGGGTGTTCAGTTCTGCGAAGAGTGCTGTCGAGGACAGAGTGGTGTTGGCCTACAACCAGTTGCAGGGTACGGCTCGGAGGTGGTGGTCTTCCGAGTGGAAGACGTCCTTTCAGCTTCGTCCACTTGAGCAGGTCGAGTGGGATGACTTTGTCAGTGCTTTCGAGCGTACGTACTGTCCAGATGTTGTTGCTACGCAGCGGATGCGGGAGTTTCTGGAGCTGGTGCAGGGTGACATGTCCGTGTTGCAGTACAGGGCCCGATTTGTCGAGCTGGGTCGGTACGCACCTCATATCATGGAGCATGAGAGGGTGAGGACGACGCAGTTTGTGCAGGGCTTGAGGATGGAGCTGAGGCACCATCTGATCGCGAATGGGGCCACTGATCTCGAGACGGCGTCTCGTGTTGCGATTTCTTTGGAGATGGATATGCAGAGGACTCGAGGACCGATCAGCCAGGGGCAGTCTGTGTCAGGTCGCAACCATCAGTCGGCTACTCAGCAGCAGGGTTTCTTTCAGTCTGCGTCGGGTGGTTCAGGAGTACCGGCATCGGCAGCTTCGGTGACAGGATCTGCGTCCTTCGGCTCGAAGGTCAAGAAGTTCTTCAAGAAGGGGTTCGGCAAGAAGAAGTCCAGAGATCAGGGGCAGGCTTCATCGGGCAGTGTGCAGCAGCCGTTTCCTTTGCAGCGACAGGGATCGGTGGGTGGATCGCGAGGACCTTGTCCACGGTGTAGTGGGACCCACCCAGGCAGGCAGTGCACGGCGCCGATCATCTGTTTTCGGTGTGACCAGCCAGGGCACATGGCGCGTGACTGTCCCCAGAGGCCGCCGCAGCAGCAGGTTTCCCAGCAGCAGCAGCAGCAGCAGGGACAGTATCCGCCGCTACCCAGGTCAGCTAGTGTGGGAGGCAGGCAGAGAGCTCGTGGCCAGATCACGCACTTGACCAGGGCAGAGGCAATGGCGTCGCAGCTCGTGGAAGGTACCGTTCAGATTTTGGGTTGTGCGGCTCGGGTTTTATTTGATTCTGGCGCGTCTCATTCGTTTATTTCGGAGGATTTCGCGTCGAGCGTCGAGGAGCCGGTGACCCAGTTGTCCTGTGATTTGGTTGTGGAGTTGCCTTCGGGTGACTTTATGGTCACTCCGTATTGCTTCGACCAGGTTCCGGTGTGGATCGATGGACGGAGTATGCCAGGCAGGTTGTATGCGTTGCAGCTTCGGGATTACGATGTGATTCTAGGCATGGATTGGCTCGAGACTCATAGAGCGGTGGTGGATTGTGGAATGAAGAGGGTCTACTTCCAGCATCCGAGCAAGAGGACCTTCTATTTCCAAGGTATCCGTTCCGCCTCTTCTCGATTTCTTATCTCTGCTATTCGAGCCCGTCGATTGCTTGATTCAGGTTGTCAGGGTTTTCTCGCGTCAGTGGTTGTGTCTGACCGGATGGAGCCGAATGTCGAGGACATTGCGGTGGTGTGCGAGTTTCCCGATGTTTTTCCTGAGGAGTTGCCTGGATTACCTCCCCAGCGGGAGATCGATTTCGTGATCGAGGTTGTACCTGGTACGGGACCTTTGGCGAAGGCTCCCTACCGTATGGCCCCCGCGGAGTTGAGGGAGTTGAGGGCGCAGTTGCAGGAACTGTTGGCCAAGGGGTACATTCGTCCGAGCTTTTCCCCTTGGGGTGCGCCCGTGCTGTTTGTGAAGAAGAAGGACGGTAGTCTGCGGCTGTGCATTGACTATCGGCAGCTGAATGAAGTGACCGTTAAGAACAAGTATCCGTTGCCGCGGATTGATGATTTGTTCGACCAGCTGCAGTCTGCGCGAGTGTTCTCGCGGATTGATTTGCGGTCCGGTTACTATCAGCTGAGAATTCGCGAGTCCGATGTGGAGAAGACTGCGTTCAGTACGAGGTACGGGCATTATGAGTTCTTGGTGATGCCGTTTGGGCTCACCAATGCCCCAGCAGCCTTCATGGACTTGATGCAGAGGGTGTTCCACCCGTATTTGGACCAGTTCGTGGTCATCTTCGTGGATGACATCCTTGTTTATTCGCAGTCTGCCGAGGAGCATGCGTACCATTTGGGTGTGGTGCTGCAGACGTTGCGAGATCACCAGTTGTATGCGAAGCTCAGCAAGTGCGAGTTTTGGCTCAGCGAGGTGCACTT
Source organism: Amorphophallus konjac (assembly GCA_022559845.1). Taxonomy (NCBI): domain Eukaryota; kingdom Viridiplantae; phylum Streptophyta; class Magnoliopsida; order Alismatales; family Araceae; genus Amorphophallus; species Amorphophallus konjac. The sequence goes on from CM040120.1 coordinate 443,049,943, forward strand.
TCTGGGGCACGTGATTTCTGGTGATGGCATTTCCGTGGATCCCGCCAAGGTCGAGGCTGTGATGCAATGGCCGAGGCCGAGGTCGGTGACGGAGATCCGGAGTTTCTTGGGGCTTGCGGGGTATTATCGCCGGTTTATCCAGGATTTTTCTCGCATTGCGACCCCGATGACGAGGCTCACGCGGAAGGATGTGCCTTTCGTCTGGTCCGAGGAGTGTGAGCAGAGCTTTAGGGAACTGAAGAGGTTGCTCACCTCGGCTCCGGTGTTGGTTTTGCCTTCTGGATCGGGAGGTTTTGTGGTGTGTACAGATGCTTCCGGCGTTGGATTGGGTGCTGTTCTGATGCAGCATGGTAGAGTGGTGGCTTATGCATCTCGGCAGCTAAAGCCCCATGAGGAGAACTACCCTACCCATGACCTTGAGTTGGCGGCAATGATCTTCGCGCTGAAGATCTGGAGGCATTATCTGTACGGTGAGAAGTTCGAGGTGTTCACTGACCATCAGAGTTTGAGGTATGTGTTCTCGCAGAGAGATCTGAACCTCAGACAAAGGCGTTGGATGGAGTTCATGAAGGACTATGACTTCACCCTGTCTTATCAGCCGGGCAGGATGAATGTCGTCGCCGATGCCTTGAGTAGGAAGGTTGCGGTCAGTACCTTGATGCTGAGGAAGTGGAGGCTCTGGGAACAGGTGCCCGAAGTATCTTTCAGGCTCAAGATTCCCCAGAAGCCAGGGTTGGCAGTGCTTGCGAGTCTGACTGTCACTCCTGCTATTCGTCGTCAGGTGACAGAGGCTCAGCATGCGGACCCTGAGTTGCCCCGGATTCTTGCGATGGCTGATGTGGAGCTCGGCGAGGACGGTGCTGCGAGGTTTCGTGGCAGGCTGTACGTCCCAGCGGAGGAGCAGGTTCGTCGTACGGTGTTACGCGAGGCTCATGGGAGCAGGTACACTGTGCACCCGGGTGCGACGAAGATGTATCGGAACTTGCGGAGGCAGTTCTGGTGGCCGGGCATGAAGAGAGATGTGGCCGAATTTGTGGCCAGGTGCCTGATCTGTCAGCAAGTGAAGGCGGAGCATCAGCGACCAGGCGGTACTCTCCAGCCCTTGGATGTTCCTGCTTGGAAGTGGGACCATGTGACCACGGATTTTGTGGTGGGGTTGCCCAGAACCCCGACTGGGCAGGACAGTATTTGGTTGCTGGTGGATCGGCTGACGAAGGTGACGCGGTTGCTACCGGTCAAGGTCAGCTGGAGCGTGCCTAAGTTGGCTCGTCTTTATGTGGAGCGGATCGTGCCGTTGCATGGGGTTCCCATTTCGATCGTGTCGGATCGGGATCCGCGCTTCACTTCTGGATTCTGGAGGAGTTTCCAGCGAGCTCTTGGCACGGAGTTGGCATTTAGCTCGGCGTATCATCCACAGTCGGATGGCCAGTCTGAGAGGACCATTCAGACTTTGGAGGACATGCTGAGATCCTGCTGCCTGGAGTGGCAAGGGAGTTGGATTCGTCACCTACCGTTAGTGGAGTTTGCCTATAACAACAGCTATCATTCGAGCATCGGCATGGCTCCATACGAGGCATTGTATGGGCGTCCTTGTCGGACTCCACTTGATTGGTTTGAGGTGGGTGAGCGTGTTTTGACGGGACCGGAATTGGTGCAGCAATGTGTGGATGTTGTGCACCTGGTTCGTCAGAACATGTTGGCGGCCCAGAGTCGGCAGAAGAGCTATGCTGACCGTAGGCGGCAGCCCCTCGAGTTCGCCGTGGGCGATCATGTGTTCTTGAGAGTTTCTCCGATGAAGGGGGTGATGCGGTTTGGACGGCGTGGGAAGCTGAGTCCCCGCTATATTGGTCCTTTCGCGATTGTGGAGCGCATCGGTGAGGTTGCTTACCGGTTGCAGTTACCCTCTGAGTTGGCGTCGGTGCATGACGTGTTCCACGTCTCTATGTTGCGGAAGTATATGCCCGATGACTCTCATGTGCTCGAGTTTTCCGTTTGGCCTGAGGTGACTCCAGATCTTTCTCTCCCAGAGTTTCCGATCCGCGTGGAGGATAGGCGAGAGCAGCGCCTGCGGAACAAGGTCATTCCCTTGGTAAAGGTCGTGTGGCAACGACACTCTGGTGGTGAGGCTTCGTGGGAACGTGAGGACGAGATGCGTCAGCAGTTCCCGTACCTGTTTGAGTGAGTCTTCCTCTTCTTTCCCCTTGGGTTGTTCTCAATTTCGAGGACGAAATTCCTTAAGGGGGGAGGGCTGTAATATCCCGGACCTTTCGGATCCTTCTTCATGGGTCCCGGATCTAGTTTTCGGAGTGTCCGGCTCCGTTGTGTCCGAAATTTCGTTTCGGACATCTTTCGTGTTCGGATCGGCGCGATCCGGAGTCGTTTCGGAGGCCCGGAGGCGTTCCGCGGCTTTTTCCGCGTGTGTTTTCCGATTCCCGGTGTGTGTTTCGGCTTTTCTCTTCGGACGCTCGTTGCGGGTGAACCGGGCTGTTCACACGGACACGAGTGGTACCGTTGCGATCGGTGCGTTCCGAGGATCGCGGGGGTGTGATTTCCTAATTTTTGGAATTTTACGGATTTTCCGGGTTTTTCTATAAAACCCTTTTTCTTTTCTCTCTCCCCCACCATCTTCTTCTTCCTCTCTTCTTCTTCCTCCTTCCTCCTCCACCGTGTCTCCCTCCCTCTCCCTCTCTTCCTCCCGGTTGACCACGGCGAGCTCCCCTCCGGCTGCAGACGGCGGCGGGGCGACGGCGCGGTGACGTGGGCGGCGGCGAGGCGGTCGTGGGGGCGTGCGGCAAGCGTGGGAAGCTTAAGGAAGAACGAGGGTTTTCAAGCGTTCTTCGCGATTCGTGGACGATCCGGCGGAGCATTCGCTCCATTGAGGTAGGGTGACGTTCCCTAGCTCTTCGCCGTTCTTTTCCGTGGTTTGTAGGCCGCGGGGAGGCCGAGAGAGGCACGTTTGGGCGTTTTTGGGGTTTTTCCATGTTTTGGGGTGAGCCGCCCGATCTATGGTTTTAGCCCATGATTCTATGTTTTGGTGGCTTAGATGCATGCTAGGGGTCCCCAGGGGTCTTCCCCCTTGTTTTCCCCCTCTCCGGTGGAGGTACGGGGGCGTGGTTGGTGTTTTTGGGGTTTTCCCGCCGTAGCGTGCTCTGGGGCAAGCGACGGTCACTGCGACGGTCACTCCAGTGACCGTCACATGCTTGTAACGCCCCTAGAGGGGTGCGTTACTTCCCTGGGTGTTGGCCTTTAGAGTCGAGGGCTGTAGCGGTCCTGCGACTGGCCGCCGTTTGCTAGTGACGCCCCTGGGCTGGGCCGTCACATGCGTTTCGACCGTTGGCTTTTGACCGTTGGGGGTCAGGCCATGTAACGCACCGAGATAGGCGCGTTACATGCGTGTAACGCACTGGGGCAGGAGCGTTACTTCCTGTTGTCCCCCATGTGGATGGGCCAAGCGACGCGCTGGGGCAGGCGCGTCACTTCCCTTTCCATCCCGAGCGTGAGGGCCATGCGACGCGCTGGTCTAGGCGCGTCACATGCGAGTAACGCACTGAGCCCGACGCGTTGCTTGCAAGCGACGCGCTAGGGTAAGGGCGTTACTTTCCCTGTGGTTTCCGTGGGTGTGGGGTGCCATGTGACGCCCTGGCCTAGGTGCGCCGCTTCCAAGCGACGCACTAGGGTAAGCGCGTCGCTTCCCCCTACCCCCTGGCCGTGTGACGGTCTGTCTTAGACCGCCATTTGTAAGTGACGGCCCTAGAGTGGACCGCCATTTGGCTGTGACGGTCCAGGGTCGGACCGCCACTTCCTGTGTTGCCCCATGATTGTGGCAACCTCGCTTTTCTCCGACCGTGGTCTCCGTGCGACGGGACTAGTGCGTGGGGTGATTCCCACACGTTGTCGGGCTTGGGCGTTGTTTTCCGTAACTTGAGAGTCTACTCCTTCAGTGACCCTCCACTAGTCGTAGCCTACTAGTACGCGTGTGCTAGTCGCACCAGGGAGTGGTGTACGGGCTGACCTTTAGAGACGGTTTGTGGACCGGTTACCGTTGGGCCCCACGTCTTGCAGCCAGAGTCCGGCTGAGGGGAAAACCGGTCAGAGGGCCAGACCTGGGACGCGTGGTCTGTGTGTGCACACGTGGTTGGGGGCGGTTGGACCCACGTCGACGGGCGTGACCCCAGCTAGTCACTTGTTTGTGGTTACTTGTACGGTGTTTGCGCCTCGGGTAGGACCTACCATGTCAGGCGGTTCACCTGCGGTGCGGTGTAAGACGTCAGGGGACGCTACCGGCTGTGCTTCTAGTGGGTGGTACTCCTGTCGAGTACGGAGTGTCAGACTGTCAGTCGTGTGTTTCCGACCTTCGGGTTTTGACGGTTCGACCGTTGAGTTTCGGTCTTCTCGTACCGTGGCACGTGTGTCGGTTTGCGTGCCGTTAGGGTCTAGTTCTGTAGAGTACAGGGCTTTCCTTTCCGAGGTACCTTCCTACCGCTAGGGTAGTGGTTTATCGTTTTACGAGGTAGGGTTCGAGTGATCCCTACTGAGTCTTGTTCCGAGACTCATTCCCTGCGTGTTTTCACCGTGTTTCAGGTGAGGCGCCACCTTCGGGGAGCGTGTCAGGAGCGCAGCGGAAGCGTGGTGCGGGTGCCCAGAGGTAGTGCCAGAGGTCAGAGCCGGGGGATGCCCCGTGTAGCTGTACTTTTCTTTCTTGTCACTGTACTAGTCGTGGACTACTGTTGCTGTTGTTGTTATTTTATTGTGGACCATGTAAAATGTTAATTCATTTCCTGCTTAATATCATAACTGTTTAATTTCTGCAATTATTTGTGATGCTTGTGTAGTTTCCACACCATCCTTTTAACCCTTCCGAGTCTTCGGACTCGTGGGTGGCGGTACGAGTCTCGGGTTATCGGGCCTTCCCGGTAATCGGATTCTCGGGTCGTTACAGTGGAATTCTCCCCGAGTGGGAATGAGTTTAGATTTTTATTTTTTAAAAAACTTTTGAAACCATAAAGTCGCTTTGAGTCAGAGTGACTTTAGGTGAAAGTCGCTCTCCCTCACGGAGTGACTTCCCCCGTTCCCCACATCCACGCCTTCTGTGCACAGACATACATGGCGATCAATGCCAAGGGTGTCGACACGTGAGGGGGAGACCTCTCCGACCCCTCCCCCTCCCCCACGCGCTCTCTCTCACTCCGTCCTCTCTCTTCTGCCACATCTCTCTCTCTCTCTCTCTCTCTCTCTCTCTGCACCGGCATCCAAGGGGGAGACTCCCTCTAGCATTCTTCGCCCTCCCCTACATTGTCTCTCTCCATCACCCTGTCCTCTCTCTCTCTCCCTCTCCTTCCCTCTCTTTCTATCTCTACACCGACAAGAGAGGGGGAGATCCTCTCAGGCGTCCTCTCTCCTCTGTGCTCTATCTCGCACCTCGTCCTCTCTCTATCTCTCTTTCTCTCTATCTTTCTACCTCTGCATGAGAGGGCGGGGGGGTGTAAAACGGTCCACTCACCCCCATCTGTTATCTCCGTCTCGCCCAACTTTAATCTTAGGAGCACGAAGACTCTGGTCAATAGATTTTTCAGTATTATATAAATATGATAAAGGTCAGGATATAAGAATAATTTTAAAATATTTTAAAAATATATAAGTAATTTTCTCAAATTCCTTTCGTCCTAAGGTGATCTTTGACCAATAAATATTCAAAGACCAACTTTAATTAGCTCTCCCAAGACGTCACGTAAGCCTAAAAGGTTTGGCATAGCGTTTCAAAGTTCCCGGTTTGAATCTTTGAATAAATGACCACGGACTCTACTTTTCTCAAACGTGGAGGTTGACCGAGCAGGCGGTTTTTGAAAAAGGGAAATTATATATATATACACCTAGAATAGTGCAATCTATTATGTACCCTCATATGCCTCGTATTACAACCCCCATATTAAAAAATATTATTTAATTATACTCTTCATGTTTTAACACCATCAAAGTTAACAAAATATTTTATTAATATATAAAATATATAAGATTTTAAATAGCTACTGAAAATAATACGAGAGATTGTAATAATATATGTGTCATTATTTTAATTAGGTAAGAAGATTAAAATATAATAGATTAGTCTCAATTAACCTAAAATTAAAGAAACAGTGAACACGATGGAGATATAAGTGGTGAAATAGGGTTATTATGAGATATACATAATAATATAAAAATATAAGAATATTAAATAGAATATATAATATATGTACGTAATTATCCCATTTTAAAAAGTAACGCACAGGTTGGGGATGAATTAGGGTTTGTCGGCCTGTGCAACCCGATCTCGGCCTGGGTTAGGTCGGGTCGCTCATGTCTCGGTCTATCTCGGTCCGTCCCGATCTATATTTAAATAAAAAAGTATATATATTATATATATATAAATAGAATAAAATAAAAATATATATATTATATTTTATATAATATTAAATTAATGAGACGACCCGATGACGACCTACGACTCGATCATCTCGTAAATGATCCGAGTCGAGTCGCATCATATGAGTCTAGACGACCCGCACCGAGTCCACAAATCCAGATGAACCTTTGCCACGGATAACGATAGTAAGAGTGGGAGCTTTTAAATTGGCCTGGTTTTCCCTATTTAAGTTTCACGTGTTACCGACGTCAGATTAGTCATTAAAGACGATAAAACTAATCCCATCCAGCTGTTTCACCGACGTCAGATTCGTTACTAAAGATAATAAAACTAATCTCATCCTGTCGTCCCACTTTTTCTCTCTCGGTATCGCGGACCTCGTGGTAGGCAATTGAAATAAATGATTTTTTTACCTATATACCTCTTCATCTTAGTTTTTATGCATATTATCCGTAATTATAGTTAAAATATTTCTAAATATTTTAAACAATTATAATCATATTCTCATCATAATCTGAATGCAGTTTAAATATTGAAATGACTAATCCACTATTAAATTAAGTTCTATGGATATTTAATAAGATCAAATGGTCCTAAAAATATTTTTAGATTTTTACATCTATTAACAACTTCTGTAATGTTTATAGAGTAATATTCTGGCAAAGTTAACCGCATAAAGTCTGGAGCTGTATGAATGTAATAATTTAGATGTATTTAAAAATTGAGTAGACTCAAAAAATCTAAAATTATAGGGATATATGTGTAAATCACATAGATTGTAAGGGCATTTTTATCGATTTACGTAAAAAATCTTCGTATTAAATCATTTTTTTATCAAATCACGTATTTATCTACCAAGTTAATCAACTTATTTAACCTGGGTTAAGTAACTTATAAACAAAGCAAACTGGAATAGAATGGGAACCAGTTAAATTAAGTTGGGGTAAATTTAATCCGTTACTCATTGGCCCAAAGGTCAGAAGGACCGCCACTTCAACTTCAAGACGATCAGCGTTCCGTGTCTCCTCTTCGTGGTCCTCGCGAGGCGGTCACCGTTCCCATCCGGTAACCCACGTCAGCAGCACATCATCCACGCACGACACGAGATCCCCCTCACGTCGGCGGTCCGATGACCGCCACCTGGACCGCAGTGTCCCACGCTGCCCGCAACGCGGAGCACGTGCTGTTAAATGCCCCGCTTTACCAACGCTTCATCACGATCACCGTCGAATCATCGCAGTCTACTCCATATCCGCCTACCACGTGGCTCCAGCCGCCTTTTCGCGACATTTTTTCCCCTTCGTCTCCTTCTCCGGCCCCCACTGTCCTGCTCGGAAGCTCCACCCAAGAGAAGGTGGAGAGGGAAGAGAGAAAGAAGCACCAGCTAGAACTCCTCTCTCTCTCTCTCTCTCTCTCCCTCATGGCGGCGCATCTCCTCCGACTACCCCAAACTACGAGCCTCCACCGCCGATGGAGCCTCGCCTCTGCCAAATCCTCCAATGCGTCCCTTCCCCGGCGCCGGCTGCGGCCTCCCCTCCCCCTCCCCCGCACTCGCAGGTCCTGTTCCGCCTCCGGGGCCCCGCGTCTGAGGCTCCTCCGGGCCAAGGCCGTGGACATCACCGCCCCGGCCGAGGAGTCCTACCTCCCCCCGCAGCCGGCCGGGGCGGGCCCCTCCGTCCTCCTCGAGGTGGGCGGGATGATGTGCGGCGGGTGCGCCGCGCGGGTGAAGTCGGTCCTCTCCTCCGACGAGCGGGTGGACTCGGCGGTGGTGAACCTGCTCATGGAGACCGCGGCGGTGCGGCTCAGGACCGGGGTGGACGAAGGGGGGCAGGTCGGGGAGGAGCTGGCGGGGAGGCTAACCGAGTGCGGGTTCCCGGCGAAGCGGAGGAGCTTGGGCGCGGGTGTGGGGGAGAGCGTGAGGAAGTGGAAGGAAGCGGCGGCGAGGAAGGAGGAACTGCTCGCGCGGAGCCGGAACCGGGTGGCGTTCGCCTGGACGCTGGTGGCGCTTTGCTGCGGGTCGCATGCCTCGCACTTCCTGCACTCGGTCGGAATCCATGTTGCCCACGGTAAGTACACTGCTCCGCGGTACTGCTTATTGCTCGAGGTATTCCGTCAGCCAGTTCCTGGTGTAGAACGGGGGTTTCTAACTAAGAACCAGGATTGGTTGTGTCATGTGTGATCTGTGTGATCGAGATCTCTTTTTCTACTCAATCATGCATAGGTTTGTATTTCATTTTCTAACTAATTTTTCTCTTTTCTGGTTTGCTGACTGCTAGGATCTTTCTGGGATATGCTACATAATTCCTACGTAAAATGTGGTATTGCTGTGGTCTCATTACTTGGACCCGGAAGAGGTAAGCAACTTCCTTGTTCGTACTGCTACCCATTTAGTCAATTATGATACCATCAACTGAAAGTGGCTTCCGGTGGACCACATTTATTTGTTTTCTTCAAGTCCTTGTTTTCTGCATATCCTCCAATGAAACAGAGTTGAACTGCCATTCAAAATATGTTGTTTAATTCATTTGAGAAGGCTAGAACAATTCTGTGCTTCTCTACTATATATGTGGATCAATGCAATATTTAAAGTTCCAGGTACAATATATTGACAACTAAACAGTAAATTTAGGTGGCTCTGTATCTATCAAATAAGATAATGCCTGCCTTCACATGGACAAAGACAATGTACATAACTTATGGAGAAATGGAAATTATAACAATAATATAACACAAACATAGTGTTATACTTTGCTGCATGCTCGTCTACCACCACCATAAGGTTGGCCATCTAAGTCAAACACATCTCAGAAAGCATCAACTTGTGCTCTTGTACCAAGCCAGTGTACATCAATTCATCCCATCCTGTGGACTATGTGGTCTGCATATGCTGGGATTTGCATGCAAGGCATCTATCTATAGTTTTCCTGGCCTGTTATTTCATAACAGATGTTATCCAACATTTCAACTCATGGAAGATAAACTCAGATCAGCCACCTGGATCAGCCCTGGCCAATCCCAATCTGGATTAGATCAGATCAGCTGATGCACCGGAAGTGAGCAAACATCATAAGAAAAGCCAAACAAATATTTCTCATAAATAAAAAAGTACTTACACATACATAAACATATATTTTAAAAAATTATGTTTTGATGAGCCCTAATGAGTCAAATCGACCTATTCATAAAAGAATCGGCCGATCCACAGTTCATTTGGCTGATTTCAGGTCGATTTGGCCCGGGTCAGAATATCTTTTATTATTATTTTTCATATCTTATTCTTTTGAAGGGGATCAACCTGAAGGTCCAGAATTGGATTGCCACCCGGTGATTCCGAGTCAAATTGACCAATCTGGATTACCATCGACCAATTCTGCATTCCATGGTTCAACTCAGTGATTGAACAATATAAATATTATTTTGCAGATTTACTTGTGGATGGTCTCAGAGCTTTCACAAAGCGATCACCAAATATGAATTCCCTTGTTGGCTTTGGATCTATAGCAGCATTCTTCATAAGTGCTGTAAGTTCTATCTTACAATCTGATGCATATATGCTATAGCAATGTCCTTCGTGACAATTAATATTCATGCCCATTACCTGTCTTTTGTTGCTGAGTTCTTAACTGGACCTGCTGCAGGTGTCCCTCCTCAATCCTGGGCTTGAATGGGAAGCATCATTTTTTGATGAACCGGTGAGCTGTTTTATGGTTGGATCAATTCCAAGGCCTGATTTGGTTATAGAATTGTCGGTGTAATTGGATTGATGTTTTGTAGTGACATTTATGTCAGCAATAGACATTGGTAATGCGATGTGGCTTGAGTCTTGCTTGCTGCTTTGCATATTGAATTGGATTGTAGAGTTTAATGTTGTACAACATGTGAGCACATTTTTGGTAAGAATGTGCTTTGCTAACACAAGGCTTATCTGAATTAGTTGGTCGGATGTTTTCACCTTCCTCTATCATAGGGAGAAGAATGTGGTGGGGCAGGGGGGTTGGTTTGGTTTGGGGGCTATGTATAAATGGATGAGACAATTACTGGGCATCTAGGGTTCAGCTATTCTTTCTTTTTTTTGGAATGCTTACTGTTTCATCATGCATTCAATATGGATGCACTAAATGATTCATAGCATATCTATTGTGTTTTCTTTTACATGTACCCTCTTTATTTATTGTTATGATTTATAGTATGCAGGTAATGCTTCTTGGTTTTGTACTTCTTGGACGCTCTCTGGAAGAAAAGGCTAGGCTAAAAGCCTCCAGTGATATGAATGAACTGTTGGTAAGATTACCTTTTCTACAGGTTTCTTCTGTGCAATTTATCTTGCAGATTGGATTCTAACTGTGAATAAAAGCAAATTATTTATCAGATATGAACTTTGTTAAACCAATCGATGTGTGATTGGGATTTGAAAAATCTTCAATTAAATTTTCTCCTCACACACACACACACGCACACACACACAGAGCTCTACTATGTCTCTCTCTTAGCCATCCAATCTTGAGATCGGAACACACATACACACAGAGCTCTACTATGTCTCTCTCTTAGCCATCCAATCTTGAGATCGGATTGCCAACATGCCAGCAGTTTTGAACTTAAGTTCAGTGCATCCAATCGTCTTAGTTTCAAACTTGATGGGGGAAAATGAGGTAGCAAACTGGGTGGCAAAAAGAGTGTCACCATAGGATTCATAGGGTATGTTTGCAGGTGTATGTAGTTAGCGCGAAGGATGTCAATGGGCCGGGCCGGCCTAACCGATCTGCAGGCCTGGCCCAACTTTGGGCTGTGCTGCCAAGCCCTTTGCATCCCGCAGGCCCTTAGTCGGGCCTAAAAGCCCGGCCCTTGAAGGCCCGTGGGCCGGGCTCGAACTTTTAGTTCGGCCCGCAGGCCGACCCGGCCCGTTCTTTTTTTTCTCCCTTAATTTTTTATTTTACTTAACTAGAAAATTAGAATTTTCTTATTTTCTTAATTAGAAAATTAGAAACTTCTTTCCAAGTAAATTAACATCTAAAACTCTAATTAATTTGGTGAAATTATAAGTTTTATATTTTTTATGTATTATTTTTCATTAATTTTTTACATTAAATTAGTTGGGTCAGGCCGGGCCGAAGTCGGGCCTTATACTTAGGTGAAGTAGTCAGGCCCAACCCGGCCCGGCCCGACATACCCCGGGCCTGGACCAAGCTCAGGCTTTACAATTAAGGAGCCAGGCCTGGGCCGGGCTGAGTCAGCCCGGGCCTGGCCCATTGACAGTCTTAGTTAGTGCTAAGGACACAACTAACACGGCCTCAACAGTCAGTATCACTGGGTCATGTCCAAGCTTTCCACCTTGGATCACAATGATCAAGTTGCATTGCACACAGCTGCGTCATACAAAATTCATAAGTGGGTTGGAATGCATTGCCATCCACCTGATCTGCATGATTGGATGACTCATGTCATGATCGTGGGAAATGCAGCATGCACGCGAGGAAAATGTGTGCATGCATATGTAATATGTAACAAATGGGCTTCCAGTGTAGACCTAATCAAGTCTGAGCTTTTAAAAGGCCTATAGACTTTAATTTAAACTAGTATATGAATATATGTGTGTTGGACCAAAAGAGTGGGTATGAACATGACCCTTTCCAAGACAAATAAATCTGATATTGAGGGAGATCAGATCCTTGATGGTCTGAAACAGTTATGGGCATGATTGTAGCATTGGTATGGTGGGGGCGGACTGACCCTTGGATAGACTACGAAGAAATCTGATCTTGAGAGAACAGATCAGGTCTCTCATCAAAACATAATAAAGAGAGGAGGAAGGAGGGTATGGATGCAACAAAACATAATGAGTTGAAGAGATGCATACCTCTCAAGAGTCCAAGAAGGCAGCCCCCCCTCCAATCCTAAGAAAGTTGCATGGAAAGAAAACAAAAATTTTCAGAGCATAGGAGAGGAAGGGATGAGCAAACAAATACAATATGTTGCTCACCTGCTTGAGTTCCCTGCACCAACTTCTAAGGGTGCAGTCCTTTGCTTCTTTGTAGCAGAGCGGAAAAGAAGACAAAAGTGGAGAGGATAGAGGGGAAAGGAGAGCAAGGTGCAGCCCCTCTCCTCTGCTCCAGCAAGCTAACACACCAAGGGAAAAAAAATCAGAAAATAGAGGGAAAGGAAGGTGAGCGATAAAAAAGTACACATACTCATCCTTTTGAGCTCGTCATGTTGACCCCAAAAGATGCAGCACCCCTCTCTCTTCACAAGAGCAAGAAGAAGCAAAAGAGGAAGATGGAGGGGTGGAGGAGAGGAGCCCAGGAAGCAGCCTCCTCCTCTGCTTCAGCAAGAGAGTAGAAAGGAGGGGAGGGGAGGAAGGAAAGAAAAGAGGAGGGCCGTGCCCTCTCCTTTTCCAAATCCTGAAAGGAGGGCGCATCCCCTCCTTCCATAGTTTCTGTAGGAAATCAGAAAAATAGAAAAAAGAGGGGAGGAGATCTGAAAAATTCTAAGTTGTACATGTAGAGGGCAAGGGTCCCCCTCCCTCTTCCCTCCATTCCCAGTTTTGCTAGGATTTGAATCACCCTCCATGCACAGTTTCCTATTTGGAAACCAAACCCCCCATGCACAATTTCTGATATGGAAACCAAGGTCTCCATGTTCAATTACAACTAGGAAAGCCAAGTGCACCCCTCTCTCGTCACTTCTACATGCACAATAAACACAAATAGGAAAGTCTTCCCCTTTCCATGTACAATCCGAACTAGGGAAGGTGAGAGCCCCCCTCTCTCCTCCTCTGTGTACAACTTCAAGAACAAGGAAATAAGGGTCTCCATGTACAATTGGGCCAGGATTTGGAAACCCAAGGCTCCATGTACAATTCCCAAGGCCCAAGAGCACCCCCCATTCTCCGCTATAAATTCCCATGGGCCCTCCTATTACACACAAAGAGATACAGATTTTCTTGGAGGAAAAAAGGCTATGGCCCTCCTTCATCCCCCTAGCTGCTGCAAGAAGAAAGGTCAAGGGCATAAGAAAAAGAAGAGGAAAAGCAAAGGTGTCCTCCCTCATCCCTCTAGCTGCTGCAAGGAGAAGGATCAAGGGTAGGCAAAATACAGAAAAAATACTGAAAATTCAGAAAAATCTTGAGATTTTGAATGAGAGTTGAATGTCAATGACATGCCATCATGACATGCTTATGTATTTTCAAAAAACATGAGGGTTTGTGAAATAAAATGATGTGACATTTTTTTAATGCATGATGTTGTCACCATGATGATGCATGGTAATGTCAATATAATCATATGATATATGAACAACATGATGGATGTGGATCCTTATTGGACCATGGATCTTAATTGAATCCAATTCACCCAAATGGTGCCTAATTGCTCTTAGGTGCATAAACGGACCCTTAATGGACCAACCATTAATGGATCCTTATTGGGCCTCAACCCATAAGCGGATTCTTAATGGGCATCAATTTGATCATGGGTCTTTATTGGGCCTCATATGTCAATTGGACTATGTGGGCCCATTCCAATCATGGATCCTTAATGAGACAAGAGCAACTTAAGCCCATTACACCGTAGCCCATGATCCCCAATGTGGCCCGCAACCTAAGCAAGTTCTGAAAAATGGTACAGGATTAGGTACCGGTCAGGGCCTGCACCGGTACAAATCGGTACTGGCTGATATGGTACCGGTTCCCGCCCTCATGTATACCCCCGCCTCTCTCAGTCTCTCTAGGTTTATTCTGTGTCCAAGGGTTATATGGTATGACCAGCGGTTTATAAGGACTTTTATATAAATTGCAACCTTTACTTTAGTCTTTAGCTTCTACTCTCGACCCAAGACTCTCTGGTCGCGACACTGTCACAGCCCTACCTTGCAGGTGGAGCTGAACAGAGGAGGAGGACAGCTGAGACTCCTGCACCCACGGAGGAGGAGTCACCGATGGCCGGTAAGTTTCTTTTGTTTTGTTTTCCTGTACCGTGGCCAAGGCCAGTACCAACCCAATACGGTACGTACCGGGCGGTACTGCAGACCATGAACCTAAGAACATATTCAAATTATCAAAATACCCTCCAAGAAGCCAAAACACATCAAAATCATGTTAAATCTGAAAAAAAAATCTGCAAAAATCAGAAATCAATCTAAAAAATTATGCATGGATCCTGATTGGGTCTTAGGTGACCCAACCTGTTTCTTTGGCAGAATAGGGATTCATGTAGCCGACCCCAAATAATGGGATAAGTCTCTAAGAAGAATCCAAAAAATTATGAAAATACCCTGAAAATGGCAGCTTTCCCAGAATATCCCCGAACTTCTCCAGAATACCTTCCAAAACTAAAGATCACATTTAAAACCTATAAAATCAGTACAAATCACCAAAAATCCCAAAAAATGTGAATTCCCTTGGACACTCCCCTAAGCCCAAAACTTCCCAAAAATGGTAAGAAATTTCAAAACTTGAATAAAAATCATTAAAAGCAGAAAAATGTAAAAACTCTCGAAACACATAAGATGCACCAAAATACCCAAATTGTTAAAAATGGAAAGCATTTTTTTCAAGTCACCTAAAATCACCAAAAATCACCAAAAATTCTAAAAAATGGTAAAACACTCAAAATACCTCAAATACCCCTAAAATCACCCAAAATTGCTAAAAATGGAAAGTTTTGCACAAGTCACCTAAAATCATCAAAATCATAAAAAATGTTTAAAAATGTTAAAAACTTCAAAACACCTCAAATACACCCCAAGACACACCATGTTCCTAAAAATAGCAGGTTCAACCTACTGTCACTAAAAATCACAGAAAATCCTAAAAAATGTTAAAACCCTCAAATACATAAGATACTCATGAAATGCCAAACTTTCCAATAATAGCAGGTGTACTCCTGAACACCCAAAATGATCTAAAAAGGCATTCGAAGGTCTTAAAATGCTCCCAATCCGTCAGAATGAACCTAATCACCCAAAAATGGACGGTTTGTCCCAAAGGTCAAAACTGTCCATATTTAGAAAAGTTGACCAGTTGGAATCAAACCTTCCCTAAACCTTAAAGAAACTCTTAATCATCCATTAAAACCCTCCAAGGTCATAGGGAGACTCATGGGCTTGTACTAAATCATGTTATAATGAGCGAATTTGCTATTTAAGTGGTTTGTTTCAGGCGTCACTAAAAGGCAGTTAATTGAGGGTCTTCGCTTGTCAGAGTGATGTAATTAACACCAGCTAAGGTCGGTGGAGACGGTCCATACGCAAACCCTATATGCCAAACCCATTCCGGGTAAATCTAAGCTAGGTTCAACAAAAGGGTTCATCCTAAAACCCTTCAGACCACCATGCTTATGAAAAATATGCATGAAGATGATCATACGAGAATGTTTTATGTGTGTTTAAATATTTCTCATTCTAAAACTGTGTTGTATTTATAAGAAATGCAGGTGCATAGGGTCAAGGTAGGCCTAGTTAGGCCCTGGCCCATCCATGCATATAGTGAATCAGTTTGACATTATTGAGTCTATTTTGTAGCCAAGTCCAGTTTGAACAAGATTGGTGTGGCTCATTGTTATTTTTAATTTAATTTGATTGCTGTGGATTTGTCAGTGACATATCTCATTTAAACTGACTTACCAAATGAACAAGGATGTCAGGACCCAAAATGTATATGTTCATGTGCATATATTTTTGTTTTGGAACCATTCTTGTATAATTTGTAAATAATAGCTGCTTTAACTTGGTGCAGTCATTGGTATCGTCTCAATCCCGTTTGATAGTGACTTCTTCCGAAGATGATCCATTAGGTGATAGTGTGCTAACTGCTGACACAATATGTATTGAAGTCCCCACTGATGATGTTCAGGTTGGAGACGCAGTCTTGGTCCTTCCTGGAGAAACAATTCCTATAGATGTATGTCACAACTCATAAGCAGTAAGACTTTTTCTGATTGTGCAATTCATATCAGGTGATTTTTTAGTTTGCATGTTTGAAAATATCTCTCTATCACCCTCGTGTTTGAGAACTTTGTGCTTCTTTTTATAGATTAAGAATTCTTCCACAGAACATAGTCCATGTGGCATGAAAGATTGTTCATTGGTGTCTAAATAACTGCAAGAAGGGGGTGATACCAACCACTTTCCAAAAAAAAAAAAACTGCAAGAAGGGCATAAAGTGACATTTTCCATTGGTTAAAGAACTGCAATGAAGAATGGTTCATAATATTCAAATTGAAGAGTAGAAATGTGCTCTTAAAGGCAGGCAAGATGGTACACAAAATCTGAATTTGCATAGGGGAAGGATGCTTGATTTGGCATTTAGATAAATTCAGTGTAGCGCTATTAGTACCCCCAAGAGTATCAGAGTGCTCAAAGGTCATTAGTCTTAATTTATATCTGATACTTTTTAATGAATATGTGGTGGTATTCGTTTTAAAAAAGAAAAAAAAATTATGTCCAAGACTCGTCCAGCATTTCCGTACCTATAATCATAGGACCTGGTGAAGTTCAATCCCTCTAGTATAAATAAGCTTTTTTCTGGTTCAAGTGAACATGAGACTCTGCCTTCTGCCCTATATACTTATCAAATCCATTGTGTTTGGAGGCCATTGCTCAACTCTTATCTTTGGCTATTCTGAGTCTGATCTGGCTTCTCTAGATTCACATCATGAAAAGACTATCATGTCTCTCAATATAATGCTTTTCAAGGTTGGGAAGCCCCAAAGATACCGGTGAACGATGTAAAATCGGGATTCACGTTGATGATATCTGGGGTGGGTGGTTCTCATTGCTTTTCCTTTTTGCTTGTTCCTTGGAGGTAAGGTGGGTTGTCCTCCTCCATGTTGAATATTTTTCCTTCTTTTAATAAACTTATTATTTATATATATATATAAAAGAATGCTTTCTCACCAGTTGGGAAGTCTTTTGAGTTAAAACTGTTAAGAAAAGAAAAGAATCTTTCAGTCTTTTCTACTTTGGACATAGATTCTTTGTTTTTTTCTCTTTGTTGATTCTCAGTCTTCTCTACTGTGGAGATACATTCTCTTCTTTTCTCTCTTCTTGTCCATGTTTACATCTTGCACTTCTCAACCTATTTTAGTTAGTAGTTTTTCCTGGTTACAGGTGCTTGCAGATATTTCTATTTGATTGCTTCTGGTAGAAATTTGATGTACAACAGATTGCTTTCCATAAAAGGCAGCCAACTAGATTTTTTTCTTAAACCAAATTCTCATGCCCTTCTGGTGGTGTCTCGTAAACAAGGGTGTATTGATATTCAGAAGATTCTTTGTTCCATATTTTTACTGCATCCTTTTCTATCGGCTTGTAAACTTGTTTGCTCTGTCAATACTCTCTCTCTAATCTCTTTGGTTAATCACCTTCTCAGGGGAAAGTTCTTGCAGGAAGAAGTGTTGTTGATGAATCCATGCTTACAGGAGAATCTCTCCCTGTATTCAAGGAAAAAGGTCTAACTATTTCAGCTGGAACAATAAATTGGGTATGGGTTTTACATTCATGATTTCTTTCATGAAGAAGTTACTTGGACATTTTAAAAGTTTTTCTAAGATGATAACTCATACTGGAGCATCACTTCGTTAAACATGTAAATTGGAGCATTACTTATTTGGATGAAGTGAAAATTTATATTTTTCTTCTGCCATTTGTCTGTTAACTTGTGGACTTTATGCAGCAACTTGTAGATGTTGGAAGGTAATAATGTTAGGGTGGATGCATGAACAGGACAACCTGAAGTATGCTAGAATAGGATTTACTACTAGCTGTATGGTGCAGATCATCTGGTTAATATAGGACTAGACCATGTTGAAAGTATTACTTAAAGCAGGTGCTGCATAATAGAACATGATCTTTTTTTTTTGCTTGATCTATTTCAATTTAAAAGTCTGCTACCATTTTCTTATGTGGGGTTAAGTTGGCATGAGAGATGACCTCTAAGAGGGAGAGAGATGCCAGGGAGGAAAATGACAAGAGAGGATAGAGGATAAGAGGAAAAAAAGGAGCAGCTGAAGATGGGGATGATGATGAAGTAGCAGGGAGGAGAGAATGGGAAGAAGAGGTTTTGGAGGAGGAAACTCTTGATCTCTCTAAAATCCCTTGACCTCTTCAGATCCTCCTGTCCAACATGCTAGGATGACACTGAGATCTGAGAGGATAATCCTTGACCTGAATTTAAAATCATAATCAAGACTACTACTACAACTTTACTAGATGACATTTCTATATTTAAAACTTCAAGTTGTTGTTTTAGCAATGTGCTGTAGTACATTCAAAGTGATGAAAACAATCTTTTTTTTTTCATGTAGGCAGGGAGGATA
Source organism: Amorphophallus konjac (assembly GCA_022559845.1). NCBI lineage: Eukaryota > Viridiplantae > Streptophyta > Magnoliopsida > Alismatales > Araceae > Amorphophallus > Amorphophallus konjac. The sequence goes on from CM040120.1 coordinate 443,068,657, forward strand.
AAAGATTGCTGGCTAAATGGAAATATGTTTTCATGATAAATGCTGATTTTTTTTCTCTTTAGCACCCTAACATTAGTACGATAATTAGTACCTTCTTCGCTGCCTAGTTGCTCATGAGACAGGTACTTGGCAAACTCCCGAGGGAGCCTGCAATGTAGAATTGGAACTTCTTGATTTGGCATGGCCTGATTCCAATTCACTCTGATCTGTATTAGTTGATTCCAGGGGCCGGGATGCTATATTTTAGTGAAAAAGCAGCAGGGCGAGATGCCAATTTCCAGTTGTTGCTCATGATGTAATTTTGTCTGATTCGTGGCAGATCCTGGCCAATCCATCTTTACCTGCCAAAATTTAGTTGCCTCTGGCGCATCCCTGCATGAAACAGAAGAGCAAATAAAATTGGCAGTCTTCTCCATAGTTACCAGGAAACTCATTTATGCTTAAGATGCATTCAGTTTCGCTTCCCATTTCTTTCATTTGTTCATCTTCTCACCTTAATTTTTAATTCAAAATATTTCTCACTCCCTCACCCTTTGTTTCCTGCTTTCATTTCCGAGCTTGGTAGGTTTGTGAGTTTTCCCATCATTTGGTGGGAGGGAAGCCATCAGGTTTATCAAGGACAAATATCCATCTGAACCTTTTGCAACATTACTAGACACTAACCAACACAGATTGATGTGACAAGACTTTTGGTTGATTATTAAGAGTATTAAGGTAGCCGTACCTCACAAGACCTGTTTGAATTTGTGCTCAAGACCAAGAAATGTAATCTTGCTAGTGAGCATTATTCTTCCAAACAGTGCACTAAGTTAAAAGTTGCATGAGTTTTCTTAAATGTTGACCAATATAGAGTAGTGGTTTTCTTGCATAACATGGACAATTTTTATAAAGAGAATGGAGTGATACTTTGCTCTTTGGAATTGTTAAATCAATTTACCTTGGATCCAGTTTACTAGCCAGACACAAGATCTGAATGTCTGTGCTTTTCTAGTTTAAACGTTACCATGCCGCATGTTCTGCATTTTGTTCCAGCAGAGACTCTTCCTTGTATGTATTGATTTTAATATTTTAAAAAGAAGATTTTATAATATCACTATGTACTGATTTTATTATCTTGAAAAGAATATCTTGTAACATGTCCAAAGCAGATATTGATAGCTGCCAACATGCATTGTTTTGCAGGGTGGTCCTTTAAGAATTGAAGCCTCTACAACTGGTGCTATGTCAACTATCACAAAGATTATTCGCATGGTCAGTATGTTTTATTTTTGTACTACTAGCATACTTATTGTTCACGTTGTCTAAAATTATTTATTCTGAAACTTGACAGGTTGAGGATGCACAAGGACGTGAAGCACCTATTCAGAGGCTCGCAGATACAATAGCAGGACCCTTCGTATACAGTGTGATGACATTATCAGCTGCCACATTTGCTTTTTGGTAAGCTTTGTGAATTTCTACTGGTTTTGTTCATCAGTTCTTAATATTTATTTCTTTTCCCTTAAGGCAGATAATACTAGCCATCATTTTTGTGAATGTAGCCCTGGAAATATTAAATTGTACAAGAGCCCTCAAATATATAGAAAATTTGTGATCATATTCAGGCAAATGCCCGTGTGTGTGTGTGTGTTGATATGTTGATGGAGATAGAAGCAAACAAGCTGTCATAGTTGGGGTGATAGAGGCAAAAATGTCTGTCGCAATTGGGGTGAAGAGCTATCCAGTCTTTAATCTGATTATGGTTAAGGAAATATCCACCTACAGTGCAGCATAGGTGCCAGAATGTGTGTGGGGGGGGGAGTGGGGGGTTGTTATTTATGAGTTATTATCCAAATATAACTGATTTTTGGGTGTATGTTCAAATATTCCTCTAATATTGTATGTCTATAGGCGCAAACTGTTCCTTCTATAGACATAAAGTCAGCTGACACCAAGTCACCATATAGCTGCTGCATCATACTAAAATGTATGTTGTGAGCACTATATCAGAATTCATATGGCTAGCATTATCTCTAACGTCCATGATGTTTTTCCCACTGGATTTTGTAATGCCCTCGAAAGCCTGGTCATAAAATTGTTCATATTAGATCCCATAAGTGACATTTAAAAAATGATGCATAGTGTCAGCTGAATCATTAAGTTTGTTCTGTGCATATAAATTTGTAATACAGCAAAGCAGGTCTTTTCATGTTGCCATAATTATATCATCTTTTCTAAACTTATCTTCCTATTCATTCATATGTTGTAACATTAACATGTTTTCCAAGGCGACTCAGGACTTTGTGCTGTGAATTATGAGGGATTTTTGTCTATTTGCATCTCAATGAGATGTTAAGTTTAAAGTTCCTAGAACCAAAGAAAAGGCAGAACATATTTACATCACTCCCTAGGAAATATTGCATATCTCACGATTTGCTGCTAATCTTTAGGTATTATCTGGGATCAAACATGTTTCCAGGAGTGCTGCTCAATGATATTGCGGGACCTGATGGGAATTCATTGCTCTTAAGTTTGAAGCTTGCTGTAGATGTTTTGGTGAGTATGCGGTTAATTATGTTCCGTAACTGCTTGTAACTTCACTTCTTATTCATCCTTGTCTAATTGTACATATGAAATTGCAATAGCCAAGTTCCATTCGCTCTGGGCGATGGCGCCGAATGACAATGCACATCATGGTAGTCCATGAGTTCATAGGTTCAATTTTGCTCATCAATAAGTGTTGCATGTCTGATAGAGGAGTCCAGATTTAAATGATGTTCACCTCATGGTTCACCATCTCAGACCGTATCGGCCATATCGTACAATATGATGGCTGGACTAGGTCGATCCGACCCGCTGATCTGGAAAACCTTGGTGTGCCTTCGCCTTGCCCTTGATGTAGGTGGTGAAGCTCGGGGGTCTCACCAGACCTGCCCCCATGCAGTCATTGGCCCACAAGAGTGTATAGCACATCCAGGTTAGGATGCAAGTCGTCCATGGTGCTAGGCAAGGCACGGGGTTGGGTTTCCCCTGGACACAGCTAAGAGAATAACTTTTGTAGGACAAGTAACTTGATACAGCACAAATAATGGAAGAACCCACACATGTCATGTATATCATGCATGCATGGAATTGCATGTTTGTTTACCTATAGTCAGTAGGTAATTGAAGAGCGTCAATGATATGCCATGTAACAAGTACCATGCCCTTCCACTGTGCTGTGGATAGTCTAGGATGCTCAGCTGAAGCATCAGCCTATACCCACGAGCAAGGTCGTCATGATTATTACATTTAGAGAAGTTGATGTTGGGAAAAAATTAAGGGAATATGCTAGTCCGGAAGGATAAGAACAGACCAATTAACACAGTAATCTACTATAACAACAGAAAGGGAAACGAGTTTAGAATCGCCTGTTTAGGAGAGAAACGTGTCGTAGATGACACTGTCTTTGAAACGAAAGACGCCCCCTCCTCTAGCACAGGGTTCACTGGCGCTTCGTCCCCGAGATATGACTCCCCACTGACTGCTCCAGGTGCAAGGCCAGAGTAGTCCTAATCCGATCACTTGTTGATGTAGAATGCCCAGAGCAAAAAGAAATTTCAGAAGCACAGTTCGCAGTTTTGCAAAGAGAAGAAGAAGAAGTTCCCTTCTGTCTCTGAAACACGCCCCCTTATAGAAGTCTCGGGCAGTTAGAATCTCAACCGTTGCGATTCTAACGGTAGGCCCATAACTGGCCAAAGCCCAACAGGTGTGACCCAACGGTAAGCCAGAATCAAATTCAAAACTCGATAACCGGCCGGCCCGGCCCAGCGCGGCGCGGCGCGGCCCGACACGGCTCGGCTCGGCTCGGCTCGGCTCGGCACAAACAAACAAACAAACAAATAAATAAATAATATATATTATTTATTTCTATTCGATCAAACCACTTAATTCAACACACTATTCGAGCCCACATCCTATGCTCCTTGGGTCTCGACCCAAGGGTGAACTCTCTAATACATAAATCAAAGGAAGTCTTTCCAACTTCCAATACGGGACTAAACATTAAATGAGGAATTTGAATCAACATAAGGACCATAAATTCTAACATTCCCCCACTTGATTCAAATTCCAAAATCAACGATATAAACACAATAAAACAAAGTTCTGGGCAAAAACTACTATGTCATGGGTGAAGGTGTCTTCCGGACTTGAACCTTCACTTAGTGAAATTAAGTCATCATCTGAAAGAAACTGTAGTGGACTAGGCCTTGAACTAAGCCCTTTTACTCAGACTGTTACTTAATTCACAACATAGCACATCAGTGATCAGATTCTTTATATGGTAGTGCTATAGGCCATGCACTGATATCTTGTCTCATGAGTGCTCAAGAGAATACCCAATTTCCATAGATCGCGGCCCCACGATCACACTCACGTAGGTGGGTCTCCAAGGGTACCTGCCACGGTCCATACCCTGCCTTATAAAGCCTTGATCCCATTAAGAGCATAACTCATCCTGGTGCCGTTACAGTAGAGCACTGATCATCATTCACGGGGATAGGTTTACAAAGTAAGTAGTGCTCTCCAATTACCCAATAGCTCGTATTCCACATTGAACCTACTTCATGGGATCTCCAATCACATAGGTTGGGTATCTGCTATGGTAACTGACTGTGGGATTTCAATCCCATTCCCCTTGATGATTCAAATACTAGCCTCCTCGCTAGACCTTTTGTAAAAGGATCTGCCAAATTATCCAATAATTTTACAAATTCTAATGAGATTACACCTTGTGAAATCTTCTCTCTCACAAAATTCCATCTAATACTAAGATGTCTCCTCTTTTCATTAATTGTCGTTTGTTTTACTTTATCTATCACAGAACGACTATCACAATGCATAGAGATTGCAGGTAAAGGTTTATTTACAATAGGAATATCAGATAAAAGATTTTTAAGCCATTCAGCTTCAGAACATGCAATATCTAATGCAGTTAATTCAGCTTCCATAGTAGATCTAGCAATAATAGTTTGTTTTGCAGATTTCCATGCCACAGCTGCCCCACCAAGGGTAAACACATAACCACTTGTAGAAATGGTATCAGAAGAATTAGTTATCCAATTTGCATCACAATATCCTTCTAGGACAGCAGGGAATCCAGAATATGTTAATGCTAAATCCTTTGTTCCTTTAAGATATTTAAAAACTCTTTCTAAAGCATGCCAATGTTCTTGACTAGGGTTACTAATGAATCTACTTAGTACCCCCATAGAATAAGCTAAATCAGGTCTAGAACTGTTTGTTAAATACATGAGACTACCTATGATTTGTGCATATTTTTTTTGAGAAACAGGGTTACTTAAATTTTTTGTTAAATTTGTACCAGGAGTAAAAGGTGTAGAAACAGGAGTACAATCCAAATAATTGAATCTTTCTAAAATTTTATGCACATAATGAGATTGAGACAAGGAGATTCCATTAGATGTTCTATTGAGTTTAATTTCTAAAATCACATCAGCAAGACCTAAATCTTTCATATCAAATTTAGAAGATAAAAATGGCTTAGTTTCATTAATAATTTCCATGTTGGTTCCAAATATCAAAATATCATCAACATAAAGACATAATATCACACAAGAATAACCAACAATTTTACTATAAACACATTTATCAGAATCATTTATGACAAAGCCATTCTCTAAGATAACTTTGTCGAATTTTTCATTCCATTGTTTAGGAGCTTGTTTTAAACCATACAAGGATTTAATTAATTTGCAAACTTTATTCTCCTGTCCACACACCACAAAATCTTCTGGCTGATCCATATAGATCTCCTCTTCTAAATCTCCATTAAGGAAAGCAGTTTTAACGTCCATTCGATGGACCTCGAGTCTATATATAGCAGCCAAGGCAATTAATACACGTATGGTGGCAAATCTAGAAACAGGAGAGTATGTATCAAAATAATCCATGCCTTTCTTTTGTGTATATCCTTTTGCAACTAATCTTGTCTTAAATTTATCAATGGAACCATCAGGTTTAAGTTTCCTTTTAAAGATCCATTTGCAACCAATTGGTTTACACCCAGGAGGTAAATCACATAAAATCCATGTATGATTATTCATGATTGAATCCATTTCACTATTAATGGCTTCTTTCCAAAAACTAGAATCAACAGAACTCATAGCATCATGAAAAGTTTGAGGATCATCCTCAGCCAAATAGATTAAAAAATCATCACCAAGGTTCTTTTCTTTTCTTATTCTTTTAGGCCTTTCTACAACAGATTCAGGTTCTATGATATGAGTATCATGTTGAGAGTGATTAAAAGATGATGTTCCTTCTTCAATATGTCTTGTGACATTATTTTTCATAGGAAAAATATTTTCATAATAAACAGCATCAGATGCTCTTATTTCAATAATAGTGTTAACACTTATATCACTAATGTCAGATTTTATCACAAGGAACCTGTTTGCAGCACTATTTTCAGCATATCCAATAAAAATAGCATCTACTGTTTTAGGACCTATTTTTCTCTTTTTATTTTCAGGGATTTTAACTTTAGCAAAACAGCCCCAAACTTTAAGATTATTTAAGTTGGGTTTTCTTTTGCACCATAACTCATAAGGTGAGGTGTCAACATTCTTATGAGGTATCATATTCAAAATATAGCATGCAGTAAACAAAGCTTCCCCCCACATATTATTAGGTAAACCAGAATATGTTAACATTGAATTTATTGCATCTAATAAAGTTCGATTTTTCTTTTCAGCTATACCATTAGATTGAGCAGAATAAGGGGCAGTTGTTTCATGTATGATACCGCACTCTTCACAAAAATGAGAAAAAACATTAGAAGTATATTCTCCACCTCTGTCAAACCTAACCCTTTTGATGGTTTTCCCTATTTGATTTTCTACTAAGTTCTTATAGATTTTAAATTTTTCTAAAGCTTCATCTTTAGATCTCAAAAGATATATATAGCAGAATCTAGAGTGATCATCTACGAAGGTTATAAAATATCTCTTGCTATTTCTAGTTAATACACCATTTGAATCACATACATCAGTATGAATTAAATTTAGAAGATCACTACTCCTTTCAACATATTTAAAGGGATGTCTAGGAAGTTTTGCTTCAACACAAGTTTCACATCTAACTTTATTATTTAAATTCGTTTTAGGAATTAGATTTAAACCCATCATTCTTTTCATTGTCTTAAAATTCACATGACATAGTCTAGAATGCCATAAATCACTAGAATCTGAATTAACAACAGAAGTTGAGGAATCAGTAGAAATATTGATATTATTGACCACATAAGGAGAAAGTATATTCAACTTAAACAATCCTTCACTTACATAACCCTTTCCAATAAAATTTCCAAACTTAGTGATTACAACTTTCCCAGATTCAAAAACTAGCTTATAATTATTCTTATTTAATAAAAATCCACTAATAAGGTTCCTCCGAATTGCAGGCACATGCTGTACTCCTTGGAGAGATAGGACCTTTCCTGAAGTTAACTTCAAATCAACTCGTCCTTCCCCCACAACTCGAGCAGCACTGGAGTTCCCCAAAGTTACACTCTTGTTGGTGACCTGATAGGTGGCAAAAGTATGTCGATCAAAACAAACATGAGTGTTAGCCCCCGTATCAATCCACCAATCATTAGAAAAATTAATTAAATTTATTTCAGGGAATAATGTTACAAACCCATCAGAAGGCTCAGAAGTAGAAGCTCCAGAAGTTATCATGTTAACTTGAGGATTAGGAGTTTGGTTATGATCATGGCGATGAAACTTGGGACGAGGTCTGCCACCATCTTTTCTCTCATAGCAATTCTTGGCAAAATGACCTGGTCTACCACACACATAACAACATTTCTGATTAGACTGATTCTTAAAATTTTTCCCTTTAGCCTTATAGTTTTGATTCCAATGATAATTGGCCTTCTTATTAAGGAACTTAGGATTAGGATTCTGGAACTTGGGATTATAGCAATTTTTATTTTTGTTGTTATTTTCAGTCAGGTTGACATTGGAGGAGTTTTTAGACTCAATCAGTTTTCTTTGTTCTTCCTCAATCCGAATAGAACACTGAAGTTCATCTAATGAAATCTTAGAATGTTTATGCTGAAGGGATCTAGCAAAATTATGCCAGGAAGGTGGAAGTTTATCAATCAGACATGAAACAATTAAATTTTCATCCATGTTTTGACCTCTGGATTTCATTTCACATACAATGTTAAGGAATTCATGGGTTTGTGAAACAACAGATACGGAATCAGACATGGTGAAATGCAGAAACTTAGAAGCAATGAAACGTTCAATTCCAGCATCTTCTTTACCATACTTATCTTCTAATGCTTTCCATAATTCTCGTGCAGTAGGAATTGAACAATAAATATCATATAGTGTATTATGCAAATTACTAAGAATTCGACCATGGCATAGATAATCTTTTTCATTAGGAGTGTATGCAGGTTTTTCAGATATAGAACCGACTGCAGAAGATGCATTATTTGCAGGAGTGGATGAATCATGAGTGTGGTCTGTATCAGAAGAGGATGGCACATCTTTAGATTCGCTGATAACAGAAAACAGACCAAGAGAGGTCAGAAGGAATTTCATCTTCTGTTGCCATCTCTTAAAGTTAGTACCCGAAAATTTTTCAGGCCTTAGGTCATCCATATTAGACACCGACAATCCAGACATAGCAATCAATCTTTCGTTTCAAAATTGTTGGGAAAAATTAAGGGAATATGTTAGTCCGGAAGGATAAGAACAGACCAATTAACACAGTAATCTACTATAACAACAGAAAGGGAAACGAGTTTAGAATCGCTTGTTTAGGAGAGAAACGTGTCGTAGATGACACTGTCTTTGAAACGACAGACGCCCCCTCCTCTAGCACAGGGTTCACTGGCGCTTCGTCCCCGAGATATGACTCCCCACTGACTGCTCCAGGTGCAAGGCCAGAGTAGTCCTAATCCGATCACTTGTTGATGTAGAATGCCCAGAGCAAAAAGAAATTTCAGAAGCACAGTTCGCAGTTTCGCAAAGAGAAGAAGAAGAAGTTCCCTTCTGTCTCTGAAACACGCCCCCTTATAGAAGTCTCGGGCAGTTAGAATCTCAACTGTTGCGATTCTAACGGTAGGCCCATAACTGGCCAAAGCCCAACAGGTGTGACCCAACGGTAAGCCAGAATCAAATTCAAAACTCGGTAACCGGCCGGCCCGGCCCAGCGCGGCGCGGCGCGGCGCAGCCCGACACGGCTCGGCACAAACAAATAAACAAACAAATAAATAAATAAATAAATAAATAAATTATTTCTATTCGATCAAACCACTTAATTCAACACACTATTCGAGCCCACATCCTATGCCCCTTGGGTCTCGACCCAAGGGTGAGCTCTCCAATACATAAATCAAAGGAAGTCTTTCCAACTTCCAATACGGGACTAAACATTAAATGAGGAATTTGAATCAACATAAGGACCATAAATTCTAACAGTTGATTGCTTTGCTATTTGGAGTCATGTTGTTATGACTTATGATTAGTCACTTTCACCCCTGGTTAAGTGTCTGCTGGTCTAATGACGGAGCATGACATCTCACATATGAAATCATCTTGTATACTTTGTCTAATTCCTTTCTGTTTGACTAGGCAAGTGTGTCATTCTGTTTCTCAACTGAATCTTTTTATTTTATTTTCAGGTAGTTTCTTGCCCTTGTGCACTTGGTCTTGCTACACCAACAGCAATATTAGTTGGCACATCTCTTGGTATGTTACTGTTTTATTCTCTTTTTATCTGCTAGTGGCTTCTTATATGAAATTTTGACTTTTCTTTTATTGCTTATGGTTGGCCCTCTTCATCAATTTTATGTGTATTTCAATGATAAATATCATACCACTGATGGGCATATTTTACCATGATTTCCATCTCTAGTGTGTCTTTAAATTGATTTTTATTCTCTTTGAATGTGAACAGGGGCCAAGCATGGACTTCTAATAAGAGGGGGAGATGTACTGGAACGTCTGGCTGGCATAGATGTTGTTGCATTAGACAAAGTACTTAAAATATCTCATGCTTCTTGTTTTGTAATTTGATGTGTACCTAAGTCAAATGCGAGAATTTCTCATCATTGGATCCCTTCATGGTTTTGATTTATCTAAATTTCCAGACAGGAACCCTGACAGAAGGAAAACCGGCTGTTACAGCTGTGGCATCTTTGGTTTATGAAGATACTGAAATTCTTCGCCTGGCTGCTGCAGTGGAGAAGACTGCTTCTCATCCAATTGCCAAGGCCATTCTTAGTAAATCAGATGCATTGAACTTGAAGATCCCTGGCACAAGAGGACAGCTAAGTGAACCAGGTTTTGGAACCATGGCAGAAGTAGATGGATCTGTAGTTGCTGTTGGAAAACTGGAATGGGTCCGTGGCTGTTTCCAGTACAAATCATCAGAATCTGACATAAAGGATCTCGAATCACGCATTGCTGACACATCATCTGACAAGATTTTGGCATCTAATTACTCAAATTCAGTTGTTTATGTGGGGCGTGAGGGAGAAGGTGTAATAGGTGCTATTGCATTATCAGATGTTTTACGCCAGGATGCAAAATCAACAATAAGCAGGTATTCAACCATCCTCTAGAAGTCCAGATATTAATCCATGCAATGAAAACAATTGTAAAACAAAACAGAAATCCATGTAAGAATATTTAGTTGCTGTTATGAATTAAATCCGGCTTAGAATGAAATCCCAGTTCTAACAATGATGGTCAATAAATTATTGGGTGAATGTAAGTTCTATGTCTTTTCCATTTTATAATTACCTAATAAGGCATCTCCTGGCTTAGGAGAGGAATTGTAGGTTGAATTGTGAAAGATTATTGTTTAACTCACGGAAATAAATAAATAAATAGATAAATATATATTTCTCCTTTGAAGAAGTGCACATTCGTGATTATTTAGGTAGCGGGTGTATTATTATTTCTGCGAATTTAAGTTTATCAAACGATTAGGGTTCGGGTACGGGACATTTTCCCATCGACCATAGTCGATGTTTATTTACATCGGCGTAAAGTCCGAATACCCTTGATTAATTGTCAAAGAAAATATTTTTTTAGCCTCCACAATATTAGCTGTGATATTGGGAGTTTTATCTAACATATTTGATCAAGGAGATCACCCATTAGAGATACACATTTGCAGGAGAAAACTAAATATTTCATTATTTGAATTCATCCTTACAAAATATATGAAATCCCGATTACATAGTTGGGTCATTTGATTTACATGTGGTCTAAATTCCACCATCAGAGCAAGCCGTTGAATGAGTCTCATAGAGATCAAACCTTTTTGTTTGGATATATTTGTAATTTTAGACCCAGTCACGGGTATCTCTGCATTTTTTTACTTTTGGTGGTATTTCTACAGTTTTCCCTCTCGGGATATTTCTGCAATTGTCCCGTCATTTGGGGTATTTATGTAATTTGTCCAGACCAAGGATATTTTGGTAACATCTGGACTGAACATGGATTTTTGTATAATCTTGGGCTGAGGCGCAAGTCCCTCATTGGGGGAGACCCGTTGACCAAAGACTCTCGGAAGATTGTTTCCCCTTCTCGAGCTCTCATGGGTTGGGATCCAGCTTCACGCGTCCATCAGCGCAACGCCGGGGATTGACTTGCCCAGTCAGGTTGCAAGGGTCAAGGGGGTAGCGCCCCTTGCGGGGAGTTTTCGGGGGGCGGAGCCCCCTGGAAGGATTTTTTTTTATAATCCCTCTCCAAGGAGTGGCATGACCCGTTGTTCATAGACAATCAAGGCTTATACAAATTTCCCGGACACATCCCGGGTGTCCACACAATTATAAGACTTGAAAAGGCCTTCCTATGAGGTTAGAATTCCGAGGGGACATGCTCTCATTTCCCCAAAGAGATACACAGATTGCATAATTCACATAGTGGCCGGTGATGCACATGAGTTAAGAGGGGTTTTCTCTTTATAGCATACCCTCACAGCACAACACAATCACCACACAAGCACAAAACCCAGGGAGATGGGCCTTCAAAAGAAAACACAAGCAGCAAGCATTGTCCGTGCGCTCTGTCTCTCTGTTTCCGTTCTTCCTCCTCCTAAATGAGGGCCCCACTGGGGTATTTATAGAGTCCCGAGGGAATCCCGGCGGTTACACCCTCCATCCGGGGCAAAATGGGGGATTTAGGGCTTGATCCGGACTAAACCCCCAGGCTGAGGAGTTGTTCCCGGGCCAAAACCCCATAGAAAGGTTGGATCCGGGCCAAACCCCATGTGGGGAGGGTGGAACCGGACCAAAACCCCATGGGGAGGGGTGAAACCGGGCCAAAACCCCCATATGGGGGTGGACCCGGTCCAAACCCCCCATATGGGGGTGGACCCGGGGCAAAAACCCCTATATGGGGTGGACTCGGGGCAAAAACCCCCATATGGGGTGGACCGGGGGCAAAACCTCTCATATGGGGTGGACCCGGGGCAAAAACCCCTATATGGGGTGGAACCGGGGCAAAACCCCTCATATGGGGGTGGACCCAGTCCAAACCCCCCATATGGGGGTGGACCCGGGGCAAAACCCCCATATGGGGGGGGGGTGGATCCAGGCTGTTGCTACTCACTTGTTTTTGCCGCTGATGTTGCTTCTGTGAGTTGCTCCAGTACTGCTATATTTGTTGCTGCTGCTGCTAAACAATTTTGTTTGCTGCTGTTGCAGCAGATTTAGTTGCCATTATGCTGTTGTTGAAGCTAATGTGCTTGTACTGCTGTTGCAGCAATTGTTGTAGTGCTGCCATTGCAGCTGCTATTCTTGTTGTTGCTGCTACCATTATGCTGCTCTTGTGTTGCTGCAGCTGCTATCATGTTGCTAATGCTACCTCTGTTAGCATGCCTTTTTGCTGACCCTTGATTTGCAAGGGTATAATACTTATTTAGGGCTTAATTCAGCCTGTTTAACCCTTAATCAGGCCCCAAAACCCTTTAATTTAATGTTTAGGGTGGACCCAGGCCAGAAATAACCCCCCCAAGGGGTTAGAACCGGGGCAAACCCCCCCTTTGGGGGTGGACCCGGGGCAAACCCCCTTTTTGGGGGTGAACCCGGGGTAAACCCCCCCAAAAGGGGTGGATCCGGTCCTAAAACCCCTATAAGGGATGAATAGAAGGGGGCGACCCCTATAAATATATATATATATATATATATATATATATATTCTTTTATTTATTATTGATCAATTTTTTGGCTTTAACAATTACCTAAGTCGGTTGTTTGGTTGTAGTATTAAATAGTTCTAATAATTTTGATGTTGCTACTAATAATAGGTGTTTAGTGATACTTTAACGATTTTAATATTAATATCTTAGTAAAATATACTAGGGATTTTTGCATATAAACCATTTTTAAATTAAAAATTAAAAATTTATTATTCCTGCATTTTTATTTGCACACTTATCATTAAAAATGCCCATATTGTGCAGGAAGACCACAGAATGGTCTTTCTGCACTATTTGGCTATTTGCACACTTTTAAGTGGTCTTTTTACACGTACAAATAAGTGTAGTCTTTTTGCACAGTATCGGCATTTTTTATGATGTGTGCAAATATTTATGCATGAATGATAAATTTGCAATTTTCATTTTAACAATGGTTTATACACGAAAACTTCAATATATTATCATAACTAATCTAATATAGGTCTGAAGCTATATTTAAAATATTAGAATTTAGCTTTTGAGAGTCTTAAAATTCTCTTCCATTCCTCTTTCCTACCCGTAACTCTTTCTTTCCTCTTCGATTATCTTCTTTTGCATTCTTCTAATATCACTTTCAATATTAAATATCATAGACCTTAAAAACATTAATATCAAATTTCAAACTATATCAAAATTAATACTCCAACCAAACAGGGCCTAATGTAAAACAGCAGACAAATTTCCTGCTTAGATTACTATAATCCGATGATGAAAAGGATGGGCAGTTTCTGAGAGATTCATACAGAACAATTATAGCTGAATACTTACAGCTCTAAAGAAGAGGGGTCACTTTCATACTTAGGTTAGTATAATGTGATGATCATAAGACGGATAATTTCAGAGAAATTTTTACTTTATGGGAGAAGAGGTATATGTTAAATCTTCAAAAGCCACAAGAAAGTTGTCTTACACATTTTCTTATAACAAAAAAAAAATCTTACACGTCTGTGACCATACCCCTGGTGTACCTGGTAAAGTCATCTGGCATGAACTATCTGCTGATACATTCGATGTAGTCTTCCCGTTTTCATTTTGTACTCTGAATAATGATGCCATTTTAAGATTGACAGGAGAATAGCTGTTCACTAATTCTAGATATTTTTAGGATTGAGCTGCAAAAGACCAAGGAGCCATTTAATATATTATTTGCTCTTCTGATGCTATGTGTTTTATTGGCTGTTGGATCAAAAGGCTCCATCAAAAAGGAGTCGAAGCGATCCTCTTATCAGGTGACCGGGAAGAGGCAGTGGTAGATGTTGGCAAGATGGTTGGAATCAGAAATGAAAGCATTAATCCATCTTTAACTCCAGAACAAAAATCCAATGTCATATCAGCTTTGCAAGCAAAGGGTCAGCATGTAGCCATGGTAACCTCTTGTTTCTTTGTTGCATGACTGACCAAATTGTCCATACATCATGGTACTGTCAGTTATCTTAATATTTTATGTTCAATGCAATCTATATCCTTCAAAACAGAGTTGTGGTTGCTTTCTCTTCTGCTTATCTAATGGATGCCCTTTCTTCAAGGTTGGTGATGGCATAAATGATGCACCATCCTTGGCACTTGCTGATGTTGGGATCGCATTGCAAGTTGAAGCAAAGGAAAATGCAGCATCTGATGCAGCGTCAGTAGTTCTCTTGGGTAACAGGCTTTCACAGGTACTAGTTCCAGTGATATTCAACACAAAGTTTCTTTCCTTCCTGTTCCTGTCAGGGGAAAGCATCATTAAGGAGTCTTGTTTGCATGCACCCCGTACCAAGTGATAAACATAGGTCTGAGGTCGGTAATAATTATGTCAGAAATTTCGGGTTCATAAGTTTTATAGACCTTCAAAATTTTGACGGATGTCCATATATTGCATGCACATGAATAATGAACATAAGACTGACCTCGTTTATTTGCCTTCACAAATCATTTTTTGCTAAATGCTCTAAAACTGTATCCTTCATAAAAAAGAGTGCTTTTTCATGATTTGGCTGAAATCCTCATAGATCATGACCTCCTTTCTGACCATTCAATATGAATCCAAGGTCAATGAGATGACATTCTAATTTTTGCTAGGTGGATTGTCTTTTGAGACATTAGATTATTCTTTTTGAACTTTAACTGTTCATGGCAAGTTGAAAGCCAGAGCATTCAAACACCTGTTACTGAAGTATGATTAATCTTTATATCCACTAAGTTGTATGGCTTATTATCCATAAGTGACACTCGATTCAAATAATCCATCCTCCTTTAAGATGGATTTATAAACTCAGCTCAATCAGCTGTCCTCCATCAGTTCAAGCAGTCATTTCCACACAGTTGCCGTTGGCACATAAACATATTGCAGACACCAAAGCAAGGTGATGGAGATGGTTTCTCCGAGACACTTGACATGAGGGGAAGAAATTGTAGATTCCGTCTTATGTTCAATTTTCAGTTTTAGTGGTATGTTTGGCATCCAAAATGTGCACGGATGGACGTAGTGATGAACTTTTCATTTTGAACCCAGCAATGACTCTTTTAGTATCACATTTACAAGTTGCTAATCCGTGTGACTGGCCAGATTGTTGATGCTATGGACCTTGCTCAGGCAACAATTTCGAAAGTTCATCAAAATTTAGCATGGGCAGTCGCATATAATGTGGTCGCCATTCCTATCGCCGCAGGGGCACTGCTCCCTCATTTTGACTTTGCAATGCCACCATCACTTTCAGGTGAGTCTCAGTTACATCATCAATTCATCATAGGACATCTGAACACGTTATTTCATGTCATCGTGGAATGCACTGCTAAAGCGGCAGTGCAGTTCAGTGGCTAAGATAAAATGACAAAATGCCATGACAGGGGGTTTGATGGCTATGAGCTCCATCTTTGTCGTGACCAACTCATTGCTCCTTCGACTGCATAGACCGTCTACGGACAGAACAGAACAACCTACGTCCAGATCAAGTTGACGGATGAAGGGACTTGGATCCTTCTTTATTTTCCCTACGGCTATGAGTTCCCCAAAGTAGTCGCTGTACATTTTGTCCGCATCAAGATTGTGGGACGCGGTCATCTAGAGGGAAGTTTGCGGTTGCCTCAAAGCTGCTGTTCATTCGGCTCCTCAGTGTATCTCATGCCGTGTAGACACTACCATTCGAACGTTGTAATTTGAAGAACGTGGTTATTGTAATATGGATAACTGAGGCTGTGCTTCGAGAATGCTCCTCTTAGGGGAGGAGACTACCATTCGAATCTTGTACCATGTAGACCCTTTGTTGATGGACCATTAATCCCTACGATGCACAGTTTGGAAGGAATGCTTCTGTTCGCATGTTGTATTTTATATGCTGGTTTAAAAGAACTGAAATCAAAAGGGCCGGAGTTCTACCATGTAATTGACGTATTTTTTTTCGCAGTTTTAGAGTTGTTTTCTCAAACAATTGGCGATTTCAACATGGTGCTTCGTTCTTCACGTATTACACCGGTTCTTATGGCAACCTGAAGGCAAAGGCAGTTTGAATTTGTGCTGCAGGTTTGGAGCCGAGAAAATCAAGTTAAAAAAACATCTACTTAAACCACTGTAAGTAGTGTTATTAAAATAGGATTGGATCGACCGAACTGATTGGTCCGACTGTCAATCGGTTTAGACATAGTTCGATTTAGGTCGGTTCGATTTAATATTAAAAAATCGAAAGAACCAGATGAATTGTAATTTGACCGGTAAATCGGTTCTGACTTAATTCATTTTTTAAAATTGAAAAAATATAAAAATATTTAGATATTTAAAATGATATTTATATGTAGATAGAATTATATTGTTATTATTGAATTGCTGTCCTTTATCATTTTCTTTTATATATATTTAAATTTTTAAATTTTAAAAGAGCATAGATGTCAATTGTGAAGAGTGAAGATTAATAGAGTATTACAAAAATTGAAGATTAATTTATTAACCATGTTATTATTATTATTTTTACTTGCATAGTTATATAATCATGAATAATAATTATGTATGT
The DNA here is from genome assembly GCA_022559845.1 of Amorphophallus konjac. NCBI lineage: Eukaryota > Viridiplantae > Streptophyta > Magnoliopsida > Alismatales > Araceae > Amorphophallus > Amorphophallus konjac. The sequence goes on from CM040120.1 coordinate 443,085,894, forward strand.
ATTTTTTATTTTAATTATTATATCTTATTTCTTATTGTCTTGAGTTACAGAATTATCATTTCATACATAATATAAGTTATTATATTATTTAAAAAATTATAATATTTATATATGTTAAATTTTATGATATCATAATTATATTACGACGACGTCATAACTCAAATCGATTCGAATGAACGAACTGATTTAAGCTAAACTAATTCATTGACTTTGTTGAACCACAACTCATTTAACCAATACGAGACTATTGCCCATGGATTATGTCTAAATTTCAATACTCCCCCTCGCGGCTATGACGAGCCATGGATATTAATTGAGTGGAGGTGGTGACAAGAGGAGTTGGGTCATTTGACATGCTCTGATATCATGTTGAATCCACAAAATCACGGTGTTAAGATACACAGGTCCAGAGTCACAAGCATATAAATCACAAATTATTTAACTAATACGGGATTATTGCACAGCAACTATGTCCAAATTCAAACATACCTATTCAATTACCGATCTTATTCCTAAAACGACTGCAATTATGACCCTCACTCTTCTCCGTGTTTTTGCCTCGCTCCCTTCGTGCCTTCCGCGTTAAAAACGCGAAGCGTGTTTGTTGGTTCGAATGGGGCTCCTGCGCGGTTGAAACTTCGTCTAAAAGCCCCCCTGCTCGGTTCCTCCTCCATTCCAGTCCAATCTAATGGGCCACCCCCTGGTCCGTAGCCACAGCCAGGCCAACACCTCGAAGAGAACAAGTTCCCTTCCATTGAAAATTTTATGACATCATATATATGCTGATCATGCGGTGAATGTTTTTGATATCATCATCATCATACCGCTATTCTGCGGCTTCATATTTTGGGTAAACGATTGAAAATTTCCTATCTGATACGGGTGTGTGTGACCACCCCGCTCAATTCTCCACAATCTATATTCATTCTCTCCGATTTTAATTTTCCTGAATTGGATCCAAGATCAGTAACTGAAGCTATAACACAGCCATGCCTCCAAAAGTCGACAACATCCCCTAATTAAGTTGGTAATTAACAATGCAGTAGAGATCAACGTATATATGATTACTGAAGGATACATCACAGAAATGGTTTTTTGTTCCTCCCCTTTCCCCCCCTCCATTTCTTACTCTATTTTCAGCTGCACAGTGTTAGAATAGTCCCTTGTTGGAAAGGGATAGAGTGGAGAGGACTCCACAATTATGAACATGTATATTGTAGTTTCGCCCCCTTCCAATACCAGACTATGATCTGACACACAGTTTTGTGTAGCCATACTTTAATTGATAACTACATAGCTCATGATATTGAGCTCATGACACACCTTCATTTCTGGACCTTGAGCAACCCACTGTCGTTTCAGTACTTAAATATGACAATTTGACATGCAAATTTTACACATTCGTCTATGTCTTCAAACCTTGCTTATGATCTGATTCTTCCTGACAACGAAGACAAGGATGGATCGATGCATCCAACCCACACCATGGGTAACCTTCTACGTCCCCATACTTGCAGCTATATATGAAGAAGACCCATGTTTATCTCAGAAATCAAGAGAACTGTTTGCATTGGCATCTTGAGCAGTGTCCTCATCACCCAGCTGCCCTACATCTCTTATCCTCATCTCCCATGCTGGTGGTCCTGGGGGAGTGGACCATGGCAAACCAGCACAGAAACTTGTTCCTACCTGACCATGGCCGTCGGCATCTCTCTCTCTCTCTCACCCATCTCCCATGGTAACCTCTCAATATCATACGTACCGCAGAAACATGAGCATATATGGAGGTCGGCAATGGCTTCAAGTCTCTTTCCCAAATGCCGGCGGATCCTGCCCACATGGCCCTTGCATGTGCTTGCATCTCCCAGGTACCCATCATGACTGATAGATATTGCAACCGCTTTGACGCATGCTATTAAGTTTGAGGAAGGTTCCTTTTTTCATCAGCCTCTTTGATTCATGGGATGAAAGAGATATAACCTCACAATATAGAGAGAAAAATTAAGTTATTATGAATTGTAGTTGTTGCGCATGCATACGTTAATGATTGATATGGTAATTAAATTTTGTTGTCTATCTGCAAACGGAAATATATGGAGCAATCTCTTTATTGAGTAGTACTTTGTGCTCCGAATTCGGTGCACAAGGGCCGTGTCAAAATGTAGCGTTTGATCTCGTTGGCTTAAAAAAAAGTGAAATGACCCTTTCTGTATAGAAAATGACGTCCGCGTAAGATCCGTACGACACGTATTTTTGAACATTAAATACGACACGCGTTCAATAGAAAAATAGAAGAATAAAATATTTTATAGAAGAGTGAAATATTTTGTTCCACAAATGAAATATTTGATATAGAATTGAAATGTTTTGTTAAGTTTTATTTCTTATAATAAAATATTTTATTTTTGTAGTATTTTATTCTTATAACAAATGTTATGTCGACATAACAAAATATTTCATTTTTGTAGTGTTTTATCCTTATAATAAATGTTACGTTCACTTAACAAAACGTTTCATCTGTATAAAATATTTTATTGATTTATTTCTGAAGCCAAATAAAATGTTTCTTCCTATAACAAAATGTTTCGTTCATATACAAAATATTTCACTCTTCCATAAAATATCTTATTCTTATATTTTCTCGTCGAGCGCACTCCGTATTTAATGTTCGAAAATACGCGCCGTACGGGTCTTACGCGGATGTACTTTTCTACACAGAGATGGTCCTTTCAACTTTTTGAGAGTTAACGAGATCAAACGTTATATTTTGACATGACTTAATACACCGGATTCGCTGCACAAAGTATTGCTCCTTTTTATTTACATATGTCATTATCTTTTGTCGGATCGATGAATATGAGATTGTTGCATCGTCTGCTAGCCAAGTATATATTATGCTGCCTTTTCCCCCACCGGATATGGCTAGGTGCATGCATGAGGCCACGTTTGACAGCTCTCAATTCTCCTCAGGGTCACCTGAAAGTCTCATTCATCTCCCTCTCATCCGAAAATTTCAACAGATATGCATGCACCATAACTAGCTTATTCTTCTGTTAGCCTGGGCATGGCACAGCACCATCCAACACAAAGAGAGGCACATACGTATGCACAATTAATTAAGTGACAATTACTGAAGATTTCAAAGAACACCTCCAAAGGAACTCTTAACAAGAGGGCGATCCCCCACGGACATCGGATCATCTCCCAGAGAGGGGTATGGATGAAGCACTATCGCTAACATTTATGTACACCTCAATTTTCTTCTTATGATAAGGGTAATGTGAGCAAGCAATAATCTTTTTGTACCCAAAGAGCACAGAAAGAGGAAAAACACAGTTCACCCAGTGAGATGGGTAGGCTTCCACCTATTGCCAACTGGGCAGGGAGGCTGTAATGTATAGAACAAAAACAGAAAGTGAAGAACGTTTAAACCCATACTGAGCTACTGCTGCTGAGTCGTCAGGAAAGAATAGCATGTACGTGTTACTGTGTGAACAGAGAAAAGATTTTACCCATCCTGAGCTTCTTCTTCTTCCTATGGGTTTGAGAAGATCAATGGCACGTACACATAGCTATGTGATCACACAGACTCAAGTGACAAGTACCTTCACCAGCAAGTCCTGAGCATTGTGACTTGTATTTTTCCCATCAGTGCATGGTTGGTGAGAGTACTCTTAAAACATATTGAATCCTTCTTGGTTAGGTGCTGTTCTTCCCTTTGAAGTACGGGCATGAGGTGATGAATACTTCCCTTTGCCTCGTACGTACTGGGTACCCTCTCCCATTATAATTCCAGGGAGACCATATGGAAGGACATGGCAGGCGTGGCTCCACATCTCCATATTCTTGTCTGTTTCCACCTGCTTTAAGATAATTATTCTTCTCTTTCTCTGCTCGCTTCAGCTCTTGCTCACTTTGCCAGAATGCTTCGTTTGTGTACGTAGTAAGACTGCAGTATAGTTGTTTGGCTTATCTGATCTTGGATTGAATGATCAGTTACTTACGGGCCTTGTATTGTTCAACAAGAAGACATTGGCTTCATGATCCTTGTATCCTGTTTTACGATTAATACCTTTTGGCAAACAACAACAAATCAGGTAACAGGTAGTTTAGCACAGCTCCCTCCCCTTAGTTTGTCATTTTGTAGAACACTCGGATATCTTAATCTTCTTTATGGCTCACTTGGCTTGGGGAGTTGGGGGTTAGGCTAAAACTTGGTTAACCCAAGAGTGCTAACAGTAACTCTCATTTAACCCAATTTTGCTTTGGTACCCGAGGAGTTATACTCCTGGATCCGATAACCCGCCTCCACGATGGGGTTAATAAATTCGAGGTTAACCCTAAGTTATCAATACTTTAACCTAGTTTCATGTGATCAGGCCAAACAAATTGCTTTTAGGGCTAATCTAGAGTTATCCTAGAGTTAATCCCGGCTATCTCCCAATAAAACAGTGCTAAATGTTTATCTGGGTTATCTCAACGAAATGGTACTTTTGGTGCCCTAGGATTAGGGCTGTCAATGGACCGGGCTAGCTCGACAGACCCTCGGGCTTAGCTCGATTTCTAGTCGGGTCGCAAGATTTTTTTCGTTCTGCGGATTTTTAGTCGGGCCTAAAAACCCGGCTGACTAGACCCGTGGGCTGGGCTCGGGCTTTGAGTTCGGCCCGCGGGCTAGCCCGACCTGTTGTCTTTTTTTATTCTGACTTCAAATTTTAAAAATTACTTAGTTGAAATTATGTTATTTTATTTAATTAGATAATTTAAAAGTCTATTTTCATATAAATTATGTCATTAATACCAAAATTTTAAATAATTTAATAAAATTATAATTTTTATATTATTAAATGTATTAATTATTATTATTATTATTATTTAAGTTATCGAGTAGTCAGATTTTATATTTTTAAATAATATCGGGTCTGATCCGACCCGACTTATGTCGGATCCGAGTCAAATTCGAATTTTAATATTGATAAGTCGAATTCGGATCAAATAGATTTAAAAGTCTTACCCGAACTCGATCCATTAACATCCGTAAATGTGACTAGACAACCTTGACCAACTGACTCACATCCCTTCCCAGCAATAAGTGTTAGAAAATTTACAAAGATTACTACAATGGGGTCAACATCATAGCCAGCCAGCTGTTGGACACCAACTTCACACAAACTTTGATGCCACCGGCTGGTACTCGTGCATCCCCCGGGCAACAGGCCGAACCCCTGTCCGCATCCCTATTGGGCCCCTAGCACAGCTGTCCTCTGTCACCAACTGGGCCTTCCGCTCCCCCACAGTGGAAAAACGTGGGACACACACGGGAGATAGAGACGGGAACATGGCACGCCGTGGATCAAACAAATTGCTTAAAATCTAGCCCACTAATCTCAAGGACAAATTTATCCAAAAAAAAAAAAAAGAAGAAGATGAGAGGATAGAACACTTCCAAGTTCCATCATTAGCGTATCATTAGAAGAGCAATATTTTATTCTCAGTTCAGTAGTTTAAGTGGGACTTGGGGGAGTACATCCCATGATCTACCCCTCTGTTGACCCACTTGCAGTTGTAGTGGGCTCTGGCAAGAGTAAAATAAAGGGATCTTTACGTATATACTCATATAAAGTTTGATTTTATCAAATATATTCTTTATCAGAGCATATTATCATAAATATCCTTGAAATATAGATAATGTCACGATTATGTCCTCGCTATAACTCCCGTGTATTTGACCCGAGTTAAGTGTGAGTTAAAAAATAAGATTTACCGTCTCGATCGTACCGACCGTCTCGATTTTCTGTCGGGACGGTACGGTACTGTATTGTCTCGTTCCGTCCCGTAAGATATATATATAATATATGAAAATTAATATGATTAAATTTGTAGCTTAGTTGATTAGGTGACTTATTCGTTGCTCTGGAGCGACACAAGTTCAAATCCCACAAACAACCTTTGAGATTTTAATTTTTTTAATCAAAAATCTTGAAAAAAAATCGGAAAAACGGACGTAACCCACAGATTTTGAACCCATATCACCCTTATGCGGGTGAAATCGCTCAACTAACTTACCTATAAAATGTTTAATGTTTAAAATAATATATATAATATAAAAGTGTCCCGATTACGTCCCACAGACCGGCCCAGATCGCCCCTATGCGGGTGAAATCGCTCAACTAACTTACCTATAAAATGTTTAATATTTAAAATAATATATATAATATATAAAGTGTCTTAATTACGTCCCACAGACCGGTCGTCCAGGTCTGTGGCTGGGACGGGATGGGACGGCCGGTTCGGGCTGTCCCTACCGGTTTGTCAAACCCTGAGTTAAAGAGTAAGATTTTTGTATATATATCCCAATAAAATTTGATTTTGTCAAATATATCTTAGATTTAACGACCGTAGACGACATATTTCACAGAATATTCTCCTCTGTCGGCGGCAATAAATTAAATAGCATAATCACAATATTTTTATCTAAATGAAAGGTATTCGTGATAATATGCGATGTGTATATTTAATAAAGTCAAATTTTACGAGGATATACATGCAAAAATCCTTAAAATAAATGTTGCGCGCTCGGGGGCGGGGGGAGAGAGAGAGAGGCCCAAGGGCTCGCCCTGTCTCCATAAAAAATGAATGGGATCACGTGACTGGAGCACCACATACACGCCGGCTCCGAAGGCCAAGTGGGCCTTCTTGAGGCGGGGGCGGGCATGTGATCATGGGCCCCGGGTGGGCTTCTCATCCTCTTTTGGTAACTGACGAACGCGCCAGGCTTCCCGCGCCCGCCAGCGTCCTGGAGCCCACCTTGGCATGTGGCTCTGCCGGGAGACACATGGTGGGCCCGAGCCCGGCCCGCTAGCGAGTCGGGTGGTGTGGCGTTGTCTACCTAACCAAATCTCACGTGGGGTCACCTTGCAATTATCGGCGATGTGGCTATCAAGGGGATATACATGATAGTAATACGAGATGAATATAGGGGTGTGGAATGAAATATGTAATATTCTAAAGATATATATATATATATATATTTAAATTGTATATGTTGAGTAAAAGGAATCTGATCGGTCTAAGTTGAGATGTATTTTACAACTCATATAAGAGTAATACTTAGTGGACTCACTACACTAATTACTTTTATCGATATAATTAGGGTAACATTTAATATATTTTAAAAAAATTAAGTGACTTTCACCCTAAACTCACTTGGCCCTCACGTGACGTGATGTGAGAGTCAAGCAAAAAAAGAATCGGACCATGTGAATAGTGAAAATATTGTTTTTAACCGTTCACAGAGGGGTCAAGTAAACTCAGGTTGGAGGTCACTCAAAAAAATTAAAAAAAATAAGTGTTACATTAATTACACCGATGGCAGTGGGTGCACTCAGCATTACTCCTCGTATAATGGCCACAAGAAAAATGTGATAATCTTTTTGTTTTCATCTAACAAAAAGGGAGTCATAACCGAGAGACGATGCACACTGAATGGTTCATATCATCCAAATGAGAAATTAATTGAATTCTTCATGTTATGTAGCATTTCAAATAGTCATAATATTGAAACCATCCTACAATTAGCTCATTTGGACAATAGTTTGTAATTTGTACAAAAAAAAAATTGGATGGTTAAACTCTTTCATTATTCATCCATCAATTATATTTATATAGAAAAAAATCATGTCCTCAAAGAATTTACATAAAGGAAAATGCCTCTTATATACTTTATCAGTACATGAATTTCCATGCGTAGTTCTCATTAATTTGTGTCAAGATTATGACTCACACAACGTCGACATCAAACTAACAATTGATCAAAGTTTTGTCTGCCTCACAGTCTCGATGGCTTTAAGATTTTATGATAATAATACACAAAATCCACTGTGAAGTTACATTTTTCCTGCAAGAATCTTCCTAATGTGACATCTAATCAAATAAATAGTTCCATGACAAGAACAAGATAGTGATGTGCTTGTGGCATTTTTCAATTGTGATGGTTTTCTTTCGGAAGTCAGGGACATCTATCTCCAAAAGATAAGAAGTAAAGTAGTGAGAGAGATTTAAGAATAACTTGTGTTATATTTTCTCTAACTTTATGCCCACTTTTTAAAAAAAAAAAAACAAAGATAAGATTTTTCATAAATTTTAAAAATAAAAATGTAAGAATAACTTATCTTCTGAAAAATGTACAACGAAGATACTACAAACTCATCCCTATCTCATCTCGATATCAATGGCGCACACCTTTGCGCACAACCATGTGTGCACCATGCAACAAGGGGAGGGACATGGTGTTAATGATTAGATGCCCTCGAGAGTTTTAGTCTAACTCAAATTCTATGGGCCGCTTTGATAATCGAATAAGTGTCGATCAGGGAGAGTTATTCTGTTTCCACCCCCTTATTCTTTAGTTTGATAGCCGTAATTGAGGTTGATTATGATTAAGAACCATAACCCGAGATTAACTCGTTGCACTCTCTCAAATAAATATCATATCCGACCCTGATTAGAATAAGTTATCAAACTAATTATTACTCTAACCTAAGGATAAATTAATCGGGTCTCACAACACGCCAACTTAATTAGATGTGAGAGCCAGTCAAAAAAAATCAAAAAAAAATAGTATTACATGTGCAACATCCCATAGTGTAATTACCCGAGATGTTGCACTACGTATTATTCTAAATTAATTGGATCTCGCCTCGATTAACTTATATTAAACTGTTATCAAATTAGCCTATGTTGTCAAGACCCATTTAAGAGAGAGATTGATCCTCACATCCTCTCTAAAGTGCATGCATTCATCCCTGTAGTAGATAAGACAAATGACCTAACTTCTAGTTTGGATTTGGGATAGATTCGTGTCAATGAAGTTGTCCATTCTAATGCAAGCACATCGCCGACCTAAGGCCACTTAATAATGTGGCCTTTTTGCTCCCTTTACGGAAAGTCTATAGCACTCTAAATTGATTGGAAGTTATTGCACTGCTGATCTGATAAATGTCACTCGGCTTGTAGTCATTTAAGTAAGCCTCTCTTTACCATTTTTTAGTTGATCATGTTTTGATGCTTATTTTATGTTTTTTTTGTGACGAAGAATCTGATGAATCAAAAAATCGATTATGATTTGGATGATGTTCAGATCAACCCGCGTGACTAATCCGAGGTAGGAATCACATGATGTTGAAACTCAATATGTTCTCGAATTCTCACCATCTCTACCTCCAAATAATTTGGATATTGATTCCTACTACACATTTGTTTTTCTTAATTTCACCAGATGATTGCATTATAAGGTGTCACACTTTGTGCAAGTCATCTAACCTTTTTTTTTATAATTTAAAAACATACCAACATGAAATGACATTTTTGCACATAAAACACAAAAAAGAATCTTTTGGCCTTCTTCTCTCTATATACCAACAGGAAATGACCCTTCACGACCCTGTTGGGGAAGGAGCGACATTGACATCTCTCTCTCTCTCTCTCTCTCTCTCTCTCTCTCTCTCTCTCTCTCTCTCTCTCTCTCTCTCTCAAGAATTCACATTGTCCAAAACAAGTATCACTTATGCCAATTGTTAATGGGCTGTGCCCATTTGGGCCGGCCACGGGGCTCCGCCGCGGTGGCGGGAGACGCGCGCGGGGCCCGTGCCCGCGTGCGCTCGCCCGCGCCCGCTGCGAGCGCGCTCACGTGCCTACGTGGCGCGTTCGCAGCGCGCCACCGCGCGGCCCCCCTCCTCTTCCTCCTTATCCGCCTCCGCCTCCTCTTATCCGATCTCCTCCTCACTCTCTCTCCTCCTCTCGCCCTCTCCTTCCCCTCTATAAATACCCCTTAAGGGGGTTGATAAAATACAAGAAAAAATAGAGGAATAAAATATGGAAAGGGAATATTATGTGTGGAGGAGAGATGGCACTATGTGTGCTAGTCACGTGAGACGACATGTCGGTGGACGATGTCACGATGCCCGCGTCGGTCCGTTGAGTATGATGACACCGGGAGATGTACCATGGTGAGAGTTCGTCTCCATAGGCAAAGGTATGTTTGTGAGGTGACGGATAAGTGTATAGGAGAGAGGATCTGTGCATGTTGTATAGAGAGAGAATTCAAGAGGATAGCGCCCGTGATGACTGTAGCAGCCCCGTCTCTCGATTCTCTCTGTCCCTTCTCTCTCCTCGTCTTCTCATCTATATGTTAGATGGAATAGTGATGAGGGTAGTGCGTCGGTGTGCCGACCGCACGATATTAGTCGCGGGTTAGTCCTGTGACGAGTATGGTCTTCATCTCTGGGGGAACCATCACCATAGTCCCTGGATTTGGAGTGTGGACCCTTGGAGTCGACTCTAGTAGCCGGCTCTGTGACTCCGCGACGATTCACGGGTAGGGGTCGACTCTGGTAGCCGATCTTGTATCCGGATACTGCAGGTACACACGTGTTTCTATTTCCGCTTCCGCTGTTACGTGTGTACGTCTCGTTTCCGCTGCGAGGTACGTCCTCCCACTCTGAACTCGTTTGGTTATATATATTTGTTGTATATATCCCCGAGAGGTTTTTCCCAACATTGGTATCAGAGCTCAGAGTTTTGTCGCGGTTTAATTTACGATAAATTTGTCAGCGGGTATGGTATCCTCTCTTTCTTGGGCTAACACGAGCATGTGTGTATTGCGACGTTTATCCCTCGGACCGATAGATAAAGGGGATCTGGCATAAAAGTGGCTATTTGTTGCCCTTTCCGGTGGTAGTGACCACGGCAACGGGAAATAGTGTTGTTGAGACGACCCGACTGACATCCTATAAATCATATCTCGGATGGGTTCCGATAATTCCAGTATACTGTTTTGTACAGCTATACGATGTTTGTGGACTCGTAGGGTGAGTCTGTTAGTGCTTTCGCATGTTGGACATTGCGAGACTCTGGCAATTAAATCACCACGATGGAATATGTAGTTCCACTATGCACCACTACCATACCTTGTTCTGAAAACCTTCAAGGGAATGAGAGTGGTGATTTACTGCTATTTCTGACTTTTCTTGCATTTGTGCAATTTAGACCATGCTCAAGGTGTATTTTTAATATGTTTGAATTTACGCTTTTATAAGCATGGAGTCGGATTTAATTTTCAGTCATGAATATGTTTCATGATAATATGTCATATTTATATATTTATTTATGTGTAAATTCATTTTGCATATTATAAATATAAATTTGTTTTACATATTACATATGTAAATTTGTTTTGCATATACGATATTATTTTTAAATTGTGCAAATTTGTTTTGCATATATGTGCAAATTTGTTTTGCATTTATATTTACAATAATGCATAGATGAGCATGTTTATTTAGCGCCACGTGGTTGAGTGCTATTGCGATGTGATCGCATTTATATGCAGCTTATTGATATGAGAATATGTGTTTCTCTCTCAATAGAAAATTTGTTCGAAGTCGTTCTAATTTCATTCAATAATCTTATGTGTGTGGGAGATGATTGTAGGTTGCCTAGCGTCTACTTTCGATGTCATCACATAAGAAAGTTGAATGTGATTGGTTCGGATTTTTGGTAGCAAATTGAGACGATGTGTAACAATGATGGCCACTGCTCTCAATATAGAATGTAGTGATTTAATGTGATGACCACTGGCAATGTGTTTGTCAATCTCACTTTGGGTGACAACTTAATGGTTACAGTATTTGGCACCGTAGAAATCCGACAAAATAAGCATGGGTTGCTTATGCGATATTGGATCGTTATTGACGATGATTGTCTTCTTTTTTCTTCCTTTTCTTATTCGACTTGTGTGTCGAAAATTGAGGACCTGGATTCTGTCATGTGACATGTGCTAGGGTCAATGTCTACGTGTGAATTGGGCTTGACTAATCTAGCATGTGGGAAGCCTTTCGGCAATGGCAATGAGTCATGGAATCATTATTGCCAAGTTTCTTCCTTCTCTGATAAAGGAATGATGGTCTTCCTGTCGAAGGAATTTTTTTCTTGCCTTAGCTATAGTGCTAAGAGTCTTGATTCTCATTCCTGCCAAGAGTCTGATATCCTACCATTTTCAGCAGGGGGGAGGGAATGTGTTTCTCATCACGTGCCTGATCACCACGTATCTGCCGAAAATAGTATGAATGATCAGCCTAGTGGGAGTACACCTACTAAGCAATGCACTAAGGAGTGCACACTCAGTGGGGAGTGCACACTCAGTGGGAGTGTGTTGGTGAAACCGCTAGAAAAATTAAGACTCGAATGTAATGGCAAGTGTGGGTATGTCCCTCATCAATTTTAAAATTTTTTGATGACCTTGTGCTCATTTGAGAGCCTAAAGAATGATGAAAAGCCCAGGTTTATCCAGGAGTTTTTTACATCATCGTTGGATTCCATGACACAACATATGTTTTGGGAGTTTGTAGATCCCTTACACCCGCGTGCGCGAAAAGATTGAAAACTAGTGGATTTTCAAACATAAGCGCAAGGCAGATGGGTCGATTATACGAAGCACGACTTATGGCGAAAGATTACATCCAAGAGTGGATATAGTCTATGATGAGGTACTATCTCCGATGGCAAGATTTTGGTCCGTTCATCGTTCGCCAGTAATTAGTTATCTTTAGTTTTTGACTGTATTTTTTTATGGAGAACTAGACGAGAAAATTAATATGGCTCAGGCAGATGGTTTTGAGGCCAACATGGTAAGGGCGCAAAACTTGCTGCCCCAAGCATAGAGCTTAAAATGATCGTCTAGACAGTGAAATGAGATGATTATCTTGTTTCGTTTCGAGAAAATCTTCAATGGCCACTGTATGCATGTCAAATGAGTGGGAGGAAAGTGTTTCTCCATTTATCATTGTAAGTCAATGATAGCTAATCATCTGGAGTGTGATTCCCTATATGGGTGAGACAAGCTATGTGCTTGTAGTGAAATTTGTGCAGTATCACTTGTAAAGGACCCTATGCTATCTCAGGAGACCTATAGGATCGGCACAACTTACCGCCCATTCATACTCCATTTGCTAAACGGTGCTTGGTATTGAAAATAAAAAGGAAGAAGTGTCAAGGGTGACTTATACGCTTGGAAGCTAGATACACATGGTGTTGTGTGCCCGTAGTGTATTAGTTACACTGTGAATCCAGCTAGTTGTCACCTGGGCAATATAGGTCCCACACATCTTTTAGACTTGCGAGGGACACTAAGCCATGTCTTGTGAGATAGACGTGCCAAAACTGATTGGTTGTACAATGTGACATCAACTTATGGCCGAGATAAGCGAAAGTCATCTCGGGATTGATGTTCCTACTGATTGGTAGCGCTATCTTGTGGTAGAGAATGAATGTGCATTATTTTTGTCCTCGGTAAAGGCACATTAAGTGGCTTGTTCCGCTATGTTCTTACATAGTGTGATTGTGAAACGTCCTGCAATATTTGACGAATACATCTTGAGATAATGGTGTACAACTGTATAGGTTACAGTGGGCATTGGCCTTCGCTAAGGACGTTAGATAGCAGAATATCATTACATCTAGTATGAGAGTTAGTAAAGCTTCGACCGAGTCGAAGTAGTTGATCTGACAGATTTGTTCTAGTTAAAGATCATGATGGGACATCATTAAGAATATAGTTAAGATCATTCTCCAAAGGAGTGTTCTTGGATTGAATGGTTGATTTACACATCGTCAGAGTGTCACCAGGCTAGAATCGACCCTCTCACACAGGTGATTCACCTTGGCGCTATTGATAGCGTGCAAGATGAGGCATTTGATATTACGCCGCCCTAGAGGTCTAGGTGTGAGCGTAATATCCCCCAAACAACATAGTTATGCCGCCTTAGCTGAGGCTAAGATGAGATCTAACACAGATCGACCATGAGGATTTGACTGCAATCCCATGGAGCCTGAAAATCCGGATACGTGAGTCGCAAGAAGGTGCTGAGTGGGAGCGACTGGTTTGCGTGACTCGGGTTAGCTGCGTAATTCGCAACTAGACTGGTATCCGTGCGGTGTTTAATTAATCATACTAATGACACGCCCATGAAAATGGAAGAACACCGCAGCATGCGTATCATACCGCATGTGTAATATGACCGCATATGAGAATGATGAATGGATCCCTCTTCATCATTGTGTGAGCTCATGAATCACATTAGTGTGATTCCTTATGTATCCCCAGTGACCTGCAGCGCTGTGTCATGAAAAAGATGCTTGATGTCGCTACTTTAGCATGTTACTTAGGGCGACGATTGATACCGTCCAGCGGGACATGTCTAGGAAAGCGGTCAAGACGAATTGGATTGACATTAGCAGCATAGGGAAGACATTTTATATCTCACCATGCTTAGTAGCTCATATCCGATGAGGCTTTATTATCTGTGTGATGATAAAGTCATGGGCACTTAGCATTTGGGGGTTTGACACTGCCTATTTTTGAGAGATCCAGAGTGTCAAATCAGGTGAATATTAAATGTCTGAGATACATACCGAGATGTTCTGAGTACTCCGTTAGTTAGGTGATGGCTTAACGGAATACTCTCAATTTGTTTGGATAAATCTCGCGGAGGTCACACGCTCCATTTCCTGTATGACCGAGAACTGCAGACCATTTAAGATTGTACATTGTGAGATGAAGGATATGCACGAAAGGCCCTAATGGGCAAGTGGGAGATGTTAATGGGTTGTGCCCATTTGGGCCGGCCACGGGGCTCCGCTGCGGTGGCGGGAGACGCGCGCGGGGCGCGTGCCCGCGTGCGCTCGCCCGCGCCCGCTGCGAGCGCGCGCACGCGCCTACGTGGCGCGTTCGCAGCGCGCCACCGTGCGGCCCCCCCTCCTCTTCCTCCTTATCCGCCTCCGCCTCCTCTTATCCGATCTCCTCCTCACTCTCTCCTCCTCTCGCCCTCTCCTTCCCCTCTATAAATACCCCTTAAGGGGGTTGATAAAATACAAGAAAAAATAGAGGAATAAAATATGGAAAGGGAATATTATGTGTGGAGGAGAGATGGCACTATGTGTGCTAGTCACGTGAGACGACATGTCGGTGGACGATGTCACGATGCCCGCGTCGGTCCGTTGAGTATGATGACACCGGGAGATGTACCATGGTGAGAGTTCGTCTCCATAGGCAAAGGTATGTTTGTGAGGTGACGGATAAGTGTATAGGAGAGAGGATCTGTGCATGTTGTATAGAGAGAGAATTCGAGAGGATAGCGCCCGTGATGACTGTAGCAGCCCCGTCTCTCGATTCTCTCTGTCCCTTCTCTCTCCTCGTCTTCTCATCTATATGTTAGATGGAATAGTGATGAGGGTAGTGCGTCGGTGTGCCGACCGCACGATATTAGTCGCGGGTTAGTCCTGTGACGAGTATGGTCTTCATCTCTGGGGGAACCATCACCATAGTCCCTGGATTTGGAGTGTGGACCCTTGGAGTCGACTCTAGTAGTTGGCTCTGTGACTCCGCGACGATTCACGGGTAGGGGTCGACTCTGGTAGTCGATCTTGTATCCGGATACTGCAAGTACACACGTGTTTCTATTTCCGCTTCCGCTGTTACGTGTGTACGTCTCGTTTCCGCTGCGAGGTACGTCCTCCCACTCTGAACTCGTTTGGTTATATATATTTGTTGTATATATCCCCGAGAGATTTTTCCCAACACCAATAAATGTTATACTTGTTCAAGATGACTTTGATAACATGGTAGAATATGTTATTTGGGATGAATACTAGTGAATTATTTTGAAGACTTTTTCTTTTGTAAGTTTGATAATTTATTTTTATTTTGAGATTAATTTATTCCATGCGAAAGAGTCTGAGTGAGTTAATCTCAGAATAATGAATTTAACTTTATTCGATTTCATATAACTTAACTCTATTATTAAATTCGATTAAGAATAAGTAGACAAAATAACTCACCTTATCCTACTCTTCTTCTGTTATCAAAAGTCTCCCACGTGAGTTTCTCCCGTGTGAGTTTCATAGAGCTTCAGCAAACAAACACTCGGTAGAACTCAAATCATGTCAATATTTAGTTGATCTCGCCCAATTATATCGAAAACCTGTCAAACGCCACGGACGTCGAACTTGAGCACCCCATTCCACGTGGGGTTGAGAGTCCGGTGCACCGTCTCTGTCAACTGGCATGCAGGTTGAGAGTTTCTTTTTCAAAAAAATCTTACGTATTATGTAGTCCCCGTCAAAACGTTGCATTACGTATATAATCAGTTGAAAAAAAGTTATGAAGTTGAAAATATTTTTGTGCTAAACATAATTTTAATTTTTTTATAAAATAATAATATTTTCATATTATTTAATCTATACTATATATTATAAAAATTTTGCCACAATTTTTCCATTCAATTCAGTTAGAATTATCAAATTTTTTTCTCCGATTCAATTAAAATTGTTCGATGTTTTATCTCCAGTTCAATTACAATTATCTGATTTTTTACTCCGATTCAATTAGAATTATTCGATTTTTTTCCTCCGACTTATTTAGAATTGTTCATTTTTTCCTTCGATTCAATTAGAATTATCTAATTTTCCCTCTGATTCAATTAAAATTGTCTAATTTTTTTCCTAGAGTTCAATTACGTGTCCTCCGATTTAGTTAGAATTGTCTGATTTGTTTATCTGATTTAGTTATGTGTCCTCGAATCTATTACATAATTTTTCACGTCATTTTTCTCTTCTAGATTGTTGAGTCATTTAAAACTCATTTTATATTCGGACATGAGATAGTCATATTTTTTATGTACATTGACTTCGATAAATTTGATTTATAGAATTTTAGTCGAATGATTCTTAATTTATTTTATCTTTCTAAATGTCATTGATCTTAAATGTTAATCAGAACTAAATTTTATGTATTTCTAAAGACCGATGTGAGGATATTTTTATGTATTACTAAAGATAATAGTGGGAATGTAAATTTTATTATCACAAATTATAAATTATTTGTTGTAAATATTAGATGTCAGATTGTTGGTAATATTCAAAATAGATGAACTATGTCAAATATTTTAAGGTTATATTTTTTATTTTTATGAATATGTATAATTAAGTGTTTGATTCTTTTAAATGCGTTGATTTTAAAAATTAAATTTATATTTTTTAATCATCTTTAAATATTTTTACTTTTAAAAATTAATTTTATTTTTAAATTTTAAAAATTAATATAATTAATATACTAATAAAATTTAATCAGGTATATTTTTATAATATAATCTATTTTTTATTTTTTTATTATGCACGTTATTTTCCCTAATTTTTAAAATACACTTCTTACTAGAATATTCACACACCGACGCCGACGGCGTGCACCCAGAGTCCACGCATGCTGCATGGTCCACCCCCCCCCCGCCCCACCCGTCCCACATCCAATAATTGTCCTCCACGTACTGAAACCCACGTCACCCCACAATCGAAAGATATCATCGTGCCCGTTCTTTCCTCATCAAGCGGCCTGCCGCCTGTGCCGCCAAAAGCACTGCAGCCTTTCGGGGGCGCATCCCACGTTTTTTTTTTTTAAAGCTGCCAGCCCTGCCCTCTTTTGTCTCATCTCCCTCCCCCAGTCCAGCTCATCACCGACTGAGGATCCACCGCAAAGAAGGTCCTGATCTTTCCACGTGGCAGGACCCCACGGGATTGATCAGCCCCCCATTAAGAGGCTTAACTCCCTTCGATCACAGTTAATGGCCCCTGTGCGCGCTCCTACTTTCACCCCCATTTATCTATTCGTCTCCCACCTTCTGTCTGCGTCTCACCCTCCTCTCAACACCCGACAAGGGTGGAAATAAGTTGAAGTGTATGTCTACCGCTCCTTTATGTAATTTTAATTCATTTATTTCCAAGTCAAACGTTGCAAGTTGGATCTGGTTTACAAATTAGGGAGGAAATTTGATGGTCAATCGCGTTTCATTTTGTTCAAAGTTAGGTTCTTTTGACAATCGAGTCTAATTCAAACATTTTAAATATTAAGACTCTATTTGATTGGAGTATTATGCTTTATATTGATATTTTTTTAGTATAAAATATCAATATTGATATCGGTGTAGAAGGAGAGTCAATAATGATAAGTAAAATGAAATAATAAAATTAAAAGCAGATGAAGGGAGAGATTAGCTTTGAATTCTCACTATCAGAATTTTATTATTTTTAATACATCTTTAGGCATGCATTAATTTTAGTATACCATCACTCTTTTTTAATACACCTGACACCATGAGTTTGATGCTCAATAAAATTATTTATGGATATATGGTTATTTTACAACTAATATAAAAATACAGGCAGAAATTAGGAGTAGTTTAATTTTTCACCCACCCCAGTTTCATCGACCCATCAATGCATTAAGTGTTTTTTTACATATAAATAATTTTAAATATATATTTATAAAAATACTATGCCTAAAAATATATTAACATAGATATCATTACTTTTGTCACAATATTACAAAAATACGGTCGACGTGACGCTCCGTTACTAGTCGTAAATTTAACCCGGGTTAACTTTAACGCTACATGGGAAAAGATAATTGATGAGGGGGAAAACCGCTAGGCACAGCACGACCAAGTAACACTAGGCGCAGTATGGTCCGACGTCGCTAGACCCATAGCAGCCATCGTCAGTTGACCCGCAGTCCAGAAATGTAGTCCAATCGAGACCTACTCAGAACTGACCGGCCCACAAGCATGATCCTTGCACACATGCGTCCCGGACACCGTGAGATTCGTAGCCACAGTTACGGGGCTTACCCCGACAAGCACCGAATCGCGCCCACGCTGTCGATATGTCCGTTACGATGTCCTTCCTCAGAGAACGTGATGTGGGACAAAATTTAGTGGCTAGCAAAATGGACTCCACATCATAGACAATGATGGGCAACAATTGTGGTCGTGTTGGGTGCAGGGGCGATGACTCACTCCATTTGATGTCGGTCGGGACCCGGGTCTATGAATTTCTTCTTTCCTCCTCTTTTCTTGTTCTCTTTTTTTTCTCTATTTTTTTACAAGAAATTTCTCTTTTTCTCTCTGCTTTCTCTTCTTTCTCTTCTTATTTTTTTTCTCAGTTGTTTTCCTTTCCTATTTTTTTGCTACAGTAGCCACCATGAGAATAAACAAAGGACTAAAAGAGAGAGAGGGGGGGAGAGGGAGAGGGAGGGAAGAGAGACTGGGCATGACCGTAGGGAGATGGGAGAGACATGACCCGCCGGCGATAGTGCAGACACCGAAGAGGAGGCCGGTGGCGAGCAAGTCAGGTGTGGCCTCGCAGAGGAGGACGGAAGTCGCCGCAATCGTGGGTGACCAGCGAGAGGGCGAATAGGGCGTAGCTCGCCAGAGATGGCCCGTTGCCGCCGCGGGGAACGGCTCCGGTGGTCGTCCGGCAGCAGGGTGCTCGCAGACGATGACAAGGGAAGCTGGCAGTGGCGCGGCTGTTTGGCTGGGTGGAGGGCTACCTGGCGAGCGGCGGCGGCGTGCTCGGAGCTGGATGCAGGCGGAACAGCGCGGTCAGGTGCTGCAGGGGCAACCGCGGACGACGACGACGGCAGGGCCGACGGCGGCTGGCCGGCGTGGTGCAGAGTCGTGGCTAGGGGCAGGGGCGGCTGGTCTCCGCGGTGGCCATGAGCCGCATATGCCAGCCGATCGTCGCCTACACACGAGACGGGGTGGGGGAGACGATGAACAGTGGTCGTGGTATGAAGGAAGACATAATAGTGCCAAGAAGGAAAACTTTAATGGCACGAGAAAATTTTAAATAGAGGAATAGTGCGGCTTGTGGTCAGTGAGATGGGTTACAGTGGAGGGGAATAAAAGGAGAAGGAGAGATCGGGGGTTTGGCCTTACGCCAGAAAGAAATTAGAATTGCAAATAAGTGCTTTGAAATCGAATCAAACCCTACATCAATCATGAACATTTGATCCCAAAGACCTTGATTAAGCATATCACCCGTAGTGACTAAGTAGGAATCTATCTCAAAGAGAAGCTCATAAATCATATTCAATCTAAACTGTAAGAAGAGTTCATAATCCTAACAGTCAAGACTCGGCTCCTGAAATAAATTCATACCAGAATAAAAATGAAATTATTCAAATATAAACTCATGAAGTGTAGTAAACCCTACTTTAATAAACAGAGAGTGATCTCATTAATCAGTAGTCTTTAAAACTGCACACTGATTATCTGCAGGTTCTATGGGTGAAGAAATGACCTTCTGAGAGTGATCAACTAAATGGACATGTTCTGCATTCAATTCTTCTTTAGATTGATATTCATGACATTGATGTACATCCTTTCTCACTGGAGGAGTTAACACTAAATTATAAAAAGTAAACTCGTCCTGTAAGTAGTCAGGTCTCAAAGTGCAAGTTTTCCTTTCAGGATTTATGATAACATTTCTTTCTTTTAACCACTCACATCCTAAGATAATGCATGTATCAGCCATACTACCAATATTACACCAAGCACCATCAGAATAAGTGGTTGTTTTAAATTTCTTGTGAAACTCCACAAATGCGAGATCACCTCTACAAACGATTTCTCTAGTCATGGAGAGAGACTCGACAATATCTGGTGAAATCTAATTTTCAGACTCCATATCAATAAAATCAATTTTTACACGTTTTCCATTAGGCAAATACGCGGCAAATATAATCGGAAGAGGAAGCATACCGCATAAATTAAGGACATCAACTTGTGAAAATAAGTTGATTCCCTAGGGCTCTGATACCAATTTCATGTTGGACAGAACTCAGTGGCCAGCAAAATAGACTACGCAGCAGAGACGATGATGGGCAGCAACTATGGTCGTGCATGATGCAGGGGCGATGAGCCACTCCATTTGATGTCAGTCGGGACCCGGGTCTATGAATTTCTTCTTTCCTCCTCTTTTTCTTGTAATCTTTTTTCTCTATTTTTTCATAAGAAATTTTTCTTTTTCTCCCCGCCTTCTCTTCTTTATTTTCTTTTTTTTTTCTCGACTGTTTTCGTTTTCTATTTTTTGCTACAGTAGCTACTAGGAGAATAAACAAAGGACTAAAATAACGAGAGAGAGAGAGAGAGTGGGCGTGACCACAGGGAGATGGGAGAGACATGGCCTGTCGGCGGCGGTGCAGACGCCGGAGAGGAGGTCGGTGGCGAGCAAGCCAGGTGTGGCCTCGGGGAGGAGGACGGACATCGCCGCGATCGTGGGTGACCAACGAGAGGGCGAACATGGCGCATGTAATGCCCCATGTATTTTTTTCGGATCTTTTAGTGGGTCTCGGACTGTATTTTGTACTTTACACATGTTTTCCCCTAATGTGTCTTCGGAACTCTGTGCAGGGCGAACCGTGGCGTTCTTCGACTCCGGGACAGTACCACTGTGTTGTGTTCCTTCCGAGGATCGCAGAGGTAATTTTTCATAATTATCTGAATTTCTGTAATTTTCAGATTTTTCTATACATATTAACCCTTTTCTCTCTCCCCCTCTCTGTTGACACCCGTTTTATACCCAATAAGTCGGGTCATCTCCTTATTCATTCAATATGATGCTCCGAGTTGTTCACTCTTCATTGAATTCCTTTTAATCAGTTGAAGCCTGTTTTCTGGGTCTCAATTCCTGGATTAGACCTGGTTCCTGGTGGCACTTCGTTCAAAAGCTTGGCAATCCCTCCATTCTATTTTCTTGAAAATCAATGATAATAACGGTCTGGACTAGGCGCGTCATTTCATAATAACGCATGAAGCCTAGGCCGTTAATCTTTGAAGAGTCCCAAGACTCAGGGCCTCGTTGTCCTTTGATAATAACGGTCTACTCCCTAGCCGTTTTTTCCTTATGACGCCCTATGCCCTGGCCGTTACTTACTTGCAGAGTCCTATTGTTTAGATCTTCTTCCCGTCGATCTTATCCTTTGGATAGGGTTGAAAATGACGGTAATTCCTTGGAGCGTTATTTCCAAGTGGCGGTCTATCGTGCAACCGTTACTTCCTTCAGAGAGTCCTGACAGTTCAGGCCTTTTCTCTGCTACTCCGTGGACGAGATAGGGTTTTGGATTGGCATTATCTCCTTCAATTCTAATCATCATGACCTCTCGTTTGTTTCTTTGGACTCTTGTTGATATTATCCTCAAAGATTTGCTAAGGATTATCCTCCTTTCTTGGCTGATTTATCTTCAACTCGACCTGAGAGTTTGAGGGAGTCTATAAATAGAACCCTTGATTTCATGACCCGAGAGAGGAAGATTTGATTCACGACGAAGTGCTGCCAAATTTAGGAGCCATCTACATCCAGGAGGAGCTGCTTCCCACGTCCATCTTCCAAGTCAAGGGAGTAATTTTGGGTCTTAGCTTGTCAAGATCATCATTATTGCATGCTCAAGTTTCCCTTGGTTTTATCAATCAAAAGCATTGTCCCTCCTCTTCCTCCACGTTTTTCACTGTTGCTAAGCATACACATATCCTCCTAAACTTAAAAAACGCCCAGAGGGGTTAAAAAACCAACAACTCCCCGGTAATCCCCTCTCCTTTTGATGTTCTTAAGCTTTTTAAGGATTGATGCTATACTTATGTTGAGGGCTAATTGAGGTTGTGTTGTTTTGCTTTCTACATCCTTGGCAGGTTTTACAGGATCACTAGCACGAGGCCCAAGCCTTCTAGCCGGCTGGAAGGGTTGGAGTTCAAAGAATTCACATCTTTTCACTGCAGGTTATCTGACGGTCAGGTGCAGGAGCGTTATTTCTTTCTGGCAGTCTATCGCACGACCATTACTTACAAGCGACGCACAGGGTTTGGACCGTTATTTGCAAGTTGATCTGCAGGCTTTCCTTGGTTTTCTCTCCCGTGGGCGGGTGTTTCATCCACCTACTTCCAAGGTATATTCGAGTCTTTGACTCGTGTTTACTTTGGTGGCGATCACGACTTTCCTTAGTGTTGGGCACTAGCTGTCTTTTTCATCAAATCTCTTTATTCCCCTTGATTGTTCCACCCCTAGCGGTGTGTTTTTATTTATCTTTGCTCCACGCCCCGGCGTGTATTTTTTTTTTTCCCTTAGCATAATTTGATTGAGATAGCATGCCCATGCTAGAGTTAGATTTGATTGCCTAGGTTCATGTTCACATGTGCATAGGTTGAGCTGATCTTTGGTAGTTTATTTATCATCTCGCCATATCCTTTTTCAAAACCCTCACAATCAACAAAAAAAGAAAGAAGATAAGAAGAGATAGATAAACAAACAATCAACAGATAATTTTTTGGCGATCACGGTGGGACATCTAGTGTCAATCGTGCTTCTGATTCCTGTTTAAACCTGCCATCATCTGTTTGTTCAGTCGTCTTTTGATCCCTTTGTTTTCACCCCTCTTTCTGGTTTTCTGAATCATATGACGGCCCTGTCTCGGCGCGTTACAGTGTTCTGACGCGGGGACATCAGGCCGTCGCTTGTCTCTGTGGTGTGAGCTTTCACGGGTTTTCCTGTTACTTCAGTTTGTTTTTTGGTTCCCTGGCTCATACGACGGTCTGGAACCCCTGTGTTACATTATTTATGGCGGTCTGGCATCTGACCGTTATTTGGGTCTGACGCAGGGGCCTTCGTCCGTCACTCTCCTGGCAGGTACGCATCCGAGGTGCAGTTATTTCCGCAGTTTTTGGCTGTGATTTATTGCTTGGGTGCTGCTTGATTTCTGCCATAATTCCATTCATATCTTCATATCATTATGTGCACCGTTGTTTGCTAGATTCTAGGCTAGACTTTGCATGCACTCCGGTGCACATAGGGTCATCCATCTTTTCATATATTAGATTGCATTTTCCTACCTTGTTGTGAGGACCTCTCGTCTCCATATTCCTTGGGGCCGACTAGGAAATCACAGCAGGGACCTCCATAAGTCCCCGCGAGCCGTGGATTCCCACACGGACGCCGGGCTGGTTGTACCTTTCCCCCCTTGTGTCTAGGGTTGCATAAGTGAAGGAGTGGTCACACTTAAAGTCAAGCCAAGTCCATATCCACCTCTTATTAGGAACCCATTTGGAGAGAGCACATATCAATCAATTCACTAAAGTTCCAAAGGAGAAACCATAAAGAAACTTTGTTTGCACCATCTTAAGCAACTTGGTTGGCTTTTGAGTGTCTTCATTCCCTATCACTTGTATCTTGTTTGAATCACCTAGGTGCGGTTGCTCATTGTGTGTTTGTTGTGTTTGTTGTTTTGCATTTATCAAGGTTGTCCGTTGCATGTGGAGTTATTTTCGTTCGTCCGAATCATCTCCTCAAGTCGCTTCCTCCTTCATATTCTATTCCAATCCCCTCTTCGAATCTACCATGGCATCCTGCAATCCTCCTCGCTCCCAAGAGGATTCCCTTCCTCAAGGGCTCCTTGAGAACCCCCCGAGGGTTATTTCTTTCTCCGTTGGAGAGGGGACCGCCCCTCTCTCATCCTCCACTCCCATAGAAGGTGGTCAGGTCATCCCTTCTTTATCCGCTCCTTCCGCGGGCTCTGTCCTCCATATGATGGCCCAGTTGGATCCGACCCAACTCCAGGTCCTCTATCAGGCCATGCAAGGGTCCAATCCTCCTCCCTCCGCTACCGTCCAGGGGCACTCTAATTCTTCCATTATTGGGCCGTCTGTTCAGCCCACCCCGATTGAGCTCACCCCGGTCCAGCCCCGGACCATCACCTTTGCTGGCATGGAGATGGGTCAATCCTCCAATCCGACCCATCAATCTTTTGATAAGGGGAAATCGCCTATCCCCTCTCTTCCGATGGATTATCACCCCTCTGCTCTAGCGGCTCCACAGGTCCTCGTGGGCCCATCCGATTTCTTGCCCCAACAGCACGGGGTGGCCCAATTTCACTCCAATCCGGGTCTATCTCAGGCCCAGTATCCTTCTTACGGCCCCCCTAATTCCACTAGTTATCCTTCTGCTCCTTCCTATGGGCTCCCGCCCTCGGCAACCGCCATTCCTCCTGCTCACCAGATACAATCAACTCCCTTCACTGCCCCTGCTCCCTCTCGAGAGCAGGATTTGCTTAATAAGTGGGCCACCATGCAGCAACAACTTGATTTTCTTCAGAAGAAGGTGGGTCCACAATCCTTGGCTGATATTCCCGTCCCAAGCTTCCAGAACATCCGTTTCCCTCCGCAGTCTGAGCTCCCCAACTACCCTAAGTATGATGGGAACAGCAATCCCTTCATCCATGTGAGGGATTTTCTGTATGAATCGGCGCAGTTCCAATATGATGATCGCCTTATGGCGTACCTATTCCGCCGATCATTGGATGGCGTTGCTCTGGAATGGTTTTATTCTCTGCCCCTAGAAGAGGCCGAGAGCTTCAAAGTGGTCAAGGACAAGTTTATTCAGTGGTTTCAAGACCGGGTCGGCCCGGAATATTCATTCACAGATCTGGTGGCCGAGAAAATGAAGTCGGATGAGGAATTCGCAACTTATGCAGATAGATGGAGGCAGATGGCCGCCAGGGTGCCCGGCCATATTCCAGAGGAAGAAAAAGTTAAACTGTTAATTTCAAATGCTACGCCCACCTTCAAAAACATCCTGGCAATGAACGATATAGCCAATATGCATCAACTGTATAGCCGGGCGCGATTTATACAAACTCAGTTTAAGGACTCCCCTATCTATTCTCTTTTCGAAAACCAAAAGCCCAAGTACCATAAGAAACCACAGGGGCCGGTTACCGAAGGAGTCCAGACAAATGAGCAAGTACAAGCTATTGCTTTTCCCTACCAAGCCGCACCATTCCGCTACAACCAAAGCCCCCGCAATCCGCAAAACTCCGCTCCGCAACACTTTCAAAACACTCCACAAAACCCTCCGCCTACCTTCACCATCCCGCAAAACACCTTCACCGCACCACAACAACCACCACCATCACCGCAATACCATAACGTCCCTCCACCCGGCGGCTACAACAATAATAATCCCAACAGCAAGCGCCCGGCTCCCAGAAGAGCCCAGTATCCTCCATTGCCAGAGACACTTACAGACATATTCTCAGCGCTCATGGCAGTAAATGCAATTCAACTTCCTCCAGAAAGGACTGTTTGGAACCCAGCTGTTGATCAAACTAAGTATTGCATGTTCCACCGGCAGCCGGGTCACACTGTAGAAGGATGCTTTCACTTCCGAGATCTCGTGTACGACTTACACGAAGGACAGAGAATAGACTGGGCCGAGATGCATAGGGCCATTATGGAAATCAAAGAGAAGAGAAGGCAGCCGCAGGGGCAGCAAGTGCAGCAGCATCCAGCACCACAGCCGCAGCAGCCGCCACAACAGCAGCCACCGCAGCAAGCACAAGATCTGGGCATCCATCAGAATCCGATGCCGAACCATCAACCCGCTCCTCCGCAACAGCCGCCAGCACCGGCACAAGTTAATGTAGTCCAACCACCGGCCTCCAACGTCGGGTGGTCATTTGATGATGATGGCGCCGCACCACAGGTCATGGCCTTCCACCACAAACCTTCCTTCATCCTCCCTACACAACCAACACCCTCTCCGCTCATCCCACCATTCACACCCGCTCCACCAAATCCGCTCACCATCCCGTCGTATCCTTCGCCAACCCCCATCACCGTCATCACACCACCATCCAATCCCGCACCTATCCTTACCCATCCATTCACCCTGCCTTCACCAGCATCCACGTCCATCACCACCCTACCACCCACCAATCCTTCACCTATCATCCGCGCATCCCCCATTAACTTCACCAACCCTCCGCTTTACCAAACTGCCTCCCCCACGCCACCTATTCCACTCATTCGCCCCGCAGGGCCCATCATACTATCCCCCGATGCCGCGGCAAATTGTGCTCTAAGGAGCGGGAAGATGTTCCATCGGAACTACGCCACTACTAGCAATCCCCAGTCTTCCCAACCGGTGGCCGAGCAAGAGGAAGCTGAACCATTACCGGGGACTCAATATGATTTACTGCATCATCTAGATCGGGTACCCGCCAAGATATCTGTGCTGGAGTTAATCAAGAGGTCCACTCTCCATCAAGATGCACTGAGGGATTTTTTGCAGAAGGTCATGGTTAGTGAAGACATGGCAGTCGACAGTCTACCAACGGCACTAGCAACTATCTCTAAAGGGCCGGCAATCACATTCTCTGAGACCGAGCTTGCACCTCCGGGGGCTCGGCAAATGCCGCTCTGCATAACAATTACTTTGAACAAAGTCGACGTTGAAGCAGCACTGGTCGACACTGGGGCCTCAATTAATGTCTGCCCCCTCAGCACTCTCCGAGCCTGCAATATATCTGAGGAGTTACTACGGCCTACCCCCACCACTATAGCAGCATACGACAACTCAAGGCGGGCATGTCACGGGGTAGTCACTATTCAGGCTGAGCTCGGGCCTCTTTCCATGGCTGTAGAATTCTATGTACTTGATATCGACCCTATGTTCAAGGCTATCTTGGGTCGTCCCTGGATCGACACACTTGGCGCCGTGCCCTCTACCGCGCACCAATGCATTACATTCCATTTTCAAGGGAGGGTCGTCAAAGTTCAAAGTTTATCCACGGTACAGTCAGTGAAGGTCATCTCTGAACAGATTCTTCCTACTCTCTGGCCAAGCAGCCGGCCCGTGCTATCAGTGCTAGACCTAAACTTTCCTTGGGCGTACACCACTCCTAAGCCCGTCACTACCCCGGTCAATATCAAGGCAAAGCCGCAGATTCGAGATTCGAAGGGGTGGAACATTATATTGAAACTGGGCTATCAACCGGGGAGAGGCCTCGGTGCAGAGCTGCAAGGGATGACCAAGCCCATACCAAAAGGAAGGAAAATGGGCAGACGAGGTCTCGGTTACAAGGAGACAGCATTATCAATGATGGGTGACTCTGGGCCGCTTACCTGGGATTACCGTCAGCATTTTGTCAGAGGGCCCCCACAGCCGGGCACGTTAGCTGCGAAGCCAGTCCAGTCAGAAACCGACACGGTTTGTTCAGTCACCAGTCCACCCCCGTTGCCAAGGGGGCTAAATGACGATGTGATCGACTACAGCTGGGCCCTCCAGGGGCTGTTTTGTGAAAGAGGCAGCCAGAAGCCACAGAAGGTTCAGCTTATGCAATGGAGGCCGAAGAAGCGGCCTGGTGATGATTTAAAGAAAGAAGGGAGCTCACTGATTGCTCTTTCTCTATCTCCCTCTCATTTTCAGTGCATGATCCAGCTGAAGGGGTTTGTACCCCGTCCTCCTCCGATTATGATTAATCCATCCTTCAGTGATCCATTCCAGATTCCAATCAATCCTTCTGCTTATGGGCCTCGCTGCCCCATTAATCTGCCTGCTTTCCCCATCCCTCCGTTTTTTAACTCTCAAATCCACGAGATGTGGGGTTCCTCCTCTTGTGATCTTTTCTTCGATTGCATCTTTCCTGAGCTGTTCCCTATGCAGCTCCCGCCTCCTCCGTCGTGCTGCGTGGTCTCCACTGATCTCCAAAAAAAAAAAACGTCAAATTTGAAACGGAGATTTCAGTGGAAGATTATGCTATCCTGTCTCCATCCTCCTCGTCCCAGGGGCACGAGTCCCCTGCTCCTTCCCTTCCATTAAGCTTCCTCTCTCCTAGGTCAGAGTTAGGGTCTAGCGAGTCTAAAGAAGTAGAGTCAGTTAGGTCTAAAGAAGTAGGGTCTTGTTCTAGGTCGTTCAACCCTTCCCCTCCTGAGCCGCGCTCGCTTGCGCATCCTTCCCGATCTATTCCTGATAGGTTCTTGCAAGATCTAGCTCAGCGGTGTCATGCTCTTTTGAAGTGCCCAGAATTCGTCGCCACGGCGATTGCGATTGAAGATGAAGAGGAAATAGAAGGGGTGTGGAGCGATGACGGATTAGGCGTCTGTAGATTCCTTTAAAATCCACACTTTTTTTGGGGTGAGGTTAAAAAGGAAGGGAAAAGGGAAACATTAAATAACGGTGGAGATGAAACAATGCACGAGGTGCACAAGGGGAGTGTGTGATCGTCAGAGGGTTTACCTCAATAAAAAAAAGAATAAGATCGCATGTACCTGGTGAAAGATGGGATGCGGGATGAATGTGGATCTCCTCCTCCAACTCCAATCGGCCGACCGACGAAGTGGGTTTTCTTGATTGATTACCTTGTAAGAAAGACAATGAAAGACAAGCAAAAGAAAGGGGATCAGCCAAAGTGCCGTGGTATCAGTCAAGAACCAACATAAAAATGATGAAAAGACATCAACATGCGCACCTTTTTTTTTGTTTTCTTTTTAAACCCCTTAAGAAGACTTAAGGGAAGGGGAGTTTGATGATAAAAGAAATGCAACAAGACGTGAACAGATGTGAAGGGTGAATAGAGATATAAAGGACGGAGGGATGATGGTATGAATGAAGCAAAATAAAAGAGATGAAAAGATGAGAAACCCTGCTGTCCCTGGCGACAGTAAAGGGAAAACCGAATGAATGTGTTGATGGATGTAGACGGACGAAGCACCGGATGCAGCCCAATCGAAGGATGCAGAGGGGAGGCAGCAAAGGACGAAGAAGGCTCTGCTCGTGATGGATATTCAAGCTTCTGAGCGCTTAACCCTCTGAATGCTTAAAGTGCTTAACCTTCAACACGATCGATCAAGGCTTCAATTTATAGTGCCTCAAGCGGATGTGATCAAACCAAGGAATGATAAGAACAGGCAATGAGGCATCCAGGGAAGGATCAAGATCGAGCAAGAGTCCTATGGATGGCAGGGAACTGTGAGGGAAAGATGGAAAAAGGAAGGACTCTGGAGTGAAACACGCCTTAATACAGGGCGTCTTTTATGAATTGACGACCTTCACAGAGACGTTTTCTTAAAACACGACCTAGGAAAGGGCGTTTCTTCCTGGATTTAATTTTGGAAGTGAAACCTTGCCTTGTTTGAAAACTGAGATAACACGCCTGAGATAACGGCGTTAATTAAAATCACGCCCTGAGAAAAGGCGTTACTCACAAAATGCCTTTTATTTTGAAAATAGATAATTCCAGAAATTAAGGGATAACACCAGGAATTGACGCCCTCATATACGGTCGTCCTTTCTTTGAAAACGCCCTACAACAGGTCGTTACTTTTGAAATTAACGCCCTTAATCAAGTCGTGACTCACAAAAATACAGGAAAAATGCAGAAAAAACTCACAAAAAAAGAAAAACTTCATGTTATAGGAATATTGAAGTCTACTTGGGGCATTTATATAATAACATGAGATTTGATCAACAAAACGTCAATTTTGGCGTGTCTACAGCTGCCCCGCCTTGGCGTCTGCTTTGCAAGGGAGTGAGACGGAAATGGAGCGAAGTGTAATGAAAGGAATAAAGTGGAACGAACTGATAAGGAGACGCCAAGGTGTGATGTGACACGCCTCAGACACTAAGCATTGGAAATCTTTCCAAGATTCTGAATGAAACAACTCTGAGTGGTTCCAAGGAAACAATCGATTTGTTGGATAAAAGGAGGTTAAACTAAGTAATAAAGGGTGTGCGCGTGGGCACGGCAGGGAAAGACCATTGGAGAGCGATTACCAGCCAATGTGGACGTGCTGCAACCAAGGTAAATTTTGCAGAAAAGTAAAGAGAATTGGGATAAAGATCCAACAAAAGGAACACTTTCAAGGAATCAGCCTGAATGGCTTCAAATAGAACGAAGTACTTGATTTAAAGTGGAATATCTCATGTCAATTCAATCGAGAGCGAGTGAACTTCATTATTGCCATAATATGAAGATTTTCAGCATGAAACTCAAAGTCCTACATGATGCATGCTGGGCTAAAAGAAAAGGTTAAAACAAACTAAAAAATAGAAAATAATCAAGGATAATATTGCCAAGCTGTTTAGGTCTGGTCAAGAATCCATATTTCTGAGCTAACACTAAGCCGAAGCCCGTTTGTCCGCGCATCAACTCAGAAAGTGGAACCATCGTCCCAAACTTTTAACAGCTCGACGGCCTATCCGTGTGATCAAGATTCTCCTGAAATCGTCATCGTTTTTGATGAAGGGGAACTCAAATTTCAGGTTCATCAGAACCACAAGGTCCTTGACATAATATAATAGCGTAGATATCATATAGTAACAATGCTTACAAGAAACAGATACACGGTGGCAAGATGTTGCTCCTATGAGTGATCCAAACGCCTCGAATCCTGCAAACTTCTGCACTTTAAACTTATTAGCCTTTTTCCATCAATTCAGAACATGACATGATCATAAGTGCTTAATCAAAGACAATTTCATCAAAATAATAGCACTTAGGTTCATTAAAGCGTGCAGAGGTCAAAATTCATAAGCCAATAAAACACGCCTAAGAATAGGGCGTTAAAATCATTAAAAACGCCGTGCCAGAGGTCGTTAATTGATAAAACACGTCCTAATCAAAGGCGTCACCAATAAGGGAAGCTTAGAAGAAACACGACCTCATCAAGACACGACCATGCCAAATGTCGTCTCATCAAAAAAATACGCCCTTTCAAAGGGCGTAACCAACAGAGAAAGCTTGGAATAAACACGACCTTATCAAAGGCGTTACCTTAAACACGACCATGCCAAGGTCGTTAAATCAAAAATACACGCCCTTACACAAGGCGTGAATTAGCCCGATCCTCCGTTTCTAAACCGAGAACCGAGTCCTTAACCCAATCAAACTCCTATCTTCCAACATCCTTACAATTCTCTAAAACTCTATTAATAGGAGGCCCTCCTTCAACATAATCAACCAAAACCCTGCAGCCGTCGAAACTCTCTGTTCTTGTTCTTCTTCTTCTTCATCCGCTCTGCAGGTTGCACCGTCCAAGCTTCTCCTGACGATGGACAGGGCACTGAAAAGGCCAAAATTCTCAACTCCCAGGATTAACGATATCCAAGGTCATATAAGCAACAGGATATGCATGAATCAGGTTAGTTTCAACTTTCTTTATTGTGCGTACTGTTCTGGCGAACTGCTCACATGCTTATTTCTTTGTTACTGAACATGTCATATGCTCATATACCTCTTCTTTGGTTTTCTTCCCCTCTTCTCACAGGAGTACCCAAATCTTCCAGGGGCTAGAAGATATGTCCAAATCAAATGGTTGCCCCTCATCCTCTCCAAATTCACATCAGACATGAGGGTATATGTAGCTAGATGGCATCTCTTGGGGTTGATAACCCATGCCAAGCATTATGATCAAATCCACATAGATTGGGCTGCCATAGGAGCATTGATTGAGACATGGCATCCTTCCACCCATACTTTCTTATTTTCCACTTTTGAGGCCACCATCTTGCTGGAGGAAGTAGAGATGATCCTAGGCTTGAAAAAGATGAAGCACGGAGAAGAAGAAAAGATGGCCATCATGCCAAGGCCCATCTCCTCCCACGAGTTGCTAACCTCGTTAATACCTAGCCCAAACCTAGTGAATCAAATCAAGGTCACTAAAGGAGTTAACCTCTTGAAGCTCGCCTCGTGGGTGTACAAGAGAGCGGATCAAGCTAAAGAGGAAGAGGAGATAGAAAGAGTGACCAAAGCCTTCGTGGTGTGCTTGGCAGGAGCACTCCTATTCCCATCCACGGAGGACTTTCTAGAGGAGTCCCAATTGAGCGCAGTGGTGAGCTTATGGGAAGAAGAGAGAGTTGGACCGGCGATCCTAGCATATCTCTATAGCGGGCTCACAGCGGCGTCCATGGGAAGGCCCATTTACGGGTGCATGCTAGCACTCTCAAGTTGGGTTGATCTACACTTCAAATTCGACTCAAGCCACGAAGCCCAACAACCCTCAAGAATTTTCTCAAAGAGCCCACTCTCATATATAACCGGCTCATTAGGTATAAGCAATAGAGTGACCAACCGAATTCCTCAAATCAAGAAGAGAGGGGATTGGAGGGAGCACTTAAAGGTAATGCCAAAGAATCTTTTTACTTGCGCCCCGGGTGTATTCAAAATGCAGGAACTTCGTGCACGCTTCTCCATCGGGACGGACCTTCGTCTTATCGGTGCTTCGGACTTCGTTTTATATAATGCACACCGGTGCCTTCCTCAGCTTGGGCTCCCAAGGCAACACTTAGAAGACATCTCTCATCTTCCTCCAATCAAATCAAGGGATCTAGGCAACAATGAAGATGGTGAGGAGGTTATCACCATTCAAGCTTTATGGAGGCTAAGCAAGCTTCATCAACCTGTAGAAGACTTGGATGAAGACAAAGAACAGTGGAAAAATTATGTAACTTCATTGAGAAAATTAAGGCCCAAAGTGGCTCATTAGTCATTGTAGTTCCTCTTTTCAAAATAATAAAGATTGTTTTCTGATTGAGCCAACTGCCACTGTGATTATGATCGAAATCATCCAAAAAACTGTGTTTCTGTTGTGAATAACGCCTCCAAGAGCGTCGCGAATTAACAAATACACGCCTTATTTCAAGGCGCTTCAATGGGCCCTTCGTCAACAATTGACGCCTGCAACAGTGGGCGTTACTTTGAATAACGACCTCAAGAAAGGCGTGAACAGATTCAAACCCAAAAGAATATAATCGTTGACTCATCAAAATAACGCCTTTTCCATAGTCACGTTTCAAGAATAACACGCCTTTACCAGAGGCGTTACTTCAAACAGCAATGATGACTTCCCTCACATCAATCAACGCCCATTCAATGCGTCTGACGACGGTTATCGTTCCCCATGCAAAATAAATTAACGCCTTAATCATCGTCGTCAATTTCCATAAAACGCCCAGAGAATGGACGTGAATTCTATTATAAACGCCTTTCTCAAGGGCGTGTCTTCTTTTCGAAACCCAAAAGCCATCAGGCCTCCTTCTCCTTCCTCCTTCCATTCTTATTTCGCCCTTTTCTCTGCAAACCCTAACCGAAGCCCTCAAAGCCTCTCTCTCGTTCTCTTCCCTCACTCTCTCCAACTCACTCAATCTCACTCCCCCTAGCCATGGCCAAACGCCAAAGAGTTAGTGCCCCAGATGTGGTTGACCTCGACGCCTCCCACGCCCAAGAGGAAGAGATTTCCGTGGAGGAGCTCGCCGTCGTGGCTTTTGAAGAAGAGCCGGCGACGGCCGGCGGCGACGAGGCCGACGGAGCAACGGGCGAAGCAATAGAAGAAACAGAAGATGCAGAAGGTGGAGAAGAAGAAGGAGAAGAAGAAGAAGAAGGACCGCCGTGCACGGCGGCGGTCGCTCCCCGGGGGCAACTCCGGCGGCCCAGACGGCCACTGCCACGGCCACAACCCCAGAAACACAAGAAGGTAGGCTCCCCCTCCCCAATTCCATTTTTTTTATTTTATTTATATTTTTCTTGATTTTTTCATGGCCATCGGGACTAAACCTGCAACCCAGAAAAAACACGCCTCCCATCGGGGGCGTTACTCATAAACGAAACGCCCTAATCCAGGGCGTTAATTATTTTTAATTTCTGAAAATTAATTATCCTTCATGAAAAACGCCCTGAAGCATGTCGTTTCTTAAAACTTATGATTTTTCATGAATTCCATGCTCATTAAACAATTTCCAAAAATATTTTCATGAATTATTTCGCATGCTGTCAGTTATTTGATTTTTCTGTTAAATTGAGAAACCCACGCCCTCCAGTAGGGCGTTAATTCAACAAGAGACGCCCAAACCAGAGGGCGTCGCTTCATTCATTAACGATTCAAAATTAACCACCTTTAGGAAAACGCCCTACCACAGGGCGTTAATTCAACAAGAAACGCCCAACACCGAGGCGTGATTAGAAATATGTTTCAGAAATAGCAAAACAGCCACCAAAGAACGCCTAAGACTGAGGCGTGATTAACATAAAAAACGCCCTCATTAAGGGCGTTACATTAAAGTTCATTCTGAAAAACGCCCCCCACAGGGGCGTGAATTTATCAAGAAACGACCTGAGGGTGGCCGTGAATTCCAAAAATGCTAAAATTCAATATTTAACCCAAATCAAATGTAATTCCACATGGATACTCAAATAATTAAGAAAAATAATTCTCTTTTAATACATGCAGGGGTTGATGAGGACCCGTATCTCATGGGTCATGGTCTGGGCAGCATACCAGGGTCTCCCCGACTTCCAGAGGGTTAGGGTAGAGGCCATGGGGTTTGGGGCTTTTCTATCCATTGAGCCTTTTAGACCTGACCTAGCACTGATCCAGGTTTTGAGGGAGAGATGGGATAGGGTTAGCCGGACTTTTCTGATGCCCTGGGGGCATATGGTTCCTAGTTTAGAGGATGTAGCCAGGATTACAGGTTTACGGGTAGATGGTGAGGCCGTGAGTGGGTTCACCTATTCTGACTATTCAGAGATGGCCCAGAGGCTACTAGGGCTTGAGATGGTCTACGTGGGACCTAGCGAGTGTAGGACCATTTTCCGTACGGACCTGACTACGGTGATGGGTCTAGGAGATGCCAGGCATAGGTCGGGGGAGACCTTAGGTGAGTTTGCACAGCGACTGACCGACGGGGTGAGAGCGGCATGCTGCCAGGACCCGACTGACCATGAGAGAGCGGACCGAGACCTGAGGAGGTTCCTGCTGCTGCTGCTCGGGAGATTATTGCTGGGGACGAAAGCCGATGTCATCAACTGCCGCTTCTTAGGCATCCTTGAGGATCTGGAGACGGTTGGCACATATGCTTGGGGAGCGGCCCTGCTGGCGCATTTGATGGCCGATCTGTCCACGGGGACAGGCCGTGAGACGACCGTCAGTGGCTTCTCACCTCTTCTTCAGGTATGCAATTTCTCATTTCTTATCTTTTCTTTGTTATGATGCATGTGAATATAGTACTAATTGCAATGCATGGATGCAGGTGTGGAGCCACCTATACATGCCGATGGGGCGCGTTGACCCACGGCCAGGAGCTGAGGGATCCTTCCCCCTGGCGCGACGCTGGGTGCCTGTTATCTTTGGCGCCCCACTTGACTACGAGTTGTGGGTTCTACGGAGAGAGTTCCGCGACTTCCCTCCCTCGCTGGTATGTATGAATGAATGATATGCATTTCTTTTTGTTGTTTATTTGAATATGATGAAATGATAATGATGCGTGTTCATGAATGCAGGTGCAGTGGAGACCATATGAGGGGATGACCGATGAGGGCCAGCCTTGGGTCGTATCGGGGCGACCTCGCTTCGGGCGTGAGCTGTGGCTACACTGCTTGAGCGAGATTGAGCCGTTACGGCTTCGGCTGGTGATGAGGACCCTGGGCCTGCCCCAGGAGTGGATCGAGGTCGGAGAGCCTCGAGGGATTGGCAAGAAGACCCGCGGTCGCACCAAGACGACCGACTGGAGGGTGCGATTCGAGGAGCAGTACGCCGACTGGCAGCGAGGCGGGACCACAGTCGTTTCCCACGCGACTGACAGCTCCGAGTACCTCCGGCGCTACTGGGAGGTTCACGCCGGCAGACCTCAGATGAGGGTCTTAGGGGTATGTATGAATGCACTTATTTCTAAATTAAATGCAAATGCTTATGTAACTATTATGCGATTAACATGTAATGAATGCAGGATGCGAGGGACATAGCGGCGATAGATGCACAGGCCCACCTCCACATCCTGGAGGACCAGCTAGCTGCCACACGGGCAGACTTGGAGACCCTGGTGAGTGTTTAAATTATTCCTATATGCAAATGAATTTTTTTCTTTTGTTGTGTTGAATTAATGATTAGCCACTGACGGTCTTAATGAATGCAGCGTGCCCAGCAGGGAGTAGCAAGGAGAGATCCAGGGGAGGCCTCCAGCTCGAGGGGGCCTAGTGCAGAGGTGACTGCACTGACGGAGCAGCTGGCTGGTGCGATAGCGCGAGCCGAGGTGGCGGAGCGTGACCTTGCTTCACGGGTAAATTCTGAACTTGAAACCTCATTCAAATAATGATTAGATATAAATTGTGCACTGATAAAAATTCATTTTTTACAGAGTGAAGAGCTTCGAGCCACTCTTATCTGCGTAGATGAGGGCTTCCGAGCGACGAGCTCACAGGTGCGTGACCTACCTTTAGTCACATGTTGTTATTTCATTTCATGAATTATTGAACTGTGGAACTGATGATTTGTTTACCTGTTTGTAGGCTGCTCAGCTGAAGGCGATACGTACCGAGTTGTCGATCCGCGATCAGCGGATCGTAGAGCTTCAGCGGGCCTTGCAGCAACGCAGTGAGCTTCCTCAGGACGTGGCCGAGCTGCGGGTTGCCCTGGAGCTGGAGAGGAGGGAGCGTGCTCGGGAGCGCGAGGAGCGGGCTCGTGAGCGGGAGGAGCACCAGGCGGAGCGTGCCCGGTTCCAGGAGCAGTTGTTGGCACGAGAGCGTGAGCTGGCGGACTCGAGGACCCAGTTGATCCTTTCCCAGGAGCGGCTTCGAGTGTCCGAGGAGCGGTTGCAGCGAGGCCGTGAGCGAGCACGGGCTGCGGGGTACTCCTTCACCAGCTCCACCTTTGTGGCGGGTTCTTCCCTCCGAGAGAGGAGCGAGGCAGGAGGACACGTTCGGGTTCCGGCCTCTTCACGGGGGCCTATGCCTCCTCCACCGGCGCCAGTTCGGGAGGGTGAGGAGGAGGTTGAGAGCAGGAGAGTAGAGGAGGGTGGAGGCGAGAGTTGAGAGTTCTGTACTTGTACTCCTCCACCTTCACACCTGTACATGATAGACATGATGATACATATATATATATGAGATTTGAGCTTTTGTTACCTGAGCACTTGTGTGGTTGTGGACTTGTGTTTGTGTACTTTTTTCTTCTCTCGTTCCTCGTGTTTGCTTTACTTTGCCCTGTATCTGCGGCTGCGGTTTTCACTTGAACAAACAGGTTAATTCATCTGTTCGACTTGGCCCCTTGCCCGGTGAGCAAAGGGTGTAAATATTTTGACCTTAATAATGGGTCAAGGGGCCAAGCCTTTAATAAGGCAAAATGAAATAATCAAAACTCGGGGATGCCTCATGCAATCACACGTATGCAAACAATAATTAAAAGATGTCCAGGCAAGAATGCAATTCATGCAACATGAAGAA
Source organism: Amorphophallus konjac (assembly GCA_022559845.1). NCBI lineage: Eukaryota > Viridiplantae > Streptophyta > Magnoliopsida > Alismatales > Araceae > Amorphophallus > Amorphophallus konjac. Next base: position 443,123,812 of record CM040120.1, read on the forward strand.
TTTATTTTTGTTCTTTTCAGTATATATATATATTTTTTGAAGATTTTTCTAAAAAACACGCCTTAGATTAGGCCGTTACTATCGTGAAAGACGCCCTTGGAGACGGCGTTACCGTGCAAAGATTATTGAATTTTGTTGAAAACACGACCTTCCAGGAGGCGTTATTTTTAAAGAAACGACTATGATCTAGGCGTGAATCAGCATAAAAGCGCCTTGAACAAAGGCGTTAATTTTTATTCCTCCCAAATTGGGCTGATAAAGAAATCAAGGTGGTGGGCCCTACTTGGTCATCTTCTAAGTTCCATTAACCTTTCTTGAATAATTAAAAGGGGAATTGGCGTGAATATGGTTAAACTTATACACAAGATTTCGTACAGTGCATTCTCTTCAGTTTGTCTCGACCATTCTGCTGGTTCATGACTTTTCCAAAAATAAAAGAGAAGCTATGAGGAAGCTCACAAAAGATTCAAAGATGCCTGAGGCAAAGCTACCTCCCCTATCCTTATGCCTGTTGGGGTTCGGTCTTTGGCGTAGGGACGCTTTGTTGCCTTTTTTGCCTCTTCATAATGCATGCATACGCCCAAGGTTTTCCTTGCGGGGACTTTGCCCTCTTGACATGCTTTTCTTTTTCACCATTTGACTTTCACTTCGGAATTGATTTGCATTGAATAGATTTGAACTGATGAACAACCTAATTGTACTTGGGCTTTTGTGGCATTTGTTCCCTTTTGGGCCCTGACTTCCTCCTACTAGGGCGGCGGATAGGCTTGGCGTGTCTACCTCAAGACCTCCCTTCCTCCCTTGTGGGCCGAAGAAGAAAAGAATGGATATCGTCTTTCGCCTTTAGTTTGATTTCGACTTTCCATCAGATTTTGCACTGCTTGAGCTCAAGAGTAAAGTGTGTAGTGTGTGCGGGGTCAACTCCCATTTTAAATTAGCAAGACTGACAAATGGATTTTGGATTTTGACCTTTCGGACCGGTGACCTTTGCATGTTATGTCAGCCCAAAAGGGAGAACCATGAAAGAAAACTCTTTTGTTTTGGATTTTGGAAATATTCAGATTTTTTTTTGGATTATCTGGGAGATTTCTATTTTCTTTGGATTTTTGTGAAGTTTTCAATTTTTGTTTGGATTTTTGTTCAGGGGTAATATTTCTTGAGATACAAACCATTCCAGGGGTGAGTTAATTCCTCTCCTTCAGCATTAACCAGTTTATAAGCATTGCCAGGATAAACATCTTTTATGACAAACGGCCCTTCCCAATTTGGTTGGAGCTTTGAACGAGGGCCACCCGGCTTTACAAAAATTCTTTTGATTACCATTTCACCGACCTTAAATTTTCTCTCAATTACCTTCTTTTGATAAAAACGTGAGAGCCTGTTTTGGTAAACGCGCGCATGCTCAGCGGCGACCAGACGCTTCTCATCTAGGAGTTCCAATTGGGCAAGGAGTGAATCACGACGTTCATCGATAGAGAGCTCCTCATCCAATTGTACTCGCAAAGAGGGGATAAGAATCTCATAAGGGACTACGGCCTCCATTCCATAAGTAAGGGCAAAAGGAGTTTGCCCAGTGGGGGTTCGAATAGAAGTGCGGTAGGCCCAAAGAGCTTCAACCAGCTTGTCTGGCCAATCCGAGAATTTATTAGCCTCGCACGTCTTCTTAACAATCTTGATTAAAGTTTTATTAGTGGCCTCTGCTTGGCCATTGCCCTGCGGATAATAGGGAGAAGAATGATGCAATGCAATGTTATACCTGTTGCAGAGATCCTTGAGATCTTGGAGATAAATTGAGGTCCATTGTCGGTGACGATGGTGCTTGGGATGCCGAACCTCGTGATGATGTTCTTCATGATAAATTTGCAGACGGTTGATGCTTTAATTTCCACGTAAGCTTCTGCTTCCGCCCACTTGGTGAAGTACTCCGTTGCCGTGAGAATGAATGATTTTTGCTTGGTCAGGAGGTTCGAATCACCAAGAGGTCCAATGATATCAAAAGCCCACATGGAAAAAGGCCATGGGGAGGACGTAGGATGGAGTGAAGAAGCAGGAGAATGAATCTTGTCGGCGTGCAGTTGGCACTTAACACACCTTCGAACATAGATAGAACAATCCTCTTCAAGAGTGGGCCAATAGAACCCTAGTCTAAGAATCTTCTTAGCTAGCATCTGGCTGTTCACATGACCACCACACACACCAGAATGCGCCTCTTCCACAACTTTCCAAGATTCATCATCATCGAGGCATCTCAATAAAACACCGGTGAGCCCTCTTCTGTAGAGCACACCTCCAACCAAAGTATAACGTTGAGCCACTCTCCTAATTGCTTTCTTTTCTTCGGCAGTGGCTTCCTCGGGATAAGACTGATCATTACAGTATCTGGCAATCTCATAATACCAAGGCTTTTCTTCGTCAGCCAACTCTTCTTGCCAATCCAATAGCATGACCTCTCTGCCTTCAAGAGCTTCTTTCCGTCTAACCTTCTCAAGCACCTGATCCCTAATATCAAGAAAAGCACGATCCCTAATGGCTGGAGTATCACGCTGATGAATCAGGGGGACATGAAAATCACGCTCAGGAGGGAAGACTAAAGCGGAGGCTAAGGAAGCAAGTGCGTCGGCCAAAATGTTCTGGCTACGCGGGACATGAACGAAAATCAATTTAGTGAAGAGTTTGGCGTAAGCTGAAGCGAGTTCTTGGTAGGGCTTGAGCTTAGGATTGATAGTGCGGCACTTGACCAACACTTGGCGTAGAATAAGCTGACTGTCACCGACGATTCGCAAATGGGTGACACCATATTGATGAGCGGTTTTAAGACCGGCCAAAAGAGCTTCATATTCGGCTATGTTATTGGTGACGGGAAAAGTGAGCCGAGCAGCAAATGGAATGGTGACTCCTTCGGGTGTTAAGAGAACCATGCCGATCCCTCTTCCTTGAGAATTAAGAGCTCCATCAAAATGTAATGTCCACATAGGATCTGGGGGGTGATTAATGGACATTAATTCTTCATCCGGGAACTCTGAATTGACAGGATCAAAGCGGGGGAGAGGGTGGTGAGCAAGATGTTCGGCAATGGCATAACCTTTGATAGCTTTTTGCTGAATGTAAGTGATGTCAAATTGAGAAAGGAAGCTTTGCCAGCGTGCTAATCGATCAGTGAGGACAGATTTTTCAAGGAGGAATTTGATTGGATTCATGCGAGCAATGAGGTGAACCTCGTGAGCTAGGAAATAGTGTTTTAACTTCTGAACTACCCAAACCAAAGCTGCACAAGTCTTTTCCATGGCTGAGTATCTCTGCTCACAGGGGTTAAGGAGTTTAGATAAGTAGTATGCTGCCCTCTCTTTACCTTCCTCATCCACTTGAGCTAAGACAGCACCTACGGAGTCATCCAGGACTGAAACATAAAGAATAAGTGGTTTGCCTGGAATTGGCGGCCTCAGGACAGGAGGATTGACCAAATAATCCTTCAATCCGTCAAAGGCTGCCTGACATTTATCATCCCAATTAAACTTGACTCCCGGCTTAGTAAGCTCGTAAAACGGCCTACATCTTTGTGAATGCTGGGAGACGAAGCGGCGAATAAATTGCAACCTCCCGATTAATCCTCGAACTTCCTTCAGATTCTTGGGAGGAGGCATATCTCTAATGGCCTTCGCCTTGTTGGGATCAACTTCAATTCCCCTCTTGCTAACGATAAATCCAAGTAATTTCCCTGAAGAAACGCCAAATACGCACTTCTTGGGGTTCATTTTCAATTGAAATTCTCGTGATCTCTGCAAAACCTTAGCCAGAACCCCAGGATGCTCAATCCTTGTCCTTGATTTCACAACCAGGTCATCCACATACACCTCAATATAAATATGAATCATGTCATGAAAAATTGCCATCATGGCCCTTTGATAAGTGGCTCCAGCATTCTTAAGTCCAAAGGGCATGACCACATAACAATATGTGCCCCATGGTGTAGTGAATGAAGTTTTCTCTTGGTCTTCTTCAGCCAGACGAATCTGATTGTAGCCTGAAAAGCCGTCCATGAAAGAAAGAGTCTCAAATCCTGCCGTGTTATCAATCAGCACATCAATATGAGGGAGGGGGAAGTCATCCTTAGGACACGCCCGGTTGAGGTCCCGAAAATCTATGCAAATTCGAACTTTTCCATCTTTCTTCATAACCGGGACAATGTTAGCCACCCAATTGGGATAGAGGACGACTCTAACGAATCTAGCCTTATGGAGTTTATCGACCTCTTCTTTCATTTTCAAAGCCATGCTAGGGTGGAAACGCCTCAACCGTTGTTTTACCGGGACAGATCCTGGCTTAAGTGTAAGACGGTGTTCAACGAGCGCAGGGTCTAATCCAGGCATATCTTCATAGCTCCATGCGAACGTGTCCTTGTATTCTTGAAGAACTAAGATGAGCGCCTTCTCTTCGGAGGGCGGCAAATTTTTGCTTATGAGGACAATCCTAGGGTCTTCCTCGGTACCCAAATTGATTTCTTTGGTAGGTTCTTCTACTGAGGCTGATGGTTCGTCGAATCTTCTCATACCACTAGCAAAAGCATCAGCCTCGTCCTCATATTCTTCATAACTTTCATCCCCTTCTTCAATAGGGTCTTCATCATTCATGATTTCATAAACGCCCAAACCCTCATAAGAAGCAACAAAATCCTCAATTTCTAATTCTGGCAGGATAATTGGATCTTCCACAAACTCAGGGAGAGCTAAACAAGCTTGGCATCTAATGGCCAATTCCAACAAAAATCTGCGAGGAATCTGCTTACCCTTGGCCTTCTTGTGTGAATTTACCCCATGATTTTTATTAGAAGAAGAGGAAGAAAGGGAGGAAGAGCAACTAGCTTGATTATAAGGGAAAGAAGGAGGTGATAAAGTGGATACAGGAGGTGATACAGGGGAGGGCCCCTCACCAGAGGGGGAGAAAAGTTTTATCAAGGAATCTTGGAAGAGCGGCCCCTGGGTTGGGACGCGCTCGGGAGAAAAGTATGAGGTCTCCTCAATAGAAATGGAGGATTGGAATGTTGGAGATTTGGCATTTTTTTTTCGTTTTCATGTTTTCCTTTGTTTTTATTTTCTTTCTCAAGTAAAAAGCAATGTGAAGGGGGAATAGTGGGAGGAGTGGAGATTGCAAGTTTGGAGAAAGATTTAATCAAAGATGGCCCATACGGGGGCGAGATGGAGATTTTGGAAAATCGCTCGAGGAGCGAAGGAGCAATAGGGAAGGAAATCTGAATTGAATTGGGAGATAAGTTGATGGTAATCGGTGGTGGTCGCGGCACGTGACCAAACCCACGGGAATAGAGAGAAACCAACACAGACGGATGCACAGAAGTGAGGGAGAAAAAGGCCGGTCCACAGCCTATCCACGGAGAATCCTTCTTCAAAGGGGACATCTGGCTCTCCCGTATCTGTGTAGTCACTTAACATCTGCCTTTTATCTGTGATTGCGGCAGGCATTTCAATCAGTTCTTGAATCAATGGCGGCCATTCCGGATCTGTCGGCATGAACAGGCGGCTTAAAGAGAAAGTGATATCATTCATGTCAAACCACCTGTACCAGTCACATTCCGGGTCACCCATTTTTCTTCTTTTATCTGGCCTTAAAGTCTCCAAGGTTTTGTAAGTGGCCAGTGGGGCAATGTGCCGCGCAAACTGTCTGGCGTGCACATCCTGACAATCAAGTAATGAAGTAACGACGGTAGTCTGTTCATTGTTCTGAACGCCACCGGTGACAAAATGTGTCTTTAAAGTCCAGGTGAGTGGCTGGCGATCTGGCTTGAAGGTGGACGTCATAACAGCCCACGGCTCTCCTTCATTCTTGTCCGGTGCTTTGTAGCCTAAGCCGCCTCGTGCAATCACTTTTTGAGGCTTAATGGGCCTAATCTTGCCCTGGAGTTTGGCACCCAGGCCCTTGCCATCTTGATATCCCATCCTTATCAGAATGTTCCAGCCGGGGGTATTCATCATATTTTTCTTTTTCTTCTTCCCCTTAGAAGGCAGGGGTGTCATGGCAACGGTGGTAACAGTCTCAGATAGCATCGGTCGTGGACAGTGAATGTCCAACACAGATAATAACGGCTTGTTGGCTGGCCACATGGAAGGAACTGATGAAGCTACATGTATGTCCTCCTCTGGTAAGATCGGCACGCTGGTCACCTTGATAATGCGGCCCTTGTGCGGAAACTTAAGGCACTGATGGTTTGTAGAGGGCACTGCGTCAAGCTGCTGAATATAAGGGCGACCCAGGATACCATTAAAGGTCGGGTCCATATCCAGAATATGGAAATCTGCCGTAATGGTGGCTGGACCCAAACTGACTTTGAGAGTAATCATACCCAGAGGGGGTTTCTTTGTATTGTCATATGCTGTGACAGTAATGGTGGATGGCCGTATCTGGCTCTCAGGGATACCGCATAGCTTCAGAGTGCTCGGAGGCAACACATTGATAGATGCACCGGTGTCTACCAAACACTGCTTAACGGCTACTTTGTTGATATCAACCGTGATACATAGGGCATACTTTCTTGCTGGTAGAGGTGCTAACTCATGTTCATGGAATGTGATTGCCGGCTGACTGCTGGTAGGGGTTAAGACTGTAATTATCTGTTCAACCGGGAGGTCCTCATTGACCATAACCTTCTGCAGGTATTCCTTCAAGGCCAACTGATGAGTGGTGGACCTCTTGATTAATTCAAGAATGGAGATTCTGGCTGGAGTGCGATCCAGGTGCTTTAACAGATCATACTGAGTTCCCGGCACTGAATCTTGTTCCTGTTCCTGCTCTTGCGTCCCCTGTACGGGCTCTAGCTCTCTCTGTGGGAAAACACGGTGGAACATCCGTCCACTACGGAGCGGCGCTACGCCTTGACGCGCCTCTGTCGGGGCAATATTAGGAGGAGGGTTGGAAGAGGAGGAAGGAATGTCGGTAGCAGAGATCCTGCTAGGGGATACCAAAGGGGAATTCAATGAAAGGGGCGCCCCTGTAGGAGGCGTAGTAGTGGTGTTTAATAGAGATGCCCCCGCGGGAGGCATGGGAGGAGTATTTGAAGAAGGTGCCCTCGCAGGAGGCGTGAGAGAAGAAAGGGATATCCGAATGCGAGGGGTATTGGCAGGTGGTGGAATAAGGAGAGATCGTGGCACAAAAGGTGGTTGTACTGATGGTGGAGGAACTCTTGCCGGTGTAGGAGTGGTAGAGGGGGTAGCGGGTGCTGTCGGTGAGCGGAGTAGGAGTGGCCTGGAGGTCGCGGATGTAGGATTGGTGGTGGAAGGTGGAATGGCAGGTTGCTGTGGTGGTAAGCGGTTAAGAAGAGAGCGAGCCGGCAAGGTCGCGGAATTGGTGGTGGTAGGTGGGTTGACGGGGCGTAAAAGAGAACGTCCCGATAGGAGACTAGAAGGAGAAGGAGGAACGCGCAAAAGGCGCGGAGTTTGATTTTGGTTTGGATCATGGTGGAATGCCCCGACAGAGGCGTTTTCTTCGTGCCATCCCTGCCCTCTCTCCACCTCGTAGAGAGACGTGACAGGGTTCACGTGTTGATTAGGAGCGTGCTCCGGCAATGGATTACGGACAATCCCCATATCCTGCTGGGGTGCTGGAGCTTGCTGTGGCTGAGCTTGCTGCGGAGCTGGCTGCTGTTGATGCTGATTTTGCTGTTGCCGATGCGGCCTTCTCTCTTTCATGGTGGCGATGACTTGCCTCATTTCATCCCAATTAATGCCACCCTGGTCATTCAAATCATAAATATGATCTCTGAAATGGAAACAACGATCAAGGTTGTGACCAGGGGCGCGGTGAAATGCACAGTAACGGGATGTGTCAACATTGTCGGGCCACACCGTTCTTTCTTTTGGTAGGACGAGCAGGTTGGCGGCCATCAAAGCATTAAAAATGTCAGGGAGACTCTCTGGGAGTGGCGGATAATGGGCCCTCTTGGGGCCAAGCGGTGGTCTCCGTTGTTGTTGGCCATAGTTGGAAGGTGGGGGGACCTGATGGTATTGAGGTGGTGCTGGAGGGTCGGTGCGAGGCGCTTGGCTCGGTGATGGAGCAAAAGAAGGTTGGGGTGTGAAGTGGCGCTGTGGAGCGGAGGTAAAATGGGGGTTTTGCTGTGGAGGTGGCGGAGGTCGTGGGTTTGACTGGTGGTGAGGGTGACCAACTACGCCAACCTGCTCGTTTGTGACAGTGCCCTCAGTCGTGGGCCCACTGTTGACATTTGTATTCTTTTTAAACAGCCGAGGCTTCGGCTCAAACATGCCCATGATGGGCGAATCCTTCATTTGTGTTTGTATATAACGAGCTCTTTCATAGAGCTCTTCCATAGTTGTCAGCCGATTCATGGCCAAAATGTGCCGGAATTGAGGAGTTGCATTAGAAATGACCATTTTTACTTGCTCTTGTTCCGACAATGTGTCCTTCAATTTTTCGGCCATAGACCGCCACCTGTCAGCAAATATAATGAAGTCTTCATCGGGCTTCATTTTCTCAGCGACCAGATCTGTAACAGAAAGGGAAGGTCCCACCCGGTCTCTGTACTTTTGCAAGAATTTTCTTTGGATAACATCGAAATCGCCGGCATCAGCTGGCTCCAGAGAATAAAACCATTCGAGGGCGGGTCCCTCAAGAGATCTTCTGAATAAATAGGCCAGAGAGGCCTTATTGTCTTGCCAGAAAGAAGTCTCATATCGGAAGTCCTTTAAATGAATGAATGGGTTACCGGTCCCATTATATCGCCGGAAATTCGGCATTTCAGAAGGTGGTAAATGGAACACTGGCAACGTAGGAAGAGAAATTTCCGGAGCATTCTTGGTTGCTGTAACCTTCTTGAGCTGCTCCTCCATGCTGGCTAGCTTCTGAAGCAAGAGAGTGTTGGTATCGGGCTCGACTGGGGCCTGGTTCTGAATAAAAGAATGTGGTATAGGCGTTCGTAGAACCCGAGGAGGTTGGGAGGATTGATGCCTAACTGCTGAATAGCTCGCCTGCTGGGCCGGCATGGCCGCAGTAGGCGTTTGTGGACGAGAGGAGGGGGGATGCAAGACCGCCTGGTCATTAATGATTTGATGGCCACTCACGGCCGGAGGGGGATTAGAAGAAGAAGAAAGGACGGATTTCCCCTTTAAGGCGGCCTGAATGGCTTGCCGTTGGGAGTCGTCCAACTGGGAGAGAGCTTGGATCAAATCTGAGACATTAATGGATGGGGAAGGGTTCCCCGAAGTGTTGGAAGATGGAACTTGAGACGAAGGGTCCGTCTCATGGACAGTGGTATCGACCACATGGACTTGTGAGTAATGGGGGTGAGGAGGAAGGTAGTTCCCCTCATAATAAAAAGAATCCTGGGGAGGGTCCTCATATTGACCAAATATGTTCTCATTCTCATCATCATAAGAGTACCCGTGGCCTGACATGTTGATGGTTTTACCTGAACGGAGCTTCATTCTTAAGAAAGAGGATGTTCAATGAAGGAACTGTCACAAAATATACAATCCAAACAAGGCAATCAAATCACTCAACTATGTTTATGCAAACAAGGTTGGCAAGAAACGCAAGATTTTAATGTTTGATGTTCGAATTTAGGGTGGATTATTTGTGAAGGTTCACTCTTTTTGCCAAATGAGACCTAGTTTGATCCGAATGTAACCTCCGGGTCAACTAAGTTCTTCTCTCTTTTAACAACGTATAGGTTCTCTAAACTCCAGGTACTTCGAGGGTACAACCAGCCCGGCGTCCGTGAGGGAATCCACGGGTGCGGGGACTTATGGAGGTCTTGGAAAAGGGATTTCCGGTCCAAAGAGACGGAATGCTCAATGGAGGGTCGTCCCGATTCCAAGAAGGGTGTGTGGATCCTAGGATAGAGAGAGGAGGTCTCTCAACCAAGCCAGCAAACCAAGATGATCCAAGCAGTAATATAATATCAAGACAAATGCTAAGCAATGAATAATAGCCAATCTGTGAAAAAGAACAGTAAAGACACGCCCTTGGAAAGGTCGTGTTCACAGCAAGAGGAAAGACACGCCCTGTGGCAGGTCGTGACTAAATGAAAACACGGCAGCGTGGCTGTCGTAAATTCTGTGAGGGGCTCACAGACCGTAGGGAACAAAACGCCTTAGGATGAGGCGTTATAAATAAAGGACGCCTGCAACTGAGGGCGTCAAAACTCAGAGACACGCCCTGATGGAAGGCGCTGATAATAAATGAAACGCCTCTGAGAGGGGCGTTAATTCACAGGCAATATGATAAGTATGCAGCGAACAGCAGTTATGATAAAGAGAAACGCCTTAATGACAGCCGTTGATAAGAAATGAAACGCCTTGAAGAGGGGCGTTATTCCACAGACAGTATAGTCAGTATGCAACAGACCGCAGTTATAGAAACAGACGCCCTGGAGATGGGCGTTAATCAATGAAACACGTCCCTGTAAGGGGCGCTAAATATCAGACGAGAAAATAGTGAAGATCAGGCAAGCAGATGCAATAAAGACACGCCCTTGAGGGTGGCGTTAATTAATAAAAACACGGCCCTGTGAGGGGCGTTAAATCAAAAGACGCCCTCGTCGAAGGCGTTAATAAGCAACAATTGACTGATCCGGGGAGTGTGCAGGGTGCACAATGGAGGGTGCCCGAGGGGCACAAAGGAAAGGGTACCGAGGGTACCGAGGGGAAAGGGCACGCGAGGGTGCCTAAGGGGAAAGGACACACGAGGGTGTCAATGGGAAAGGACACACGAGGGTGTCAAAGGGGAAAGGGCACACGAGGGTGCCAATGGAGATGGTAATCAACAAAGAAAACAGCGGATGTCCCACCGTGATCGCCAATTTGTGGATTCCTTTAAAATCCACGCTTTGGGGTTAGGTTAAAAAGGAAGGGAAAAGGGAAACATTAAATAAGGGTGGAGATGAAACAATGCACGAGGTGCACAAGGGGAGTGTGTGATCGCCAGAGGGTTTACCTCAATAAAAAAAAGAATAAGATCGCATGTACCTGGTGAAAGATGGGATGCGGGATGAATGTGGATCTCCTCCTCCAACTCCAATCGGCCGGCCGACGAAGTGGGTTTTCTTGATTGATTACCTTGTAAGAAAGACAATGAAAGACAAGCAAAAGAAAGGGGATCAGCCAAAGTGCAGTAGTATCAGTCAAGAACCAACATAAAAATGATGAAAAGACATCAACATGCGCACCTTCTTTTTTGTTTTCTTTTTAAAACCCCTAGCAGAGAACTAGGGAAGGAGCTAATATGCTAGATGCAGTAAAAGAACTGACGACAGGAGATAGTGATGATGACAAGAATATGATGAACAACAAACAAGCTATATATATGTATCGCCCTGCTCTCCCTGACGAGAGTAAAGGGAACCAGAGAGACGCTGGACGGATGTAGAGGGATGAAGAAAATCAATGCTCGAATGAGGAAGCTCTGCGCGCTTGAATACTTTTAAAAAAATCTTCAACCTTTTGAGTTGTTGTTGTTGTTAACCTCTTACACGATCAAACCAGATTTTCCTTTATAGTGTCAATCGGATGTGATCAAACAAGGGAATTGATAAGAACGGGTAATGAGGCATCCAAGGAAGGATTAAGATCGAGCAAGAGTCCAAAGACAGCAGGGAACTGTGAGGGAAAGATGGAAAAAGGAAGGACTCTGGAGTGAAACACGCCTTAATACAGGGCGTCTTTTATGAATTGACGACCTTCACAGAGACGTTTCTTGAAACACGACCTAGGAAAGGGCGTTTCTTCCTGGATTTAATTTTGGAAATGAAACCTTGCCTTGTTTGAAAACTGAGATAACACGCCTGAGATAACGGCGTTAATTAAAATCACGCCCTGAGAAAAGGCGTTACTCACAAAATGCCTTTTATTTTGAAAATAGATAATTCCAGAAATTAAGGGATAACACCAGGAATTGACGCCCTCACTTACGGTCGTCCTTTCTTTGAAAACGCCCTACAACAGGTCGTTATTTTTGAAATTAACGCCCTTAATCAAGTCGTGACTCACAAAAATACAGGAAAAATGCAGAAAAACTCACAAAAATAGAAAAACTTCATGTTATAGGAATATTGAAGTCCACTTGGGGCATTTATATAATAACATGAGATTTGATCAACAAAACGTCAATTTTGGCGTGTCTACATGACCGAAGAAGATGGAAGAGCAAGAGTCAAGTCTCCTGGCCGGCGTAGCTCGACGGAAGACCCCTGGCGGGTCACCGCCAGGGGAATGGATAAGGTCACCGTCGAATCACTTGGTGTCGCCGCCATCTCCCTGGATGGGGATGCAGGTGCCGCTGCTGTAGCCGAAGGAGGGGCTTCGAGCAAAGCCAGGCCCGAAGCCATCATCGATAAACCTCTTTCCCACGCCTGGGATCCTTCCAAGTGTGCGCGAAGTCCCGCAAATATCTTCTTCAAGAGCGGGTCCTCCATCTGGGCCGGGATCCTTGGGAGAGGCGGAAGCGGAACCATTAGCCGGGGTATGCCTCCCGCCTGCACGAGTGCTGCGAGGGTCTCCGCCCCTCGGCCCGAGATCGAAGCCGGCCCCTCCACCGCTATCGGACCAATAGTCGACCGCCGTTTGGCGACAGCCTTACGGGCACGGCCAGGTGTCTTCCCTGGCATCGGCATTACCTAATCATGTGAAGCAGAGTTAGCCTTCCGCTGTCTAAAACAAATCACGCAAGAATTAAAAGGGTGAGGAAGAATCACAAGGCCCACGTGCTTACTTCGGCCACCGGGGCGATGCTGCCTTCGGGCGCGATCTCCCCCTCCTCCAAAGGTTCATTCGTGGGCCCGGGAGCACTTGAAGCCTTCGCGACTGTCTCCAGCTGAAGGGCCTCGAACAAAAGGGCTAGCTTGCCCAGTCCCGCATCGGCTCCCGTCGGGCGGTCGACCGGCACAGCTGAAGCAGCCTCCTCCGCACCTCCGGCTCGGTCGGTTCCTAAAAATCCAAGAAGAATAAGAATAAAGTCACAGATGGCCACAAAGGAAGGCCTACGTGAATAAACTCACACTTACAGCAGCCTTCCCCATTAGGCTTGAGGAGCTAGCAAGTAAGGCGGCCTCAAAGATCGGCTTGGGCGGCCCAGACACCTCGGTTATGCCCCCGTCAAAAGCCGCTTCGTCGGAGGAGTAGTCATAATCTACCTCTTCGCTCGACGAAGACTCGACCGCCACGGGTTCTTCCCTCGCTGGCAAAGGGGCCTCCGCCTCGAGGCCGATGATCGGTGCATCTTCACGCGGGCTTGGCAAGACTAGTATGCCGGACTTCGACTTCTTCCTCGTGTACGTGCGCGTCATCGAGAGATTCAAGCGGGGCCACAATAGCCCGATGACTGTTGTGTCAATGGCTGCCACATAAGAAGAGGAGGGTGGGTCACACCAGAGCCGATGAGGCCTTAAGAATGAAAGAAGTCAATTAATTGGGCGCAGATAAATACCCCCTCCGGCCTCTACAATGCGAGGCGGCTCAAGGGCCTCCTTGACAGGCAATGGCGCCCTAGGAGCCGCAGTCTCTCTCTCACCCGAGGTGGGCATGGTTACCGACTCCTCCGTGCCGGCTGAAAGGAAGAAGTACACGTGTCATGTACGCATAAAAGCCCCTACCCCCGGAGAGCAAATAAAATCCCAAAGAATATCGGCGGTCAACAAGTCTCACCAGTAGGGTGGCTCGGTTCAGCCCGAGTGGCTTCGAACTCCTCAAACGACAAAACGGGAGCCACCGGAGAGACGGCCGCAGAAGCCGGGGAGTCCTTTGCCCTCCTTCGCTTTGCCTCTTGCCTCCCAGCCACTTTGGCAGCGGCCAATGCTGTCTTAACGGGCGACTTCACCCGGGATCTCTCCTTAACATGTAGAGGGGGGGTCGGAGCCGATGCCGACTCCTTCCCTGCTACAGCCATGGCCTCCCCTACGCCGGGAATGCGCGCAGGTGCTTGCCCTGCCACATCAGGGATGGGCACAGGAACCGGCTCCTCCACATCAGCAAGGGGCCTGGGTGCAGGATCTTCCACAGCAGTTGAGGCCAAAAGAAGAAGAGACGTTCATTTATCAGGGCCTTACCTCGGAATGAAAATAGACCTTAAAAGCACACTAATGGTTGGAGATCCTAACCAGCGGGCTGACTCGGCTCGGTCCGGGCGACCTCAAACTCCTCAAAAGATGGAATTTGCGGCACCAAAGGAGCAATCGCCAAAGCTTTAGCGGCCTCCATTTTTCGCCGCTTGGCCTCCCGCTGCTTGGCCACCTTGGCAGCATCCACCGCCTTCTTTACAGGCTATTTAGCCTGGGGCCTCTTCGCTACCATGGGCAAGGGGGTCATGGTTGGGGCCGGTAACACGGCGTCAAAATAGGCGGGCTTCTGGACGAGCCGAAGAAAGTTTCGGTACGTCACCATTTGTACGCTGTCGGGGTGGTATATGATTAGCATCCGATAACCTGCAAAGGTCACAATGATGACAGAGGAGAATAGAAGGAAGAGGGAAGATCAAATACCATGAGGGCCAGTATACAGCCGAAGTGCTATCGGCCAGTAGCTCAGGGACGGCTCCTTGTCTCGACGCGCCGCCTCCCGAACTAGCCAGCACACATCCTTGATCTTCTGGCAATGATCAGTGAGAGCAACAAGGTCTGCATGCTTCTTCGACGAAAGGTGGCAGAAAAGATTGAAGTGGTCCATGCCCCACCCGTCGGCATAATAATACGAGACCTGCAGGCACTTGCCCAGAATGACGGCCGTCTGATCCTCGATCTTCAGCCCATTCACTCGGAGGAGGACATACAGCCATGTGGTGTCCTTATAATTTTCAGGCTTCCTCTCCTCCCGCCTCATGAACGTGCGGTATGGGCAGATCGGGTCTCTCTCCGGGCGCCAGCTCTTTGCGAGAGTGCCCTCCTCTTCCATGGGGAGCGGATAATTGATGAGCTCCAGACGGTCACTCCCTATCTGGCAAAGGTCCCTCAGAGTCTTCTTGTAGTCATCCTTCACCATTGGGGGTAGCTTCACCTGCGGTGTTGGCCTCGCTTCCAGAGCCTCCCGGCGAGCGGCCAGATACGTCGCCCCCTCCTTATCTTGCCTATTCTTGAGCCGAATAAGGTGCTCCGGGTCGATGTCAAGCACCGGCACCGGCTGCTTGCGCAGGAACTTCCTCTCTGCCCCGTCCCAGCAATCGGTCTTATGTAATCAATAAAAGGCCGTTCGGGAATTCCACCACTTTATGTACTCTGGGGTCACCCGAGGAATACGATCGGGGGCTGGCACCCTGAAACTCGTAGAGTCCGCTTGGTGGAAGAAGTCCCACCAGCTTCTCGCATGCTCGGCAGTAGAACTCCCTCGGAGATTTCATGAGGGTAGGCCAAACTGTGCACTGTAGACAGGGATATGCTGATCATATCCGAAGTTTCGACCAAACCGGAAGGGGTAGTATGGTTCTAGCAGTAAATTATCCCCCTTCCTGAATGCCAGCACACTCAGACGAATGGATAAAGCCCAATCTCTGAGCTCGGGCTCCAACAACGGGCGGACCACATTTTCCTGGCTGATGGGGTGGACGTACTTCTCCACCTGATCATCTTCGCATTCCCTCTTATTGTTCACCAGAGGGCTTGAATGTGCAGCCAACGTCCAGAAGTGTATGGTGCCGGCCGCATCCCGTGGAACCGTCGTCAGCCAGCCCCGAATGTCATACAGCCGCTGGGAGGTAGAGCCTGGCTCCACGCTGGCAAACTCCAACATCTTCGGCACCAGCCCCCAGTCTTGAAGAGCACGCAGGGTGAACTCCGGAAATAACGAGCAAACCCACGCATTGAAGAAATGCAGTGGGCACACGTACCGGGCCTGCCTCAGGAATTGGAGAGTGCTGATGTCCCCCAGCGCCTTGTATATCAAGCAAAGAGTGGCTGGGCATAGGGATAGCTTGATCCCCCACGCCAGTTGACATGCTGGGTAGATGGCGTCCGGCCGAATGACTGTCTCATCCCCGTATGGCATGGCAAATGAGCACAGCCAGTATGTAGGTATGCGGCGCAGTGTGTTAGCGAGTCGACCCCCATTGGATTGGGGCCACTCCGGCGTCCTCTGGAAGGAATCTTCACATCGGTCTTGGGCTTGGCACACTTCTTACGAGCAACAGCGGTGCCGATGCATGGAAACTCTGCATATTGCTTTAGCCCATCGTAAAAATACTGCAGCCACAGAGTCAGGCGGACCCTCTTCCGGTCCCCACGGGGAGGCTGCCTCCCTCCGTGTGCCAGTTGGTACAGTTCCCGGTAAGCCTTCATCAGGTACCGGTATGAATAGCCAAGGGAATAATAGCTATCCCCATTGGTTTCATCATTGATCAGATCTGGGAGGCATATTTCTTCATAGGGCTCCCCGTCAATGGGCAAGCCGCTGAGCTGGCTGAGGCTCCACAAATCAAGTGAAGTCTCGCCTTCCGCCGTATAAAAAGTATTGGTCTCTGCACTAAATACTTCTATCATGCCGCAGCAAAGACCCTTGGAGATGGGATAGCCGTAGCGAGAGGTGTAGACGCTCTGGTAGATGCCAGCCCGGACCAGCAATGGGGCGTAGTTGAACAGCACGTACTCAGTGAATTCTACTGCCCCTTCCCTGAAGGTATGAGCATCCTGGAGCTTCAGCTCCCCGAACCAGCCTAGCGCTAACTCGAACTTGAATCGGACGGCCAGGCAATCCAGCATGAAGGGCTCCTCCCTGTAGCCAAATTTCAAGGGACCCAAGAACAAACCAAAGCGAGGCGGCTCGCCTTGCACCCGCCCCGCGGACATGTCCCATTTTACCGGAGTGAATTGGGGTGCCCGCACCAATATGTCTTCGGCTGGCAGCACCCCTTCGATCTCCAGGACAGGCTTCCATTCTCGGGCCTCCCCCACCAAATACATTGGGATGCTCCTCGGGACACTGTACAACAAACTGTCATGAGCCTGGAGAATCACTTGCTCGACCTCCCGCACAGCTCGTAACTCCCGCCTCTCCCTGGAGCGGAAGTACTTCAGAAACTGGATAAGATGCTTATCCTTCAGGAAGTCCTTCCGATATTCGCTGGTCCGGTCGAAGGTGAAGCGGTTCTCAACCCGAGAGAGCCGATGATAGTCCATCGTCTCAGCCTCGAAACCCGAGGACTCAGCCAGTGCTGCTATTTCTGCATGTTCCCTATCCAGGTCTTCTACATTACGCCACATGACGGCTGGCACCGGAGGCGGAGGAACAGAGTCGGCACTGGCAACAGCAGGAACAGAGGAGCCGCTTGGGGCAGCCATTTGTCTGCAAAATCACAAACAAACAAAGGATCAGAACAAGCCACGGGCAAAGAGAAATGAAAACTATAAAGGGGGCTCTACTATAAGTGAAGTGAATAAGACGATGCCAATTTCTAACAAAATTTTGGCAGAGTTTCCCCTAGGCCAGAGGCGTAAATGAAAACACAGGTGCGTGTCCACAAGGAGTGACGGCCCCAAAAAAGTCACGGTGGTCCCCGAAAGGCAACACCGGAAGTCCTCCAATCGAAGAAGTCTGCTCCCTCTCCTCACCGGTACGCCCAGGCAGGCTCCACCAGCTCACCCTGGGACGGCCTTCCCCGGCACGCCCAAGCAAGCTTCCCTGGCACGCCCCTGGCGGCCTTCGCCCATACACTCTGGCGTCTTCCCCAGCACGCCCCGTGATGTTCTTCACCGGCACACCCTGGAGCAACCCTTCACCGGCACAGACCCTGCGCCCTTCCCCGGCATGCTCTGCATGTCTTCCCCGGCACAGCCCGAGGTCTCCCTGCCCGACACACTACCGAGCGCCCTTCCCCGGCACGCTGCTGGCGCCCTTCCCCGGCACACCCTGGCGTCTTCCCCGGCACACTCCGCGGACGCCTTCCCCGGTACGCCCTCGTGCCCCCTTCTCCGGTACATCCTGGGGGTTTCCCTAGCACGCCCTATGCCTCCGCAACCGGGCACGCTCGGCACCACCATCCGCGACACGTCCGGCCGACGGTCCCCCACAACGCCAAGAGAAGAGGAGAAGGGGAATAAGAAGGAAGGGAGAGGGAAGAGATAGAAGAGAGAAGACGGGGAGCCTAGGGCTCCGCCATCCCCCGAAGACGGAGAAGAGGGAGGAAAAAGGAGGGGAGGAAGAGAAGAAGAGGGAGGCGAAGGAGGAAGAAGAAGAGAAGAACAGAGGGGGAAGGAGAAGCCCCTCCACGACGCCGTTCTCACCCCAACGAAGGCGATGGCAACGACGATGGCGACGGCAGCGCCCGGTGACGAGGAAGAAGGAGAGAAGAAAGGAGAAAGGAAGGGGGGTCGGTTCATCCGCCGAAGAGAGAGAGAGAGAGAGAGAGAGAGGGAGGGAGAATTTGAAAGAGCGGGGGGTGGCCCGTTCGAGCCACCTCTGCCCCCCTTTTATAGGGTTATAAAAAAAGGAGAAAAAAAAAGAGAGAGAGAGAAAAGAAAAGAGAGAAAAACGGAAGAGAGGAAGAGAGAAGAAAATAAAAAAGGGGAATAAAAAAAAGAGAGGGAGAGAAGGAAAAAATGAAAAAAAAATATATAGAGAGAGAGATGGGGGAGGAATTTTGACAAAAAAAGAAAAGGGGGAAGAAGAAAAGAAAAAGGGGAATAAAAAAAAAGAAAATGGGGAATAAAAAAAAAGAAGGAAAAATGGGGGAGAGAAATAACAATAGTAATAAATAAATATAAATATATACATATATGCGTGCATATGTACACGTACATGGACGGTGCACAAATATATATATATATATATATATATATATATATATATATATATATATATATATATATATATATATATATATATATATATACCTATACATATATATACCTATACATATATATATATAAATAAATAATGCAGGATGATAGATGCCCCTGTGGAAACATCCCGTCTGCACACCCCTACGTATAAACGGCCATCCGCATGGGCAAAGCCGACTCCACCCTTGCGTTAGCCACGCCACCTCGCCAGCGAATAAATCCGTTTCTGGCACAAGGCTTCGTGCCCTAGCCACCTTCTCTCGTACAAAATCGCCGTTATAGGCCTTACGCCCGAATTGGCGGAATCTCTACCCTTGCGCTGGCATTAGTCCCATGCCAACGAATAAGTCCCTTCCCGGTGCAAGGCTTCGTGCCCCAGCCACCCGCTCTCATACAATATCGCCATTACGGATTTTACGTCCGAATCGGCAAAAAATCCCCTGTTGCGTTGGCATTATCCTCTTGCCGACGAATGAACCTTATCTTTCGGCGCAAGGCTTTGGGCCCTAGCCAACAATTACATATTATCTGCTCGTCAAAAAAAAAGAAAAAAAGAAGGGGTTTAAAATAGAGATGCCCCGCCAGACTTGCCCCTACACAGGGACAAGGGCAAAAATGGCAGCAACCCAGCTGTGCCGAAAACCCGAAAAGGCGCTGCAGGCAAAATTGGGTACCCCGCCACGTGAAAACCTGAGAGGGCGCGTGGGCAAAAGTAAGAGGGGGCCGGTGCTGGCGAAAACCCGAAAGGGCGCTTGTACCGGTAATGTGGTTCAAAAAAAAATGAAAAGAAGAAAAGAGAAGAAGAGACCAACAGACCACGTCAGTTCCCGGCACCCTATCGGCACTGATGAAGAGAAGAAAAGACAAATAAACCATGTCAGTTCCAGGCACCCCGCCGGCACTGACAAAGAGACAAAGAGACCAACACACTACGTCAGTCCCCGACACCCCATCGGCACTGACGAAGAGAGGAAACGATCAACACACCACGTCAGTTCTCGGCACCCTGTCGGCACTGGCGAAGAGAAGAAGAGACCAACAAACCACGTAAGCCCCCGACACCCCGTCGGCACTGATGAAGAGAAGAAGAGACTAACAAACTACGTCAGTTCTCGGCACCCCGTCGGCACTGACGAAGAGACAAAGAGACCAACAAGCCACGTCAGTTCCCGGCACCCCGTCGGCACTGAAGAAGAGACAAAGAGACCAACAAACCACGTCAGTTCCCGGCACCCTATCGGCACTGATGAAGAGAAGAAAAGACAAATAAACCACATCAGTTCCAGGCACCCCGTCGGCACTGACAAAGAGACAAGAGACCAGCATGCTACGTCGGTCCTCGACACCCTGTCGGCACTGATGAAGAGAAGACAAGACAAATAAACCACGTCATTTCCAGGCACCCCGTCGGTACTGACAAAGAGACAAAGAGACCAACATCCTACGTCAGTCCCCGACACCCTGTCGGCACTGATGAAGAGAAGAAAAGAAAAATAAACCACGTCAGTTCCAGGCACCCCATCGGCACTGACAAAGAGACAAAGAGACCAACATGCTACGTCAGTCCCCGACACCCCGTCGGCACTGATGAAGAGAAAAAAAGACCAACAAACCACGTCAGTTCCCAGCACCCCGTCGGCACTGACGAAGAGACAAAGAGACCAACAAACCACGTTAGTTCCCGACACCCCGTCGGCACTGGCGTAGAGACAAAGAGACCAACAAACCACGTCAGTTCCCGGCACCCCGTCGGCACTGACGAAGAGACAAAGAGACCGACATACTACGTCAGTCCCCGACACCCCGTCGGCACTGATGAAGAGAAGAAGAGACCAACATACTACGTCAGTCCCCGGCACCCCGTCGGCACTGATGGAGAGACGAAGAGACCGACACGCTACGTCAGTCCCCGACACCCCGTCGGCACTGATGAAGAGAAGAAGAGACAAATAAGCCACGTCAGCTCCCAACATCTCGTCTGCACCAACGAAGGGAAGAAGACACCAGTACACCAGCGGGGACCGCCCGGCTCATCCTTCGCCCGTGCTACCCGTGGGTGGGGGGCATTTGTGAACATGCAAAACTACACTACCGTATGTCCCAACTAGTCCAGCATCAACAACAACATCAACTTAAGAGACTGTGAAGAAGGGAGGGTCATCCAGACTCTCTGAACACACACACATTACCGTGAAGCCGCCTCCAGAGTCACGGCAGTGAAGAGAAATTGACCACCAAGAGCCCCACAATCCATGGGCCTCGGAGAAAATCAAATGGGTCACAACTCGTGCTCACAACGGGCTCAGAATTGCCCATTTAGCCCTTCAGCGGCACGCTCTCCTGGCCGTTCAACGGCACGCCCTTGGGCCCTTCAACGGCACGCCCTGAGGCCCCCCTCAGCGGCACGCCCCTAGTGGTATTCAACGGCACGCCCTCCGGGCCGTTCAACAGCACGCCCTGAGGCCCCCCTCAGCGGCACACCTGCGAGGCCATCCAGCGGCACGCCTTCCTCAGCCCCCAGCGGCACAGCGTTCGGCCCATCCACGCTGATCAACGCTCGTAGCCCTCGGCGTGCAGCGAAGGAATGGCTGGCCCATACCTAGACCTTGCTGGGGTGTCCTCGCCCCACCTACTCCCGTCTTCGACAGTCGTCAGCCTGACCAGGGGTATAAGAACCCCTCGCTCTGACGAAAAAAGACACACAGGAAGACCACACCATACACCCAGAGAAGGAAGAGGTAGACAGAAGAAGGGAGAAGAGAGAAGAGGAAGAAGGAGAGCCCCGTCCGCCCAACCTCGGCAAGCCCAAGGAGCTTCAGGGAAGAAAAGGCCAGAAAGAGAGAAAAAGAGTAAGAAAAGAGAGAGAGCGGTATGATGTAGCGGGAGGTAGCGGGGGAAGAGAAGGGAGCCGTCGCCCCTGCTCGGCCCCGGCTCTCTCCTCACCCCTTCTTTCCTTTTTTTTTTTATCTTCTTCTTCCTCTTCTCATCCCTTTGGTAGATTGTTTCAGACATACTCTGTAACGCTTGACTCTTGGCCAACCATGGTCGTTTTCTATCATGAATAAAAGATGCCCCTCTGCTGGGTTTCATGTCATTCTCGTTGGTTTCTTCTTATGATATGTTTTGCCACTTGCTTCTCCCCTTTCTCTGGTGTTCTTGCTCCTTATGTTAATCTCCTTCCATGATGTCGGCCTGTCCGGTCTAATGTACAACGTCTTGATGTAGCGCCATCCAGAGGGGTCATTTCATAGTGGCTTCCTGTATGGGCTGCTCCCCATGTGAGTCTGACTCCAGAGCATGCCATTTAGCTCAATAGAGTGTCCCCACCCCCGTAGAGGAGATGTGCCCTCCTTCTAGGCCGCTTGAGCCCCCGCTTCCTTAACATTCTTGATCTTCTCCCCCCCCTGGTCAGTTAATGCACCCCTGGGCTTAAACCTAACCCATTGTGCCAGCAACTGCCTCTCATTGGTAGGCCAACCCATACCCTCCACCGCTATAGCTTCAAGCCCCTTGTCTGTTGCATCGTTGGCCCTTCTAGCCTGATGCAGTCCATCCCCAGCTAGCCCGGCACAGTCCCTCGTCCGTTGGCCGATGCATTCCCTAATCATCTCTGCCTGGCACACCCCAGGCCCTCCCTGGCCGGCACACTCTAGCCAGCCCCATCCGGTACACCTTCCAGCCCGGCACGGCCTATCAGCCCCTCTAGCTGGTGCACCCTCTAACCCTTCTAGCCCGACACGCTCTTGGAGCCCTCTTACCCGGCACAATTGCCATATCCTCCTACCTAGTGCACTCCCAATCTATCTTAGCCGGGTCTCTCGCTCGTTGATTTCTCCAAGGTTTTTCCGAAGTTTCATCAAAGGTGCTGCCGCCTTTGGGTGCCCACCCCCAATTGACGGAATCCGCCACTCCTTGTGGGCGCGTTCCCTTTATCTCCCTTACGCTCGGGTCAAGGGGAGATGCTGCCGAATTTTTGGTAGAAATGATAATAATGTGTTTAAAAGGCAAAGGGAAGCAATGAACGAACGTAACGATCGGCTATAGAACACTCTAACCGAAATAAGGCACTGCGGACAACATGAGAAGAATTGGATTAAATGACTAGGTGGTAAATTAAATGCTCAATCCGTAAGGGAAAGGTTGGGGGAAGAGGGAGAAAAGATTTGTACAAAACTATATAAAGATCAAGGAAAAGAAGAAAAGAAAAGCCTTAAAATAAGTAAAGGAGGAGTGGGCCTTCGCCGGCATGCCTATTCCAGCCTTCGCCGGTACACCTTATCAACCCTCCACGGCACACTCCCTTACCTCCTTGAACCCCCAGCGGCACGCTCGGCATGCCTTTCCTCGGTAACCTGGCGCCTTTGTGCACTGACCCAGGCCTAGCCCGGTGCATATGTGCACGGACCTTATTCTCCACGTGCATAGTCCTCGTGACCTGCACTGACTCCCAGCCCAGGGCCGCACCGACTTCAGGCCGCAAGCCATACAGACTTTGCCCCTCTACAGCCCAAGGCCGCACTGACTTCAGCCTGCAGGCCGTACAGACTTCGCCCCTCTACAGCCCAAGGCTGCACTACAAACTTTGCCCCTCTCCAGCCCAAGGCTACACCGACTTCAGCCCGCAGGTCGTATAGACTTTGCCCCTCGCTAGCCCAGGGCCGCACCGACTTCAGCCCGCAGGATGTATAGACTTTGCCCCTCTACAGCCCAAGGCCGCACTGACTTCAGCCCGCAGGGCCCGCAGGCCGTACAGACTTCGCCCCTCTACAGTCCAAGGCCGCACCGACTTCAGCCCGCATGCCGTATAGACTCTGCCCCTCTACAGCCCAAGGCTGCACCGACTTCCCCCTACAGGCGGTACAGACTTTGCCCCGACTTTTCCCCTCTATAGCCCAAGGATGCACCAACTTCAGCCCACAGGCCGTACAGACTTTGCCCCTCTCCAGCCCAAGGCCGCACCGACTTCAGCCCGCAGGCCATACAGACTTTGCCCCTCTCCAGCCGAGGGCCGCACCGACTTCAGCCTGCAGGCCGTACAGACTTTGCCCCTCTACAGCCCAAGGCCACACCGACTTCAGCCTGCAGGCCGTACAGACTTCGCCCCTCTACAGCCCAAGGCTGCACCAACTTCAGCCCGCAGGCCGTATAGACTTCGCCCCTCTACAGCCCAAGGCTGCACCGACTTCAGCTCGCAGGCCGTACAGACTTGGCCTCTCTACAGCCCAATGCCACACCGACTTCAGCCCGCAGGCCGTACAGACTTTGCCCCTCTACAGCCCAAGGCTGCACCGACTTCAGCCCGCAGGCCGTACAGACTTTTCCCCTCTCCAGCCCAAAGCTGCACCGACCTCAGCCCGCAGGACATACAGACTTTGCCCCGCAGGCCGTACAGACTTTGCCCCGCGGCCGTACAGACCTTGCCCTTCTACAGCCTAGAGCTGCTCTGACTTCAGCCCGCAGGCCGTATAGACTTTGCCCCGCGGTCGTACAGACCTTGCCCCTCTACAGCCTAAAGCTGCATCGACTTCAGCCCGCAGGCTGTACAGACTTTGCTCCGCGGCCGTATAGACCTTGCCCCTCTATAGCCCGAAGTTGTACCGACTTCAGCCCGCAGGCTATACAGACTTTACCCCGCGGCCGTACAGACCTTGCCCCTCTACAGCCCAAAGCTGCACCGACTTCAGCCCGCAGGCCGTACAGACCTTGACCCGCGGTCGTACAGATTTTGCCCCTCTACAGCCCAAAGCTGCACTGACTTCAGCCTGCAGGCTGCACCGACCTGCTATCGGCCCAGACCTGCACCGACCTACCTTCAGCCTTGGCACACCCTGCACCGACCTAGCCCAATCTCTATCCGGCGCACCCTTTGATACCCTCGCCGCCATGCCTTCAGCCGCCCTTGCCCGGCGCACTCTCTATGCCGCCTTCGCCGGCCCGCTGCCTACGACCTTCACCGGCACGCTCCTTCAGTCCCCTTTTGGCCCTTCAGCGGTCCACTCCCCCCCAGAAGTATGTGTGTAATATATAATATATAATAATAATAATAATAATAATAATAGTAATAAATCAATAAAAATTACGATGACTAAATAAATTTGGATATATATATATATAATAAACAAAAATTGTGAAATAATAATAATAATGGTGAGAGAAATTTCTAATAATAATAATAATAAACAACATGGATAAATCAATCAGGAAAAATACACAAAAGGGAAATAAGTGTTGTGCCTCTAAGGCACAAGCATGTGCTATGTTGATTTGATGATAGCAATGCTGTTTTGTTTTGATGATAGCAACACAGTGAGTGCTTTACGAGATTATGTTTTGATGATAGCAACATAACTTGTTTTGTGGAGAATACATGTGTATGACTGATATATTGGTTATGCATGTGCGTTGCTTTTCTGTCTGCATGTAGTTTGATGACTAGCAAGTCTATACACTGCAAGGTAAAGCATTTCAGAGTCTTTACATCGTTCATGCATGTGAACAGTTCGTGGATAAAGTCTGCACATCGCCCTAGATTGCATTAGCAAGTCCATACATCATCAGGGCTCTTCATGCATGTGCATAGTCTATACATTGTGCATCTCGTTGTTAAGTCTGCACATTCATGAAGTCTGTACAGCCATCCACTTGAAGCATTTCTCAAAGTCCATACAATGCATCTTCTTAGCATCTCATTTAGAGTCTAATGCATTGTCTATACACTGAACTTAAAGTGTGTACAGCATCCGTCTTTGTTAGCGTCTAAGGCTTTGAGCAAAGTCTATACAGACCCCACCGTCTCATTCAGCGTCTTAGGCTTGCAAAGTCCATACATTGGACTGTTCATGCTTTCATCGTGAAGTCTGTACATTGCATGACTTCCACCAAGTCTATACATTGGTAGGTGGCAAGTCTATACATTGGCTTCACATTTGCTTCGAAGTATGTACATTGAACTAATAGGTAAAGTCTGTACATCGTTGCTTGCCAAAGTCTGTACATTGGCATCTGTTCCTACGTTGCAACTCCAAGTATGCACATTGGAGTCTTTACCTACGATCAGCTTTGAAAGTCTGTACATTGGGAGCTTTACCGATGTTGCCTTGCCAAAGTCTACACACTGTGAATCTTCAAGTCTGTACAGACTTCGCCTTGTTTCAAGTCTGTACATCGTCCAGCTCTTTGGCAAAGTCTACACATCTTAAAGTCTGTACATCCGTTAGGCTTGCTCATGCACTGTTCTTCTGAAGTCTGTACATTTGTTTCATAGGCGAACTCTATACATTGTGCATCCTTGGGTTAAAGTCCATTCATTGGAAGTCTGTACAGAGTTTCTCTTGGCTTTAAGATGAAGTCTGAACATTGCATAGTCTGTACATTGCTTCTTCAGTCTGCCTCGGCCAAGTCCATACATTGCTTGCTTAGCAGACTGTGAAGTCTATACATCAGTTGTTCAGCAGCAGACTGCTCAAGTCCATACATTGGCTGCATCATATGCATTGAAGTCTGCACATTGTTGAATGCTCTTCAAGTGTGCACATTCGTTCTAAGGCATAGTATATACATTGCTTTGCATTGCATTCATCAATTGTGAAGTCTGTACATCGAGTCAAAGTCTACACATTGCATTCTCTTCAGCAAGTAGGTACAGCGAGTGCCTTCATATATGAAGTATGTACATTGCACAGCACTATTTTGCCCCTTGTGCTTATCTGGTTGTGGTGTTTTATTATCGATTGCTTTGTGCTTTGAATCTGCTTGTTATCTACTTTGATGGCTAATCCTCTGATATTCAGAGGTGATGACCTTGGCCCATGGCTGGAAATGCTGCATCGATATGTAAGCACAACCGATCCTGATTTGTGAAAGGTAATGACTCACGGTCCATAAAAACTGTCGAAGGATAAATCCAAATGGACCAAGAAGGATAAGCTGAAAGACTCTATCAATAATAGAGCTGTAGTTTTATTAAAAGAATCAATTGACAGATCTCTAATCGAATGCATTTCTTCCTGCAGGTCTGCCAAAGACATTTTGGAAAAACTAAAGCTAATCAGGAATCACAGCAAATGCTTGATGGCGGATTCGGGAAATGCTAATGATGAAACTTCATCCGAGGTAAGTTCTGAATCTGGAGAACTTTCAATTGATGACCGATGGAATATAAATGAGGAACTCAATAATAGATGTGAACAATTGAAATCTGAGAATAAAAGATTGAAAAAGATATGTGATCAGATAACTTTGAAAGTTCCTTGTAAAAATTGTCCAGATCTGAAACAATCTTATGATGCATGTATGCTAGATGTTCAGAACCTTAAGAAACAAAACGATTCTCTAAAAATTGAAAAACAAACATGCTTGGACAAAATGTCAGAAATTGAGAATCAACTGAATGATAAAAAAAATGAGCATCTAAAAGGCATGCAAGAACTGACTGAAGTTAATTATGTAATGGACAAACTAAGGCTTGAAAACATTAGGGGTCAAAAGAAAATTGAAGAACTCAAGGCTAGAATAAATGAAATCAATGGGGAGGCTTCACACTCTCTTTCTGCTAAATCAAACTGTGATATGTGCTCAGCTCTAAGAGAACGTAATGAAGATCTTTATAGTGAGAATGAGTGGCTGAGTAAACAAATTGTCTCACTTAAAGAGGATCACAAAAACTTGGTTGCTGAGAAAATTAAAGTGGAAGAAAGAGAAGAGGAACTAATTGAGAAACTGAAATTGATATCCACTAATAAAAAATGTGATGCTGAAGTTAAGAAGCTGACCAAAGAAAACATTGAATTAAAAGCTGAAATTGAAAAATTGAAATGGTTAAATACTGGCTTGTCTGAAAAACTTCTCACCATAGAAAAAGGAAAAACTGTTTGTAATGAAAAATCTGAAAAGTTAAGCAACTTGGAACAAGAAATTGAGAAGTATAAAACTACAAATAAAGTCTTAAGTGAATGTGTCAATTGTAGTGAATAGGAGATAGCCAGTTATGAGTTTCACATAACATCTTTGGAAAACAGGATTCAGGATCTAGAAAATTAGCATCCAATTCTGCTAAGAATGAAAGAAAAGTAAAAATTGTTGTGAAAATGAAGGATGACAATCCAAGAAAGGGGACAAGCTGTAGTCCTGATGTTAAGGAAACTACCATAAACTAGCTATATACTACCTTCGTGCATAGTTCTAATGTAGCTGGTACCTCAAGGCAATCTCCAAAATAAAATGAAAATTAGAAGTCACCTTCAAAATCTATATTTCAGTTCAAAGCTCAGAAAATTGAAAAGCAAACAAAACCTGCTGAGAATAATCAAAAATTGAAAAGAAAAAGTCAAACAAAGAAGGCAAAGAATAATTCTGGTTATACTCTGAAATTTATTAGCTCTGCTGAATCTGATGCTTCTTGTTCTCATTCGCATGCATCTAAGAAATCATATGATAGAAACTATGCTCCTAGGAAATCTGATGCCTCTTGCTACTATTGTGGTAGGCATGGTCATTATATGGATGACTGCAGTGTGATGAAAAGTGATGATATGATGCATGATAATTTTTTCTCAAATAATCATCACCACCCCAAAAAAAACATGTCTGCTTCAAACTAACACATCATTTGTTATAATTGTAACAAACGTGGTCATAAAGCTGTTGAGTGTTGGTTTAGGCCTTCATGGGGTTTTAATGGATCAAGAGGAAAGCACCCAAGGTGCTTCGAATGTGGGAGGCATGACCACAAAGTCAAAGACTGCTGGCATGCTCAGGGAGGTAGAATTAATTCTAAATCTGTAAAATTTCCTTCTCCCAATGCTGTTGATAAGAAAAAAATTGAATTCATGAAAAAGAATTGTTACTGCTTTGAATGTGGTAAGCTAGGCCACAAAGCTGCCAACTGTAGGCTGGCTGAGTATGAAAAGAAAAATTTTCATATCAATAAAAGAAATACTCATGCTCATACACATAATTTTCATACTCATGTGCATGCACATGGGCATCATGTTTCTGCTAACATGAAGAATAAAAATAAAAAGTCTGTGACTTCATGTTATTATTGTGGAAATTTTGGACACTATGTCTGATTGTTTTCTAATGGAATTTGATGATGATGCTGCAAAAGGAATATTTAGAACACCTGTCAGGGTAAATGCATGACCCAAAGCTGCTTGGGTCCCTGCAGGATCAAAATGATCAGTGTCACAGGTGTGCCTTGGGTCAAAGAATAAACAGGGGTTAACAAACCAAGGCACTCAAATGGAAACCCCAGGATCCTACCTTTCAGGTCAATTCTGAACTTTGTTTAAATCTCATAATCTGAAAATGCTGATTTGTCTGTTTTAATTTCATTATCTGAAATTGTTGCTTTGCTTGGTTGATTTTTGATGCTCTTCTCATGCTATTGTTTGCACTAAATAAATGAGATTGCTTTGCACTGCATATGTCATTTGCATGACCATCATGGTATATTAAATGGAACAATGCTGAAGGGCATATGGAGTATGTCTGGATACTACTGCCATGTGTGAGGTGGTCCTTGGACCGAGTCCTCCGCCTAGTACCATGGGTCTAGTTTTCATATAGAGCAGTGTATTGCATATCATAAATTTGAAGAAAATAAAATTCGAAAAGAAATGATTCATTGCACATCATGCATTTTGTCAGGGGGAGCTTGTTTGCTGTTGATTGATCATCATGCTCTCCTTGTTAGAATTGTTGCGTACTGCATATGTAGGATAGTGCATATCATAAAATTTTGAAAAATCAAAAAAGAAACTCATTGCACTTAGACAGGGGGAGCATTCCTATTTCATATCTTCTTCACCTCATGAACTCCCTTTGTTTAAGTAACCTGATTCATTCTCTTGACTATGCGCTATTCAACCGAATACTCTGCTGGTATCTCTAAAACAGCTGATCAGTCTGTATTCCAGACTCAGCTACTGTCTGATGATAAAATCTCTTCTGATGCTCTTCTCTATTGCTGATTTACTCTTGCACCAGCCTATACTCACCTTTCACATTCTTCTCAGCTGGTGTGACTGAATTGGCTCTACTATTGATTTGTTGGTCAGCTAAACTTATTTTTTTGATCTGAGGAACTTAAGCTGCATGTCATGCAATTTAGTCTGAGAACATTGTAGAAATTTCTATCATATAGGTTTAAGAATTATCACTGAATCAGACTGATAAAAGATTAATGTATTCTCAGATTTGTAGTTAAATGAATTGAAAATATCTGAATGATAAGGTTTAATAAACTTTAACCACTTGTGTCATGTAATCCTTAAACTCTCTCATCTGATATCTGAAAATTTGATATTAAGGCTCTTTGGTAGAGATACATAGAGTGAGTGATGTGGTTAAACATTAACTTAAAAAATGTTGATTAAATGAAATAATTGTGATTTCAGAGCAATGACTCGGTCACTGAGAAACTGAGTTCTTTATCAATGAAATAAAGTAACTCATGTCATGAGGTGCCATAGTTATCTCTGATAAAAATTTTGTGAAATAAAACCTGACAGAGCAATGGCTTATTGGTGTTGAGTAACTGGGGAGTCTGGCCTCTGATCAAGGTGTCTTCTCATATAAAAAGACACTCATATTGCTAACTCTGTTCTCAAAGTGAGAGGCAATGATAGTTATCACTCTGAGTAATTGGGTCACTTCAACTAAGACTTGTTATGCCTCATGTAAAAAGGTGTTGATCAACTTAAATTGCTCAAGAAAAAATATAATGTGCTTCAAATAAAAATATTGAAAAGTCTATCAACTCATATTCTTGGAAAAAGTGTTTCACATCAATACTAACCTGTGTAACTCTTCAAAGAGTCATTGAGATCATATGTGTAAGATAAAAGGTGATTGATTTTGAGTGTTTTCTGACTATTTGGTTCACTTTTATTAAAACTTGGATTCAGATATGAGTATTGAGTTTAATTTTGAAAATTTGGTATACATTAAAATTAAATCGGATTGGTTAAGCTGCAAATTCATAACCCCTTATGATAGAAGAGTCTAATCTTCTTAAGACTTATTGTTGTGATGGATACTTTTTTCAGATAGCCTGACCAATATAAATCTTGCTATTGATTGATTCATTGAGATATATTGTGCTTTGACCATTTCTCACCCTTACCCATGGCTAATCTTACATTATCAGTTGATCCACACTGTTGGAATCTTCCATCCTGTTTCACAATCAGCTCTGGTTCTGTTTCATTCTATTCATGTAACCAGAATTCAGATTCTTTGTAATGGTAGAATTTAGCTTGATTTATTGGATAACCAGAGTTCATTCCTATGCTTCAGGGGGAGTTATGGGTCCTCTGATTTTAAGGGGAGAATAGCTAATATTGCATCATGATAGGGGGAGTGCTGTTTCATTATCTTAAAGGAGTGCTGATAGTTAATGAACCATGTTTTATTATGTGTCTTTGTTTGCTGCATTTTGTCTCTCAAACCATTCCCTTCTTTTTGCTTATGTCAAAGGGGGAGAATAGTTTGATGAGTCAGTGTGACTCATCATGTTGCCATCATCAAAAAGGGGGAGATTGTTGTGCCCCTTGTGCTTTGATGATTATGTGGTGTTTTAATGATAGCAACATGAATGAGTCACCATATTGATTTGCTAAGAAAATCACATTGAATGACAGCAACATGAATGCATATGATTGATATATCTGGAGATTGCATGAGTGTGCCATGTCTGATTTGTGAAGAATGCATGTGTATGCTTAAGTCATACTGTGATAAATGGGTTTGTGCTTGATTTCTGTTCTGTGCATTGCTTCTCTGTTGATATGTTCATGCTATAGTTCATCAAGTCTTGAAGTCTATACACTCGTCTTCATGCATAGCAGAGTCTAAGGCAATGTCTATACACTGGACTTGAAGTGTGTACATTGAGCATCTCATGAAAGTCTATACATTGGTTTAGGCTAAGTGTGTACATCGTCCATCTTAGTTGAAGTCATTGCATTGGCTAAGTATGTACAATGGATTGTTCATGCATCAGTCTTCATAAGTCCATACATTGGACTGTAGCATGTATGTGTCGAAGGCATCGCAAGTCTATACACTGGACCGTCTCACTTAGCGTCTTATGCATAGGCTAAGTCTCCAAGTCTGTATAGTGTCCAACGTCTCATGCAGCGTCTTATGTCAAGTCCATACATTGGTCGGTGACAAGTCTGTACACTAGTCGAGCTTTCAAGTATATACATTGGCATATGCATTCACTGTAAAGTCTAGACAGTGGACCGTCTTATTCAGTGTCTCACATGCATATTTGAGTCAAAGTCTGTACAGCGTCATGCATTGCTCTTCAAGTCCACACACTGCACTGTAGATGCTCGAAGTGAAGTCTGTACATCCATCTGTGAACTTCCAAGTCTGTACATCCAACTGTTCAACTTCGAAGTCTGTACATCGATAGCTTTACCGACGTTGCCTTCAAAGTCTATACACTGATGGTTTTACCGTCGTTTCACTTGAAGTCTATACACTCGAGTGCCTTGTCTTGTTCAAGTCTATACAGCCTTTCACTTGGAAAGTCTATACATCGTGAAGTCTTCACACTGGCCTTTGAATGATGTCTGTACATTGTACATCTCTTCGTTGAAGTCTATACAGCCTTCGCTGAGCCTTCCAAGTCTGTACAGTCACTAAGTCTGTACATCCTCCAGGTGCTCACGAAGTCTATACATTGGTTTTCTTTTCAAGTCTGTATAGACTTTGGTTTATGCAAGTCTATACATCCTTCCGTTCAGATTTCCAAGTCTATACAACGTTGTTGAGTGGAAGTCTGTACAGCCGGTGGGTTGCCAAAGTCCATACATTGTGAACCTCAAAGCCTGTACAGACCTTGCCTTGTTCAAGTCTGTACATCGTTCATTTGTCTTGGCAAGTCTACACATTGGTAGTCTGTACATCATTCGTGAAGATTGAACATTGAGCAAGTATATACATTGGAAGAGTCTGCATCGTGCCTCAGTCATGAAGTCTATACATCGTCTATCTTCATTGAAGTCTCACGAAGTCTGTACATTGCATGAAGTATATACATTACATGAGCTGAATGCTTACAAAATCTATACACTCACTCAGTGCTCACACTTGCTCATCTGCTGCTGATAAAGTCTATACACTGTCTTCAGATGATGACAACAATGAAGAACAGGGTTGACGCTGGGAGTTCAATGCGTCCACGCTTCAGTTGAAGAGGATTTCAGAGCTTCACCTGGCTGCGTCAACTCCATGCTACAGCAGCGTCAACGCAGTAGTTAATGAGGCAGAGTCCATAGCTCACTGGAATACTGCAGTGCGTCAACGCCATTGCAAGACAGCGTCCACGCAGCAATTGAGTCTGATATACATTCAGCTCTAGAACACCACTGCGTCAACGCTATGGATTAGCAGTGTCGACGCAGCACGGTTATCTGCCGAAGACCTTGATCACTGGATTGCCGATGCGTTAACGCAGCTGGCTGATGGAGTCAACGCATCAGACTTGAGTTTCGTAGGAAGAAGATATCAGAAGGCTGCGTCAACTCCTTGGAGCAAGAGGGTCGACGCCATCTAATTCCAGTTGCTGAGCACGTTAAGGTAATCCCACCTTCAGTCATCAACTGCCACATCAGTCACAAGTGGATAAGCTTTCGTACCTTCCCCCACTCCATTAATGAAGGCACGTGATTCGAGGATAAGAACAGTGTCCAGATGAGGACACGTGTACTGACAGCCTATTGGATGCTGCCACGTGGTCCGAAATTTTAGGGCGGGAACTGTGGAAGCCACACGCGCCCTTATCCACCAACTGCTGCTATATATTGAAACCTTCGTCCTCAGTTGAAGGTCGATCGAAGCAGAAGCAGCAATAGCAGAAGAGCAGAGTGCAGAGACTTCGATCCAGCAGAAGAGAAGAAGAAAAGAGTGAAGAAAAGAAAGAGAGACAGAGAGCAGAGAAGAAGAAGAAGAAAAAGAAAGAGAAAGAGAGATCGAGAGTTAAGAAGAAGAGATCAGCTAAACATTGTCTCAACTGGACCGTGGATCAAATCCAGGCCAGTCAGCTCTTGTAGAGAGCCACATTTGTGCTTCATTTCTTTACAGCTTTCCGGTGCTGTAGTGTCTATTTTTCATTTTCTTTTGAACTCCTTTTTATCAAGCTGTTAGTCAGCGGGTTTTGCAGAGGTGCTGCCTCTGGACGGCTAAGCTATATTGCCCAGCGGCTTGCAGTGGAGGACTCCACTGGACAGCAAGCTGTGTTGCTCAGCGGGGCAAGGAGGATTCCTCGAACGGCAAGCTGTGTTGCCCAGCGGTTGTATGGCAAGCTGCGATGCTCAGCTGTTCAAGCTGTGAGTCAGCAGGAAGCCACACTCGGGTTGAGTGTGGGGTGGATGTAGGTCTGCTGGACCGAACCACCTAAAAAAACCCTTGTGCAGTGGTTTGATGTTTCTATCTGTTTGCTTCCGCTAGATGATTGCATAGGGGCGCTCCATGTGTTTGATCATAGGTTCAGTAGATGAGTGTCTAATTTGTCTTGTTACCATTCCAGTTATCAAGTGAGCGAAATCTTATTTTGATTGCACACTGAGTGTTTGTTTATTTCGGCCATTGCTTATTAGACTTCAAGTTTGTCTAGTTAAGCGAACTGTGCCCATTATATGCTTGAGTGTGATATTGAGATTCCATACTTTTCTGCGTAGTGGCTTATAAGAGAATTCAATTAGATCTTCAGATTGTCTAAATCTGTCTTGTGAGCATTAGACTTTTAATTGAGCGAAAGTTTTTAAAAGGGCTATATTCATTCACCCCCCCTCTGAATACCTGCACCGAACCCAACAAGCACTGCATACATGATGTCTATACATTGGACAGAGACGCATAAAGTCTATATAGTGCCTCAGGCTGAGCAAGTCCATACATTGGTCGGTGGAAAGTCTGTACACTTAGAAGTCTGTACATCCACCATCTTCCTCAGCGTCTCATGCATAAGTCTGTACAGTCAGTGCAGGTTAAGCATCGTCTCATTTTGCGTCTCAGTTTGGAAAGTCTATACATTGCTGCTGAACGCAAGCCTGTACACTGCACTGGAGCATGCATCTCATGCAAGTCTGTACATCACTTTTGACGAAGGGCATTGAAGTCTATACACTGGCTTTGAGCTGAAGTCTAGACATTGCTTCAGGCTGAGCAAGTATATACATTGCATGTTCTTTTAATAAAGTCCATACACTGAGCAAGTATATACATTGTTTGCCTGTCGATTGAAGAGTCTATACATTGCATTTGTTCATGGCTGCAAGTCTATACATTGTGTGTCTTGTTCAGCTAAGTATATACATCAGACGAGTCTGCATAGGCCAAGTCCATACATTGTTAAGTATATTGCATGCATCTATTCTGAAGTCTATACATTGGTTTAGGCAGAGCAAGTCTGTACATCGCACAACATTCATACTTTCATTCTATTGTGCATCCTCTTTAAAACGAAGTGTGTACACTCGTTGGCTAACTGTTGAAGTCTGTATACTCGATTGTTAACTTCAAGTCTATACACTCAAGCTGCATCTTGCCTGTACACACTTTGTTAACAGACTGAACCAAGTATATTCATCCAACTGATATCTTCTTATGTCTGTCTGACAGGCTCTGCTCATGGAGGCTTATGAATAGCACGTGATCCGAGGCTGAAGGACTGACAGGAAGATGACACGTGGCCAAAAGTTCTGGGCGGGAAATGTGGAAGTCACACGCGCCCAGTGCTGCTCCTATTGCTGGCTACTGTTATAAAAGGAAGCCTTCGTCCACAGATGAAGGCCGATCGAAGCAGTAGCAGCAATTGCAGAAGAGCAGAGCGCAGAGACTTCGATCCAGCAGAAGAGAAGAAGAAAAGAGTGAAGAAAAGAAAGAGAGACAGAGAGCAGAGAAGAAGAAGAAAGAGAAAGAGAAAGAGAGATCGAGAGTTGAGAAGAAGAGATCAGCTGAAGATTGTCTCAACTGGACCATGGATCAAATCCAGGCCAGTCAGCTCTTGTAGAGAGCCACATTTGTGCTTCATTTCATTACAGCTTTCCGGTGCTGTGTTGTTTCCCTTTTATGTTTTCCTTTTATCCCTTCTTCAAGCTGTTAGTCAGCGGGTTTTGCAGAGGTGCTGCCTCTGGACGGCCAAACTGTATTGTCCAGCGGTTTGCAGTGGAGGATTCCACTGGACAGCAAGCTGTGTTGCTCAGCGGGGCGAGGAGGATTCCTCAGACGGTAAGCTGTGTTGCCCAGCAGTTGTATGGCAAGCTGTGATGCCCAGCTGTTCAAGCTGTGAGTCAGCAGG
This sequence comes from Amorphophallus konjac, assembly GCA_022559845.1. Classification (NCBI taxonomy): domain Eukaryota; kingdom Viridiplantae; phylum Streptophyta; class Magnoliopsida; order Alismatales; family Araceae; genus Amorphophallus; species Amorphophallus konjac. The sequence goes on from CM040120.1 coordinate 443,159,904, forward strand.
AAGCCACACTCGGGTTGAGTGTGGGGTGGATGTAGGTCTGCTAGACCGAACCACCTAAAAACCCTCTTGCATTGTGGTTTGTTTTGTTCTATTTATGCTTCCGCTAGATGAATGCATAGGGGCGCTCAACTGTATGCTTATAGGTTCAGTAGATGAGTGTTCTATTTTGTCTTGCTCGCATTCCAATTTTTTAAGTGAGCGAAATCTTATTTTGGGTGAAGGTTTTTAATTGGGTTAATTTTTAAAGGGCTATATTCATTCACCCCCCCCTCTGAATACTGCACCGAACCCAACACTTGGTATCAGAGCGGGTCTCTGATCTATCAGATCTAACAATCTGCAGAGGATCCTGCTAGTGTTTGGTGCATTTCAGAGTGTGCTTTCTGTGCTCATTGTTTAGTTTAACTGAGTTAGTGCTTTGCCGTGCTTATCTGGTTGTGGTGTTTTCTTGTCGATTGCTTTGTGCTTTGAGTCTGCTTCTTATCTGCTTTGATGGCTAATCCTCCGATATTCAGAGGTGATGACCTTGGCCCATGGCTGGAAAAGTTGCATCGGTATGTAAGCACAACCGATCCTGACTTGTGGAAGGTAATAACTCACGGTCCATATAAACTGTCGAAGGATAAATCCAAATGGACCAAGAAGGATAAGCTGAAAGACTCTGTCAATAATAGAGTTGTAGTTTTATTAAAAGAATAAATTGACAGATCTCTAATTGAATGCATTTCTTCTTGCAGGTCTGCCAAAGACATTTTGGAAAAACTAAAGCTAATCAGGAATCACAGCAAATGCTTGATGGCTGATCGGAGAAATGCTAATGATGAAACTTCATCCGAGGTAAGCTCTGAATCTAGAGAACTTTCAATTGATGACCTATGGAATATAAATGGGGAACTTAATAATAGATGTGAACAATTGAAATCTGAGAATAAGAGATTGAAAAAGAAATGTAATCAGATAACTTTGAAAGTTCCTTGTAAAAATTGTCCAGATCTGAAACAATCTTATGATGCATGTATGTTAGATGTTCAGAATTTTCAGGAACAAAATGGTTCTCTAAAACTTGAAAATCAAACATGTCTGGACAAGATATCAGAACTTGAGAATCAGCTGAATGAGAAGAAAAATGAATATATAAAAGAGTATGCAAGAACTGACTCAAGTTAATTCTGAATTGGATAAACTGAAACTTGAGAATGAAGGATTTCAAAAGAAAATTGAAAATCTCATGGGTAGAATAAATGAAATCATTGGGGAGGCTTCACTTTCTTCTTTTGCTGAATTAACCTGTCATATGTGCTCAGCTCTAAGAGAACGTAATGAAGATCTTTATAGTGAGAATGAATGGCTGAACAAACAAATAGTCTCACTTAAAGAGGATCACAAAAACGTGGTTGCTGAGAAAATTAAAGTGGAAGAAAGAGAAGAGGAACTAATTGAGAAACTGGAATTGATATCCACTAATGAAGAATGTGATGCTGAAGTTAAGAAGCTGACCAAAGAAAACATTGAATTAAAAGCTGAAATTGAAAAATTGAAATGGTTAAATACTGGCTTGTCTGAAAAACTTCTCACCACAGAAAAGGGAAAAGCTGTTTGTAATGAAAAATCTGAAAAGTTAAGCAACTTGGAACAAGAAATTGAGAAGTATAAAACTACAAATAAAGTCTTAAGTGAATGTGTCAATTACAGTGAACAGGAGATAGCCAGTTATGAGCTTCACATAACATCTTTGGAAAACAAGATTCAGGATCTAGAAAAATTAGCATCCAATTCTGCTAAGAATGAAAGAAAAGTAAAAACTGTGGTGAAAATGAAGGATGACAATCCAAGAAAGGGGACAAGCTGTAGTCCTGATGTTAAGGAAACTACCAGAAACCAGCTATATACTATCTTTGTGCATAGTTCTAATGTAGCTGGTACCTCAAGGCAATCCCCAAAATAAAATGAAAATCAGAAGTCACCTTCAAAACCTGTCTTTCAGTTCAAAGCTCAGAAAATTGAAAAGTAAACAAAACCTGTTGAGAATAATCAGAAATTGAAAAGAAAAAGTCAAACAAAGAAGGTAAAGAATAATTCTGGTTATACTCCGAAATTAATTAGCTCTGCTGAATCTGATGCTTCTTGTACTTATTCGCATGCATCTAAGAAATCATATGATAGAAACCATGCTCCTAGGAAATCTAATGCCTCTTGCTACTATTGTGGTAGGCATGGTCATTATATGGATGACTGCAGTATGATGAAAAGTGATGATATGATGAATGATAATTTTTCCTCAAATAATCATCACCACCCCAAAAGAAACATGTCTGCTTCAAACCAACACATCATTTGTTGTAATTGTAACAAACATGGTCATAAAGCTGTTGAGTGTTGGTTTAGGCCTTCATGGGGTTTTAATGGCTCAAGAGGTAAGCACCCAAGGTGCTTCGAATGTGGGAGGCATGGCCACAAAGTCAAAGACTGCTGGCATGCTCAGGGAAGTAGAATTAATTCTAAATCTGTAAAATTTCCTGCTCCCAATGCTGTTGATAAGAAGAAAATTGAATTCATGAAAAAGAATTGTTACTGCTTTGAATGTAGTAAGCTAGGCCACAAAGCTGCCAACTGTAGGCTGGCTGGTTATGAAAAGAAAATTTTTTATGTGAATAACAGAACCAATCATGTTCACTTACACCAATTTCATGCCCATGCATATAACAGAAATTTTAATGTTCATGCACATGAACTCAATGCTTACAATAAGGTGCATAAAAGGAACTTAAATTCTGTTCGTTATCATGGTAAGTCTGGTCAATTTGGTTATTCCTTGTCCAGCCATAAGTTGATGGGCTATGATGATAGTTTTGTTAAGAAACTATTCAGAACACCTGTGAGGGTTAATTCAGGACCCAAGACTTCTTGGGTTCCTGCAGGATCAACTTGATTTTATCTTGCAGGTGTGCCTTGGTGGGAGAAATAAAAGGGGTTTATGATCCAAGGCACTCAACAGAAAACCCCAGGATTCTATATTTCAGGTCAGTTCTGAAATTTGCTTTAAATTCATTAACTGAAATTGTTGAACTGTCTGCCTGATTTATGATGATCTCTTCATGTCTAGCTGATCAGTCTGCATTCCAGACTCAGCTATTGAATTCAATTCTACATATCTGATGCTCTTCTCTTGCTATATGTTGAACTGAATTTGAATGGTTCTTTAGTGTATACAGTTGATGCACTATATAGACTTTGTGTAAATGCATGTGTTTTGTGTTAATGCATTGCATGCTTGTTGTTAAATGCATAATTTGCTGATTGTGAATGGTTCATTCAGTGTACACAGTCAATGCATGTGTCTTATGTCTGCATACATCATTTGCATGACTGTCAATGATGCTGTTCAATGCATGTAGGACTGCTTTATGTTGCATTGTCTTGCATAACCCTGGTATATCAAATGGTATGTTACTAAAAGGCAGGGAAATCTGTCCTGAGGTTTCTACCATGTGTGAGATGGTCTTTGAGACCGGGTTCTCCGCCTAGTACCATGGGTCCTGTCTTCATGTAGAGTAGTGTCCTGCATATAATCAAATTTTGAAAAATCTAAAAAGAAATGACTTGGGCGCATAAAATTAAAATGATTGCATACTTGTCTCATGTTTCATTGTTACATAGTTTGCATGTAGAACAGTCTAGTGCATAGCATATTTTTGCATCATGGTCTCAGGGGGAGCTGAGAGTTCTATTCAATTCATTGAATCCTTGTTACTTCTCATTGTTCCCATTCAACTCATTCATATTCACTTTCATCATATGCTATTGAATCATAATGCTTATTGCTATCTTTTCCCCATCTTTTTCACTGAACAATAGCAATTGTTTCTGGTTTAGTATATTGAGCTGTGATTAATGCAATTGTTCACTTATAAGAATCACTCTTACAAATTGAAAGGAACTAAAGGTTTAACCTTTATATATTGAAGAGTTAAGTGTCTGAACTTCAGAATTTGAGATAAACGAAAACTTTTATAGCTCTTAATCTTTGTCTTATGGCTAAAATAGAAAAAGTTTTTTGTAAAGCCTAAATGTGTTGGACTGGAAATGTCTAGAACAGGTGAATAAGAGTATGTAATGATTTTTAAACAATCACTCTAAAAGAATTAAGGGCAGCAGTAAATAAGATCATAAATGTAAAAGAACTGAACATAGTGATAGAGCAATGGCTGATTACACTGAGAAACTGTGAACTCCTCCAAAGAAGCAGGAGAATTCACATGTCATGAGGTGCTTTAGACTATCTCTGCTCATAGGGTCAAATCTATAGGGGGAGTCCTCACCAAGTAACTGAGGGTACTGGCCTCTAATCAAGGTGTACCCTTAATGTCAAAAGTGAAGACTATTCCTTGTAGGTCTTGATCTGAAGTAGATCTTGTAGTTTATGCCTAGTAACTGGGGGTACCTGCCTCTTATCAAGGTGTACACCTAATGTCAACAACATAAATGCCACAGGTCTATTCACTTAGTTCAGGTTCAGAAATTGAAAAAATAAAAATCAAACTGCTGTAACCCTTTGAAATCAAAAGTCATTGAGTGAAAATTATTTTTCTCAATACATATTCAAGTTGCCTTTCTTGAACTTCCATGTTTAAACACAAAAGGGTATTATTTCAGACTTATCTATTAATACCATGTGCCCTAGATTCATTGCTATAAATGGAATCTATAAACTCTTTTTCAGGGGTCAGGTGTTTTACTCTAGATTTATCACTGTTAAACCTGAATTTTTGTCAAAACTATACGTTGCTGATTCTTATACTTTAACTGTTGTTTATAATCAGGCTTACTTTCTGAACCAATGATTCAGCTGTTGTCAAGTGACCCTCCTACCTTCTCTACCCTTGTTTATATGTTCATATTCCTTCTCAAAGGGGGAGCAATTATTTAAGGGGAGAACCAATTCAGGGGGAGTTATACATTCAGGAGGAGAATGAGGTGCTCTAAGGGTATTTGCATGCATACTGCCATGTTGCACACATGTTCATACTGTTTTTCTCTTTTTGATCATGTCAAAGGGGGATAATTTTGTGTGTGACTCACTGTCACAGTGTGTTGCCATCATCAAAAAGGGGGAGAATGTTGTGCCTCTTAGGCACAAGCATGTGCTATGTTGATTTGATGATAGCAATGCTATTTTGTTTTGATGATAGCAACACAGTGAGTGCTTTATGAGATTGTGTTTTGATGATAGCAACATAACTTGTTTTGTGGAGAATGCATGTGTATGACTGATATATTGGTTGTGCATGTGCGTTGCTTTTCTGTCTGCATGTAGTTTGATGACTAGCAAGTCTATACACTGCAGGGTAAAGCATTTCAGAGTCTTTACATCGTTCATGCATGTGCACAGTTCGTGGATAAAGTCTGCACGTCGCCCTAGATTGCATTAGCAAGTCCATACATCATCAGGGCTCTTAATGCATGTGCATAGTCTATACATTGTGCATCTCGTTGTTAAGTCTGCACATTCATGAAGTCTATACAGCCATCCACTTGAAGCATTTCTCAAAGTCCATACAATGCATCTTCTTAGCATCTCATTTAGAGTCTAAGGCATTGTCTATACACTGGACTTAAAGTGTGTACAGCGCCCGTCTCTGTTAGCGTCTAAGGCTTTGAGCAAAGTCTATATAGACCCCACCGTCTCATTCAGCGTCTTAGGCTTGCAAAGTCCATACATCGGACTGTTCATGCTTTCATCGTGAAGTCTGTACATTGCATGACTTCCACCAAGTCTATACATTGGTAGGTGGCAAGTCTGTACATCGGCTTCACATTTGCTTCGAAGTATGTACATTGAACTAATAGGTAAAGTCTGTACATCGTTGCTTGCCAAAGTCTGTACATTGGCATATGTTCCTACGTTGCAACTCCAAGTATGCACATTGGAGTCTTTACCTACGATCATCTTTGAAAGTCTGTACATTGGGAGCTTTACCAACGTTGCCTTGCCAAAGTCTACACACTGTGAATCTTCAAGTCTGTACAGACTTCGCCTTGTTTCAAGTCTGTACATCGTCCAGCTCTTTGGCAAAGTCTACACATCTTAAAGTCTGTACATCCGTTAGGCTTGCTCATGCACTGTTCTTCTGAAGTCTGTACATTTGTTTCATTGGTGAACTCTATACATTGTGCATCCTTGGGTTAAAGTCCATTCATTGGAAGTCTGTACAGAGTTTCTCTTGGCTTTAAGATGAAGTCTGAACATTGCATAGTCTGTACATTGCTTCTTCAGTCTGCCTCGGCCAAGTCCATACATTGCTTGCTTAGCAGATTGTGAAGTCTATACATCGGTTGTTCAGCAGCAGACTGCTCAAGTCCATACATTGGCTGCATCATATGCATTGAAGTCTGCACATTGCTGAATGCTCTTCAAGTGTGCACATTCGTTCTAAGGCATAGTCTATACATTGCTTTGCATTGCATTCATCAATTGTGAAGTCTGTACATCGAGTCAAAGTCTGCACATTGCATTCTCTTCAGCAAGTAGGTACAGCGAGTGCCTTCATATGTGAAGTATGTACATTGCACAGCACTGCATACATGATGTCTATACATTGGACAGAGACGCATAAAGTCTATACAGTGCCTCAGGCTGAGCAAGTCCATACATTGGTCGGTGGAAAGTCTGTACACTTAGAAGTCTGTACATCCACCGTCTTCCTCAGGGTCTCATGCATAAGTCTATATAGTCTATGCAGGTTAAGCCTCTTCTCATTTTGCGTCTCAGTTTGCAAAGTCTATACATTGCTGCTGAACGCAAGTCTGTACACTGCACTGGAGCATGCATCTCATGCAAGTCTGTACATCGCTTTTGACGAAGGGCATTGAAGTCTATACACTGGATTTGAGCTGAAGTCTAGACATTGCTTCAGGCTGAGCAAGTATATACATTGCATGTTCTTTTAATAAAGTCCATACACTGAGCAAGTATATACATTGTTTGCCTGTCGATTGAAGAGTCTATACATTGCATTTGTTCATAGCTGCAAGTCTATACATTGTGTGTCTTGTTCAGCTAAGTATATACATCAGACGAGTCTGCATAGGCCAAGTCCATACATTGTTAAGTGTATTGCATGCATATGTTCTGAAGTCTATACATTGGTTTAGGCAGAGCAAGTCTGCACATCCCACAACATTCATACTTTCATTCTATTGTGCATCCTCTTCAAAACGAAGTGTGTACACTCGTTGGCTAACTGTTGAAGTCTGTATACTCGATTGTTAACTTCAAGTCTATACACTCAAGTTGCATCTTGCCTGTACACACTTTGTTAACAGACTGAACCAAGTATATACATGCAACTGATATCTTCTTATGTCTGTCTGACAGGCTCTGCTCGTGGAGGCTTATGAATAGCACGTGATCCGAGGCTGAAGGACTGACAGGAAGATGACACGTGGCCAAAAGTTCTGGGCGGGAAATGTGGAAGTCACACACGCCCAGTGCTGCTCCTATTGCTGGCTGCTGTTATAAAAGGAAGCCTTCGTCCACAGATGAAGGCCGATCGAAGCAGTAGCAGCAATAGCAGAAGAGCAGAGCGCAGAGACTTCGATCCAGCAGAAGAGAAGAAGAAAAGAGTGAAGAAAAGAAAGAGAGACAGAAAGCAGAGAATAAGAAGAAAAAGAAAGAGAAAGAGAGATCGAGAGTTGAGAAGAAGAGATCAGCTAAAGATTATCTCAACTGGACCATGGATCAAATCTAGGCCAGTCAACTCTTGTAGAGAGCCACATTTGTGCTTCATTTCATTACAGCTTTCCGGTGCTGTGTTGTTTCCCTTTTGTGTTTTCCTTTTATCCCTTCTTCAAGCTGTTAGTCAGCGGGTTTTGCAGAGGTGCTGTCTCTGGACGGCCAAGCTGTATTGCCTAGCGGTTTGCAGTGGAGGATTCCACTGGACAGCAAGTTGTGTTGCTCAGCGGGGCGAGGAGGATTCCTCGGATGGCAAGCTGTGTTGCCCAGCGGTTGTATGGCAAGCTGTGATGCCCAGCTGTTCAAGCTGTGAGTCAGCAGGAAGCCACACTCGGGTTGAGTGTGGGGTGGATGTAGGTCTGTTGGACCGAACCACCTAAAAACCCTCTTGCATTGTGGTTTGTTTTGTTCTATTTGTGATTCCGCTAGATGAATGCATAGGGGCGCTCAACTATTTGCTTTTGGGTTCAGTAGATGAGTGTTCTATTTTGTCTTGTTAGCATTCTAATTTTTTAAGTGAGCGAAATCTTATTTTGGGTGAAGGTTTTTAATTGGGCAAATTTTTAAAGGGCTATATTCATTCACCCCCCCCTCTGAATACTGCACCGAACCTAACAATAAGCAATAAAAAAGAATGCATATATATAATTAGGAGCCCAGATAAAAGAAACGATAAAGTCTATATTACAGCCTGTCTCTCCTGTGACGTGGTGCTGGAGGGAATAACAATGCTGCCCCTGCAGGTCGGGCCTGAGTCACGGGGATTGCCTCAACACGGCCACGACCTGACCTCGCATCGGGCCGACATTCTGATTAGACCAGATCCGTTTCTCAAGACCGGACCCTTTTCGAGTCGTTATTGAAATTGCCGCGCGGTCGGTAGACATTTGAACGGATTCATCCCGGCTTCCACCACGTTTCTATTACGGACCCTCGTCCGAACATGAAAAAGGTCCACGAGTGACCAATATAGCCCGTGGCCCGTATCTCGATGCGGATCTCAATGTGATTTATTCCTGTTTCTTTCTCACCCAGTTAGTATAAGCCCTTTCGATCGCAGGGCCCCTAATTTTGGCAATTAATCAAGGGTGTTCCCTCGAATGGGGGATGTAAATGACGTCGCGACCTTTACGGCACGACGGGATCTGGTCCCGACACGAACCATACAATCGTCTGATGAAGTCAGGTCGAGCGCACCGTGGGCTCTTTGGAGCCCGAATAAGTCGTCACTCCGGTGATTGGCACGCCCACGCACTTAATAAACCAGTGAACGACCGATGACAACCAATCGGTCGAGAAGTGCGTCCACAGTGTCACATTACATGTGGAGTTGCTTCCGATCCTTAGATTCATCTCCTATGGGCAATTCCTCGTACACTTCTTACTCTAATCCTTTGTTCGAATCCAAGATGTCTTTCTACGATCTTCCTCGTTCCCATGAGGAATCTCTTCCCTAGGGTCTCTTAGAGGACCTGCCCAGGGTCATCCAACTTCCATCCGGAGAAGGGTCCATCCCTCCTCCATCCTCTGTCTCCATAGAGGGCGCGCAACCCTCCCTTTCCACCAATAATCCCACCGGTCACATCTTGCAAATGATGGCACAGTTGGATCCGGTCCAACTTCAAGCCCTTTATCAGACCTTGCAGGGGCCTAGCGCCCCATCTCCCACAATTGCACAAGGTCTGTCCACCACCTCCGTCTTTCAGTCTAGGGTTGATGGGCCCGGGGTTCCACTCATTCCTATTGATCTTACCTTGGTTCAGCCTAAGATCCTTCGGTTCTCTAGTCTCGAGGCAGGCCAATCCTCTAAATCGACCCCTCAAGTCCTTGATAAAGGGAAGACCATTCTTCCCTCATCCACCCAGATTGATTCTTATAAGACCATTCCATCGTTGCCACAAGTTCTTGTTGGCCCGGCCGATTTCACTCACCCTCAGCAAGGGGCAGCCCATGTCCACTCCGATTTGGGTCATCCTCTGGCCCAATTTCCTTCTTATGGGCCTCCCCCTCCTTCCATCTATCCTTCGGCTCCTCGCCTCGAGCTTACTCCCTTCACTCCACCTACTCCATCTCGGGAGCAGGAACCCCTTGACAAACGGGCCGCCACGCAGTAACAACTTGACTTCCTTCAAAAGTGGGTTGGCCCATAATCTTTGGCAAACGTTCCAGTTCCCAGTTTCCACAACATTCGATTCCCTCCTCAATCTGAGCTCCCCACATACCGCAAGTATGATGGTAACATCAACCCTTTTATTCATGTGAGGGATTTCATGTATGAGTTAGCGCAGTTCCAGTATGATGATCGCCTTATGGCATATCCATTCCGCTGATCTCTAGATGGAGTTGCACTGGAGTGGTTTTATGCCCTGCCATTAGAAGATGTCTAAAGCTTTATGGTTGTGAAGGAGAAATTTATTCAAAGGTTCCAGGACCGGGTCGGCCCGGAATATTCGTTCACAGATCTTGTGGCCGAAAAGATGAAAGCCGATGAGGACTTTGCTACATACACTAACAGATGGCGGCAGATGGCCGCCCGTGTGCTAGGTCATATTCTGGAGGAGGAGAAGGTCAAGTTGCTCATATCAAATGCTACAGCCACTTTTCGCAACATATTCGCCATGAATGATATTGCCAACATGCACCAACTTTATAGCCGGGCGAGATTTAGTCAGACCCAGTTCAAGGAATCCCCTATCCACTCACTCTTTGAGGCCCAAAAGCCCAAATACAATAGAAAACATCAGGGGTCTGTCACCGAGGGAGTCCAAACCAATGAACAAGTGCAAGCCGTTGCATTCCCCTTCCCTAACCAGTCCACTCCACTCTGCTTTCCACAAACTCCGTACAATCCCCAAGTCTCCACTCCTCAAAACCCTCAACCCATTTTTCCCGCTTCACAAAACACCCAGCCTACCTTCCCCGCTCCACAAATGTCTTTCCCGCTCCACAACATCCGCAACAACCCCCGCAATACCACAACGTCCCTCCACCCAACGGATATACCAATAAGCGCCTGGCTCTGAAAAGGGCGCAATATCTTCCTTTGCCTGAGTCCCTTACAGACATCTTCTCTACTCTCATGTCGATAAGTGCAATTCAGCTCCCTCCAGAATAGCCCAACTGGAACCCGGCCGATGACCAATCCAAGTACTGCATGTTCCACCGGTAGCTCGGGCACACCATTGAAGGTTATTTTCAGTTCCGTGATTTGGTGTATGATTTACATGAAGGGCAGCGCATTAACTGGGCCAAGATGCATAAGAGGCCATTGTTGAAATAAAAGAGAAGAGAAGGCAAGCGCCGAGGCAGCAAGTGCAGCAACAAGCACCGCAGCCGTAGCCACCGCAGCAGCAGCAGCCTGTTTAGGATTTGGGGATCCACCAAAACCCCATGCCAAATCATCCGCCCGCTCCACCACCTCAACCACTAGCACCGGCTCAGATTAATCTTGTTCAACCCCCGGCTCCCGATGCCGGGTGGTCCTACGATGATGAAACTTCAGTACAGCGGCTCATGGCCCTCCACCACAACTACCGTAACCCTTCTTCACCTTCTACCCCCGTCATTCTCCCGCTTAACCATCAAATCCCTCCACCCTCCGCGTTCGCCAAACCCCTCATCCTACCACCCGCTTCCCCAATTATTCTGCCTCTCTCCACTCCACCGCCAACACCTACCCTCGTTATTACCTCGCCTCCACCTAACCCTTTACCCATCTTTCTCCTTCCACAGCCCATTATCTCCACCACTACTCCCATAACCTCCATTGTCTCCACCACTAATGCCATCACCTCCAGTATCTCCATCACTACTCCCGTCACCCCCATCATCTCCACCGCGCCATTCATCCATCTCGTCGGGCCCATTAAGCCACTTACTATGAGCCCAATATGATTTGCTACATCATCTAGACAGGGTGCCTGCTAAAATTTCTGTGTTAGAGCTGATCAAGAGGTCCACGCTTCACCAAGATGCACTTTGGAATTTCCTACAGAAATTTATAGTAAACGAGGACATGGCAGTGGACAGTTTGCCGACAGCCCTGGCTACCGTCTCCGAAGGGCTAGCAATCGCATTATCTGAGACTGAACTAGCACCTCCTGAGGCTCGCCAGATGTCGCTGTGCATTTCTATCATCCTAAATAAAGTAAGCATAGACGCGGCGTTGGTAGACACAGGGGCCTCTATTAATGTCTGTCCTCTCAGCACTTTACGGGCATGCAACTTATCAGAATATTTACTAAGGCCGACCCCAACTACTATTGCAGCATATGACAATTCCAGAAGAGCATGTCACGGGGTAGTCACCATTCAAATTGAGCTTGGGCCTCTTACAATGTCAATTGAGTTTTATGTGCTGGACATCGATCCTATGTTCAAGGCCATCTTGGGTCGCCCACGGATTGAAAATCTTAATGTTGTACCATCCACAGCTCATCAGTGTCTCACGTTCCCTTCTTAAGGGAGGGTGGTCATGGTAAAGAGCATATCCACGGTCCAATCCGTCAAAGCTGTTTTAGAAAAGATTTTGCCAACGCTATGGCCTAGCAATCGGCATATCATTTCAGTATTAGATCAAGATTTTTCATGGGCCTATACACCACCCAAGCCTGCCACCATGTCAGTCAACATCAAAGAAAAGCCCAAGATCAGGTATTCAAAAGGCTGGAGCATCATACTGAAGCTAGGTTATCGGTTGGGGAGAGGTCTCGGCGCATAATTAAAGGGGCAGACCAAACTGGTCCCCAAGGGCAAGAAAATGAACAAGAGAGGCCTCGGTTATCGAGAATCCTCATTCTCAATTTTGGGTTACCCTGGACCATTAAACTGGGACTATCGCCAACATTTTGTCAAAGGTCCTCTCCAGCCAGGTACATTGGAAGCATCACCAAGTTAGCACAAGAAAGAAGATACAGCTTATACAGTTGATAGTTTGCCATTGCTATCAAAGGGGCCCGTTGATGATATGTTCGATTTTAGCTAGGCATTTGCAAGATTATTTCATGAAGAAGACAGTTGCCAAAGAAACCATGAGGTGCGGCTTGTGCATTATGAGCCGAAGAAGCAGACAGTTCTGTAGGAAAGAGGGAGCTCACCTATCATTTTCACGTGGTCTCCTTCCTGCTTGTTCTCATTCTTTCAAAAGTTGGCATCCATACCCTGCTCACCTCCTCTTTTGATTAATCCGTTCCTATGTGAGATCCCCACTGATTTTCTCATTGTCAGAACATGCACTTGTTGTCCGCCCGTTAATCTATCCACTCCTTTCTTCTCCTCCTCTGATCCTTTCTTCGATATTTTCTGCCCGTCCATGTATCCCCTTAGGCTCCCTCCGCCACCCTTCTCTTCATCTTGTTGCATGATCTCCACCGATCTCCAAAAAAAAAGTCAATTTTGAAACAGAGGTCTCAGTGGATGATTACGCTATCTTCTCTCCATCCTCCTCCCAAGGGCACGAGGCCCCTACTGCCTCCCTCCCACTAGATTTTCTCTCTCCTAGGTTAGACGTAGGGTCCATCAAGTCAAGGAAAGTAGAGTCTGTTAGGTCTAGAGAAGTAGGGTCTTATTCTAGGTCATCCAACCCATCCTTGCCTGAGTCGCGCCCGCTGGCCTGACATTCTAAATCTATTCCCGATAGGTTCCTGCAGGATCTAGCTCTAAGATGTCATGCTCTTCTCAAGTTCCCAGAGTTCATAGCTACAGCGATTATGCTAGAAGAGGACGAGGAGAAAGACAGGGTATGGAGTGACGATGGACTTGGAGTCTATAAAGTCATGGACGAGAAGGACTCGGTTGATTTTGAGGGCAACGATGTAGACGACATTGCCGACCAGTATGCGCAAGGCTTAAAGAGGTTTGACGAGCCATCGTCAGTAGTGGATGAACCTACGAAGGAAATAAATCTGGGAACTGATAAGGATCCCATGCCTATTATTATTGCAGCTAGTCTCCCTCCAAAAGTTGAAGAAGATTTAGTCAAGGTCCTAAGGGAGTATAGCGATTCTTTCGCCTGGTCTTACGAGGACATGCCGGGTCTTGACCCCTCCTTGGTAGAACACCGACTAGTACTTAAGCCAGGGGCAACGCCCGTGAAACAAAAGTTGAGAAGATTTCACCCCCACATGGCATTGAAGATGAAAGAAGAAGTAGACAAATTGCATAAGGCCAGGTTCATTAGAGTTGTTTTATATCCCCAGTGAGTGGCGAACATAGTCCCTGTTATCAAGAAGGACGGAAAGGTGAACATTTGCATTGATTTCAGGGATCTAAACAAGGCATGCCGCAAAGATGATTATCTGCTACCTCATATAGATGTATTAGTGGACAACACCGTCGGGTATGAAGCATTGTCATTTATAGATGGTTTTTCGGGATACAACCAAATCCGTCTCGCTCTTGAAGATCAAGAGAAAACCTCCTTCACCATGACTTTGGGAACTTACTGCTACGTGGTCATGCCGTTTGGGTTGAAGAACGCAGGTGCCACCTATCAAAGGGCAATGATGGCTATATTCCACGATCTGATGAATGTTTACATGGAGACCTACGTGGATGATATCTTGGTGAAGTCAAGGACGAAAGAAGAACACCCCATCATTTTAGCCAAGGTGCTCCAGAGAGCTAGGGAGTACTAGTTGAAAATGAATCTAAAGAAATGTGTTTTTGGAGTCTCTTCAGGAAAATTGCTAGGCTTTATAGTTAGCAAAAGGGGGATTCAGATTGATCCTAACAAAGCCAACGCCATCATGGATATGCCACCGCCTAAGAATATTACAAAACTTCGAGGATTGATTGGACGATTGTAATTTATTAGAAGATTCATATCCCAACATTCTCAGAGGTGCCGCCCGTTTTATGAATTGTTAAAGGCGGGGGTCAAATTTGAATGGAATGAAGATTGTCAAAAGGCCTATGAGGATTTTAAGGTATATTTGTCCAATCCCCTGGTTTTGTAACCTCCTGTCCCTGTGAAACCCCTAATCCTATGTCACGCCCCGAGCCTTTATTACAGCGGAAGACTCGCTCGGGGAGCGCAAACAGCCGGCATGGTAAGCCTCTTACAAGCAAGAATCAATCAGAGCGCGAGACAATCACACAAGTAAATGCAATTGCACAAGATTTAATCAACTTCAACTTCATATCATAATGCTCAATATTCAAAGATACAATCACTAATTTGATTTTCATTCTACTAGACTCAAGAAATAGGAAAATTACATTGACTCAATCTAGACATTATAGACTTCCTAAGTCTTCGCTCATCTTTAATCACTCTCGAATCCGCTACTTGAATAATCCGAATCTGAACCCGACTCACTTTCATTTCCTGAAAAAGATTGGAAATAGGTAATGAGCACACTTGCCCAGTAGGTATCTTCGCATCAACATGAAGGCACTATTAAAGTGATTGACATTTTCGATCTAAATAAATAAGGTAAAATCATGCAATGTGATGATCATGCGATTAAATCAAAGTAACAAGACTATCATATAAGATGGAATGAGAACAAGAATGAACTAGTAAGAATAGGACAAGAACATGATATTGGCCTTTAATGAACAAGAATATATCGAGAATATACTAGCAAGCCACATATTCCTCACTTTAGCATCTTATGCTTATGAGCAAGTGCTTCGTGAATTTTTATGGAATATCAAGCAAGAATGTCATGTCGTGTCGTGGATCTTCACTTATTTATAGAAATAGTACTCCCAGCGTAATGCGACGCCAGTAGCATCATACCCCATGGTTTATAAAATAATATGTTTCCGGCAATCAGCCGAGGGGACTAGCATAGAGCCCTTGAACACAATCAGTGCTCGATCTCATCTTCAGTTATAAATTAAGCTACTTCCACGCAGTATAACAGTAAAGTATGGCCAAGAATATAGCACTTCCAATAATTCCATGATAACTAAAATCAATGAATGAATGCTTCAACATAAGAATGTAGGAGTCAAGAAATAGACTTTAAACAATGTCATGCTTCATAGAAATAAATCGACAGCATAACGGTATTTTCCTTAACTTCTATTTTATTTAGATCAATTTAAGTAATATGACAAGTTCTAGATGATCAAGGTTTGTCTAGAATCATTGGGATATCAACCCTTGGTCAAACCTTGGGTTAACATAAACAAGCTATGTAACGGTCGTTAACGGGGCCGTTACACTATGTAACGCGCCACAAATGGGCCGTTAAAATGATCAGAGTCTAGAAAGATAAAAATAGACTCAGAGGAATGTGACGATCTGGCACTGGGCCGTTACGTGAGCCTGACGGTCCAGTTCAAGGCCGTTACATTTCAAGAATCAGAAACCATGATAGTGCATTCTATTTATTAGGCTTTAATGGTACAACCAACTGGGCGTCCTAGTGGGAATCCAAGGCTCGCAGAGAATTACGGAGGCCTTGAAACAATGATTTCCTAGTCCATTGGAAGGAATATCCAATAGAGAGGTCCTCATGTCCAAGATTGTGTTCCTATAGTGCAAAGTGTGAACTAATGACAACATACCGGAATATGTGCCATGTACTTATGGAATTGACTCTATTGATAGAGAGAGATATGTATAATCAATGTAAAATCATGATGAAAACTCCGCCAATACAATGTTAAAAAGTCATTCTTTATAATACAAAACTATATAATTTGGCTTCAAAAGTTAACATAACTCAATAAAGTGAGACCACAAAACATGCAATACCTATCATGAATGATCAAATAACCTTAAAATCACATGATCAGGTTAAAACTTAGGTAACTAGGCTTTAACAATAATAATATTGGCAGGTTATATTCTGTCTTGGGGTTGACAGAACACAGAGTATAACCGTCTGGAGATGGGGCGTCACTGTGATTGTGATGGTCAAGACCCAGCCGTTACATGAATGTAACGCGTCTGTCCAAGCACGTTATAATCAACCGTGAAACCCAAACCCAATCAGGGAGTATAACGGTCTGTCGTGGGGCCGTTACATGGAAGTGACGGTCCTTCTGTGATGCGTTACAGTCTCTGCTAATAGGAAACAACTATAGAAGCTAAGAGATCAACTCACATCATATCTTTTATCAAAACATCATGAGTTTCTAGATATGTTAACAAAGTAAAGGTTGTCTATATGCATGGGTATTGATGAATAGATGGATAGTCAAGTCTTTAATCTTTAGTTAGGGCTAAGGGAAGCATGATATGCATAGATCCAATAAAACATGAAATTGATGATCTAGCATGCATGAAATCCAATCAAAACAGAGGCTCTTAGTCCTATCAAGTTATTTTTTCCGTTCATGAGATAACCTACCTCTTACTTAGACTGTAGTTCCTGAATTTGGTAGAGAACCTTGCCCTAGACCTCCTCCTTCTCTTGTGACTTTTTCAGCAACTTCCTTGGGCTCTAACTCCACGACCTCTTGACCTAAAGATGTGAAATTAGAGGGGAGTTAGTCTAAAGTATTGTGAACAAATTATTCTAAAGAACTTACCTGAGATAATGACTCCTTACCTTGCTTCCTTACGCCCAAAAAGTAAGGGTCGCACAGTTCAGAACTATGTCCTATTTATAGAGTTTAGACTAGGGTTTGAGGATTAGATCGAGTTTAGAGTCCTTATTTCATCAAATCCTAATCTCTAAGACTCCTTAGCAATATTACAAGCCTTCCCAAGTCGATCCTTAGTGGATAAGATCATCAAATTCTGATCTTTCTACTTGTTCTTTCTTTTACGGAACTAATAATATTTAACGGTCGTCATCCCGTGCGTTAGAGATATGTGACGGTCTCACGATAGACCGTTACATTACTCGTTCCCAGAGTTCAAATGAAATCAAACTCTTTTAGTTTTCTGGTTCATAGTGTAACGGTCGAGACACCGTGCGTTACATGTCTGTGACGGTCGTCCGATGGACCGTTACAGTTAACGTGGATAGAGTTCTAAATTGATCAAACTCTTCTATTCATTATCCACCTAATTATCTGTATTAAGTTGTATTTATCGTTATAATTCTGAGGATAAGCTTAACAACCTTCTAGAATATGGGCCAACTTAATGGGCTTGGTTTACAAACCCTTTAGACTTTAATTAAGTGAGTTGGGTTAATTGATTAACACCATTTGGCCTTATATTGATTAATAACTCCAAATTAGTCTATTTAATTGCTAATAATGTCATAAAATTATCAAATAAATTCTGGGGCACTACACCCTATATATTTCTGTTATCGAGGATTCCCGAAGAGCTGTCTTGGCACAAGTAGATGATGAAGGCAAAGAGCGGGCAACCTATTATGTAGCAACTCAAAATTTTTTATATGTAAAAAGAAATAATGAAAGATGAAAATAAAATAAATTGTGAATATTTGATGTTATGTTCTTAAAAGTATAGAATACATAAACACGAACCCTATCTCACTTGTTAACACGAACGACAAGATTCACGGCATGATTCTGAGAAGGCGAAGACGTCGGTACTATAGTAGTACTATAGCATCCGATTTAAGAGAGAATTATTAGATTTAGTCTAATCATAACTAATGGATGAGGTCATTCTTACATCATTAAATAAATGAGGTCATTGATTATGTCATAAAGGGGGGATTTATTCACATATTGGAATTATTTTTCAATATACGTTGGTGTAATAGTAACAAATTGATGTAATAATAACAAGGTTGGTGTAATAGTAACAAAGTTGGTGTAATAATAACAATGTTGGTGAAATAGGAAAATTAGGTGGGAGATTTTGGCCTATAAATAGGGCTGGGCTCTTCCCTACTCAAAGCACAAATCTATTGAGAGAAATTGCTGGTTGGAGAGAGGGAGAAAGCTCGAAGTTGGAGGAGTGTTCGAAAGCATTCTTCATTCTTAAACTTCTTTTTCTTTGATCTTCAACTAGGTAGGTTTTCTCTTAGGCGAAAACTTAATTAGTTCTCCATAAATGTTTCTTTGCATGAGTAATTTGATTCTATGTAAAATTTTCATGATCATGTAGTTATGACTTATTTAAAGATTTAAAGTTCAAAAATGAGAGTTTTCATTATCATAACGTGTTTCAATAACGTGGATCACATATGGACCATGATTTGAATACGGTAACCACACTCGATTTACCTCGTTTATGTGCGTTATTTAAAAACTTAAAATTTGAATTTTAAAATCATGTTCTTGCCTTAAGAATACTATTAACAAAGAAATGACTAAGTGAATGAACTCGTAAAGCTATCGTTAATTGTTCAAACAACTATGCTCCAATTTTCGTACAATTCTTATTCATGATTGACCATATCTCTTTTATCTAAGCTCTATCTGAAAGCTTGACATATCCTTTCAACTTCTCTTCACACATGAACATATTATGCAATTGGAAGCTTGACATCTTTTTTCAATATCTTTTTCTTCATTAAAATTCTTTCACAAATGAAAATGTTAGAAAATACAAGAATAATTTTCGTTCGATTTACGTGTTTTCGTGTCTCCAAAAAATCCTATAGCTAGCAAGTTTACCAAGAAAGACCGGTGTCTAAGGCTAGAGGTCCACGGGCAAACGCTTTAAGTGGATAAGTGGTTACTTAATTAGCACCTCGTGAATACGAGGGGAGCCTCCCACTATCCCACCTCTTACCTGGCCGTGTTTTCTTTGGTTTTCTTCTAATTACCCAACCGAGAAAAACTTGATCTAAATTTATTTTACAAGATTTTTCGCGAGAGTTGATCGCACCTTGACCGACAATTCATTCTCTTTATTGTCTTAATGTTGTTAAACATGATGCCTTAAATCATCTATGAACTTCTCTTATAAACTTCATTTACTCTTCATACTACATGTCCTTGAAAATGAAAATTTTGCTAGATCTGTACTTTAGCCATAAACTATCATTTTAGAGTGTACGAGCTAAGTGCCATGTAGGGTAAAGTGCTACGTTATGGGAGCCACCCCTTGAGGTCGGAATGACACAAAGTGCTACATAATGGGAGCCACCTCTTGATCCTGTAGGGGCCACCTCTAGAGTCCTCCATAACTAAATGACTAGTTATGCACTATACTACGCTTCTTAAGCTTTTCTTGAAACTCGGATTAGCCATAATTATAAATGAATTATTTTCAAAATTACATGAGACTTTGGTCCACCTGATACTCAATGTCTGATAAATATGGGGGCCCCGATCTGGTCCTAGGCGAGTAAAACCTGAAAGTACTTGTGCCCGAGGGAGTTGAATGATCAGGTGTGGCATTGCACCAACTGACATGTAAGATTGAACTAGATAATTCACTTATTACATGCTTGACTTGTTACATGCTTAACTTCCTATACATGACATGTTTGATTGGAGGGGTTAATATCCTTGTTACATGGCCATATTTATAATTCTATACTTGTTATTGATCTTCATGTTTACACTTAAGTTCTACAATATCTATTCTTGCAATTCTTGACTTCCTGATCTTGTTCTCTATTTGTCATTTATTTTATTACTTATTTTATTCGAGAGCATATAGATGATCTAAAATGTTAATTATTTAAAGTGACCTGATAAAGAGATATAAGTCCTATTGAGCTTTCTAGCTCGCCCTGTGTATTGTTGTTAATTTTCAGGAAATCCTGAAGATGATGGGAATGGGCTGGAGTGATGATAGTTTTTAATAAATTTTTCCCAGTCTATCTACTTATAAATGATTGTATCGAGTTTGAATAGTATTGTAAGTCCTTGAAGGATATTTGTTGGAAATATCAGATTATGAAATAAAGATGTGATTTTATCCATTTGTTGTTCATACTCATCATCTGAGTCTCTTGATCGACATGCCCGTAAAATTGTTCACGCCTTAGTAATTCCGCCTTGTTCGGGGCGTGACAATTTAGTAAGTATCAGAGCCTATGGTTAAAAAGAGTCTAGGGCATCAAGGCTTAGTTATTGAAAATCCTAGGTTATCCACACTATAGGATAATGGATAACTATACTTGACCCGTGAGATTGGGTAGATACTTGGGCTAGATATTAAGATATGTAGAGATAAGACATTTAATCCCCATAGCTTGTTTTGCAGAAATTCTTAGCTGTTGAAAATGGCCGCTGAGCATGCTCAATGGAGAGAAATGCAAAGGACCATCCAAGGGCTAACTCAAGCCCTACAGCAAGTGGCTCAAGGAGGAGTTAATCTCCATGGTGCGGGAGACCTGCACCGTAACTTTAGGAACATGAATCCCCCGAGGTTCAACGGTTCCACTGACCCGGATGAAGCCGAACATTGGGTCAAGGAGATAGAAAGAATATTCCGAGTCATGCAATGCTCGGATCAAGATAGAGCTTTACTTGCTACTTTCCAACTAGAAAGGGATGCAAGAGCTTGGTGGGAATCCGTAGAGGCGACCTTGCCCGATCCCCAGATCACTTGGGAGGAATGTCAAGAATATTTCAACGACAAGTATTTCTCGTAGAGAGTCCAAGAAATGAAGGTAGCAGAATTTGCCACCCTTAAACAAAGAAGTCTCTCTGTAGCTGAATACGAGGCCCAGTTTTCTCGACTGGCCCGTTATGCTCTACACCTCATTAATACGAAGAGAATGAAAACCAAGCGATTCATGAATGGGCTAAGGCCCCAATACATTCCCCAACTGGCGCCGATGGACATCCAAACATATGCCGAGATGGTTCAGAAGGCCCAACTACTAGAAGATGCCATGGAGATGGCAGATAGAATCAAGGGAAGAGTCGTGAAAGAACAAGTCGTTAGCGCCGGAAACTTTAAACCAACATTTGGAAAGAAGAGGCCAAATGAAGGAAGAACCCCTCAACAAGACAAAAGGTCTCGAGATGGAAATAGGCAAGCCATCCCTTATACATCTTTAAAAGATATCTGCAAGTATTGTGACAAAGCTGGCCACAAGATCGAAGAATGGTGGAGAAAGAAGGGAGCATGCTTGCGTTGTGGAAGTAGGGATCATCGCCTTTATGATTGTCCCCTTATGAAGGAATCTCCATCGAAGAAGAAAACTCAAGAAGGACCATGTCGTCAAGGAAGACTTCAAGCTCTGAAAGAACCTACACCTACTGAAGAAGGAGGAGTGGTAGAAGGTACTTTCACCATCAATTCTAGAACCGCTTTTGTTCTATTTGATATTGGAGCTACCCATTCATTCATATCCCAGAATTTTGCTATCACCTTACATGAAAAATCTATTCTTTTGAAAACTGAACTTATTATTTCCACACCTTTAGGAGCAAGCACTGAGCTTAAACATTATTTTTTCTCTAGTGAAGTGTTGATTATTGGTCATAACTTAGCCACTGATTTGATATGCATGAACATGGAGGGTTATGATGTAATCTTAGGTGCTGACTAGTTGGCCAAGTATAATGCTAAGGTGGATTACAGGCGAGGAAGTGTAACCTTTGGTGAATCAGGATACCCAGAACTATCTTTCTCTAGAAATAGCCATCCTAGACACCCTCTTCTCATCTCTACCCTTCAAGCTCGAAAATTGATGAAGAAAGGATGTGTTGCATTTTTGGCTTCTGCCCTTATAACCGAACCATAGAAACCCATTCTAGAAGAAATATCTGTTGTTAAGGAATATTCGGATGTATTTCTTGAGGAATTACCTGGCATATCACCCAAGAGAGAAGTTTCATTCTCAATCGATTTGTTACCAGGAGTAGCCCCTGTATCCAAAACTCCTTATAGAATGTCACCTACTAAGCTGGAGGAACTAAAAGAGCAATTGATGGAATTATTAGAGAAGGGATTCATCAGACCTAGTACATCACCTTGGGGAGCACCTGTTCTTTTTGTGAAGAAGAAAGATGGATTTATAAGGTTATGCATTGATTATAGGCAGTTGAACCAATTGACTATCAAGAATAAGTACCCTCTGCCAAGAATTGATGAACTATTTGATCAAATCTCTGGAGCTCATTATTTCTCTAAGATTGACCTCAGGTCGGGTTATCATCAACTGAGAATCAAGAAAGAAGATATGTATAAGACAACATTCAGGAGTAGATATGGACACTATGAATTTATTGTCATGTCTTTTGGGCTGACTAATGCACCTGCAGCCTTTATGTAACTAATGAATAGTATATTCTGACCCTATTTAGATCAATTTATGGTGGTATTTATTGATGGTATATTGATCTACTCCAAAACCAAAGAAGAACATAAAGCACATTTGAGGATTGCCTTGTAAATATTAAAAAAGAATCAATTATATGCTAAATTGAGCAAATGTGAGTTTTGGTTAGAAGAAGTTTCATTTCTCGATCATGTGATCTCTAAGGAAGGTATTTATGTTGACCCTTCAAAGGTAGAAGGTGTCAATAATTGGGAAAGGCCTACAAGTGTGACCAAAATCTGAAGTTTTCTAGGATTGGCCGGTTACTATAGGAGATTCATGAAAGACTTCTCTAAAATTACCGTGCCATTGACTAGACTAACAAGGAAGGAAAATTCTTATGTATGGGCTGAAGACTGTGAGAAGAGTTTTCAAACTCTAAAGGAGCGCTTGACAACTGCACCCATTCTTACTTTGCCTATTATGGGAGGAGGATTCGAGGTATATGTTGACGCTTCGATAATTGGCCTAAGTTGTGTATTAATGCAACAAGGCAAGGTGATAGTCTAAGCATCTAGGCAATTGAAGATCCACGAAGTTAATTACCTTGTGCATGATCTAGAATTAGCCGCAGTAGTCTTTGCTCTAAAGATATGAAGGCATTATTTATATAGTGAGTAGTTCATTGTCTATGCTGACAATAAGAGTTTATAGTATCTATTTTCTCAGAAGGAGCTCAACATCAGACAAAGAAGATGGTTAGAATATTTGAAAGATTTTGACTTTTCTATTCAATACCATCCTGGAAAAGGTAATGTTGTGGCTGATGCTCTTAGTAGAAAGCCGAGGGCTCTATTATCAAGTTTGATGATTAATGAAGGGCGCTTGCTGGAGCAATTTACAAGATTAAATTTAAATGTGGAACCAAAGGAGGAACGAGTCTTGATTGCCAGTATAAGGGTACAAGCTGAAATGTTCTCTGAAATAAAAGAGCAACAAGGTAACGATCCTTTATTAGTTGAAATATCTGGAAATTTGAGCCAAAGGCCAGATTTTCAACTAGCGAATGATGGGAGATTATTATTTCGAGGAAGAACTTGTGTGCCTGATAGTAACAAAATCAAGAAGAAGATAATGGAAGAAGCACACCAATCTAGATATATTCATCCAGGAGCCACTAAAATGTACCAAAATTTGAAAAGAAATTTTTGGTGGCCGAATATGAAGAGAGAAGTGGCTGAGTTTGTGAGCCGTTGCTTGATATGTCAACAAGTAAAGGTAGAACATCTCAGACCTGTCGATAAATTGAAACCTCTGGAAATACCAGAGTGGAAGTGGGAAAGCATTAGTATGGGTTTCATTATGGGATTGTCCAAAACTAGAGGTGGACTTGATGCAATCTGGGTAATAGTGGATCAATTAATCAATTCTGCTCACTTCCTACCCATCAAAAGTAAGTGGACGGTGGATATATTGGCAGCTTTATATATAAAGGAAGTGGTAAGATTGCATAGTATTCCTTCATCTATAATTGCTAATAGAGATCCTAAATTTACTTCTCACTTTTGGAAGGGATTGCAATCTTCACTGGGAACGAGATTAAATTTTAGTACATCTTTTCACCCTCAAATCATAGACGACATGCTTAGAGCATGCATGATAGATTTTGGTGGTACTTGGCATGAACATTTACCATTGATTGAGTTCTCCTACAATAATGGCTACCAATCAAGTATTCAAATGGCACCTTTTGAAGCTTTATATGGTAGAAGTTGCAGATTACCCATGTGTTGGGATGAGATTGGTGAGAAGTAGTTAGTAGGTCCTGACATGATTCAAGATACGACTCGAAATATCCAGATGATTAGAGACCGAATAAAAATTACCCAATCCCGACAAAAGAGTTATGCTGATAATAGAAGAAGAGATTTAGAATTTCAAATTGGTGACCATGTCTTCTTGAAGGTATCACCTACTCGAGGAATCCAAAGATTCGGAGTCAAAGGAAAGTTAAGTCTGAGATTTATTGGTCCTTTTGAGATCCTTGATAGAGTTGGAGAAGTAGCATACAAATTGGCTTTACCCTAGAAGTTGGAAGGAGTGCATGATGTTTTTCATGTGTCAATGCTGAGGAGATATGTCTATGATCCTTCACATGTGATCCAACATGATGATTTGGTACTGCAAAATGATTTAACTTATGAAGAGAAACCCATCAAGATATTAGACCAAAAATTACATCAACTAAGGAATAGAACAATACCAATGGTTAAAATCCAATGGAGCCGTCGTGGACAAGAGGAAGCCACTTGGGAATTGGAGGATGCGATTAAGTAGAAGTATTCTGAATTATTTTCAGGTTAGTATTGTTAGAACTTATCTTACTTTGTAATGAATAATGTGAATTTGAAGGACCAAATTCTTTTTATGTGGGGGAGGATGTAGCAACTCAAAATTTTTTATATGCAAAAAGAAATAATGAAAGATGAAAATAAAATAGATTATGAATATTTTCTGTTATGTCTGTAAAAGTATAGAATACATAAACATGAACCATATCCCACTTGTTAACACGAACGACGAAATTCACGGCACGATTCTGAGAAGGCGAAGACGTCGGTACTGTAGTAGTACTATAGCATCCGATTTAAGAGAGAATTATTAGCTTTAATCTAATTCTAATTAATGGATGAGGTCATTCTTACATCATTGAATAAATGAGGTTATTGATTATGTCATAAATGGGGGATTTATTCACATGTTGGAATTAATTTTCAACATAAGTTGGTGTAATAGTAACAAAGTTGGTGTAATAATAACAAGGTTAGTGTAATAGTAACAAAGTTGGTGAAATAGAAAAATTAGGTGGGGGATTTTAGCCTATAAATAGGGCTGCGCTCTTCCCTACTCAAAGCACAAATCTATTGGGAGAAATTACTGGTTGGAGAGAGGGAGAAAGCTCGAAGTTGGAGGAGTGTTCGAAAGCATTCTTCTTTCTTAAACTTCTTCTTCTTTGATCTTCAACTAGGTAGGTTTTCTCTCAGGCGAAAACTTAATTAGATCTTCATATATGTTTCTTTGCATGAGTATTTTGATTCTATGTAAATTTTCCATGATCATGTATTTATGGCTTATTTTAAGATTTAAAGTTCAAAAATGGGAGTTTTTCATTATCATAACGTGTTTCAATAACGTGGATCACATATGGACCATGATTTGAATACGGTAACCACGCTCGATTAACCTCGTTTATGTGCGTTATTTAAAAACTTAAATTTTGAATTTTGAAATCACGTTCTTGCCTTAAGAATACTATTAACAAAGAAATGACTAGGTGAATGAACTCGTAAAGCTATCGTTAATTGTTCAAACAACTATGCTCTAATTTTCGTACAATTCCTATACATGATTGACCCTATCTCTTTTATCTAAGCTCTATCTAAAATCTTGACATCTCCTTTCAACTTCTCTTCACACATGAACATATTATGCAATTGGATGCTTGACATCTTTTTTCAATGTCTTTTTCTTCATTGAAATTCTTTCACAAATGAACATGTTAGAATATACAAGAATGATTTTTATTCGATTTACGTGTTTTCGTGTCTCCAAAAAATCGTGTAGCTAGCAAGTTTAGCAAGAAAGACCGGTGTCTAAGGCTAGGGGTCTATGGGCAAACCCTTTAAGTGGATAAGTGGTTACTTAATTCGCACCTCGTGAATACGAGGGGAGCCTCCCACTGTCCCACCTCTTATCTAACCACGTTTTCTTTGATTTTCTGCTAATTACCCGACTGAGAAAAACTTGATCTAAACTTATTTTACAAGATTTTCCGCGAGAGTTGATCGTGCCTTGACCGGTAATTCATACTCTTTATTGTCTTAATGTCGTTAAACATGATGCCTTAAATAATCCATGAACTTTTCTTATAAACCTCATTTACTCTTCATACTACATGTCCTTGGAAATGGAAATTTTGCTAGATTTGTACTTTAGCCATAAACTACCATTTAGGAGTGTTGGAGCTAAATGCCATGCAGGGCAAAATGCTACGTTATGGGAGCCATCCCTTGAGGCCGGAATGGAACAAAGTGCTACATAACGGGAGCCACCTCTTGAGCCTATAGGGGCCACCTCTACAGTCCTCCATGACTAAATGACTAGTTATGCGCTATACTATGCTTCTTAAGCTTTTCTTGAAACTCGGATTGGCCATAATTATAAATGAATTATTCTCAAAATTACATGGGACTTTGGTCCACCTGATACTCAATGCTTGACAAACATGGGGGCCCTGATCTGCTTATAGGTGAGTAAAGTTTGAAAGTTCTTGTGCCCGAGGGAGTTGAATGATCAGGTGTGGCATTCCACCAACTGACATGCAAGATTGAACTAGACAATTCACTTATTATATGCTTGACTCGTTACATGCTTAACTTTCTATACATGACATGTTTGACCGGAAGGGTTAATATCCTTGTTACATAGCCATATTTATAATTCTATACTTGTTATTGATCTTCATGTTTACATGTGAGTTCTACAATATCTATTCTTGAAATTCTTGACTTCTTGATCTTGTTCTCTATTTGTCATTTATTTTATTACTTGTTTTATTCGAGAGCATATAGATGATCCAAAATGCTAATTATTTAAAGTGACTTGATAAAGAGATATAAGTCTTACTGAGCTTTCTAGCTCACCCTGTGTATTGTTGTTAATTTTCAGGAAATCCTGAAGATGATGGGAATGGGCTAGAGTGATAAGAGTGATGATAGTTTTTAATAAATTTTTCCCAATCAGTCTACTTATAAATGATTGTATCGAGTTTGAATAGTATTGTAAGTCCTTGAAGGATATTTTTTGGAAATGTCAGATTATGAAATAAAGATATGATTTTGTCCATTTGTTATTCATACTCATCATCTGAGTCTCTTGATCGACCTACCCGTATAACTGTTTACGCCTTGATAATTCTACCTTGTTCGGGGCGTGACATATTACCTCTCTAGGTTGTTTAACCCGGCAGAGGTCAAGTATACTGCCATGGAGAAAACTTGTGTCACCTTAGTTTGGGTAGCTCAGAAGCTGAAACATTACTTTCTAGCCCACCCGATTAGGCTGATCTCTAGAATGGACCCGATCCGCTGTCTCCTAGAAAAGCCCATCCTTTCTAGCAGGTTAGCTCACTGGCAGAGCTTCCTCTCTTAGTTTGACATTACATTCGTTGTTCAGAAGGTAGTCAAAGGATATGCCATCGCTGAGCACCTCGCCCATCTTCCTATCCCCTGCACGGACTCTATTCAGGATGATTTTTCTGACAAGCATCTCTCTGTTCTTACCCACCACCCTTTTGGTCTCTACACTGTGATGGTGCACTCAATTCTCATGGCCGAGGGATAGGTGCTGTTCTCCTCACTCCAGAAGGGGTGACGATTCCCTTTGCATATTAGCTCCGTTTTCCTGCTACCAACAACATCGCCGAGTATGAAGCTCTCCTGGCTGGATTGAAGCACGCCTATCTCTTGGGCGCACACTATTTTAACATCAAAGGAGACTCTCAGCTTGTTATGTGGCAAGTTCTATTCACTTACCACACTCGTGACCTAAAGCTCAAGCCGTATCAAGATTTGATCACTCTCTTGGCTAGGTAATTCCGTAAATTGATCTATATCCATACTCCTTGATCTCTGTATATCCTCACCGATGCGCTGGCATCTCTCACTTCCTCCTTGTCTTTCCCTCTCAATAGGAGCACTGAGAGTATTGTCGTCCAAAAATCGG
The DNA here is from genome assembly GCA_022559845.1 of Amorphophallus konjac. NCBI lineage: Eukaryota > Viridiplantae > Streptophyta > Magnoliopsida > Alismatales > Araceae > Amorphophallus > Amorphophallus konjac. The sequence continues at coordinate 443,188,476 of CM040120.1, forward strand.
ACGCCCCCTCTCTTCAGGATCCTTGGTATGATAACCTTAGGAAGACTGTAGAGGCGAGGGCTGAGAAGGAAGATTTGAAGGCAATATCTTTAATAGAGTTAGAAGAGATCTTGGAAGAAGAAGAGTTGCCATGGTATTATAAAATCGAGCTGTATTGCAGGGATGGATCGTTCCCAGAAGGGGCAAGTGTTGAACAGCGTAAGGTTATTAGAAGAGCCGCCTTGAAGTACACTATCATTGTTGGAGAACTATATAGGCACGCTCTCAATGGAATGCTCATTAGATGCTTAGATGATGATGAAACTTTGAAGGTGGCCGAAGTAGCCCATTCAAGTGAGTGTAGGGGTCACGTCAATGGCCAGGCTCTAGCGAAGAAAATCCTTAGGTAGGGTTACTATTGGCCCACTCTAGAGGAAGATTGCTCCCTCTATGTCCGGAGGCGTCTTAAATGCCAACTCCACGCTAATAAAATATATACTCTAGCTTCATCTCTTCATCCTCTCTCTGCTCCTTGGCCATTCTCCATGTGGCCTTTCGACATTGTTGGCTCGCTTGGTGATCCCAACTCTCAGACTAAGCAGAAATCCTTTATCCTCACCGCGACTAAGTACTTGACCAAGTGGGCCGAAGCAGAAGCGTACACGGAGATCAAAGCTACCACGGTGTGCCGCTTCATCCTAAAGAATATCATCTCACAGTTTGAAGTGCCAAGCAGCATTATCACCGACAATGGACCCCGGTTCATCTCTCATGAGCTCCAAGACCTTTGTAAGAAGTTTAATATTTCATTGCATCATTCATCTCCATACTATCCTCAAGGTAACGGTCAAGCCGAAGCCACCAATAAAACCCTTCTTAAAATCATAAAGAAAACATGTGAATCTTACAAATTTTTTGATTGGCCTGAACGATTAGTGGAAGCTCTGTGGGCTTACTGCACCTCCGTCCGTACTCCTACTGGGCAAACCCCCTATGCTCTTACTTACGGGATGGAGGCGGTGCTCCCATATGAGATCTTGATCCCTTCGCTAAGGGTACAGCTCGATAAGGAACTTAATCTCGATGAACGTCAAGAGGCGTTGCTCGTCTAGTTGGAACTCTTGGATGAGAAGAGGCTAAATGCGGCCGATCACGTGTCTATTTATCAAAAAAGAGTTTCGCATTTTTAAAAGAAGGTAATTGAACGTAAATTTCAAATAGGTGATATGATTTTAAAACGTAAATTCATTAGGTTCGGAGGTCCTATGTCTAAATTACAACCTAACTGGGAAGGGCCGTTCGTCGTTAGAGAAGCTTATCCAGGGAATGCATATCGTCTAGTTAACGCGGAAGGTGAGGAGCTATCTCACGCCTGGAATTGGTTGTATCTTAAGCGTTTTTTCCCTTAGAGTCAGGCTAATAAAGACCCGGTAGTGAGGTGTTCTTTTCCTCAATCGCGAAAGAAGATTTCGAGCTTGGCACTCACACACTCCACGGCATCCCTGGTCGGGTTTCCCCAATTTTTATGTAACATCGTTTCTCCTCTGGCCGTGCTCGGAGGAAGTGAAAGTCCCTGTCCGTTTCTCTCTTCGGCTGAATCTGGGGGCAAGAGGCGAATAAAAGGGGGCGATGATTGATGTAGACACCCCGATGAAAGGAGGTCTCAAATAGGGGCAGTCCATTATGACCTGATTCCACAAGGAAAAGCAACAACAAAGGAACCAAAGAAAAAAGAAAAGAAGATGGGCAAAAATCAAAGCCAAAAGCTCATTTCAAAAACTCAAAGCTCAAAGCCCAACTACTCAAAAGTATAAAACTAGGCATGGCAAGAGTGGCAGTACCGTTTCCCTGCGAGACGTTATGAGCCCGGTCGTATGCGTGCCTTAAAGGGATAAAGGTTCGATGATGGACACAAATCCCCGACGCAACAGACTGAATCTCTAAAGGGGTTGTCACGAGAAGGACTCAAGCCCTAAAAACCTCTATACCTAGCCCAGACTTACCTCTTGAATTCTCTTTTACTTTTTCAAGGGCTAGAGTGTACCCTGCGTGTGGCCTCGGAAGAATCACCATTATGCAATATGGTCCCCAGCCAGGGATTGTCACCTTAAAAACACGCCAACCTCAGGAGATTCTTAGTGGGACAGAGAGGGCTCCTGTTACCGGGACGGAATTGGCTTTCCAAATTCACAAAAAAAGCCCCAAAAAAACATCAAATATTACAAAATCTAAAAAAAATCAAACATTTTAAAATCCAATATTTCAAAATCTAAAAAAAATCAAATACTTCAAAACCTAACAAAAATCAGATATTTACAAAATTTTCAAACCAAAAAACCATCATCCTTTGAATAGCATACATTGCATTTATACATTTCATTACATCTCGCCTATTTAATAAAGGCTCCACCCCTTGACCAAATATTAAGGATCGGTCATTTTCTCACTTGCTGTAGGTAAGGCGTTGAGCCTAAGAATAGATCTGACTTATTTTCTTGTTTTAAGTGTGAGCAAACACAGGTTCCAGGTTCCCTGAATTCGAAGCTTGCAAGTTTGTCCCTTGCGGTCTTTCGGTAGACCACTAAGAATCCCCAAACAGTTACATGGAGACCGTTTTCCTCACCCGAGAACCAAAACACTCTGATTTTTTTCTGTTCCTTTCCATTAGCGGTCTTTCGATAGACCATTAGCCTCTTCCTAGCGGTCTAATGGCGACCGCATGCCACACCCGAGAGTCAAAAACACACAGTTTCCCTGTGCCTCTTCCCCTTGCGGTCTATCGCTAGACCGTTAGTTGGGCCTGGCGGTCCTTTGTTAGACCACTTGTCAAACAAAGAACTTTGTCTTATCTGAACTATCAAGCTAAAGGCATAATCTCACTGCACATCTTTCAAACCAATATTTTATTTCATCCATTCAAGGATCATACTATGTCATTCTTTCAATAAAATTCAAGCACATCATCAATGAAGTTAAAATTGCATTCAATTTTCCATCGGCACGGGGCCAAATCTTGCATAATTCCTTCACATAAGCTCGGTACTCTTCTTCATCCTCTGTCACTTCTGCTTGCAAGGCACGGACGCGGCTGACCTCTCACCTGGTCACAGCACTCCGGAGCGCCCGCTCGTCCTCCTCGGTCCCTATCTTCTGAGCTTGAAGGGGAGGATAGTGTGATAGTGCTAGAACCGTAGTTTGGGGAATCCCGATTTGCAAGTAGAACCGGTGTGGGTTGTAGATCGCCAAGGTAGTGTTCCCCACTTGTTGTAGGTCTAGGCCCAATCTCCGAGGTAGTCTAAGGGTAGTGCCTTGAAGAACCTGGGGTCGCATCACGAACTTGTCAATCGGCAAGGTGTTAAGGAAGAGGCGTCATTCGTCCCTTTTCTTCTTATCCGCAGTCCGGCATTCAACCTGTGAAGAAAATCTAGATGCACCTCCTATGAAGTAGAGTGGGTGGCTCCCAAATATGCGGCTAGCTGAAGGCATATCTCCCTTGGGTAGAAATTTGAGTCTGATTCCCATCAAACACTCCAAGACAATCATTGACTTAAAGAGGGGACCTCCTTGAGAAGCTGAACTAAGGCCTTCATAGAGGTAAGAAAGGATGGCTTGGGAGATGGATAAACTCTGCCACAACCCACTAATAATGCTGAGGTTTTGGATGTCTAAAAGGTGGTCGGTGGTGGAAAAGAGCAAGACCCCGCACAAGCAAATGGAAGTAGCTTTGGCAATGGCTTCATATCTCCCCCACTTATTTTTGTAATGGGAAGTGACCCATTGGGCTAAGGGTATCAAATGGATATGGTGGGAGCTAATCATGGTTTTCACATCCTTTGGATTGTGTATGAAATCCCCTAAGATGTGTGATGGATCTATAGGTTCAACAGTATGACACACCAAGTCTTCATCCCCCACCTTAGTCTTAGGAAGGGCTTAGAAGGTCTCTACCTCTTCTGTAAGGACAGTAGCTTCAAAGGTTGGGAATATAAAAGTGTGCGTTTGAGGATGCCATAACTCCACTAGAGCTGAAATGCTAGGCCAATCTAATGAAATTTTCTTAAAATTCTTGGCTAGAACTGCAAAAGGATGAAGGTGCCATGCCCTTAAAATTGAGAGGACCTCTAAAGGAAGTTCTTTTATCATAGGAGCCACCCACTTCAAGCTAGAGTAGCATCTTGGACCTGGAAGGAGCTAGAAAGAGGAAGAAAAAATTAAAAAGAAGAAGAAGAGGAATGCCATGAGAATAAACTTAATGAAACTCATGAAATTTTGAGATCGATTTGAACTCACCTCTCTTGAAGAGCTTGTGCTCAAGTGCTTGAGGATGGAAGTCAATCGCTGCAGCTCCCCATGCTCCTTCCTAGCCGCCTTTGGCCCAGTGTAGATGACCTCTCCCATGGTGCTAGCTTCAAAGCTCCTCTTCATGATGATTTGAGTGTTTTTTTGAAATTTTTAGAGCTTAAAGTAGAGATTTCTGTGAGCTGCGAATTCTGGGTCTATTCTTTATTATAGGGCTATAATTCTAGTCCTAATGCATTAGGATTGAGGCTAGGTGGCCTCAATTTAACTTAGGATAAGTCTTAGTTCAGATTAGGAACGTCTATCCACGGGTTGGGACTCTCCCGGAGAGTCCCACTCGAATTTAACTAAGTCTTCACCCTTGCGGTCTAGTGCTAGCTTCAAAGCTCCTCTTCATGATGATTTGAGTGTTTTTTTGAAATTTTTAGAGCTTAAAGCAAAGATTTCTGTGAGTTGCGAATTATGGGTCTATTCTTAGTTATAGGGCTCTATTTCTTGTCCTAATGCATTAGGATTGAGGCTATGTGGCCTCAATTTAACTTAGGATAAGTCTTAGTGTAGATTAGGAATGTCTATCCACGGGTTGGGACTCTCCCAGAGAGTCCCACTCAAATTTAACTAAGTCTTCACCCTTGCGGTCTATCGCGCGACCGCTAAGCTCTTATAAGCAGTTGTCAGGTGACCGTTTATTCTCTTCCTTCACCACCTTCACTCTCGCTCGCCTAACAGTCATGACTCGACCGTTTGTCTCTCCTTGCAGTCTTCCATTAGACCGTTTTCACACTTTCTGTTCTGTTTTGATCTTTTTCACTTTAAACATAAGTTCTCTCTCTCTCTCCTGCTCTCTTTGTCTGTCCTAGAGGTCGTTGTTAGTAAGTCAACATTTGCATACACACATTTTGCATTTGAAAAGACAAAAAAGATCACATTTTACTAATCAAAAGATCATGTACTTGCATGCATAAGTACAAGGTAGCTCTCAAGCAGGTCCCTCTCCTGGACCTCCATTGTCGCCGGTGCCCTCGTGCCACTTTTCAGGAGGGCCTATGGCTGTGCTCCCCTCCTCTCATCGTTGTCGACTCTCTCTCTCCTCATTCCTCCGATGGCCAGAGGAGCCGGTAAGGATGTCAGGGAACGCGCTGCCCCACGCGCCGCTCTGTGAGGCACTCCACTCGGGTCCTCGGCCCATCATCCGCACTGTCCTCTCTATAGCCCGCAGCTCGATCCTCAAGTCATAGGCCTAGCGTCGAGCCTCCCTCACCTCGGTCTGGTAGCGCTCTAGGTCTGTTGCTCCTGTACGGAATCGCTCCGTCTCTGCTCGGAGTCACTCCGCCTCGGCTCGTGACTACTCCAGCTCTGCTCTGAGTCGCTCTACCTCCACTCGAGTGCACTTTACCTCAATAAGTGCTGTGGTTAGCTCTCTCCCCTGCATAAATAGTCATCATGGTTGTTCAATTGCATTATGATAAGCGTTTATTCAAAGGAAACTGGTTGCTTTGCTTACCCTCCCTGCGAGAGTGGCCTCGGCCTCCTCGACCCGAGCATCCACCCAAGCAAAGTCGGCATCTCACTCCGTTGGCTGGGAAGAAGGGATGGAGCGTCCGATCCCTGCCGCTGTGCTCCCTCAGCTCGCTACATTTTAGAAATCAAGTCAGTCCAGTGCATAAACATTGCATATTAAGTCTAAGGTTTGAAACTCACCAGAAGCTCTAGCGCGCGCTGGAACTCATCCCTCTACTGCACGGTAGAGTGGAGGAGACCATGGAGCTCCGCTATCCGTCCCTGGGGGTCTAGCTGCATATAGCAAGTCCAAGTGTCAGTGCAGTAGAAGTAATTAAGAAGCATTAGTTTAGAGAGTCGTACCGGTCATCGAGCGCCCCAGAAGACCTGGTCTCTATATCTCCTAGCGTAGGCCTTCAGGTAGGCCTCATCATTGGTAGCCCGGGCTCGTACCACCCGACCTCTCCGCGTCCAGTCGTGCACCTGGTCGATCGCTCGGGTGACCCAGTCGATCTCGCCGCTCATTCCCTTCGAGGATCGTCCCACGCGCTCGTCGTCTCTTGCTGGGAACTCCACCACCGGCTGGTGGACGCCCCTGGTCCTCATGATCAGGCGGTGGTGCAGTGGCTCGATGATGTTCATGTAGTGAAGCCACACCTCCCGTCCCACGTAAGCCTGGGCTGCCTCTACCCAGGGCTGTCCCTCGTGACCCTCGTCACGATACGGTGTCCAGCGCACCTGAAAGGGAAATCAAGTTAAGTCAGCATTTATAAGAGCATTTTAAGTGCATTTTTAGAAGCCTTAAATCTAGAGCTTACCTATGCATAAGGAAATGTGTCCATGTCGTCCTGCCATCCATCACCTCGCAAAGGGTACCCAGTCTAGATGTACCACCTTTCCCCGCCCTAGGCCAGGGAAGTACAGGTAGCTCCATACGTGTATTAGTTCGATGTCATCATATAGCAATCATAATCATAAGCATGAGCATAAGCATATTAAAGCAAAGCATTTTACCTGGAGTAGAGGTGAGAAGCTGCCCAGCATCGTCTGCCGGTCAATGGTGCTGAGTGTGTCAAATAGGAATGCCAACGTAGCGGCACCCCAAGCGTAGTCCCCCACTCTATCTATGTCTCGTAGTAGTGGGAGGAGCTTGCAGCTCACTCCATCCACCCTCGTCGCGAAGAGCAGCTTCCCGAACATCAGCATCAGGAAGCGACCAGGATGATGTCTCCCTCTGGTCCCGGTCCCGCAACTACTCTCCCCCTGGGTCTATCTGTCAATCGTTCGAGGTGCTCCTCGGGTAGCTCTCCCACGGCTATCGCCGCTCCTCTCAGCCCTAGGCTCTCCTGGAGTGTCGCTGTCGCCAGCATCGACGAGTGGTGTCCCGATCTCGTCAACTCTAGGTCTATCAACTCCCGCGCCAACTCCCGGTAGTTGGCGTGTGTCGTCTCTGTCACTTGCGCTCCATGTACTCTTAGTCACATGATCCGTGCCACGTCCTCTAGCGTGGAGATCATGTGTCCCCATGGGAATAGGAAGGCTCGACTGATTGGGTCCCATCTGTCGTGTAGCGTGTATAGCAACGCGGTGTCTATCCTCATCACCTCGATGCTCAGGAGCTCACCAAACCCCATCGCTGCTAGCCACTCTCTCTGGAAATCTGGCAGTGCTAGGTACACTACTCGGACTTGCATCCAGGAGATCCTGGTCTGTCTCTTTCCCTGCATACATTTAAACGGTCAAATTTAGTCATTCATATAGTCTATAAGTCAGGCATTGCATTGTATTTAAAATAAAATAACAATAAATCACTCTAGTTCCTTAGCGGTCATCACTTGACCATTTTTTCCTCCCTAGCGGTCATCCATAGACCGTCTGAATCCCTAGCGGTCACTGGAAGGACCGCTATGCACTCAGCGTGAGGGCAGTGTTCACCACGTTTCCCCAAGTGTTGGAAATGGCCTAAAAGGCCGTTACATCATTTCTATGGGTCCCCAGACCCATTCCCTCGCTGATCTACCCACATGCATGGGGTTTTAAAATCAAAAAAATGAGTTTTTTAAGGTCTCGGCCTACCTCTGATGTCCGGCGTCCAGTCGCCGCCGCGGTGGGTTCCTCGGCCATTGGTTCTCCCTCCTCATCTCAGGCGTCTCCCTCGGACGTCGTAATCACCAAGGATGGTTGCTCGATCTCATGTTGGGTCGGCAGTGGTGGTCTTTCCTCTGGTTGGTCCATCGGAGCCGGGGGCTCATTCTCCCTCGCTATGCGGCATTGGAAACACTGAATCACCCTCTTCTTAGTCATCCTGGAATGAGTAAGAGAGTGTGGGTGAGTGTAATCGATGGCGGTGGTCGATGGTGGTGGTCACTGGGGTGAGGGTGGAGGTTTGAATGATCGGAGAATTGGAGTAAGAGTGGGGAGAGTGAACGGTCGATCTATTTTGAAATCTTTCAGAGCCATGCGGTCTATCGCCAGACCGTTAGGCAGCGTTAGCGATCTTCATGTAGACCGTTTGTCAACTGGGTCACCCTCATCAAAGAATGTGAACCGCCCTTTGTCTAGCGGTGTATCGCTATACCGTTAGGAGTCTCTTTGCGGTTCTTGCTAGACCGTTTGGAACAGCTGCATGATTGATGGTTTGAAATGCTATATTTGCTTTATTCTTTGTTCCATTCTTGTGTGGTCTTCATCTCAGACATACATCATGAATATAATTGTTGATGGCTAACCCATCTTATTATCAAAATCATAAACGCCATCATGCCATCATTTCTCGCCAAGAAGGTATGTCAGGTAAGTATCTCGATCCTAATCCCTTAATACATTACTATATGGTATCTATGATATATTACCTCGAGAATCGGCTGGTCATTCACGTGTTTTGGGATCTGATGTTCCCCTTTCACAAAAGCCACAATGATCTAGGTGCACAAGTTCAATCGTTGGATAAGCCGTTAGGTTGGGAGAGTGGGGGGACGATGGTTCTATCTTGCACGCCGTGGTTGCAGATAGTGTCTTGACCCTGATTTGTTCGGTCTAGCAATACTATTCTCGAGTATTTTTATATTTTATCCTTTCCTTGCATTCGTTTTGATGATTTCCTTTATTTTAGCCCAGCATGCATCATACGCATCTTTGAGCATTCATGTGCCTTCATCTATCTAAAGTGTCTTAGTAACGGTGGATAGCTATGTATCCATGGTCTTGAGTAAGGAGAGTCATTCCACTCTGAGTTGGAATGTTTCCTTCGGTCTATTTGCTCGATTTGGTTAGCTGAGGATTCCTGTCTGGAGTTTAGTTGCTTGTCTCTTTACTTTTCCGTTTGCTCTGACCGCCTATCAGTTGTGCGTTCCAGTGAGGAGGTTGGTCGTGTTTTATTTTCCTTAGTTCCTCCAGGCATGCGTCATTCGGTTTGGCCGTTCCTTGTGATTGGTTCGAAGTTTTTTGGAAGATTCCTATTGCTCATTGGTTGAGGACGGGTGTCGGTTTACCTTAAGGCCCGCTTTTTCAGTCCACTCTGCTATATTTTCACTTCATCTCCATGTTCCATTTCTCTTTTGCTTCACCTCCGTTCGCTCCCCTGCAAAGAGGACATTAAGGAGGGGTATTTGTTGAGACCCGTTTTATGACCAATGAGTTGGGTCATCTCCTTATCTATTTTTAATGATGTCCCGAGTTGTTCACCGACTATTGGGCCATTTTTGGTCACTTTTGGGCTTATTTTTATGGGTCACTCTCCCTGGTTGGGTTCGGTTCCTTTTTTTCAACATTTGGACTTATTTGGGCCTGGATAAGGGCTAATAAGGGTTTTATTATGGATTTATACAAAGATTTATTGGCCTTTATCTCTTTTGCCACACCTATCAGCTCATGCGGTCTATCGCACTGCCGTTAGGGGCTCTCTAGCGGTCCTTTGCTAGACCACTAGGCATACAGAGAGTCGTGTTGGGTTTCTTTGGTCTTATCTCTTTCTAGCTGATTGAGCTATGCAGTCTATCAGTCTACCGTTTATAGAGCCTTGTGGTCTATCACATTACCGTTAGGAGAGACAGAGAGTCCTGCTCTGACTGTTCTTACTATCTTCAGCCGTGGATGAACTAAAGTCCTTGATTTGTTGATTTCTCTCTGGATAGAAACTCTCAGAAGCTTCTATTTGTTTCCCTGGACTCTTGGGAGTATTATCTTCGAGATTTATCTAAGTCTAGCCCTATTTTCATGTTATTATCCCTCCAACTCGACCTAAGGTTTTGGGAGTCTATAAATAGAACCCTTGAGTTCATGGCTTGAGGGAAGAGATTTCTAGAGTTCGTGTCGAAGTGCTGCTACATTCTGGAGTAAGTACCAACCAGGGAGAAGTCCTTTCTACGTCCTTAAGGCTTCTGGTCTAGGGAATATTGAGTTCCATTGGTTTAGTTTGTGTCTTTCTTTCTTAGTTTTCTCCCTTCCCTTTGCATTATCATAGCATATTCCCTCTTCCTCTTCCATGTTCTTCTGCATTCAACTCACGTTTTAAACATCCTCATATTCTTTTCCACGCCCCATACGGGTTAAAAACGACCAACACCCCAGGTATTTACCCTTCCTTTTATGCATCTTAGCTTAATTGCATTATAGATATTACACTAGTCCAAGGGCTTATTGGGTTGTTTTTCTTTGTGTCCACATTCTCTTGCAGGTTTACAGAGCTCATTGCACGAGGACCAGCTCTTCTGGCCGGCCAGGAGGGGTGGAGATTCAAGTTCCATGTTTCTGTTCTGGTGAGCCTAGCAGCTGTTTGGAAGACTGTTTCGGGATATCATGCGGTCTATCACATGATCATTTGCTTTTGCTTTGCGTTCGTCTGAAGACCATTTTCCATTGCAGCGCCTAGTTATTTCTCCCGTGGGTGGGTGGCTTCACTCGACTCTTTCCAAGGTACATAGTGTGCCTTTACTGCATTATTTACCTTGGTGGCGATCACATCTGTCTTCCTTCTTTTGGTATTTGTCATTTAGTTCATCATTTCTTCTATCTCTTACTTACTTTTCATTACTCCACACCCACGGTGTGTGTTTTCTATTTATCCCTTTGCTCCATGTCCCGTCGTGTGTTTTTCTTTATTTCTGCACTGTTAAGATGACATGCCAACGAATTTCATGCTTGGTATTGATTGCTTGAGTTAGTGCATCACTTGCTTACACCATATTCACATATGATTACACAATATTCACATATCAACACACACCATCACAAAAATATCAACAATGGTTTTCAAAATGAAGTGCTTCTTAACATGATCAAGAGTGGTAGTTCTAAGCCTTTATCGTAGGTCTTTAATTTAAATTAATGTCAAAAAAAAGTCTTTAGGCTTACTTTTACAGCATCTTTTGGTTATAAGAATCCCGCGCTGGGAGTTCGGCATTCCATCCCCACTCATTAAGGGTAACCCTTAGCTGGGCACCGCACACACTTCACGGTGTCCTTAGCCATCTCCTTTGGTGAACACCGTCGCTACTTGGGCCATGCTCGAGGGCACGAGGTCTTTTTCTCCTCTCTACTCAGCCGAAATGTGAGGGTAGAGATATTCTGGGCAAAAAAACTAACCTAAGCACACCCCGACAAGAGGAAGTCTCAAATAGGGGCAATCTATTAAGACCTTATTCTCGAATATCAAGTTTCAATTGCAATATCTTTCAAGTTCAAAGGACAAGAAAAAAATGACGATCAAACAAAAGGATAAAAAAGAAAAGAAAAGAAAAAGGGCAGTACAGTTTCCCCACATGATGTTATGAGCCCGATCGTATGCGTGTCTAAAATGTGAATTAAGGTTGGATTATATGACAAAAAGTCCCAGCGCAACAGACCGACTCTCTAGGGGTTGTGCAATGGACATAAGTTAAATCCGATATCTTCTTAACTCATATCAGGCTTATCCTCTAAATTTTCTTCTCTTCTCCCTCCAAGACCGAGTATTTCTTAGGTATGGCCTTAGTAGGGGCACCGTTAACCAATGGCAGCCGACTATAGGGCGTCACCCTCAATGCACGCCCTACTTTGGGTACTTCTTAGCGAAAGGGGAAGGAACAAGGACCCCTAGCCAATGGTTTGCACACCCCCTTAGTGCTGCAATTAGCAATGCCTAAACCAAAATCCAAAAAAAATTGAATATTCTTCAAAATCTAAAAAAATTGAGTATTTTTCAAAATTCAAAAAAAATTGAATATCTTCCAAAAATCTAAAAAAATTTAAAAACCCATAAAAATTTACATATTTCAAAATAAATTATATTGTATTCCATTAACTAATGGTGTTTTACAGGGATGTTTTGTAAGAAGGATCAAGAGAACGGGATGAGTCCTCTCCTTCCACTTATATTAATCTTTTGATTCTTCCCTATGATCTTCACATCACTATTTACGCGCTTTGCCACTATGGGCACTCTCAATTATCATCTCTCCATCTTTCTAAAGTAATTCATGTCAACTTTATCTGATTATTCTTGACGTTCTGGGCATCACTCTGATCGTTCAAGAGCCAATCTTTCTAAAGGTTGTTCTTGCTAGTTTTGCTTAACTATTCTGGACATCACTCTCATCTTTCAAGAACAAAATGATTAGCCAAGTTTATCATCCTCATGGTTCAAACTATAGTGCCCCAAAATGTATATAAATAATTTCTATAGAATTTTTCTAGAATTTATTAGGAAATTATATAGGCCAAAATAGATTAATAAATGAATTAAAGCCCAATAGGTTTAAGGACCATGCCCATTAAGTTTGACCCATATTCTAGAAGGTTATTTAGCCTATTCACGAATTTTAAGGATAAATACTCATTTATTAGATAATTATATGAATAAATAAATATAAGAGTTTGAATTTTATTGAATTCTGCGCACATGGGATGTAGCGGTCTATCGTGCGACCGCCACAGTCAGGTAACGTGCCTACCTTATGGAAGAACAAGCAAAAAGATTGGATTTTTACTAGTTTATCTCTTAGGGATCGAGATGGGAAGACTAGTAGAGGTGTTAAGGACTCTTATAAGTTGATATAAGCTTTAACAAGGACTCTAGAATCAATCTAATCCTCAAACCCTAGCTAAAACCCTATAAATAGACCCTAGTTTTGACCTGCGCGACCCCTACTTTGGCTCGCGTGGAATCAAGGTAAGGAGTCATAATTTCGAGTAAGTTCTTGAGAACTTTTTCTTTAGAATACTTTAGACTAATAGCTCTCAAAATTTCGTGCTAGGAGATCAACTACACAAGATATTAGAAGCTTCCAAAGTTACTGGTACGACCTTAGCAGCCTAGGAATCGGAGCAAAGGTCCACTGAAGATCAGAGAATTAAATCATCAAAACGAGGTATTTGGGTTTGATTCTTTAGAACTTTTTGTTCCCCTTAGTTTCATCTTCTTAATCTCAAAATTTCACGTCCTTAGGTCAAGAGGTTGAGGAGTTAGAGCGACGTGAAGTTGCTGCAAATTCACAAGAAGGGAAGGATTATGGCGTGACTTGCAGTCCCAAATTGGAAGATTAAAGCCCAGAAAAGATGTAGGTCATCTCATGAACAACAAGAACATTAAGTTAAGAGTAAAAGCCCTCTGGTTTTGTTTGATTTCTTGCACTATAGACCATGAATTTCATGTTTTAATAGAACTATGCATACATACATATCTTTAGCCTTAATTGAAGTTAAAAGATACTCTCTTATTCATTCACTACAACCTATGCATCCAAATAGCCTTTTTACTTCATTTTATCATGGTTAGAGTAGTTAAGTCTTCTTTAAAACATGATATGTTCAAAGCATGGTCTTTTATTTTTTTTTTATATTGTCAACAGGGCTCTGACGGATCAGAGTTAGACCGTCACATGCGTGTAACAGCCTTACGATAAGCCGTCACATTCCCTGTTACCTTTAAATTTATCTGTTGTCTCTAACGGACCATAACTGGAGCGTTACAACACTGTAACGGCCCCACGATAAATCGTCACAGACCTGTGACGCGTCCATTCTAGACCATTAGATTAACTATGTTCTATCCACCCGAGATAGAAATAAGAACAGTCAAGTTTACTTATAAATAAGCCTAGTTATCTAAGTTGTGACCTATTTTTCATGACTTTGAGTTTATTGATCAATTCATGATAGGAATTTGCATGTTTTGAGCATTTTGAGTATTTTAAGTTTTGTTAATTTCATGTGCTAAAACTCTATAGTTTGTATTTAAACAGGATTTTACATATTGTATTGACGGAGTTTTATCATGGTTTCACATCGTTACACATTCTTTTCTATCTATAGAGTCAATTTCTCTAAGTACATGGCATATATTTCGGTATATGGCCATTAGTTCAAACTTTTTCACTATAGGAACATATTCTTGGACTTGAGGACCTCTCTATTGGATATTCCTTCCAATAGACGAGGAAATCTTGTTTCAAGGCCTCCGTAATTCTTCGCGAGCTTGGGATTCCCACTAGGACGCCGAGTTGGTTGTACTATGAAAGTCCAATTGTTAGAAAGCACTATCGAAGTTTCTGGTTCTAGATATGTAACGGATCCATATTAGACCGTCATGCTCACATAACGGCCTAACATATGACCGTCACATTTACTGAGTCCGTTTTATTTATTTCTGGATTCAGCCATTCTAACGGATCAATGATAGACCGTCACAATCATGTAACGGCCCATTGATTGACCGTCACAATTCTTGAGTGTTTTAACCCAAGGTTTGACCCAAGGGTTGATATTCCAAAGTTCTTAGATAGACTATTGATGGTCTAGGACTTGTCATATTGTTCAAGATACTTAATTTAATTTATGGAAAATAAGGAATGTACCGTTATGCAGCCGAATTATTTCCATAAGCATAACCTTGTTTTAAGTCATTCTTGACTCGCATTTCTTAATTGAAGCGTTCATTCATTGAACTATTGTTATCATGAACTTATTTGAACTTGTTATATTATTGGCCATACTTTATTGCTTGAA